>JALPQD010000080.1:1200000-2400000 GCA_023101885.1 Typhlomys cinereus
TTAAAACAAAATGAATTGAAACGAGATTCCAGATATTACAAATAGCACTGACTGGTAAAGGGTTAAGAAAATGAAGTTGATCTGTGTGAGCTTTGTCTTGGAAAGCAAATGGATATAACATTGAAAGCTTGCACCACAGAAGGCAAACTTGAAAAACTGGTCTTAAGCAAAAATTCTTCTTTAGCCAGACCATCCAAGATGTGCTATGTAGCTGCTATGTGCTACAGATAAAGAACAGGGCAGAGTGCCTGCATGCATGGCATGTACAAAGCTCTTTATTACTTCAGGGTCCATCTAAAAGAGACAAAACACAGGTTAAACTTCCAAGATCTACACAAGAATTAAACCATTGTAACTGGGAAGGCACGTGGGATAAACCAAATAAGTTCAGCAGTCTTACTGTGAGTACAAGCAAGAGTTAGTAAGGAAAATCATGTCTGTAAAGTGTAAAAGCCAAGAGGCTAAAAGTAATTTACATATTGGAGACCTTTTTTTCCCCCCTCTGGCTATTGTAAATCTCCAAGATCACATTTTAAAACCTTTCACAAGTCCTTTTACGATGACACATGTAGGAGACATTATTTCCTGACATGGAAAGTTCTATAGGTCTGTAAGCATTATCTTGTCTTTAGGGCAGGACCACTCTTCAGATCTAAATGAAAAGCCAGCATAAATTTGTTGTCAGAATTAGTCTGCCTAACACCTGGAGTTTTGCTGTTTTCCCTGGTTTAACTCCTTAAGTTTGTCATTGTATTTTCCCTCTGTCAAGCACTGAGTTTAACTTAAGGCAAGCTTTTAGGGTGAGGGCAGAACTTATTAAATATATCTGATTTCAACTCTATGACACAAACTGTCTTTCTTAGATTCCGCAGGCCAGAGCTGCAGCCTCGAGATCAGGGCTCCCCCAGACCAGGTGAGGCAAGGAGTAGGAGGAATGGAGAACAGAAACAACTCTCTTGGCTTAGTGAATCTTGACTCGTTTACTGAAATTTTGCAATAACTTTTGTCCTAGAAAATTTTAGGGCAAAGAATGTGTCACTGCACCTGCAAACAGAGGAAAACAAACATAGACCCTCCCAGTCTCCTATGCTCAGTAAGAATAAACAATTTTTTAAGTAGCTAACCTACTGTTTGAGGGAAAAGACATAAACAGATTCTATTTTTTCATTATTTCCAAATCTACCTAATTTATAATGCTCCACCAGATAGCCATAAGACTGAGCCACCATAGTTATTGTTTTAACAGACAGCATTTTTAAAATATATAGAGGAGGATTGAGTTTTTGACTTCAATAAGGAACATGTTTTTCTTTACAATTAACTACACATGGGAGGAGGAGGGAGGGAGGGAACTGGTGTACCTAATAAGTTTGTATGAGCTGAAATAAATAAAAAAAAAACAAACAATTAACTACACATGTGCCCAACATCCCATAAGTCCTAGTGTGAGCTTTTGCTGTTGTCCTATCCGAGTTGGTCCTCTCAGTCAAGCAGGTTGACATCAGCACCAGGCATGGCAGCAAGTTCTAGCTTGGGAAAGTTGCATGCAGTCCATTCAGACAACACAACAATTACAATCCAAGAGGGATCAAACATTCTTTTAAAGTTCTAGGGAACAGATAGCATAGTCTCATACTTCTAGAATTTCTGAGTTAGTTCATAGGTGGAAATTTTACCTGTTGTGGCCAGATTCTGGGGTCCCAAAAATCAGCAAGGAGCAAATACTGCTACAATTCACATAAGGGCGTCATTTGCAGGTTCGAATCTGAGCTCATGTCTGACTGACACCAGCATGGCGGTATTGAGCCGGAAAAAGTGTGGCCCTTTATCTGGGTGAAGTTTTTATAGCTTACTGGCAAAGGTAGGGGGCTTCCAACTTAGTAGTTACATGATTGGCTGACAGCCAACAGTTTTGACATGCAGGGATTGGCCCTCCTCACCCCTGTCTGTCCATGAGCAGTTTGAATTGCATCCTGTTTTACCTACAACACCTGGGACAGCCCATGGACCTCTAGGTAAGGGGAGGAACAGGGAGTGGGCAACTCCAGTCAAGCAGAAACATTGCTCAGCTAGGCATGTGGGGCCATGTTGCCGAAAAGGAGAAATAGTGGGGCCTCATGGGCTCGAGGTGAATGAGTGAGCTGGTGATGGGGTCACCACCCAGACCCCAGGAGTCAGGCGAGAAACAACATGCAGACGACAAGTTGGCCGCAGACTCGACTTTACTCAGGAAGTGTTTAGGCTTATATAGGGTTGGGGTCCAATCAGGTGTGGCCACTCCTCTGCTGAGGGGAGGGGGAGAGCAGCCACCAATCATTTAGCTGTTCACTAGGTGTCCAGATTAGATGGCTGCTTCCCATTGGTTGTTCATCCCTCCGCTCACTAGTTGTCCATTCCTCTGCCTGTATGGTTCCTTATTCAGGCTTCTCTGTAGCCAGACCTCCTGCATTTGGGAGCCCGGGCTAGGGCCTCCCTGAATCGATAGTGCCACAGGGCCACATTCCAAACTCCTAGCCTGCCTATAGTTAGAGCTAATGGCCACTCTGACTAGATCACATGAGAGCTCTACTGGACCTCATAAGAAAGCTATATACATGTGGAGAAACATACTTAAAAAGAACTAAAAGAAAACCAAAATTGGGTTCTAGGTCCCCTCATTACCCACCTATGTTTTAAGACTCTTGAAGTTGCTCTCTAATTTTTTTTTTAAATCAGTATATACATTCTGGCTAACAAGTCTACTTACTACTGTGTGTGACTAGACATAAAATCTCTAGTTGCAATTTGATTTAAAGTTGAAAGCAAACTTTTTCTCTAGATCAGAGAGCAGGAAGCTAGTCCCAAAAACCTAAGAACAGGTAGAAGGCATACCCAATTTCCAGAAGAATTCTTTCTGCCAGAGACAAAACTTAAATTATCTAGGGAGGAATTCCTAGCACCTGCCCATGGGCATTATTGTGACATTCCCCAGAGAATAGGCTTTAGGCCTGAACTGGGCAGAAATACCAAGGCCTGACAATTCCCGTATTTTACTTATTTTTCTTATTTATTTCAAATAATGCCATGTTCTTTTTCCAAAAGATGTTTCTTTGAATCCATCTTATCCAAGCTGAGACTTAGTCTACCAGATTGGTTGGATTAGGACACGGCATTTAGGGTCTTTAAACTGCAGACTTTTGTTACGTGCTATCTGGATTCCTCCATTTTCTGTAATCTGTGATTTTCTCTTTTAACATCTTTGGTGTGTCTAAAACCAGACTTTATAACAGTGCTAAAATATTTTATTCTATTAAGCCTAAGCCTAGAATATTCGGGTATTCAGGCATGTAAATAAAGGAATGCCCAAAAAACATTACTATTAAGTATGTAAAGAATCTCAGTAGTTACTTTGTGACTGGTGAACCTGTCACTTCCCTGATCATTAACATTTTAGTAAAATCAAAGATTGACAAAAGCCTAGGAAGGAAGTTGAGCACTAAAATTTTGTGCTCTCTTGTCCATTAACATAGAACAAAGAGGCTTCCCATTTGCATGTGAAACCCAAGGTTTTTATGAGATACTCAGCCTGGCATTTTAGGCTTTCAGTGCTTATCAGAGGCAAACTCCTTTTCCATCCGGAGGGAAGCTATGAGCTTTAGGCCATTTCATTGGTCACCAACAGAGGGTTGACCCCTGGGCTCTTGGCTTCAGAGGGCAATCCTTCCTCTAGTAGAGATTCCCATAGTCAGGACATAGGCCATGTGGAAGCTTCCTGTGCTTGCAACCATCTTAAAGTGCCCAGTCTGGTCATATTCAAAGCATCTTCCCCATCTTTCCCCTGTCCGAAGGGGTCCTGGGTTGATCTGCTTGGGCGTGCCTGTTAGTAATCTATCTATCCCTTTAGGCAAATGTCAAGTTCTGATTTCTTTGCTTCCTGATTCTTTCTCTTTTCTTTCCTTTCTCTATATTAAGTCCTAGGTCACCTGCCCTATTTTAAAGTCCTTAAAATGGTCCAAAAATAAGTTTAAAGAGGTTATCTGCATCTGTCCCATTTCATCTGTCAGTGGGGCCATAAGACAACACAGAACAAAAAGAAAGGATAAACAGAAACAAAGGATTCTACCTCCAAGACAGAAACAAAGGTTTCCTGACTGTGGACTATTTAATCACAGTGTTCCAACCTATCCCTTGCAGATGAGGATGGTATCCTCCAGATGTGGGCCTATTTCTCTCTAACAGATGAGGACCCTATCCTCCAGATGGGAGTTTGACTGATGTGGAAGCTAGATGAAATTCCTGTTCCATCTTAGCCTCTCGAGGGCATTTTATTGTGAGACAAAGCTTTTCCTGAGCTACTAGCTGGTACTTTTGGTACAGATCTTTATAGTCTCTTAACTTTCTGTCATTCGTTTGCCATTGTTTGTCTAGTTGAATGGTATTATAACTTAAAGATCTTCCTGGGGTCATCTCTTGTCTAAAATGTATACAGGGCATGTCCAAGAATATACTACAAGTTGACTCTCTTTCAGGTTGGTAGGACTATGCATTCATATTTTCCAGATAATCCCTGGACACAGGAAGGGGAAATAACTCTTTTTGCTTTAGTTTAGTGGACCTGGACTTGGGGAAAGGACATGTGGCTCAGCAGAGTTCTGTCAATCACTATAAAAACCCAGCCACTGACTGAGGTCAGTACTGTACTCAGCCCGTGGTCAGAAGAGCCAGGGCTCCACCAGAGGATGCTAACTCCTCCTACTAATGTGATTCACTAAAGGGGAGAGTCCATGATCACACATGCCTGAAGCTTCCTTCATTTCCTATGTTATGTAAACTGTATGGTCATTGTCTCGGACATGAAGCACTTTCCTTACAGGGCAAACATTTCTAGGAATTTCCTTCCATTGACTAACAAAAGCTAATGTCACATTGATCACTCACCACACAGCACAGATAGACGGAAGGATGGGAATCCCTCCAGGAGAGATCATTCAGGTGCCAGCCTGGCCATACCCTTTGCAGAGTCATGGGTGATAACTTAGCCATTTCAAAGTGCCCTTTTCTTCACCCTCCAGGAGAAGCCTGCTCCAAAAGGTGAGCAGGGATTGGTTTAACGGCTGGCCTGGAGTCTGTTCCAAGCTGCAACTGAGGTGGGGGACTTGGCTTCATCTGTTGGTCTGACCCTGAGCAGAGCCCTGTTCTCTGGGAACTCACCTCCCAGGGAGTGGATGAGGTCCCTGCCAGGGCTGCTGCAGGTTCTAGTAACCAAATTCCTATTTAATCAAAACAGACCATTGAAATGCATGTGAATACATGAAGCTTAATTCTTAATTTCTAATTTCTAATTTTTCAATGTCTTTTCTTTTGTAATATGGAAGAAACATAATATTTCCTTTAACCATCATTTCTAATTTTCAGTCTTTTCATAAACCTAACATTCCAAAAACTTTCATAACATACTTTAAAATTCTTTTAAGTAACCAATTCATAAACCTCCTGAATATATTTTAACTTTCTAAGTAAGATATCTCCTACCATAAACCTTCTTTTAAAACTTCTGCACATCTAAGTACCATACATATTTTTTTTCATATTTTTCTTTTTCTTACTTGATGGTTCCCTGCTGTTTTTGCATTAGATATCCTTTAAGAAATGTCCTATAAAAGAGGCAATAGCAGTAGACCTCATCTTTAAAAAATTATATCCAAATTAAGTTAGCAAGATTGTAGCAGAACACAGGAGTACACCTGAAATTAGAAAGCAGACTTGTCCCCAAGGAAGGGAGCTCATATATACCAGGAGAATGAAGAAATTCCAATGAATTTCCCAGAGATTAGTTTTCCTTTCTGGTTGCTAGATATGTTGGTATTACACATGGGAAAACAAACTTTTAAAGGAATTACAAAAATGATGTTATCAGATCCTAGGTAAAAACACAATACCACCTTTTCTGAAGCTTCATAAAAATCAAGATAAAACAAGATATTTTAGTCAGTACGTACTCAGGCCTTTTAATGTTATCAAAATGATTTATTCTTAAGTGTGCATGTGCATTTAAATTGAGCATGCCAAATAATAAACAGAGTCAAAAACCAAAACATGATTATAAGCACACAATAAAATTTGAAGTGGCCACAGCTTTGTTATTTTGAAACATAAAACACACATATTATAGGAAATGTAGGAAACCAAGCAAGTTAGAACTTTTTAAAGTAACCCTTTATCATCACAGGCAAAGTACAAAGAACAACAAACTAGTTTTAATGGTCCCTCCAGTGCAGGGGGCAGAGGCTTAAATCAAGCTTCTTTAAAACAAACATCTGCTCTAGAAAGCAGGGCCATTCATCAGAATAGAGGGTGGTAAATTTCCCTTTCCTTATCTCAACACTCAGATTTTGGGTTTTTTCCTAATGTCCTAGTGAGAGGTCTAAGGAACTGGAAACAGTCTGTCCCATTGTTTCGTCCATCTGAGTCCACACAAGCAACAGAGAAACCATACAGACAACACTAAAATACCCACAGTGGCCACCTTCCGATTTACCAGTTTACCCAAGAACACCCCAAGACATCTCCTGAGTGCCTGCAGCTGTGGCTATAGGCGTGTCCACCAGCCACATCTGGCTGCTTTTTCTGAAATACCGAACAGAAGTCTGAAAGCTCAGACCAAAACACTCATGAACCGAGTTAACAGACACCCGAGGACACCCCAAGACATCTCCTGAGGCCCCGTAGCAGCCCTGACTATAGAGCGTGTCAGCCAGCCACCTCTGGCTGCTGCTTCCGAAATACAGAAGTCTGAAAGCTCAGACCAAAACACTCACAGAGTTTCCTCAATTCCAAACAGAAGCCTGAATATTCAGACAAACATTTACAAACAGAGGCAGTTCCTACCTGCTGGCCCAGAGCCCTCCTTCAGGCTGGAATTCTAAACACCTAACAGACAAAACACAGAGACAGAGACAGAGTGCACTCACCAGCCGGCTTTCAGACCCTTCAGGGAAAGGTTCAGGGGTCTCTGGGCTTCCAGGCCAATGCACCAAATGTTATGCCCAGATTGCAAAGTCCAAAGAAACCCACTGAAGTCACCCACCAATACAAAAACAAAGGAGTCTTTATTAAAATTCAAGCCTAGGCCTGGAACACCCACCTCTCAGCACAGTGAGAGTGAGCGACCCCGAGGCAGCAGGGTTTAGGGGTTTTATAGTGTTATCGCAAGCAGGGGCTGAGGAATTTGCATGTAGCTCAGGTAGCCTTCTTCAACCCCTCTCCCCTGGTGACTGATGGCACCCTGCTCTTCCTGGTACGTGCTGGTGGGGGCTGGCACCGAGGGGTCTGCGGTTCCTTCAAGGACTGGCCATAAGTTAGTGGTTATCTGACTTCCCAGCCATCTGGTTGTCCCCCTGGAGGAGGGTGTCTTTTTGCTCCTGGGTGCCTGATTCTGCTCAGGCTTATCTGGGATTCCTAGGTAAATTGTAGATTCTTTTTTTTTATTAATACATTTTTTATTATTATTTCAGCTCATACAAACTTAATAGATACACCAGTTCCCTCCCTCCCTCCTCCTCTCCCCGTACCCCCTGCTCCCCCATCCCCCTCCCTCCCCATCCCCCAGTGCCTCCCACCCCAATTCCCAGAGAGTCCTTTCTTGTGCATGCCTGATTTTTCTCTGGGCCCTCCTCTCCGATGACGTACAAGGACCCAATGGCCTTTCCCTGAACACTTTCCCGTGGTCCCCTTAGGTATAGGAACACGACTGTGGCTGCCAATCCTTTGCCTACAAGGATCTTGGTGCCTTTATCAGATGCTAGACTTTGTGAGGTCAACAGTGTGTTGGACAATGCCCAGGGCATGCAAAGTCCAATTTTGATTGCTTCAGCCCTAACTAGTATGGAGTATCTTACATATCATTGCTCCTCCCATCCTTTTGCTCTTACACTCTTACTGCCCCCTCTTCCGCAAATTTCCCTGAGCTTCAAGATGGGGAGAGATTAGTCTGGCCTAGTTCTAGGTGGTTGATATAGAGTCTCTGAAGTTCTGGATTGTGGTTTGTTGATTTTCTTTTGCAGTTTTGCTGCTCCTGCAATGCCCTTCACTCCATCCTGGTGGGCATTGTATGTTACCCCCTGGCCAGAGACAAAAAGCTATTAAACTAGAGTCTTGTGATAAAAGCACATTCAAAGGTAGATGTAATAAAAGTGGGAAACCACAGTGAGGGAGGGGTCTATCACCCATTTGCAAAATGGTTACTTTTTATCTGCCAGACTATATGCCCTCCTCTTCTGATGAGATCATCCCCCTCAGTAGTAAATGATCAGGAACAAAAGTCTGTGAACTTAATCAGATGTCTCATTACTTATTTGGGTCCTTGATGGAGGCCTATTTTCTCTGCTGTAACATGGTCCCTTCTTTCCTTGTTTCTGGTGTGGCCCTCCTACCCCATCCCTCCTGTTCATAATCCTTGCAATTACCGTCTCTAGGTGGGCTGGGTGGGTTTGGTACTAGGAGCCACCTATTAGGGAGTACATACAGAGCTTAATTTTCTGGGTCTGGGATACTTCACTTAATATAATTGTTTCTAATGACATCCATTTCCCAGCAAATTCCAGTAATTCATCATTTTTGATGGCTGAGTAGTACTCCATTGTATAGATGTACCACTGTTTCCTTATCCACTCGTCAACTGTTGGACATTTGGGCTGATTCCATGACTTTGCTATTGTAAACAGTGCTGCTATGAACATGGTCGTGCTTGTGCTATCGAGGTGAACCTCTGCTGTATGGGGGGTTATTCCCAAAAGTGGAATAGCAGGGTCATATGGCATTTCAATCTTTAATTTCTTTAAGAATCTCCAGACGGCTCACCAGAGTGGCTGTATGAGCCTGCATTCCCACCAGCAATGTAGGAGAGTTCCCCTCTCTCCACATCCTCTCCAGCATTTGTGGTTGTTTGTATTGTGGATTTTTGCCATCCTGACCGGGTGAGATGATATCTCAGGGAAGTTTTGATTTGCATTTCCCTGATGGCCAAGGAAGTGGAGGATTTTTTAAGATATTTGTTAGACATTTTAATTTCATCCCTGGTAAAGTTTCTTTTAAGTTCCAGGGCCCATTTTTTAATTGGGCCATTGGTTTCCTTGGTGTTTAGTTTTCTAAGTTCTTTGTGCACTCTGGACAGCAGAGTTCTATCAGATGTGTGGTTAGTGAAGATTTTCTCCCATTCTGTGGGTTGCTTTTGAGCTCGTGTTACAATCTCTTTATCTGAACAGGAGCTCTTTAATTTCACCAGACCCCAACTGTTGAGAGTTGGTAGCAGTGACTGTACCATTGGATGTCTGCTTAGGAACTGTTGGCCTAGCCCAATCAGCTCGAGGGAGTTCCCTATCCTTTCAACTATGGTTTTTATAGTCTCTGGCCTTATATCAAGGTCCTTGATCCATTTGGAATTAATTCTTGTACATGGTGACAAGTACGGGTCCAGCTTTAATCTTCTGCATGTGGAGATCCAGTTTTACCAGCACCATTTGTTGAAGATGCTGTTCTTTTTCCACTGGATTCTTTGGGCCCCTTTGTCAAAGACCAAATGGCTGTAACTTTGTGGGCTTATATCTGGGTCTTCAATCCTTATCCATTGATCTGTGTGTCTATTTTGGAGCCAGTACCAGGCTGTTTTTATAACTATGGATTTGTAGTATAGACTTAGGTTTGGTATGGCAATACCTCCAGCAGTGTTTTTGTTACTCAGGATTGTTTTTGCTATCCTGGGTCTTTTGTGCCTCCATATGAACTTTGAGATTGTTTGGTCAACTTCTTTGAAGAATTGCTTTGGAATTTTGATTGGTATAGCATTGAATCTGTGTATTGCCTTTGGTAGGATGGTCATTTTTACGATGTTGATTCTGCCAATCCAGGAACAAGGGAGGTCTTTACACCTTCTGGTGTCTTCTGCAATTTCTTTCTTTAGGGTTTTAAAGTTTTCATTGTAAAGGTCTTTTACCTCCTTAGTTAGGTTTATACCAAGGTATTTCATTTTTTTAGGGGCTATAGTAAATGGGATTGTTGCTCTCAAGGGTTTTTCACTTCTTTCATTCTGGGCATATAGGAAGGCCTCTGATTTTTGCACATTTATTTTGTATCCTGCCACCCTGCTGAACTTCTCAATTAGTTCCAGGAGCTTCCTGGTGGAGTTTTTGGGATCACTCAGGTATAAGATCATGTCATCTGCAAATAGGGATAGCTTGACTTCTTCCTTGCCGATTTGAATCCCTCTTATGTCCCTTTCTTGTCTTATGGCTTCAGCTAAGACTTCAAGTACAATATTGAATAGAAGTGGTGAGAGTGGACAGCCTTGTCTAGTTCCTGATCGAAGTGGGAATGCTTCCGATTGTTCCCCATTGAGCATAATCCTTGCTGTGGGCTTGTTGTATATAGCTTTTATTATGTAGATAAAGGTTCCTTCCATTCCTACTGCCTCTAGCGTTTTGATCATAAAATGCTGTTGGATCTTGTCAAAAGCTTTTTCTGCATCTATCGAGAGTATCATGTGGTCTTGGACTTTGGACTGGTTTACATGATGAATTACATTTATTGATTTGCATATGTTGAACCAACCTTGTGTGCCGGGGATGAAGCCTACTTGGTCCCCGTGAATGATCTTTTTAATATGCTTTTGAATCCGATTTGCTAAGACTTTGTTGAAAATCTTTGCGTCTGTGTTCATCAGAGAGATCGGCCTATAGTTTTCTTTTTTAAGTGAATCTTTATTAGGTTTTGGGATTAAAATGATATTAGCTTCATAGAAGGAATTTGGTAGTGTTCCTTCCTTTGCTATTTGATGGAACAGTTTAAGGAGTATTGGTATTATTAACTCCTTAAATGTAGAACTCTGTGCTGAATCCCTCTGGTCCAGGACATTTTTTGGTGGGAAGATTTGAGATTACTTCTTCAATTTCCTTATATGTTATAGGACTATTTAAATAATTCACAACTTCCTGATTCAATTTAGGTAAGTTTTGTTTACTTAGAAATTCATCCATCTCTTTTGTGTTGTCAAACTTCACAGAGTATAAGTTTTTGAAATATGATGTTATAAATCTCTGGATTTCTTGGGTATCCGTAGTGATAACTCCATGTTCATTTCTAATTTCGTTAATTTGGGTTTTCTCTCTCCTGCTTTTGGTTAGTTTAGCTAGGGGTGTATCAATCTTATTGATTTTTTCAAAGAACCAGCTTTTTGACTGGTTGATTTTTTCTATGGTTTTCTTAATCTCGATTTCAGATATTTCTCCGCTTATTTTGCTAATCTCCTCTCTTCTACTACTTTTGGGATCAGATTGCTCTAGTTTCTCTAAAGTGTTAAGTTGTTTATTTCTGATGTTTCCATTTTTTTGATGTAGGCATTAAGAGCTATGAACTTACCTCTTAGAACAGCTTTCATTGTGTCCCAGAGATTTTGGTAAGTTGTATTTTCGTTATCATTCACTTTCAGGAAATCTTGAATTTCCTTTTTAATTTCTTCCTGAATGCAGTTCTCATTCAGCATCATAGTGTTAAGTTTCCAGGAGTTAGTGTATTTTCTCTTGTTTGTTGTGTTGTGGATGTCCAGCTTTAGGCTGTGGTGGTCTGATAGGGCACAGGTTAGAATTTCAACTTTTTTGTATATGTGTAGATTCGTTTTGTGGCCCAATATGTGATCTATTTTGGAGAAAGTTCCGTGTGCTGCTGAGAAAAATGTGTATGCTTTGGTACGTTGGTGAAAAGTTCGATAGAGATCTGTAAGGTCCATTTCTTTCAGGGTTTGATTAAGTTCCAAAGTGTCTCTGTTAAGCTTTTGACCTGTTGACCTATCCCATGTTGAGAGGGTGGTGTTGAAGTCCCCAAGGATTATCGTTTGGGGGGCCCGTATTGGGTGCATAAATGTTCAGGATTGTGAAGTCTTCCTGGTGAATTGTACCTGGACTAAAATGTAGTATCCATCTGTGTCTCTTATGATTTTCTTTGGTTTGAAGTCCACTTTGTCTGAAAGCATAATTGCTACCCCTGCCTGTTTCCTGGTTCCATTAGCTTGTAAGATTTTGGACCAGCCTTTCATTCTTAGGATGTGCCTATCTTTTGTGGTGAGATGAGTTTCCTGAAGGCAGCAGATTGTTGGATTTTGGTTTTTAATCCAAGTTTGTAATCTGTGTCTCTTGATCGGTGAATTAAGTCCATTAACATTTAGTGTTATAATGGAGAAACTATTGTTAATTCCAGACATTTATTATGTTTAGTAGTTTTTATAAGTATATTGCTTCTCTTTTAATGGTGTTATATTTGCCTTCTGTTCTCCTGGATATGCCTGTTTTTTTCTTCATGCTTGAGTATCATTTCTAGCATTTTTTGAAGGCCTGGTTTGGTGGACATGTATCCCTTCAAGTTGTCTTTGTGCTGGAATATTTTTCTTTATCCCTCAATCATGACTGATAGTTTTGCAGGGTAAATCAGCCTGGGTTGACATTTTTGCTCATTCAATACTTGAAGTATGTCTCTCCAAGCTCTTCTTGCTTTTACTGTTTCGACTGAGAAGTCATTTGTTATTTTCATAGGTTTACCTTTAAAAGTGACTTGTTTTTTCTCCCTTGAAGCTCTCAACACCAGTTCTTTATCTTGAATGTGGAGTGTTTTAATTATTATTTGCCGTGGGGTGCTTCTGTTTTGGTGGTATCTGTTTGGGGTGCGGAATGCCTCTTGTATATGGATGGGCCTCTCTTTTTTTAGATGAGGAAAGTTTTCCTTGATGACCGTTTGAAAAATTTCCTCAGGGGTGGCATTTTGAGATTCTTGCTCTGGTATTCCATGAGTACACATGTTAGGCTTCTTCAGGGTGTCCCATATCTCTTGGATATTTCTCTCAAGTATCTTTTTGGCTTTAACAACCTCTTCCATTGAGCTGGTTAGTACTCCCACTTTATCTTCAAGGTCTGAAATTCTGTTTTCTGCTTCGTTATTTCTGTTCATGAGACTCTCTGTGGAGTTCTGGGTTGAAGATAACTTGTCTTTTAGCTCAGTTTTAAACTCTGCTTGAGTCTGTTTTAACTGCTCTATGTCAGTTTTTGTTTCTTGCACTGTTTTTCTCAACTCCTCCAAATGTCTGTTGTGTTCCTCTTCAAAGTGATTGATTCGATTATGTAATTCCTCCCTGATTTCCTCTTTCATAGTATTGAACATGGTAATGATCATATTTTGAAAGTCGTTATCCTGGGTCAGGCTTTCTTGGCCTTTTTCCGCGGGTTTGTTCTGGTTGGAGTCTAACATGGGATTAATAACTTCAGTGGGAAATTTGTTTACTTGAGTGTTGCTTCTCATGGATTTGCACTTTGACTTTGGCATTGTCGTTTTAACTCTTAAGATCTTTCAATTTCACTAAACTGAATTATTTGGCCTGGGGTTCTGGGGTTGGGCAGGGACAGAGCTTACCTAGGTCGCCGGGTGAGGCCCGGCTGGACCACGCGCCAGCGTCCTGACCAGAGGAGTATGGTGGGGAATGGGAGGATGGGGGCATTGGCGTGGAGCTATTTAACCCGAGGGCAGCTGGAGCGGGGCCCGGGAGCAGAGGGAGGTCCTCCTCGTCCCTCGGCCCTGCGTGCGCGGCTCAGGCTGGATGGTGGGAGTTGGTGCCAGGTCCCTTTGGGCTGACCTGGGGTCCTGGTGGGCGGGCGCGGGCGGAGACTTACCTAGGTCGCGGGGGTGAGGCCCGGCTGAACCGCTTTGTGTTCCCGACCAGTGGAGCGGGGTGGGGTAAAGGGAAATTGTAGATTCTTAATTAAGAGCACTAGAGGAGTGGGACTTGTAATTTTAACTTTTTCACATAGGGTCTCACACCTTCAGTGGTAGGCTTTCAGGGAGGCTACCATTTACATTGCAAATGAGTGCATTAAAAGTCTTTGCAAGGCAGAGAAGTTGAATTTGCTAGCCATTTATTCATAGATCATTTCCTTAGTGAGACAAAAGAAAAAAAAAGTGTCTCATCACTGAGAAGTTTAAGAAAGTTCCTAGAGTCCCTGGAGAAACCAAATTGAGGCCAGCAAGGAATGAGAACCTTCTTATTAAAAAGCAGGTCTGTGCTGGGCACAGAGTTCTTTTCTTTTGCTAATCACTTCAATTGTTTATATTCTAAAGATTCCTCAGGTTCCAGAAAAAAAAACAAGAAACAGCTCCACTGTGGATGCACTTGTTTCAGACTATGTCATGGTTTGATATGTGAGTTGTCCTTCACAGGCTCATGTGTTTAAATCTTTAGTTGTTTGGGAAAGTCATGGTACCTTTAGGAGTGGAGCCTTGCTGGAGGAAGGCAGTCATAGGGGATGGGGCTTAAGGTTGGATCAACAGAAATTGACTCATTGAAGACATTTTTTTACAGCAAATTACCATTTCAAAGTTAAAAATTCAAGCTAGGTGTATTGGCTCAAGATGCTTTCAGAATTTGAGAAGATAAGGTAGGAGATTTAGCATGAGTTTGAAGACAGCCTTAGCTACAGAATGGGACACTGTGTAATAATGCTACAAACAAAAGGAGTCTCCAAGCCATGAGGGTTCAACCCCCACTGAGGCTGAGATAGGCATTTTTAGCATTTACAGAGGCACTTGCAAGGGGATGTGAGTCCAAAGGTCAAAACATAATAACTGTCTCCAGAACTGCCCTCGGGCAAACACTTACCTTGGTTTCTGTCACATTCTTTCAGTAGATAATTCTTTCAGTAAATAATTATCAGAAGAGACTTCTTTGAACCACTATATTAATTCACTTGAACTGCTGTTCAGTACCTTGCTTTGGAGTCTGAATCCCTTAGCCTAAGTCATTTGGTCAGTGAATAAATCAGCTTTTATTCAGCAAGACTGATGTCTGCTGTTTCATTCCTGTCTGTCTCAAAAAATAAATAAATAAAAGAAAATAAGTTTATAGTCCCTGGATTATTCTGAAATGTTTTATGCATTTCTTAGTTTCCTTTCCTGACACTATGTCTTAGTTTCCTTTCCTGACACTATGATAAATTACTTTAACAAGCACAATTTAAAGGGAGAAAGAGCTTATTCTGGCTCATAGCTCAAGTGATGGTCCATCATGGTGGGGAATTTGAGGTTAAAGGAACTTGAAACAGCTGGTCACATTATATTCGCAGTGAAGAAGCAGAGAACAATGAGTGCATGCTGTTTCTCATTCCCTTTTCTCTACTTACACTGGTGCCACCTACAGAAAGTGAGTTTTCTGACCTCAATTAGCCAGATCAAGACAATCTTCTTCCTGCCTGCAGCCTGTACAGAGACTAACCTAACCTAGATAATTCCTTCTGGGTGTATCTTGAGGTTTGTCTCCTAGGTGATACTAGAAAGCTGTGAGCTTGACAATTAATATTAAACATCACAGACACTACAAAAACTAACTCATTTTTTTTAGCATTCAGGATTATATAATGCATAAATTTTACCCAATCACTAAGGACACATTTGTAAGGTTTTGTATTATGCTGTTATTTATTATACAATGAACATTCTTTTGTGTCATTAAAGATTATTGAAATGTTTTATTATGTCTGCACAACATTGTCTCTAAAGTCTGTTGCAGTATTTAACAGCTTCTGTATTGTTGGGCATATATTGTTTCCATGTCAAAGATCATTGACAATAATCTGAATTGAAGTTAGATATTAGCTCATAATATTTCTCACAGATTCCCACATTTGTAATTACTGGCTCAAACAGCACAATATGTCCTGAACCTCAAATAGGTATATGAAAATTGATGTCACTTACCAGAATTTGTCACTTACCAGATCTAGAATGCTTATAATATGAAATACTTGGCACCACTAAAGATTTTATAGTTATCTTATGCTTTATATTTTATATGAATTACATAATATGGAATTTAAATCCTTTTGTTTGTCTACATTGTGAATTAATTTAAATAATTTATGCATAATAATTCTTGCTCACTTTTATTGTTGAAAATGCATAATAATTCTTGCTCACTTTTGTTGTTCCTTGTCCTGTGATATCTGCCTTGACATAATTCCCAGGTTTCACTGTGTTTTGTGCATCAGCAGCTTTCTTTCACTATGGCTTATATTGCAATAGCAGTTCTTGAGCACTAATAACAAACATTTCGCCACATGGTTTGGCAAAGTCCACTCAAGCATCCATGTATGGAAGGATATCTGGGCCATTTCATCTTTGCTATGATGAATAATGCTTCAATGACTTGTATCCACAGCCTTGCATGAATTTGGGTCTTTACATTAGTGTACAGGAGGACAGAATCCAGACTGTGGAGTATTGTAGGCTTTCATTATCTAGGAGCTGCCGAGATGTTCTCCAGGACCAAACATTATTACAGTTCTTTCAACAATGCACAAGTGACAAAGCTTCTCCCTGTCCTTCCCACATTTGATTTCAAATATTTATTTCAGTTCCTCAGAAAAGTGTGTGATATTTCATTGGGCTACAGTTTCTGTCTCTTTGGTAACTAATCGTTTTGACATGTTCACTTAAATGTGTCCTGTGTTAATCACTAAAGTTTTGGAATTGAGCTGTTGAGTTGAGAGGGATCTGCTCTCAAAACAGAGGCAGATCCCCAGGAGACATGTACATTACATAAGCTGCCACCCTGTCTCTGTGTTCCCTCATAGAGGTTTTTGTAGAAAAGACCTTTCAGTCTTGATGCAGTTCGACTTACCAGACTTTTCTGGTAAATATGATACCTTTGTTGTTATCTTATTCATTTATGTGAATTCTTCTTCCAATACTAGATCACAAAGATTCTCTTCCAAGTTTTTTTCCAAAAGATGCTTATCATTACATCTTTTAAAATCTTGTGGTTTGAATTATAGAATACACTGTATAGGCTCCTGTATGGAGGGCTTGGTTGGCAATCAATTGGCTTGTAGGAGATGAATTCATCAAGAATTCTGTCTTCATGATCAGACTAACTCACTGCTGAATTCAAAGCATAAAGTTGTTAACTGCTTTTGTAACTGAGGATATGGAAAGCTCATGCAATTTTCTCTGGTTTGGTAGAGTGTTCTATAGAAGTCCAGTTGGTTGAAAGTGGTTATTGACCTTTTATCAGTTGTGCCTATTACTATAAGAGGAAGCCAGAGTGCACACACATTTAGTATAAAGTGTATATAAGTATAAGGTATATTAATTTCATAGTGACATAACCTTTCTGATTCCCTTGTGCTTGGTGCTTATGTGATATATATCATCTCATCTTTTTACTTGAAACCTATTTGTGTCATATTTAAAGTTACCTTCCTGTGACTGGGAATGTATTGCAGTAGAAGACTTGATGAAAAGGTGTGAGACTCTGGGACACACATACATACATTCATACATATACATGTACACAGATGAATGCATACATGCATGCATGTACATAATACATGTATGTGCATGCTTGCTTGCATGCATACATAAACAGATTCATACATGCATGTATATATCTATATTCATGTATGTACATATGCATGCATGTATACATGCATAGTATATTATTGTGTATTTATGTACATTTATGTATATTCATATACTACATGCATAAAGTTCACTTCCTGTAGGTAGCCTATGGTAGGATCATTTTATTCTTATAAATCTATTCTAGTCTCTAGATTTGTGTTGGACTATTTGTACTTAGTATAAATGTTGATATGTTTGATACTGTTTTATCATTTTATTATTATTTGTCCCTCTGCTCTTAGTCTTCTTTATGATTATCTCCAGAGTTGGTTAAATACTTATGGAATTTATTTTTGTACTATTTAAATTTAATGTCTTTATATAAGAATTTTAAGTAATGGTTATAGGGATTATAATATATTCTAAGTTTTCAAAGGTTATTTACAGAAGATTTTTACCTATTCAAATAGAATAGAGAATCTTTATCCCTCTTAAAACCTCTTTCTTTTGTTTAAACTTTATTTATTTTGCATGTGTGTGTGTGTGTGTGTGTGTGTGTGTGTGTGTGTGAGAAAGGGTACTGTGTATGCGGTGGAGGTCCAAAGGTGTCTTTGGATTGCTTCTACCTCTTTTTTCCTTTGCTCTGGGATTGCCAGGCTCCAACCATCAGGGCCAGAATGTAGGCAGGTTAAGTCAAGGATTATATTGAAAATGAGAGAAAAGAGAAGAAACTCTTGGAAGCTCAGTCTGAGGGAGGCAAGAAGGAAGTCATAACCTATCCCAATAGAAATTAAATTATTTGTATTATTCTGCTATTCTCTAGGAAGAAGGAGTGAGGATTGATCTGACTGTGCCATGCTGAATGGGAGTAGATGAAGTAGAGAGAAACTGCTAAATATCTTCATTCCAAGTGTCCAGTCAGTCCAAGGGTCAATGACAGATGGAATTCTTTCAAACCATCAGCTGGAGTCAAAATAAATAAGAAGATTAAGCAGAGAAGCTCCAAATATAAGGACTAAAAATATTATAACCAGGGTCCAAATGCCTTAAACCAATGTACTCAAGAAGGTAGGAAGGAAGGGGCTTCACTGAGTTTGTTAATCACTGGTTTAATTTAATAACCATTCTGGTTGGTAGAAAACAGGGGTCTGCTTGTATATTTCAAAGAATATAACTAATAGTCACCAGGATGTCAGGTCACAAGCAGAGGAGGGTAATAAATGCTGATTAAAAGGGTTAAGATGGGCCCAAGATAATCTGGCTCTGGATTTGCAGTCCAGGTTTCTGTACTTCGCTAAAGCTCTCATCAAGTCAATCAGCCTCACAGATGTATCAGCTTTTCAGGAATTTATCTTCATAGTTACTCTTTCTGGCTAAGCATCAAGTTTTATGCATGGAGGGGCCACATATTAATGTCCAACATCATAGGAAAGCTCATCTTAATATCCAATGTAAATAAAGCTGAATAGTAGGCAAGAAAGTAGTCTTCAGGAAAGAGAAATATTTAGCTTCCAGAGCCATTAAAAAAGAAACCCCTGTATCATATGAAGTCTACTAGCCACAACAATCTGGACCTGTTATATAGTTTTTCATCCTCTGTATCTGTCACATTTGCATGTGATTAGAATTATTATATATAATTAAAGTAATCAACTGCATTGTTTGGCCTAGTGACATGAAGATAAACATGAAGGGAATAAGCATTTGCCTTCAGGCCAGCTTGACATTAGTTAAACAAAAAGCCAGGGATTAAGTTTTATTTTAGGATTAAGATTTGGGTTTTCTTTGGCAGCTACAATCTACATATTTATAAACTAGTTTGGTGCCATGTAAATAATATAAATACATAAATACCTAATTATATGCAGAAAGCACATATCCACACATAGTCATTTATATTTCAAAGTATACTTTGAAATCCAAGATTTTGTAGCTGTTACCCAGGGTCATCATTTGTCAATTAAGATAGAATATTAATTAATGTATTTGTTTCAGGATTAAGCAGTCTTCAAAATTTGTACCTTTAAATGCATGAGTCAATATAAATGCAGTAGAAAACTTTTGACTTAGGACACAAACGCTAATGTGATTACTGACCAAGCAGACCAAGCTGTTTGTGCCTGCTCAGACTCTTTTTCTTAGGTAAGAACTTAAATTTGAATGTTATTGGCCAGGTTTATACCTTTTAAATCCCCATTCTGGAAAGGGAATTTAACATAAACATATTTACCTATCATTTTAATCTATAAAAACTTTACATTCAATTGTAGTATTTTAATTATCTTTTAGAGCCAAATGTACAGATGAGTTATAACACAAGTCAGTAAAAGTTCTTTTAACTTTGCTTTCTCTGATTTAGTAGGTGCACATCAAAGTAGACACCAAAACACTATTGTTGCAGTTCGCCTGCATTGTTGCTGATAAATCACCATCAAACAGTTTAAGGGAACAAGGGATTTATTTCCCCTTGTTCATAGTCCAGTTTGACGGGAGAGCATGCACCAACACCAGTGTTGAGGGAACTGGCCACACCATCATCACATAACAGCTGAGAGATGGACAATTCTTACTTGCCAGACCAGCATGTCTGACCAAGTATACAAAAGGAGGCCAACTTCCTCAACCAGCTCTCAGTATTTTATTTACCTGTTCAGAGTCTAGTCCCACCCACCATATGCTGGGCCTTCTCCATCAGCTAGACAATCTCCTGCAGGTTTGCTCTGGGCCTAATTCAACCACTGATTCTCTACAAATGTGCTCAGAGCTCAACCCCTCAACAGTCAAGTTGACACCTGTGCCTAACTATGACAACTATCAATAATTGAATGGACAAGCAGCACAGGGTTACAGGAGAATCTTTTAAGTTTTCTTTAGAACTCAGTAGGCATATTATATAAAATAACATCTAAAAATTAAGAGAATAAGCTTACCACAATACAGTAGAAACATTAAGAAATCTTTTTATCTGAATTAGGTTAGTATGGTTGTAGCAGAAGGAGAAAAAAACATAGAGGATATGTAGCTAGGGAAGCAAAGAATTTGTAGGTTTTAACTCAAGGAAGGACAGCCCATGTATCTTATTAAGGAAGGTGAGGAAATTCCAATGAAATTCTCAAAAGATATTTGCATTTTTCTTGGTCGCAATATCTATTCGGACAAGATGTAATAAAAGAAGTTAGAAGAATGGACAAGTTTTACTGCTTTGAGAACATGAATTCCAAAGGTGACTCTAGAATACTGGCAGAGAAGCACAGTCCTGGAAGGGCATTAGAACCCTGGTAGGAAGGCAAAACTCTGGAGGCCATCAGGACCTTGGCAAGAACACAATGGCATCCTTAACTGTGGTCCCGTTAAAATCAAGACCAAGCAAAACAATATATCTGGTTATTTTTTATTTTGTGGAAAACTTTTTTGAAAGAAGACTCTGTAATTTACTAGCAACAGTTTTTAATAGACATACATATATTTTAATTGACTATGCCAAAAAATCAAAGACAAAAATAAAAATAACAATATTAGAATGCAATAAAAAAAATGGAACAGCCAGGCCACAAATTTGTTAGACATATAATAAGATTATATAAAAATCCAGGAAACCAAGCAAGTCAAAATATTTTCAAAATTCACAACACAACTTAAAAACACATCTGCAAGAAAACAAAATGCTTCTAAAGCAAACAAAATGAATACTTTACATTCAAAATGTGGGCTGAAATAATGGCTCAGGAGTTGAGATTTCCCTTAAGCAGAAGATCCTAAGTTTGGATCCTGTATCCCAAGTAAAAAAATGCCAGGGGGAAATAGTGGCAGCCTGCACTCCAGCTCTGGCATACAGAGCCTGGGAAACCCAGAGTGAAACAAAAGGGAAGTAGAAACAATTCAGGATGTCTCCTGAAGTCACCCTTGGTCTTCCACAGAAGTATATAGTGTACTCTGATACACACACACACACACACACACACACACACACACACACGCACATACACATGCACACGTGCGCACACACAAACCCAAAAGTAAATAAATAAAATTTAAGAAATAAAGTCAAAGTGTGACTGCAGTTCAGGTCTCTGCTGCCTGCCTCTGATGGGTTGAAAACTCTGACCTGAATCTGAGGAGATGACTTTGAAGCTGAATCCTGTTTCAGAGATGTTTTTACCTTTATTGCTCCTAATGCAAGGAAAACCCTCAGGTCTTGGGAGTTTCCCAAAATTATGCTAGAGGCTGGCTATCATATTTTGGGACAAAATTTTATTTATTAAATTACCCTTCCAAAAGAGATAAAATCTAAACTATACATACAATTTGTATCCAATCAGTGAATTCTTTTGGTTGACTTCACTTGGTACGTGTCTCCTGTGGACAAAGATGTATAATTCACTGGCAATAATTTTAATTAATTATTAATTTATAATACAGTGCAATGAAACTCTATATATAATTGGTCAATTTTGGAAATAGACGTTTGGAAACCTTGTCCAAAGCAGATTAACATTTAGGAAAACCTTATTTTTGAAAATAGAATCCGTTATGAGTTATTTAGCAGAGCAGAATTTTTATCCTAAGAATTTTAATTCAAATAACTTTTGATTATTGTTAATACCTATTGAAATACCCCTCAATAAAAAATGAGGATTCAGAAAATTGGGATACATTGCAGAAACTTGGTATTTTGGAAAGATATATTTAGCAGAGCAGAATTTTGATCCTGAGAAGTGGAATTCAAATAACTTTTGATTATCGTTGACACCTGTTGAAATACCTCTCAATGAACAAATGAGGATTCAGAAAACTTGGATATATTGCAGAAACTTGGTATTTTGGAAAGAAATTAGTTTTTATTAAGCAATAAACCACATTAATGTTATCTGTGAACTTTAAAAATGTTTTGTTATTTTTGAACAAAAACTTCTTTGATTTTTGATAGATTAATAAAAGGGCAGACACACTTGAACCATTGCTGCAGAAGTGATGAAGGTAATAAACCAGTAAGTTAGAATCAAACATAATGTTATTACATTATTAATTACATAATTATTCTATTTATTAATGACATAATACCCCTATAATAAACAGCTGTCAGAATCCTGAAAACAACTTTTGGTAAACCTTTTGTATTTAAAACATATGTCAAGAGAAATTGTAAATTTGATGTGATTAAAACTCCTATGCATGTATAAATATTTATATGTATGTATCTATTCACATATCTCTAGATGCCAATGTATTTATTTAATATCTATATGCATGTAAACATTTAGCATGATCCAGATCAGACAGACAGTACAGATAAGACCTTTAAAGACACAAGTAACAGATAGCTGACCAATACATGACAAAACATACGATTCAATTATGAAAGACATAGAAGCAGATGTAAAAATAAACAGGAAAAATGTTTCTTTTCCAGCTAGTATAAACATTGAGAGCAGGCATGGTTTGTTTTTGTTGGAATAAGGAACCTGAAAGAAAAGTTAAGCTGCTGTCTTCTCTTTTGGAAAAGAAACTGGGTGTGGAAGTCATCCCACCATTTTCTTCTCTGTTGGAAAAGAAACCAGAGAGACAAACCCCATGGGCCATCTGTCTACTGTTAGAAAAGAAACTAGAAGCTATGCAAAAAAGAGGTAGAAGCAATTTAGGATGATTCCCAAAATCTCTCTTGGGCCTCCACAGGGACACAAAATGCCCTGGGAGGCACACAGAAAGAAAGAAAAGAAAGAAAGAAGAAAAGAAAAGAAAGAAAGAAGAAGAAAAGAAAAGAAAGAAAAAGAAAGAAAAGAAAAGAAAGAAAAAGAAAGAAAGAGGAAGAAGAAGGAAGAAAGGAAGGAAGGAAGAAGGAAGGAAGAATAAGAAGAAGGAAAGAAAGAAAAGAAGAAAGAAAGAAAGAAAGAAAAGAAAGAGAAAGAAAAGAACGGATAGAAAGAAAGAAGAGCCGGAAGGAAGGAAGGAGGAGAGAAAGAGAGAGAGAAAGAAAGAAAGAACGGAAGGAAGAAGAAAGAAAAAAGAAGAAAGAGAAAAAAGAAAGAGAGAGAGAGAGAGAAAGAAAGAAAGCAAGAAAGAAAGAACGAAAAGAAAGAAAGAAAGAAAGAAAGAAAGAAAGAAAGAAAAAGAAGGAAAGAAAGCTAGCTCAGTCCAAGGGAGGAAAGGAGGAAGCCCTAAGTTGGAAGAACATTAGAAGAGAGGAGATAGTTTAAGATCAGAGAGAACAGAGAAAGAACCATCATAAGCACAAGGCTGGAGGGGACAGAGGCACTATGCAGTGATCATATGGTAGGAGAGCAGAAAGAAGAGAGAGACGGTGGATTGGGCCACAATCTTTCATAGTCTGTCTTTGTGAATGTATGTTCCAAGACTACAAGGAAAATGAGGTAAAGACTAGAGGAGTGGCGTGCATGGTGCCCACATAACTGCATTCACTGTCCAATAGTGATTAAATTATTTGCATTAGAAGAGGACCCACTTCCAAAAGTTGTCCACTGATCTCCAAACGTATGTTATGACACAAGTGCAGCCCGTTTATAGTTTTACTTTTTTCTCTCTCTTTTCTCTTTCAAATAAAAATTAAAAAGTGGTTTTTAAAAGATAAGGCTTTATCATCCTATTTCACATGATTTCTCAGGTAATTTTTGTTATATCACTTTCTTCTAATTTCCTCACTAAGCCTACCATGATATAAAATGTTTTTTATTGTTCATTTGTTTCCTCTCTATTCTGTCAGCATTTGGCCAGTAGTTGTGTCATTTTAGCAATCAGAGCCTAAACTATTTTAGTGTCATGGGATACACATTAAGTTTAAAAATGTGTCTACTATTCTGTAACTGTATTTCTTAAATTTTACAAAAAGCTAGTAGAAGTATTTGAACAAATAGACACAATTTAAGAACAGGTTTGCTAAAGAAGTTTTAACACTTACTAACAATTTAAAAGTATGCATTGTCTATGTTAGAAAAAGAGAAGTGGGATAGAACTTCATTGACAAAGATGATAACACTGGATGATCTTAAGAGATGTGAGGTTCATTAGAACAGAGCCTTGCTACCACAGGGCTTTACCTTAAGGAGAGAGAGCATTAGATCAGGAATGATAGGCTTCAAGGAGACAAGAATAGAAGATAACCTCCATGGACACACGTTGGGATGTGTGTATAGCCTTCAGAGAATAATCACCAAAGCACTCAAATCCCAGAGTCCCAGAAACAAAAGGACTTCTAGTTTTTGTGGTTTTCCAGAGTATATTGGGAAGTTGAAAATGATATACTTTGTCCTACTTGCCAGGACTCAGGATGATGCTGCTGATAAAGAATGTCTATAACTTAAGTTGTCTAGGTCCTAGGCAGTGAGGAGGGGAGTTGGGTTTACTGACAGCTGCAGGAGGGAGGCAGGGAAAGGCCAGAGGCAGGGAGGTTGCAGGTGGAAGGGGCCTAATTTCTGGGAGGGACAGTTAGACTTTAAGGTCTCATGGCATCCTCTGTACTTTTTTAGGAATGCAGTCAAAGAGCATGGACAGCTTTATGCCATTTATGAAACCAGGTAAGATCGTATTGCGTTGCTTGTCATTTAAAACCCCTCCTTGCTCACTGATGCTGCAAGAACAGCCTACTCCAGTTGCCTAACAATTCCTTCCCTCCACTCCTTCTTTCCTTCCTTCCTTCCTTCCTTCCTTCCTTCCTTCCTTCCTTCCTTCCTTCCTTCCTTCCTTCCTTCCTTCCTTCCTTCCTTCCTTCCTTCCTTCTCTTCCTTCTTTTCTTCTTTCCTTCCTTCAGTCCTTCTGTTCTTCCCTCCTTCCTTTTTTCTTCCTTTCTTCAACCTCTCCTTCTTCCTTTCATCCTTCCTTCTCTCTCCCTTTCTTCTTTCCTTTCTTCTTACTTCTTTTCTTCTTTCCTTTACTCTCTATCCCCTCTTCCTTCCTCTATTTTCATTCCTTCCTTTCTTTCTTCCCTCGCTCATTTTCTTTCTCCTGCCTTTTTTCCCATGTATCCAGATTCTAAGCAATATAACTTAAGCTACAGTAGTTATTCGAGATATCTGACATAATTAATCATCTCTGATTGAATTTAATGTATTATTAAACATATTTTGATAAGCATACTACTGAACATATTATAGGCTTATTTAATCATTTATTGCATACATAAAATTTTATTTGCTTACCTAGATATTTCCTTGGGATAATGGTCTTGAAACATGTATGGAGGTTCCAGAAAGGAAGTGCAGCTACTCACCCTTGAAGGGAGAAGAAAGGTGGCCCTCTTCACTGAGTTTCAGGTGGGCATCACAGGAGCACTGAAGAAGGAGCAGTGCACCTGCCTAGCTAACCAGTTCAGGTCAGTCAACCTCAATGGCAATGGGGTGACAAATGTCACAACTAGAGCACCATCACATCTGGTACAATTGCTAGAAAGTAGTTTTATGATGAAACAATGGACAAATTTAAAATTTTATCGACCGGGGAGGTGACTCCAGGAATTAAAAACTGTGCCTTGCTATCAGAAGGATTCGAGTTTCAGGTACCAGGCAAAAATGCTGGGTGGAAATGGACAAAGCCTGCACTTCTGGCCCTAAAAGGTAGAGCCTGGGAAAACCCAGAGCAAAGCAATGAGGAAGTAGGGCAAATCCAGAACAATCCTTATGGCACCCTTGGAGTTCCACAGACACACACTAAGGTGTCCTCTAACAGTATACCTCCTACATGCATGTGCAAAATAAGTAAATAAATATATTTTCATTTTTTATATATAAGTGCACAAAAATGCAGTTATACATATCATTGATCCCCCAAAGGCCAGCATGGATCACAGGCATTAGGATCCTTAGAGGCAAGGGATTAACAACCACAATAGTGTTCCTATACTAAAGGGGAACACAAAAAAGAGCTCTAGGCAATGCTACTGAGTCCTTAAACCTCATCAGAAAGGAGGACCCAGAGGGATGTTTGACATGCATACTAAAGGATGCTCCAGGAACGGGGGGGGGGGGCACTAGGAGAAAGGGATGTTGGGGGAAAGGAAGGGGAAAAGGGGGAGGGAGCAAGGGGATCCAGGGAGAGGTCAAGGGAGGGAGGAAAATGGGGTACCTATCAAGTTTGTATGAGTGGACACAATAAATAAAATAAAATAAAATAAAATAAAAACCAAAAAAATGCAGTTATAATGAGAATACATGAGCATCTTAAGTAAATGCCCCAAGTGCTCCCTTGTAAGCTGGCACCTCAGACAAATCACCCTGTCTACCCCAGGGTCTATTCTCTTCTCCACAGAGACAGTCAATAGTGTGACATTCTCATGATTTGTCGGGTTAAGTTCTTGGTCACAATTCCTGGTAGACTTACCAGAACAGGCATGCTGGACAAACCACAGCCCACTGTGGTGCAATTCAGAGGCCAAAATGGACACAAATCACTGCCCACATGCAGTCCCACCTTCCTAGGTGTCCTGCTTATCTCCTCTACTAAGCCCTAGCAAAGCAGGATAACCAAATCTTTTTTTTTATAACATTTTTATTATTATTTCCGCTCATACAAACTTAATAGGTAGACCAGTTCCCTCCCCCCTCTCCTCCCCCCAAACCCCCTACTCCCCCTCCCTCTCTCCCCATTTCCCAGTACCTCCCCCCCCAATTCCCAGAGAGTCCTTTATTGTGTATGCCTAACTCTCCTCTTGGTCCTCCTTTCCGATGACGTAAAAGGACCCAGTGGCATTTCCCTGAACCCTTTCTCATGTTCCCCTTAAGCATAGGAACACTACTGTGACCATCAATCCCTTGCCTCCAAGGATCATGGTGATTTTAGCCGATGTTAGACTTTGTGAGGTCAATAGTGTGACGGACATGGCGCAGGGCATGCAAAGTCCTATTAGGATTGCTTCAGCCCTATCTAGTGTGGAGACTCTTCAAATCATTGCTCCCCCCATCCTTTTCCTCTTACAATCTTACCGCCCCCTCTTCCGCAGATGTCCCTGAGCTTCAGGATGGGGGGAGATTAGGCTGGCTTAGTTCTATGTGGATGATATAGAGTCTCTGAAGTTCTGGATTGTGGTTTGTTGATTTTCTTTTGCAGTTTTGCTGCTCCTGCAATGCCCTTCACTCCATCCTGCTGGGCACTGTATGTCACCCCCTGGTCAGAGACAAAAAACTGTTAAACTGGAGTCTTGTTATAATAGCACATTCAAGGGTAGATGTAGTAAAAGCAGGAAACCTCGGTGAGGGAGGGATCAGTCATCCATTTGCAAAATGATCTCTTTTCATCTGCTAGAATATATGCCCTTCCCTTCTGGTGAGATCATACCACCTCAATTGTACATGATCAGGAACGAACGTCTGTGAACTTAACCAGGTGTTACATTACTTACTTGCATTCCTTGGAGGTCGATTTTCTCTGCTGTAACATGGTCCCCTCTCTCCTTGTGTCTGGTGTGGCTCTCCAACCCCATCCCTCCTGTTCACAATCCTTGCGATTACCGTATTACATAGATTTACCCTTGAGTGTCTCAATGTGGGCTGGGTGAGTTTGGTACTAGGAGCCACCTATTAGGGAGTACATACGGCGCTTAATTTTCTGGGTTTGGGATACTTCACTTAATATAATTGTTTCTAATGACATCCATTTCCTGGCAAATTCCAGTAATTCATCATTTTTGATGGCTGAGTAGTATTCCATTGTATAGATGTACCACTGTTTCCTTATCCACTCATCAACTGTTGGACATATAGGTTGATTCCATGACTTTGCTATTGTAAACAGTGCTGCTATGAACATAGTCATGCTGGTGCTATCGAGGCGAACCTCTGCTGCATGGGGGGTTATTCCCAAAAGTGGAATAGCAGGGTCATATGGCATTTCAATCTTTAATTTCTTTACAAATCTCCAGACAGCTCGTCAGAATGGCTGTATGAGTCTGCATTCCCACCAGCAATGTAGCAGAGTTCCCCTCTCTCCACATCCTCTCCAGCACTTGTTGTTTGTATTGTGGATTTTTGCTATCCTGACCGGGGTGAGATTATATCTCAGGGAAGTTTTGACTTGCATTTCCCTGATGGCTGAAGAAGTGGAGCATTTTTTAAGATATTTGTTAGACATTTTAATTTCATCCCTGGTAAAATTTCTTTTAAGTTCCAGGGCCCATTTTTTAATTGGGCCATTGCTTTCCTTGGTGTTTAATTTTCTAAGTTCTTTGTGCACTCTGGACAGTAGAGCTCTATCAGATATGTGGTTAATGAAGATTTTCTCCCATTCTGTGGATTGCCTTTGAGCTTGTGTGATAATCTCTTTATCTGAACAGAAGCTCTTTAATTTCACAAGATCCCAACTGTTGAGAGTTGGTAGCAGTGACTGTGCCATTGGATGTCTGTTTAGGAAATGTTGGCCTAGCCCAATCAGCTCAAGGGAGTTCCCTATCCGTTCAGTTATGATTTTTATAGTCTCTGGCCTGATATCAAGGTCCTTGATCCATTTGGAATTAATTCTTGTACATGGTGACAAGCACAGGTCCAGCTTTAATCTTCTGCATGTGGAGATCCAGTTTTGCCAGCACCATTTGTTGAAGATGCTGTTCTTTTTCCATTGGATTCTTTGGGCCCCTTTGTCAAAGATCAAATGGCTGTATTTTTGTGGGCTTACATCTGGGTCCTCAACCCTTATCCATTGATCTGTGTGTCTATTTTGGAGCCAGTACCAGGCTGTTTTTATAACTATGGATTTGTAGTATAGACTAAGGTTTCGTATGGTAATACCTCCAGCAGTGTTTTTGTTACTCAGGATTGTCTTTGTTATCCTGGGTCTTTTGTGCCTCCATATGAATTTTGAGATTAATTGGTCAACTTCTTTAAAGAATTGCTTTGGGATTTTAATTGGTATAGCATTGAATTTGTATATTGCCTTAGGTAGGATGGTCATTTTTACGATGTTGATTCTGCCAATCCAGGAACAAGGGAGGTCTTTCCACCTTCTGATGTCTTCAGCAATTTCTTTCTTTAGGGTTTTAAAGTTTTCATTGTAAAGGTCTTTTACCTCCTTGGTTAGGTTAATACCAAGGTATTTCATTTTTTTAGGGGCTACAGTAAATGGGATTGTTGCTCTCAAGGCTTTTTCACTTCTTTCATTCTGGGCATATAGGAAGGCCTCTGATTTTTGCACATTTATTTTGTATCCTGCCACCCTGCTGAACTTCTCAATTAGTTCCAGGAGCTTCCTGGTGGAGTTTTTGGGATCACTCAGTATAAGATCATGTCATCTGCAAATAGGGATAGCTTGACTTCTTCCTTGCCAATTTGAATCCCTCTTATGTCCCTTTCTTGTCTTATGGCTTCAGCTAAGACTTCAAGTACAATATTGAATAGAAGTGGTGAGAGTGGACAGCCTTGTCTAGTACCTGATTGAAGTGGGAATGCTTCCAATTGTTCCCCATTGAGCATAATCCTTGCTGTGGGCTTGTTGTGTACAGCTTTGATTATATTGATGATGTTTCCTTCCATTCCTACTGTCTCTAGCGTTTTGATCATAAAAGGCTGTTGGATCTTGTCAAAGGCTTTTTCTGCGTCTATCGAGAGTATCGTGTGGTCTTGGACTTTGGACTGGTTTACATGATGAATTACATTTATTGATTTGCGTATGTTGAACCAACCTTGCGTGCCGGGGATGAAGCCTACTTGGTCCCTGTGAATGATCTTTTTGATATGTTTTTGAATCCGATTTGCTAAGACTTTGTTGAGAATCTTTGCGTCTGTGTTCATCAGGGAGATCGGCCTATAGTTTTCTTTTTTAAGTGAATCTTTATTAGGTTTTGGGATTAAGACGATATTAGCTTCATAGAAGGAATTTGGTAGTGTTCCTTCCTTTGCTATTTGATGGAACAGTTTAAGGAGTATTGGTGTTATTAACTCCTTAAATGTCTGGTAGAATTCTGTGCTGAATCCATCTGATCCAGAACATTTTTTGGTGGGAAGATTCGAGATTACTTCTTCAATTTCCTTATATGTTATAAGGCCATTTAAGTAATTCACAACTTCCTGATCCAATTTAGGTAAGATTTGTTTACTTAGAAATTCATCCATCTCTTGTGCGTTGTCAAACTTCACTGAGTATAAGTTTTTGAAATATGATGTTATAATTCTCTGGATTTCTTGGGTATCAGTAGTGATTGCTCCATGTTCATTTCTAATTTTGTTAATTTGGGTTTTCTCTCTCCTGCTTTTGGTTAATTTAGCTAGGGGTGTATCTATCTTACTGATTTTTTCTAAGAACCAGCTTTTTGATTTTTTCTATCATTTTCTTAGTCTCAATTTCAGATATTTCTCCCCTTATTTTGCTAATCTCCTGTCTTCTACTACTTTTGGGATCAGATTGCTCAAGTTTCTCTAAAGCCTTAAGCTGCATCGTTATTTATTTCTGATGTTTCCATTTTTTTGATGTAGGCATTAAGAGCTATGAACTTACCTCTTAGGACAGCTTTCATTGTGTCCCAGAGATTTTGGTAAGTTGTATTTTCATTATCGTTCACTTTCAGGAAATCTTGCATTTCCTTTTTAATTTCTTCCTGAATCCAGTTCTCGTTCAGCATCATAGTGTTAAGTTTCCAGGAGTTAGTGTATTTTCTCTTGTTTGTTGTGTTGTGGATGTCCAGCTTTAGGCTGTGGTGGTCTGATAGGGCACAGGTTAGAATTTCAACTTTTTTGTATATGTGTAGATTTGTTTTGTGGCCCAATATGTGATCAATTTTGGAGAAAGTTCCGTGTGCTGCTGAGAAAAATGTGTATGCTTTGGTACGTGGGTGAAAAGTTTGATAGAGATCTGTAAGGTCCATTTCTTTCAGGGTTTGATTAAGTTCCAAAGTGTCTCTGTTAAGCTTTTGACCTGTTGACCTATCCCATGTTGAGAGGGTGGTGTTGAAGTCCCCAAGGATTATCGTTTGGGGGTTGATTTCTTGCTTTAGGTGCTGTAGGGTTTTCTTAATAAATGTGGAGGGGCCCATGTTGGGTGCATAAATGTTCAGGATTGTGAAGTCTTCCTGGTGAATTGTAACTGGACTAAAATGTAGTATCCATCTGTGTCTCTTATGATTTTCTTTGGTTTGAAGTCCACTTTGTCTGAAAGCATAATTGCTACCCCTGCCTGTTTCCTGGTTCCATTAGCTTGTAAGATTTTGGACCAGCCTTTCATTCTTAGGATGTGCCTATCTTTTGTGGTGAGATGAGTTTCCTGAAGGCAGCAGATTGTTGGATTTTGGTTTTTAATCCAAGTTTGTAATCTGTGTCTCTTTTTTTTTTCCTTTTTTTTTATTTCAGCTCATACAAACTTATTAGGTACACCAGTTCCCTCCCTTCCTCCTCCTCCTCCCATACCCCCTGCTGCCCCTCCCCACCCCTCTCCCTCCCCATCCCCCAGTGCCTCCCACCCCAATTCCCAGAGAGTCCTTTCTTGTGCATGTCTGATAATCTGTATCTCTTAATCTGTGAGTTAATACCATTGACATTTAATGTTATAATGGAGAAATTATTTTTAATTCTGGACATTTTTAATGTTTAGTAGATTTTGTAAGCATGTTGTTTGATATTTATGTTTTGGTGGTATTATACTTCCCTTCTGTCCTCCTGGATACGCTTGTTCTTTTATTCAAGCTTGAGTATCAGTTCTAGGATTTTTTGAAGGCCTGGTTTGGTAGACATGTATCCCTTCAAGTTTTCTTTGTGTTGGAAAACTTTTCTTTCTCCCTCAATCATGACAGATAGTTTTGCCGGGTATATCAGTCTCGGTTGGCATTTTTGCTCATTTAATACTTGAAGTATGTCTCTCCAAGCTCTCCTTGCTTTTACTGTTTCCATTGAGTACTCATTTGTTATTCTAATAGGTTTACCTTTAAAAGTGACTTCCTTTTTTTCTCTTGAAGCTCTCAGCACCTTTTCTTTGTCTTGAATGTGGAGTGTTTTGACTATTATTTGCCATGGCAATTTTCTATTTTGGTCATATCTGTTTGGAGTGCGAAATGCCTCTTGTATTTGGATAGGCCTCTCATTCTTTAGTTGTGGGAAGTTTTCATTTATGAGGAATTGAAATATTTCCTCAGGTGTGGTATTTTAGGATTCTTGTTCTGATGTTCCATGAATGCGCATGTTAGGCTTCTTCAGGGTGTCCCATATCTCTTGAATGTTCCTCTCCAGTATCTTTTTGGCTTTAACAGTCTCTTCCATTGAGCTGGTTAATTCTCCCACTTTGTCTTCAAGATCTGAAATTGTATTTTCTGCTTCATTAGTTCTGCTGATAAGACTCTCTGTTGAGTTTTAGGTTGAAGATAACTTGTCTTTTAGTTCAATTTTAAACTCTGCCTGAGACTGTTTTAATTGCTCCATACCTATTTTTGTTTCTTGAACTGTTTTTCTCAACTCCTCCAAGTGCCTGTTGTGTTCCTGTTCAAAGTGGTTGATACGGTTGTTTAACTCTTCTCGGATTTCCTCTTTCATTGTATTAATCATGGTAAGGATCATACTCTGAAAGTTGTTATGTTGGGTCTGGCTTTCATGGCTATTTTCTGTGGATTTGTTCTGGTCAGAATCCCTCATTATGGGATTGATTCTTTCAGCAGCAGATTGGTCTTCTTGGGTTTGGTTTCTCGTGGATCTGCACTTTGACTTGTACATTGTTGTTTTGTTTTTTAGGACCTTTCAGTTTCTATGTTTTTCACTGAATCCACGTAGTTAGTATTGTTACGCTTGCCAGTTATTACTAGTGCTTGCCTTGGATTGGGTATGTTTGTGTATTGTTATTATTATATCCTAGATGAGGCTTCTAGGCTGTTAGTTCGTCAGTTAAGTCAGGTTATGTTACCAGGGGGTGAATATTAGTTTGGTAGTGCACTTTTACGATTTAGTTTCTTGATGAAATGTGGGGGTGAGTGGTGTACTCACTGGAGTTGTGTGTTGTGGGGTGGCTCTATGAGAAAGTTGATCTACAGCATTGATACTTTAAAGGATCAGTAAGGTGAAAAGAAAAAGTTTACTTATCTTTGGGCTGGATGAGAAGAAACTCGCCCACGTGATATAATGATTGTAGTGGAGTCCAGATGTATGGCCTGTGCTCCTTTTGTTCCTTAGAATTTTGCTTGAGTTTCCTTTGGGCTGTATTGAATTCTGAGTAGCAGTGTGTCTTCCGTGGACCACCTGCATAGGTCCCCGGTGGGCCAGAGAGGCAGAGGGTCTGATGTTGATGGCAGAGTTCTTCACCTGCGATCTGGGAAGGTGGGCGCAGAGAGGGGCGGGGCCCGGGGCAAAGTGGGCTGCGCAGCATGGTGCTGCTGGCCGGGCGGCTTCCGGGTGGGGGGCTGGGCTGGGCTCTTTCGCTCCCTGGCTCAATGGCAGAATTCTTCACCTGGGATCCAGGGGGGGGCTAGGCACACAGGGCGGTAAGGTGCGAGGGGCTTGGTTCCAGGGCGGTGCCCAGGCTAAGCCGCAGTCGGCCTGGGTGCTCGCCGCCTGGACGCGTGGTGTTCCGGTGTGGTTGGGGGCTGGGCTGATAACCAAATCTTCATCCCTGAGGGTCTGAGCACAAGATTCCCCAGGCCCCATCCTGCTCATCCACTGACCTGGACAAGGGACAGCAATACATGATGTGTACGTGATGTGCAGTGGGTCATCTTGAAACTAAACATTGCCCAAGCAAACTCTTGGTCTCCACTGTGATGTGGGTCAATTCCCTGTTGCTGGGGCAACTTAGTTTCAGTCAGCTGAGGGACTGGCACCAGCCCTGCTTTTATGCTTACTGAGGTTACTCATGTGCTCACTGGTGGAAATACACCATCTCTGGGAACCAGGACAAGACACTCATACTGTTATGCTCTTTTATAATTTTGTTTTGGTGGTAGGGATGGAAACCTCTTCCACTGAGTTATACCTCTTGCCCTATTTCACTGGGTTTTTTTTCAAATGTTAATTATTATTTTATGACTTGCATTAAGGTTCACTCTTTATCCTGTAGAGTTTGATAAGTTCATGACAATACATGTCTATACTATTATAGCCCAACACATAGCAGCTTCACTGCATTAACTTTCCTTATGATCCACTACCCGAATCCCTCCCTTATCAATTCTAATCACTGAGAAGCACTAATGTTTTTATATCCATCACTGTGTTTGCTCCAAATAATTGTATGCCTATAATCAGAGTCATACATCACATAGTCTTCCTGAATTCAATTCTTTCACTTAAGAGTACACAGCTCAGGTTGTTCCATGCCTTCTTGTCTGGTGTTATTTTAGTTTTGCTTTTATACATGCATGCGTGCATGTGTCAGAGGGCACTATGTGTGCCTATGTAGGTCCAAGCGTGATTTCAAAAATCATCCTGGATTGTTCTACCTCCTTTTTGCTATGATTTGGTATTTCCCAGGCTCTGCCTTTTGGAGCCAGAAATGCGGGTTGATGCCATTTCCACATGGCATTTCTATTTAAATTTTATTTTATTTATTTTTTCCACTCATACAAACTTAATAGGTACCCCGGTCCACCTCTCCCCGATTCCCTTACTCCCTCCTCTCTTTATCTTTTCCTTCCCCCCTCTCCCTTTCTCCCAGTGCTCCTTCTGCCCCCCCCATCCCTGGAGCATCCTTTAGTATGAATGTCATACTTCTCTCTGGGTCCTCCTCTCTAATAGGGTGTAAGGACTCAGTAGCATCGCCCAGAACCCTTTCTTGTGTTCCCCTTAGTATAGGAACCCTGTTGTGGCTGTTAATCCTTTGCCTCTAAAGATCCTAGTGCCTGTGATCCATGCTAGACTTTGGGGGGTCAATGTTGGTCATTGTGCAGGTCATGCAAAGTCCTTTTATGGTTACTTCAGCCCTAACTTGTATGGAGTATCTTATATATCGTTGCTCCTCCCCATCTTCAGACTCTTACAATCTTACCGCCCCCTCTTCCGCAAATTTCCCTCAGCTTTAGGATGGGGAGATATTAGGCTGGCCTGGTTCCAGGTGATTAATATAGGGTCTATGATGTTTTGAATTATGGTTTGTTGGGTTTTTTTTTTCAGTTTTGCTGTTTCTGCACTGCCCTTGGCTCCACCCTGATTGGTATTGGATGTCACCTCCTAGCCAGAGAAAAAAGGCTACTAAAATAGAGTCTTATTATAAGAGTAGATTCAAAGGCAGATGGAATAAGAGTAGAAGACTGCGGTGAGAGGGGGGTCAGTTTCCCATTTACAGGATGGTTATCATTTATCTGCCAGACTCTATGCCCTCCCTGACTGATGAGATCAAACCCCCTCAGTTCCAAGTGGCCAGGAAGGAAAGTCTGTGAGCTTAACCAGATGTCTCACTACTTACTTGCAGTACTTGATGGTGGCCTATTTTCTCTGCTGTTGTATGATCCCCTCTTTCCTTTATCTAGGGGGCCCCCTTTCCCCTTCCCTCCTGCCTATAATCTTTGCAATTACTTTGCAATTACAGAGATTTATCTTTGAATATGTCATTAAGTGGGTTTGGCACTAGGATCCACCTATTAGGGAGTACATATGATGCATAATTTTCTGTGTCTGGGATACTTCACTCAATATAATTGATTCTAAATCCATCTATTTCCTGGCAAATTTCATTAATTCATCTTTTTTCATAGCTGAGTAGTATACCATTGTATAAATGTACCACATTTTCCTTATATTCTTGTCAACTGTTGGGCATTTGAGTTGATTCCATGACTTTGCTATTGTAAACAGAGCTGCTATGAACATGGTCATGCTTGTGCCATTGAGGTGAACTTTTGCTGCATGGGGTTTATCCCCAAAAGTGGAATAGCAGAGTCATATGGCATTTCAGTCTTTACCTTTTTTATGAATTGCCAGACTGCTCGCCAGAGTGGGTGTATAAGCCTGCATTCCCACCAGCACTGTTGGAGAGTTCTCTTCTTGCCACATCCCCTCCAGCATTTGGTGTTGTTTATCCTGTGGATTTTTGCCATCCTGACTGGGGTGAGATGATATCTCAGGGAGGTTTTGATTTGCATTTCCCTGATGGCTAAGGATGCTGAGTTTTTTTTTTTTTAAGATACTTGTTAGACATTTCAATTTCGTCCCTGGAAAAGTTTCTTTTGAGTTCCAGGGCCCATTTTTCATTTGGGCCATTTGTTTTCTTCTAAGTTCTTTGTGCATGCTGGATAATAGAGCTCTATCAGATATGTGGTTAGTGAAGATTTCTCTCCCATTCTGTGGGTTGCCTTTGTGCTCAAGTTACAATCTCTTTATCTGAACAGAAGCTCTTAAATTTCATAAGATCTCATCTGTTGAGTGTTGGTTGTAGTGACTGTGCTATTGGATTTCCATTTTGGAACTGTTGGCCTAGCCCAATCAGCTCTAGGGAGTTCCCTACCCTTTCAACTAAGGTTTTTATAGTCTCTGGCCTTATATTGAGGTCCTTGATCCATTTGGAATTAATTCTTGTACATGGTGACAAGTATGGGTCCAGTTTTAATCTTCGGCATGTGTACATCAATTTTCCAGCACCATTTGTTGAAGATGCTGTTCTTTTTTCCATTGGATTTTTTGGGTCCCTTTGTCAAAGATCGAATGGCTGTAGTTGTATGGGCTTATATCTGGGTCTTCAATCCTTATCCAGTGATCTATTTTAGAGCCAGTACCAGGCTGTTTTTATAGCTATGGATTTATAGTATAAATTGAGGTTGGTATGGTGATACCTCCAGCTGTGTTTTTGTTACTCAGGATTGTTTTTGCTATCCTGGGTCTTTTGTGCTTTCATATGAATTTGGAGATTGTTTGGTCAATTTCTTTAAAGAATTCAGTTGGGATTTTGATTGGTATAGCATTGAATCTGTATATTTCCTTTAGTAGGATGGTCATTTTTATGATATTGATTCTGCCAGTCTAGGAACATGGGAGGTCTTTTCACCTTCTGGTGTCTTTTGTAATTTCTTTCTTTAGGGTTTTAAAGTTTTCATTGTAACAGTTTCTTACTTCCTTGGTTAGGTTTAAACCAAGGCATTTCATTTCTTTGAGGAGCTTATAGTAAATGGGATTGTTTCTCTTAGGGCTTTTTCACTTCTTTCATCTTGGGTGTTGGGCCCACCCAGAGATAACGGTCTGGGAGGGAGTGAGCAGGGCATGGCTTAGCACATGGGGCCAAAGATGGTGCTGGGAGCTAGTGTCCTAGGCGTGACCCTGATCACATTACAGAGAGTCCTAATTGGCTTATAGGAGCCGACATAGATTTATGTTTAGTCTGACCTATGCAGAGTATGTGCTATACTGACCATCAAGATAATTGGCTGGTGTTTCTCGTCTTGGATTCTTTGTGTATATAAGCTGATTTGTTACCCCCAATAAACTGAGATTTTGCTTTGACAAACTCCCCATCTGTTGCCGAGTCTCTGGGCTGAGGCGGAGGTGCGGGTGGTCAGGTTGTTACAGCCAGGAGCTGTGTGTATGAGTGAGTGACGGAGTGTCGCCTTAACAGACTCCCTGCTGTGCCCGGAGGCCTCTGGATTTGGGTAGGGGTAAAGGGCCTGCAGAATATTCGCCTTTCTCCGCCCCGATGGCCTGGAGCCATCACAGTGTGTGCCTGGGAGAATCGCCCCAACATTCTGCTGCCCTGTGTGAGGCAGCTTCTCAAAACGGGCAGAGCTAAGCAGACTTTGGGGTAAGTGAAAACTTGGGAAATATGGGAAATTCATTGTGCAAGGATGAAGCAGTGCCAGGAGCACTGAGGTAGGTACTAAGAAGTCAGGGTATAAAGGTTACAAGCTCTGCTATTTCAAAAATGTGGCAAACAGCCCTTGAATTAGCACCTTGGATTCAATCAGGTAATGTGTTTTCGTCCACCACCTGGACGCGAGTGAAAAATCTAGCTGAGAAGCGGGAGGAACATTTTGGGGTGTCCCCTCCTCCAGGATTTTATTCCATTATTTCTGCCCTTGAGGCAGCATTCCGTCCCTGTCCAATCCAGCCTCCACCAGAGGCAAAGGCAAAGGGGGAGGTGGAAGAGCCGCTAGAGCTGGCTTCTAGCTTCCCGGGCAAAAGGGGAGGGCTCCAGCCGTTGGAGCCAAAAATAAGCCATCCTGGGTGCCCTTCCAGGCAGTGGGGCAGGGAGTGCAGCAGAGATTCTACCTAGCCACCAGCCGGGGTCTCGGAGCAACAGCTCGAGGAAATCCTCCGTGGGAATGTGCGGCCACAGGGCCGGGAAAGTAATGAGGAGCAGCCAGAGCAGCTTCTAGCTCCCTGCACAACTTTGGAGCTGGGGCAGCAGAATAGAGATTCTGCTGGGGCGCCGGCCAGGGAAGCAGTGAAGCAGGGCGAGGAAAACCCCCACGGGACCGGGCCGCTGGACCGCGGACGGGGGAAAGCAGCGGGAAGTGGGCCAGTGATGTAGAGGAATTCACACTGGGCCAAGGTGTCCCAGCGCTGGGCACCCAAGGAGATTGGGAAAAGTCCGCGGGGGAGAAAACCCAGACGTGCCAGGCAGAAAGCCCCACGGAGCAGAGAGAGGGGGTGGAGCTGTCAGAGCTCCTAGAGCTGGCAGACACTGAGAGCAAATGGCTCAGAGAGGGGGTGGGGCTCTGCGTGCCTCCAGACCTGCAGGTTGGGGAGTGGCCAGGGATGGTGCTTGGCAAGGACAGTTCCTTTCACCGAGATTTTATCCCTACTCGTGGGGGAGGGGCCGCGCGCAGTCCAGGGGCTGAAAAAAAATGCAAGTGAGCAACTGCGAAGTGGGATTGGTCTGCGAAGTGGGACTGGAATGGGGAGCGGGACTGGTCTCCGGAGTGCGACTGGGACTGATCGCCAGTATCCAGACTTAGCTCCCTTCAAGAGGGAATAGGTTGCAGGCGGGCTCGACGAGAGCTCTTCCCCGCTCACCCTCACCAAAATTTCTTCCAAACTGGCACTCGGTACACTGGTCCCTATCAGGCTAAAGCAGGGAATCTGGAGCTGGACCCCAAGTGTACTGAGAACCTAGATACAGAGGGCAATCACCCTGCAGTATGGTATCCCTGGAAAGCAAAGAAATTAAAGAGGACAACATGGAAAAAACTAGGTAAAGATCCCTGTGGAGTGCCAATAGCAGACATTGTACAAAAACCTGGCGAGCCCCCATCCTCACCCCCAGCACGTACCAGGAAGAGGAAAGTGCCATCAATCACCATTACTCAGGGGGTTTGAGGAAGGCTAGAGCAAATTCCTCAGTTCCTTGTGCAGGAGGATGGGGACTGTCTCTGTGTTTATCTAAGCTTGATTTAAAACAGCTTTTGCCCCTCATCCACTGGGGGGGGGGTACCACAAAAACTGTCTGTTGTTCTGTGTACTTTGCCTGTGATAAAAATAGGGCTTAATTTGAAAAAAGGAAACAAAAGAAAGAAAGAACCACAAAACAAAGAAATCAAAACTTGACATTTGCCTAAGGATATAGGTAGAAAATTAACAGGCATGCCCAAGCAGACTAACCCAGGACCCCTTCCGACAGGGGAGAGATAAAAAAGATGCTTTGTATATGACCAGATTGGGCGCTTTGAGGCAGTTGCAAGCACAGGAAGCTTTCATGTGGTCTATGTCCCAAACATGGGAATTTCCACTGGAGGAAAGATTGTCCCCTGAACCCCAGGGCCCAGGGGTCAAGCACCTTGGTGGAGACCAATGAAATGGCCTGAAGCTCTTAGCTTCCCTCCGATGGGAAAAAGGAGTTTGCCTCTGATATCCAGGAAAAGAAGGCCCAAAATGCCAGGTTGAGCATCTCATGAGAACCTTGGGTTTAACATACAAATGGGAAGCCTCTTTGTTTCTAGATTAGGGAGCACAAAATTCCAGTGCTCAACTTCCATCCTAGGCTTTTGTCAATCTTTGATTTTACTAGAATGTTAATGATCAAGAAAATGACAAGTTCATCAGTCACTCACAAAGTAACTACTGAAATTCCTTATATAGTTAACAATGTTGCCTTTAGAGATTCCCTCATTTAATAAAACAAAATAGACAGTCCACATGGTTTTAAACAGGTTTTAAGATGTGATCATAGAGATTCACAGCTGCTAGAAGAAATAAGGTCTTCAGTATGTAGATTAATTCTTAGTTTTACACCAAACAAAGACAATGACAGGTGAGGTAATAGGTTTTCTTTACTAACTTTTGCATGTACACACAGTAAAATTACTAAGCTCATTTGGTTTATTCCATGCACCTTTCCAGTTACAATGGTTTAATCCTTGTATAGATCTTAAAAGTTTAATTTGTGTTTTGTCTCTGTTATAGGAAACTTAAAGTAATAGAGCCATAACCCAACACTTGTTAGATGAGGATGCCAGGCTGCTCTCTCACTCTCAGTGCCTCATTTCAGCAGGAAGAAGCCAGAACTATTGTCAACCCTTATCCCCTGAGCAGTCTGGATCCTCAAATAGGCTAGAGGTAAAATAGGCAGATTTAGAACACCAAGGTGGGATGGGTCTTTCAAGGTCTTTGAAGGTCTTTAAAATTCTAAAAAGATATCCCCCTCTGCTAGATGACCTCATACTCAACTAAATTAAAGGTCCAATTATTAAAACAAAAATGGAGAGTAAGCCCACCCCAACAGCTAGGGTTGGCATTATTTACCATCAACATTTTAAATTTTCAAAAAATCGATCTGGGTCTGACCTAACATCTAGAAAAAATTGTTCTTTTAATAACTATATCACTTAAGTGTTTCCTCAGCACATCTCTCAACAGCACTCCATCTACAAGACCATGCTACAGACATCCATGCCACGGCCCCCCCAGAGACGCGATTCAAGCTTGGAGGCTTGTGAGGCCTTGGTCTAATGACAGACCAGGCATGCCTGTATTGCCCGTGTGAGCCACATGCAACTTCCTCAAGTTATCTATTGCCATGCCTGCTGCTGATGCCAACTTGCCTGACTGAAAAGACCAACTGAGACAGGACAACAGCGAAAGCTCATGCTGGGACTTATGGGACTTTGGACATATGTATAGTTAATTGTAAAATACCATCTCTATTAAAACAAAAAGGGGGATATGTTGGGCCCACCCAGAGATAACGGTCTGGGAGGGAGTGAGCAGGGCATGGCTTAGCACATGGGGCCAAAGATGGCGTTGGGAGCTAGTGTCCTAAGCGTAACCCTGATCACATTACAGAGAGCCCTAATTGGCTTATAGGAGCTGACATAGATTTATGTTTAGTCTGACCTATGCAGAGTATGTGCTATACTGACCATCAAGGTAATTGGCTGGTGTTTTGTGCGTTTGGATTCTTTGTGTATATAAGCTGATTTGTTACCCCCAATAAACTGAGATTTTGCTTTGACAAACTCCCTGTCCATTGCCAAGTCTCTGGGCTGAGGTGGAGGTGCGGACAGGTCAGGTTGTTACAGCCAGGAGCTGTGTGTATGAGTGAGTGACGGAGTGTCGCCTTGACAGACTCCCTGCTGTGCCCGGAGGCCCCTGGATTTGGGTAGAGGTAAGGGGCCTGCAGAATATTCGCCTTTCTCTGCCCCGACGGCCTGGAGCCTTCCCGACGGCCTGGAGCCATCGCAGTGTGTGCCTGGGAGAATCGTCCCAGCACTTGGGCATATAGGAAGGCCACTGATTTTGTACGTTTATTTTGTATCCTGCCACAGGGTGTCCCATAACTCTTGAATATTTCTCTCAAGTATCTTTTTGGCTTTAACAGCCTCTTCCACTAGCTGATTAATTCTTCCACTTTATCTTCAGGATCTGAAATTCTATTTTCTGCTTCATTAGTTCTGCTAATAAAACTCTCCGTTGGGTTCTGGCTTGAAGATAACTTGTCTTTTAGTTCAATTTTAAACTCTGCTTGAGACTGTTTTAACTGCTCTATTCCTCTTTTTGTTTCTTGAACTGTTTTTTTTCAACTCCTTCAAGTGTCTGTTGTGTTCCTGTTCAAAGTGTGGTTGATGCAGTTATTTAACTCCTCCTGGATTTCCTCTTTCATAGTATTGATCATGGTAATGATCATGCTTTGAAAGTCATTGTTTTGGGTCTGGCTTTCTTGGCTATTTTCTGTGAATTTTTTCTGGTTGGAATCTATCATTGTGGGCTTAATTCTTTCAGTGGGAGATTTCTTTTCTTGTGTTTTGTTTCTCATGGATTTGCACTGTGACTTGGGCATTGTTGTTTTATCTCTTAAGACCTTCTTTCAGTTTCTGTGTGTTTTCAACTGAACTGAATTTGTTGGTATTACTACTCTTGAACAGTTATTACTAGTGTTTGCCTTGGAGTTGGGTACACTTGTCTGTTGTTATTTCCTAGATGAGGCTATTAGACTGTTAGTACATCAATTAAGTCAGGTTTAGTGGACAGGGGGTGAATATTAGTATGAGGGTGAGTGGCATAGTCCCTGAAATTGTATATGTTTTGAGGGTAGCTATATGGAAAAGTTAATCTACAATGACTAATAATTGAATGGAACAGGATGGTAAAAAGGGGGTTTACTTATCTTTGGGCTGGATGTGAAGAATCTCTCTCATGTGATAGGATGATTTTAGAGGACTTCAGATGTATGACCTTTGTCCCCTAGAGCTTTGCTTGGGTTTTCTTTGGACTGTGTTAAATTCTGAGAAGCAGTGTGTCCTCGCTGGCCCGCATGAATCCTAGGCAGAAAGGGCAGAGCTGCTACAAGGGCGCAGTTCACTTGGGACCTGGGGTGTGGCCTATTGGCCCTCCCTAGCAGACTGCGTGCTGCTCTGGCTGGCTGGTGGGAGGAGCTGGGACAAGAGGGTGACCTCGGGCCTGGGGAAATTTACCTGATGAGCAGTGCTGTTCTCTCTGGACCGCGAGGGTCCCTAGTAGAAAGGGGCTCCACATGGCATTTTTATATGGAATTTGGTATCTGAATTCAAGTCTTTCTGTTTTTGACACAGAGTTTTAACCCCTTAAGCCATCTCTGCCAGCCCTAGTTTTTGAGGGAAGGGACTCATGACAGCTCAGATTGGTCTGGACCTCAGGATTTTCGTGATTTGGACTTCATAGGGATTAGATTACTGGCATGTGCAGTAGTTAAAAAAAAAGAAAAGAAAAGAAAAGAAAAGCAAGGCTGGGGAAATAGTCTAGAGGTTGAACACTTGCCTAGCATGTACAAAGCTCTGGATTCAAGCCTGAGGACTAGAAAAGGTTGAGAAGGGGAGGGGACCAAAGGAGAGAAGAAATGAGAAGAAAGGGGAGAGGAATGAAGGGGATACCATGCTATTGTTTTATATATTCCTGGGATTTGATGGCTCATTCTTTTTCATGTCTGAATTTTCATGTGAGAGTGTGCCACAGCTGGTTTAAGCACTTATCTATGGAAGTCTCCCTTAGCCATGGTCAAGTTTTGACAGTTATAGATAAAGCTACAGTAAAGATTCTTTTCCAGAGTTTTAGGTAGATTAGGCATAAAGTTTAAATTCAAATAAGTAAATACAAAGAAGCATGACTTTTTTTAATGGTATGAATATGTTTGATTTATAAGAATTATCAAACTGTTTTTTAGTGTGCATATACTATTGTACCTTTGAATTAGCTGTGAATGAGCACTCTTGTTAGTCCATACCCTGGAAATACTGGAAATTCTTCCTTCTGCAGTGTGGCCATTCTAGTAGGCATGCAGTAGCATTCGTTGTTTTAATTTGAAGTTCCCAAAGGATGTTTGATACTCAAGGCTTTCAATTTTCCTCTGCTCCTTATATCTTTGGTGAGGTATTTGTACTAGTCTTTAAACTCACTGTTAATGGGATCTCTTGCTTTACTAATGATATATTTCAAGAATTTTGTGCACATTATGGATAATAGTCATTTATCAAACATGTACTCTGTAAAGATTTATCTACAAGTGAGTGGTTGCAGGACTTGTCTTTTCATTATCTTAACTACTTTTCATTAGACAGGAGCTGTTAAACTCAACTTATAGTTTCTGCTTTTGTGAATTTTGCTTCTTGTATGTAGTGCCTAAAAAGCCAACACCAAATGCAGCTATAGTTCTCCCATGTTACTCACTGACTTTGTATATTTTTGCACTATGCATTCAGACCTATGATCCATTCTGAAGAAGAGGTTAGACCTGTATTTTGGTACCAGGTACTTTAGCATTTTTAATTGAAATGATGGTCCTTTCTCCACTGAATTGCTTCTATTTTTCCACAGTTTATATTTCTGTTGATCTAATTGTGGGTTCTGTATTGTGTTTTCTCCATCTCTTCATCTGTTTTGCTCCCAAAAGCACACTGTTTTGACTACTGTAAGTGCATAGTACTTCTTCAGAGCTCACTAACTCCATCCTCAGGCTTTGTTCTCCTTCATTATTACATGGTGATTCTGAGTTTTACCTGTCTATATAAATTCTGGAATCAGTTTACCAACATTTGTAGGCTAACTTGTTGGAATTTTGTTGGTCTTGGGTAGAATTTTGACCAGCTAAGCTATCTGTCCCCAGTCTGGATTTTCTGTGATCTTTTTTTTTAACCAAGGTCACAGTTTCATGGTTTTCTGTACCACTCTCAGACATTTCTGCATTTTTTCTTAGTATTTCATGTTCATGCTAATGATCAACAGGTTTTTGAACATACTATTCTATCATAGAGGTTGCAGCAGACAGTTTTACTCTCCAATAGCAAATATTAATTTTCATTTTCTCTGAAAATTATCAGTAACTTTAAACCTCAAAGTTATAACCACATTAGTATCAGTGCATCATATTCATTAGAATTACCTACTTATTGGCACTGTAGCTTTCTGCTGTTGCTGTTTAGGGACAAGAATCCACCCAAGGTCTTTCATTGTGCTGCATAGGGGCTGTGATGTTTACTGAGCAGACTCCAGGGTCATCAGAATTCTTGCTTCCTTCTGATATGATCATGTTTCTGTCAGTACCTGTATTTTGTCTGCTTGCAGTGTCTCTTTAGTACATCTCTTGGTGCAAGTGTGTGGATGACAATTTCTCTAAGTTCTGTTTTTTGTCTGAAAGTCCCTGTTTTTCCTTCAGAAGTAAAGAACATTATCATTGAGAATTCTGTTTGCACTTGTGTTTTCATTTCCCTTCAATTGCAGGGTTATTTCACTGTCTGACTTCTTGTTTGTGGTGGGAAGTTTGCTGCAGGTGTGTGACCGCTCTGTAATTTGTCCATCATATGTGTCATTCCGCTTTAAGCATTTTACCATGTCATATTTGATTACATTACTTTTAACTGATTTGGCTTCAGATTTTTTGTGAATTTGTGGGGTTAATTTCCTTCACCAATTTTAGAACTATGTGATGCATTGTCACAAATACTTCCTTGTCCTTCCTGGAGCTTTGCCAATGAACGTGTTACCCCAACAAGATCTGGCCTCTATCTCCCATCTTCTCCTGGCTTTTTTGTGCTTCTTTTCAGACTTCATCTAGCCATGTCTCACCGTCCTTCCCATCTGCTGATTGACATTCTCTTAGTATTCTTAATTCATCCCTGTATTTTTCAGTTCAGTAATTTTCACTTCATTGGCTTGTGTATGGTTTCAAATTGAAGCGGTTTGCTGTGTGTATCTGAAACATATTCATGAAGGCCATGTTAAAGTTTGTCCCTGGTGACTCTCGCTTCTGGGTCACTAAAACTGCAGTTTTATTGTTTGTTTGTGTCAGTTCTAGATCTTTGAATGTTTTGTAATGTTAAGTAATTCTAGATATGTGGTTTATTTATGTATTTATTAAGTGTGCTCACATGTGTTTGGGAGAGCACATGTATATGTATGTTTACATGTATATGTGTGAATATGAGTATTCTACTGCACATATATGCAAGGCTGTGTGTGTGTGTGTGTGTGTGTGTGTGTGTGTGTGTGTCCAATGTTGATGTCAGGTGTCTTCTTCAATCATTCTCCACCTTTGTTATTAAGGCCAGTTCCTACAATTGAACCTGGAGATCACCAAGTGGTTAGCTAGATAACACACTCTAGGGATTCTCTGTCTTTATCTCCTGAGTGCTGGGATTACAGACAGTTGCCATATCTGCCTACCTTTTGTGTGTGTTCTGAGGACCCCAATTCCTGTCCTCACACTTTCCAGGCAAAAATCTCATGCATTGAATGATCCTGCCAGACCCTATTTGTTCACTCATTCATTTAGTATATATGCATGCAGACACACACACACACACACACACACACAAACACACACACACACATATGAATGTATCCATATCTTTTAGAGTCATATCTTTCCACCTTATGTGTTCCACAAATCAAACTCAGGTTGTCGGATTTATGTGGCAAGGACCTTTATCAGCCAAGCTCTCTCTCTCTAGCCCTAGATAAAATTTCACAGATCAGTATTGTCCAATAGGGTTTCCTGTGATGGTAGACAAGTCCTGCATTTGATCTGGGTCAGGTAGTAATCACAGCACACATGTGGTCATGGAATCATGGGGTGTGTTCTTTGTGACTGAGGATGTAGGTTCCATTTGATTCACTTTTCACAAATTTTGATGTGTGTGGCCACATGTGGGTTGCAGCTCACATATTGGACCACAGTTTTGGATGACATTTCCCATGAGCACAGTGCATGAAGTGTTGCAGTGTTGTATTGGGCATTCTTTTTACTTGTGAGGACATTCTAAGCTGTAACCATGCTGCTCTGGTATAGTTCACTTTGATGCCATTGGCATGGGCAGTGTGTAAGATGTCCTTGTCTTTCCTCTGGGTTATCTTTTTCATAGTTTGCATTTAGCCATGATCAAAATGAAAACCCAGGGTATGGACAGGCACATCCCTGACTTGCAGGGTTCTTTACTGCATCTACAGGCACTTCTCTGACTTGTAGACTTGGTAGGTCCTGGTAGGTCTCCCTAGTCTCTGACCAGCTGTTGATCACTTACTGCTCTGCTTTTTTTGCTCTGCCTTCTGGCTTCCTGACCTATGCAGCTTGAGATTGGCAATCATTTCAGGGAAGGAGCTCTCCAACTCCTGAAATCAGTCTTTAGCTCTTCTTGTTTTTTTCTAGAACCTTGAACTCTCAGAAATTAACTGTGCCTCAGTTCTGGATCTCTTCAGTCCTGTGCAATGTCTGAGAGAACTGTTTCTAGTAGGTGCTGTCTATTTTCTTCATAGCTCCTGTCCCTATTCAGCGATTATTCATGTGTTGGGTTGCCTTAATCCTAAACAAGCCTGAAAAGCCTAAAATAAAAGCAGTTTATTGGGGGAACCATGGACACATGTGTTTGGTATGGGGAAGTGACATTGAGAGAGGAAAGACACAAATAAAAGTTGTTTTGTAAGTCCAGCTACTGCAGTAGGTGATCTAAGCTGAATTTTGCAGGGAGAGTAAAATATGATCACATCCCAGGTTCATGATCCTTGGTGACTGAGGGGTGGTGGATTTTTATATACCAATTCCTAAGGGCAGCTTTTGGAGAGTGGCACTGTTTGCATTCACTCCAAATTTTATCCTGGGAAAACCTCTTACCACTTACAGCAGCCATCTGAGGTTCCATTCCTGCAGCCTTCACCTCCAGACTAGCCGATAACTAGATATACAGGCAGGCATGGTGGAACTACTGAAACAAAATAAGGGCCCGGCAGCAATGCTCACCCCAGTGAGCCTGCTTCCCATATGCTGACCCCTGGGTCTTAGGTACTTTAGTAATTCTAACCCTTACACCACTTCCTCCACAGATTTGTTTGGTCTATTTTTATGTTTTTACCTTGCTTTCAAGTAGGGGGATTGGTCCCTTGAAAGCCAGCAGTCATAACTGACAGTGGGGATTTAGGTTGTTATATTTTGGATACTAAAAATATTTTCCTGAATGATTTATGTGTCTGGACACTAAAATATCACTTTATTGATCTGGATAGCAGTTATCTGATTGGTTCCAGTTAATTAGGCATTTTTTGAGACTATCAAGCCATTGTTAGAACACAGGAATCTTCCAGAAGTTCATTTTTTTTTTTTTGATGTGTTGGTGTATATTCCTTTCTGTGGAAAGCATCTTACACTATTTGGGTCTTTCACTTTCAGTTTTCTTCTTTTTCTTTCTTTCTTTCTTTCTTTCTTTCTTTCTTTCTTTCTTTCTTTCTTTCTTTCCTTCCTTCCTTCCTTCCTTCCTTCCTTCCTTTCTTTCTTTCTTTCTTTCTTTCTTTCTTTCTTTCTTTCTTTCTTTCTTTCTTTCTTTCTTTCTTTCTTTCTTTCTTCCTTTCCTTCCTTCCTTCTTTCTAAACACAGAGTTTTGCATTGTAGCGCTCTGGCTGGTCTGAAGCTCACTGTGTAGCTTGTAGACTTGGAATTTATGATAATCCTCCTGCCTGAGCTTCTCAAGTGCTGGAATTACAAGTGTGAGTCACCATACTTATCATTACAATTAATTACATAATTAATGATATTAATTATAGTTAATATGTAACTCTAGATAAGAAATTGTTAACTGTGAGAAATTATGTAAATAAGTATGTTGTTCACATATGTGTGTCTGTGTATGTATCGTGAATGTGGAAACCAGAAACAGTATAATTATTATGTGGCATAATCTTTCCACACAGTTCATTGGTGGAGCCACTTTGAAAAACAAAGGAATAATGCTAAAAAGAGAAATTTTTACCCAGTCTGTGTCATGCTTGTAGAATTTAAATGTTCTTGGAACTGATTCCAGCCCTCCCAGCACTCCATCTTCTGAGAGCTCAACTTCCCTTTTGAGCACTGTGATTGACATTGGTTGTCACATGCTATGAAGTTATCTCTTGCATCTTCAGGCCATGAGTGACAAGTATCAGTATGAATCTTCACTGGACTCCCAGCCATACGCCACCACTCCCTCTTGGGCAGCGTGTTGTTGGGCTGCCCTCTACCTGGCAGGGTCGTGTTTGTGGGATGCAGAGTTTGACAAGGTACAGGGTGTTCTGCATATTTAGAGAGAGTTTGTAGACAGCCAGATGAAGGAAGGAGGAGCTGGTGGCCCAGTTGTTACCAAGCTTTTCTGATCATGTATTCCTTTTTTTTAAATTTTATTCAATTGTGCATGTGTGTGTGTGTGCATGTGCGTGTATGTGTAGAACCACGGGCGAATTCGGGAACCACCATGGGCCACCTCCACCTCCTCCTTGTTTACTCTGCCTCGGGATTCACAGGATCCGCCCTACCAGGACCAGAAATGCAGTCCGTCCCCGCTTCCGCTCTGTGTCTATACATGGGGTCTAGGATCCGAACTCAGGACCTTCCGTCTGCAAGGCAGAGGCTTAACCCCTGAGCCACCTCTCCAGCCCCCTGATCATGCATTCTAACAGGAATAAATCAATGCAGCTTCTGTGGGCAGTAGGTTCTTTGCATAGCACATTCATGCAAACAGGATTTTTTCTCCTTTTCTATTATTTTTTCTCCTACATTTTATTTTTTTCCTAATCATACAAACTCAATAAGTACCCCTGTCCTCTCCTTCCTTCCTCCCCTCCCTAGTCATCTCTCCTTGCACTCTTCCCTTTTCTCTCCTTCCTTTCATTGCCCTCACTCCCTCCCCCTCTGTTAGTGCCTCCCTCTTCCTCCCTCCCATCTTCTGGAGTATCCTTTTGTGTGAACTCCAAACCTCCTTCTGAGTCCTCCACTCTAGTGAGGGTTCAAGATTCAATGGCATAGCCTGGAACCCTTTCTTGGGCTCCCCTTTAGTTTGGAGATGCTATTATGACTGTTTAATCCCTTTCCTCTAAGAATCTTAGTGCCTGGAGCCTTCTCCCCTTGATCCATGCTAAACTGTGGAGGGTCTTTGACATGTCAGTCATTGCGCAGGTCAGGAAAAGTCCAATTCTGGCTGCTGCTGCCCTAACTTGTGTGGAGTATCTTGCATATCATTGGTCCTCCCCATCTTTAGGCTCTTACAATCTTGCTGCCCCCTCTTCCACAAGGTTCTTTGAGCTTTAGGATGGGGAGAAATTTGGCTGGTCTAGTTCCAGGTGATCAATGTAGGGTCTTTGGTGTTCTGAATTATGGTTTGTTGTTGTTTTCAGTTTTGCTTTTCCTACACCCTCTTTGGCTGCATCCTGATTGGTATTGAAGGTCACCTCCTAACCAAAGATAAAATTAAATGAAGGTCTTAATATAAGAGGAGACTCAAAGGTAGATGGAAAATAAAAATAGGACACAGCATTGGGGGGAGGGATCAGTATCCTACTTGCTGGATGGTTACCATCTATCTGTCAGTCCCTATATCCTTCCTGGTTGGTGAGAACAAACCTGTTCAGTCACAACTGACCAGGAAGGGAAGTGAGAGTGAGCTGCACCAGATGTCTCACTACTTACATGCAGTACTTGCCTGTGGCCCAAACAGGATTTTTTGATCTATGTCTGGTGTACATGCAAGTGTGTGCACGCATGTTTGCATGTGTTGGGATACCAAGGCCTGAACAAGTGTGTGTACATGTGTGTGGAGGCCATTGGTTGATGCTGGGCTTCTTCCGCCATCATTTTATACCTTATCTATTGAGACAGAGTTTCTCACTTAATTGAGGAGCTTGCCGCTCAACTAATCTAGCTAGTCAACTTGTTCAAGGGACACTTTTCTCTGCCACCCAAGCAATGGGATAATGGGTAGACTGTAACTCTCATCCATCATACTTTCCTGGTCATCATACTTTCCTCATAAGTGTTTTGTCCATTGAACTATCAAGTGCTATCTCTGGAATTTTTCTTAATATCAGAGAAAGTTCTAATTCCTTTCTTCCAGAGGAGCACTATGCTGAATTCCACTGAAAAGGAAATAGTCCAGTACCTGGAAGCCCAAAAGTGCTGCACCTAGAAGAGTCCAAAAGCAAGAGCAGCCAAGGTCAGGCCTCAGGATGATGAAAGGGACAACGGGCAGAGGCAGGTGCTTGCCAAGACTTGGGACAGATCGCTGAACTAGCTTCCCCTAGGACAGAATCCAATTTCGGTGGAGCTAGACTAAGCCCTGTAAGCAGAATGGTTAATGAACAGCTCTTTACTGAAGTGGAATGTGGAAGGAATTAGTGTTGTTTCCAGGAAGTAAAACCCTGCAGATACAGAACTTATGCTGAGTGTGGTCCACGCCATACAATGCCTCAGTGGATGCATTTGCATCTTTTGTGCAACATCCAAAAATACCAATGTGAATTTTCAGTCTTCTTTGATGTAATTCCATCTACCACTGTGGCAGTAATGAAATGCAACACATTTTTTATGTGACAGTGTTTAAACTATGTGGCTCAAAAATGTGGTATTGAATTTTGTTCTGATGTTAAATTGGGAGAAAAATGAGTACACATGTCCAGGGAACTTTGACCTATGCCTTTACTGTGCAATACTTAGTGACATGACGTACCTTGTGGGAAGCCATCTGCCTGGGCTCCCATAGCCACATGCTGTACAGGCTCCCCAGAGGATTCTCGCCAGCATCGGTGTAGATGACATGCACAGAGCACTCTTCCATGGACTCTCTTCTCAACAAACTTACAGGAGAGTATCAGGGAGCTTCCAACTTTTTTATTATTGTTATTATTATTATTTCCACTCATACAAACTTAACAGGTACACCGGTCCCCTCCCTCCCTCCACCTCCCCCCGGATCCCCCTAATCCCCCTTCCTGTCCCCCTCCCTCCCCATCTCCCAGTGCCTCCCCACCAATCCCCAGAGCATGCCAAACTCTCCTCTGGATCCTCCTCTCTGATGAGATGCAAGGACTCAGTTCTGTATCTGCAGAACCCTCTCCTGTGTTCCCCTTAAGCTTAGGAGCACTACTGTAACTGTCAGTCCCTTGTCTCCAAAGATCCTAGTGCCTTTAGTCCATGCTAGACTTCATGGGGTCAATAATGTGTTGGACATAGCGCAGGTCATGCAAAGTCCTATTATGATTGCTTCGGCCCTAACTTGTGTGGAGTATCTTGCATATCATTACTCCTCCCATCCCTGTGCTCTTACAATCTTACCACCCCCTCTTCTGCAAATTTCCCTGAGCTTCTGAGCTTCCAACTTAACCACTTGCACTTATACATTATTTTCATGCAAATTCTGTGCTAAAGTTTGAAAACTAGGTGCTGTGTAGTCCTTGTTAAAGAGCATTCAGGAATCAGTCACAAAAATGCACTGTGCTTTGCAGCTCTGCACTGTCTTGGGGACTCCTGATCTGCGTCTCTGGATCAAGCACATGGCAGAACAATATGGGAGGATCCCAGAAGCAGGGGGCCTCTGCTGAGCTGCACAGAGACTGTTCACATCATTTAGGGGCTTGATGGGCACAGAACTTTGATCCACGAGAGAGGAGATGCCAGTCAGACAAGCTCTCCAAGCACTGAACATTCTGCCTGGAAGTTACATCTAGATCTTGATGCAGAAAAATGAACTGAACTCAGAGCAGCGACCTGGTAGAGTTGATTGGCAGGAATGGGAGATGGAAAATGCCAGGTCACCATAACTTGAAGTGCAAAGATTCACAGTGCAGATGAACAGACCAAGAGCCACAGAAATGTGGCTCAGAATATATTTGAACATCTATCTGCGCACATGCAAGTCCAGGTGGCCAGGAAGAGAAAAACCTGAAGTAAAGATGAAGTATAGGGAAACTGTAAGGAGAATTTCCTCAGTCTTAGAAGACTAAGAATCATTTGAATTTGCAGAAGCCTTAGTACAGAAGACTTCTGAATCTGTATGGTATGCAGTGGGTACAAAAAAGAATGTCTTAGTCAGGCCTAATGACCTAGAGAGCAATCTACCCATCTCCATCAGAGAAAAAGCTGAAAAGCAAGGTTCAAAGGCATCAAACCTTCCCACTAAACACAGCCCCCTCAAAGCCACAAAGTTCTAACTCAGAAGTGTAAGACTGGTGGTGTTCTAGCTTAGTGGAGAAGTACAGGAGATGGGAAGACAAGAGGCAAATGACCTTCCACCTTGCTGACCAACCAGTCTAACATGTCAGTGAACAATGAATTCAGTGAGAGAGACTTTCTAAAAAGATAAGGTGGAGTGTGACTACAGATGTCACCTGACATTAACTTCTGGCCTCCACATACACATACCTGCACACATATACACATATACAAGCATGCAGATCATGCCTGCATACGCATGTGCACAAACACGTATGTACCTACACACATATCTGCACACACGTGTGCACATACACGCATACACAAAGACCTAAATAAATGAAGAGATTATAAAGTAGCATTTCTTCTCAAAATGAGTGTAAGTTTACTACCATGCTATATAATTACTAGGGTTCATTGTGAAACCTGACCCAGAGGTATGAAAACTAATATGGAAACTTACAGAACTGAATAAAAGTTCCCACTAAACAATCATGTGCATACATGATTGTATTGACAGACATACACATGTGCGCGCACACACATGTAACAATGGTAAAGATTTTTAAAAGCATTGTAAGGAGAGTAGCCGGAACACGTGAATGTGGGCAGCAAGAAGGAGATGTTACAAAATAGACAGGAAGCTGGGCTGACTGATGCCTGTTGCTGTCAAAACTGGCTGTGGACATGAGACCCAACTCACACCTATATAGAATTAGCACCAGATAGGCTAAAGGTGCCAAAGGAAAAAATACTTTATAAATCTTGATAAGAGAGGAGCCATACCTTGATGACTGATAGGAGTGAGTTCCTTAAACCAGACACATTCACAGAAGCCCATGGTAGAGTCTGGAAAGCAGCTATACTCACCACTATATCACCAAGTGGATGATCCCATGGTATAGTCTGGAAGACTGAGAAATCTGACTATGTCAAAGCAATAACTTCTGTAGGAAAAAATGGGAAAAGACAATCTTCCAGTTAGAGGATCTGCATGACCTTTAGTAAGGCACCTGTAAACGTACATGTATACAGTTTTTTTGTGCCAAAATGGGTTCAAATGGTGAATTCACAAACTGAAAAAGAGCCACAATCATAATAAGTATGTGACAGTTATTACACAGACTAAGTGAAAACCAAAATGTTATGTGCTGTTTTGTAACATCTACTGTACAATGAAGTCAAAAATGATAATGATGCAGACAAATGAGAAAATCTAACTGAAGCTGGAGAGAACACAGCTAGCTGGTTTGCTAAAGGTATCATTGGTTGCAAATACCACCTGTGAATAAGGTATAAGATATAAAAGCTTTGGAAGGCAATTTGTCAACAGTAGCAAATTTGAAAATCTATGTCAGCATTTCTATTTCTAGACTAATTTTCATCCACTAAGATTTGTGTGCTGGGATAGTTATTTCAGCATTATTTAATAGTGAAAATTAAAAATAAACAAAATAAAACTCCCCCAACATAAACTTTCTTACATAAGGGTATGGATACATGAACTACTTACAGAAGTACACCGTGATAAAATCAAAGATGAGTAGGGCTGGGAAAATGGCTTGGCTGGTGAAATGCTTACTTTGCAAACTCAAGGATGTGAGCCTGAGTCTAACAATACATATTTTAAATAAAAGCCGGGGGCAAAGGAGGCAGAGATAGGCAGATTTCTTGGGGCTTGTTGACTAGTCAGTGTAGTCTGCTTCACAAATTCCAGGACTTTGGAAGACCCTGTCTCAGAAGAAAAGGTGGGAAACGCCAGAGGAATGACCCATGAGGGTATCCTCCACCTTCCACACACAGGCAAACACATACATATGCACATATGAACACTAAATAAGTAAACATATGCACATACGTGTATACAGTATGCATACATATATAGGGCCTGGTTTGGAGCTGAGAGCAGATGAGCAAAACATATATACAGGATGTGTGAGACTCTGAAATTGATCTTCAACAATCCAAATGAATAATTAAACAAACTGTTAACACCTTTATATTAATTAATTTTCCTATGTAAAGATAAAAGTAATGATTTCATGGATCATTCTATCTCCTTTGCTTCAGCTTTTGTTTCCCATAGAGTCAAGCCTTGTATAGTTTTTACAGTATGATTAATGTGGGGTGGCTTTTCTATTCCATTTTCTAATGATATATTGGAAGACTCTTACTTTTCATATGAGCATTTTAATGTGAACTTCCTCTTCACTGGGGTAATTTTTTTTTCTTTTAAGCAATTTATTAACTTGGATGGTTGTTTATTCCCCGAAGTCCATTCTTTCTTACATCTGATGAGCTAAATCAAGCAACAGTTTTTATGTGAATGAGGGTCTCTTAGAGGGTCAAAATACTCTGCTATAAGTTTTCTGGTTGGTAATACATACTGTGTGCATTGGTCACTGAACATTGATTTCTATGTCTTAAAACTGTGGATATTTTCTTTTGACAACGTTGTTAGCTTCCATGACTTGTTTGTGTTGGCAAAGTGATGCATGATTGTTCTTAGTAATGGCAATAATTGAACTCGTTCTTTAAATCTACCATATTTTTATTTACTCTTAGGGACTACCAATGTCTATCAATAATTTTGTGAATTTGTCAAATGTTTGTTGATCACTATCTATCTTTATTATTTATGTGATATATATTTACATTTATTTATCTTGTATCTGCATGTATGTACACATGTGGAAGTCAGACGACAACTTATGGGAACTGTGTTCCATCATGTGGGTTTCAGGGATCAGATTCAGGTCATCAGGCTAAGAAGCAAGTCATATTGTCAGCTTCTCTACCTTATAACATTTTATTAACATCAATAGGGTGAAAAAACAGGAATCAGAACCCGTGAGAGTATGTTGCGGACTCTTATTTCCAAGTTACCTATTTTTTCAGTTTAGAGAATTACTGATCGTGGAAATAAAACATACAATTTTCTAAATTAAAAAAATATTGAAAGTAATGAACAGGCTGAATAAAGACTGATGTGTATATTTCAGGTTAGACGAAAATTCATGGTAGGAAACCTCTGATGAACTAAAATCTCATCTTCAGCCAATCCACAAATGTGAACATTTAAGATTCTGAGTATTAGAGAAGAGGCTACAAGTCAGAGACCCACAGGGCCCTTTGTGGGTGCTCTCACATACTTACCTCCATAAATTCAGTGTGCTGCCTTCTCATAGGTTGATGTGGCGAGATGGTTTGAAGGGAAAGATGGTCTCGGTGCTGGACATGTGAGACCTGCATAGTAAGTATCGTCATAGTGTCACATAGGTGTCAACTTGATGGTTGAGGGTTCATCCTCTGGGCACATTTGTAGAGAATTAGTGGTTGAGTTAAGCCCAGTATGAACCTGCAGATATTGTGTACTTGATAGGAAAAACCCAGCCCATGGTGGGGGGATTAGTTCCTAGACAGATGAACAAAAATAAAGAGACATGGTTAAAGAAGCTTGGCAAGTAAAGATTGACCCTCTCAGGGCATTATGTGGATACGGTGTGGCCAGGTCCCTGGGGCCTATGTGTCTACTGGTAAGGCTCTTCTGCCCAGCTGGATAAAGAACTGTAACTAGACTCTTGTAAGAAAGAATAAACCCCTTGTTCTCTTAAGCTGTTTTATCATGATTTTTATCAGCAACATGCAGGTACCGTTATAGAATTAGTCCTATAAGTAGTTTTAAAAGGTATGACAAAGACTTGAGAATCTTTAAAATTCTTGCAAATCAGGGCTGGAAAGGTGGCTCAGGGGTTAAGCCTCTGCCTTGCAGGTGGAAGGTCCTGAGTTCGGATCCTAGACCCCCCCATAGACACCGGTGAAAGCGGAAGCGGGGGCGCCTGTGTTTCTGGTCCTGGTAGGGCGGAGCCTGTGAATCCCAGGGCAGAGTAACAAGGCAAAGTAAACAAGGAGGAGGTGGAGGTGTTCCATGGTGGTTTCCGAATTTTCCCGTGGTTCTACACACACACACATACATACACACACAATTGAATAAAAAAAATTAAATTCTTGCAAATCAATAAATAGAAACACAAATACATTATGAGTCAATAAAAAGAAACATAAGTGCATCAAAACAAATGTGAACAAATGTATAGTAATTCACAAATGGAATGAATTGAGTATGTGGAGATATATTCAGGAGATAAATATATAAGAAATAAATGAACATGACCCTCCAAAATCTAGCATGGATCACAGGCACTAGGATCCTTAAAGGCAAGGGATTAACAGCCACAATAGTATTCCTATACCAAAGGGGAGCACAAGAAAGTGCTCTAGTCAACACTACTGAGTCTTTACACCTCATCAGAGAGGAGGACCCAGAGGGAAGTTTGACATGCACAGTAAAGGATGCTCCAGGAATGGGAGGCCCCTACTGAGAGAAAGAGAGGGAGGGGGGAAAGGAAGAAGAAAAGGGGGAGGGATCAAGGGGATACAGGGAGGGTAGAGGGAGGAAGGGGAATGGGGTACTATCAAGTTCATGTGAGTGGAAAAATACACTATAAATAAAAAAATTAAAAAAGAGCTCCCTTTCACCCCACCCCGCTCCGCCGGTCGGGACCCGCGTGCTCGGTCCAGCCGGGCCTCACCCCGCGACTCTAGGTAAGCCCCGGCCGCGCCCGCCCACCAGAACCCCAGGTCAGCCCAAAGGGACCCGGCTCCGACTCCACCATCCAGCCGGAGCCCCGCGCAGGGCCGAGGGACGAGGAGGACCTCCCCCTGCGCCCGGCCCCGCCCCAGCTGCCCTCGGGTTAAATAGCTCCAAGCCGACAACCCCATCCTCCCTTTCACCCCACCCTGCTCCACCGGTCGGGACGCTCGCGTGGTCCAGCCGGGCCTCACCCCGCGACTTAGGTAAGCTCTGTCCCTGCCCACCCCCAGAACCCCAGGCCAAATAATTCAGTTTAGTGAAATTGAAAGATCTTAAGAGTTAAAACGACAATGCCAAAGTCAAAGTGCAAATCCATGAGAAGCAACACTCAAGTAAACAAATTTCCCACTGAAGTTATTAATCCCATAATGTTAGACTCCAACCAGAACAAACCCGCGGAAAAAGGCCAAGAAAGCCTGACCCAGGATAACGACCTTCAAAATATGATCATTACCATGTTCAATACTATGAAAGAGGAAATCCGGGAGGAATTATATAATCGAATCAATCACTTTGAAGAGGAACACAACAGACATTTGGAGGAGTTGAGAAAAACAGTGCAAGAAACAAAAACTGGCATAGAGCAGTTAAAGCAGAGTTTAAAACTGAGCTACAAGACAAGTTATCTTCAACCCAGAACTCTACAGAGAGTTTTATCAACAGAACTAAGGAAGCACAAAACAGAATTTCAGACCTTGAAGATAAAGTGGGAGTATTAACCAGCTCAATGGAAGAGGTTGTTAAAGCCAAAAAGATACTTGAGAGAAATATCCAAGAGATATGGGACACCCTGAAGAAGCCTAACTTTTGGGTATAACCCCCCATACAGCAGAGGTTCACCTCGATAGCACAAGCACGACCATGTTCATAGCAGCACTGTTTACAATAGCAAAAACATGGAATCAACCCAAATGTCCAACAGTTGACGAGTGGTTAAGGAAACTGTGGTACATCTATACAATGGAGTACTACTCAGCCATCAAAAATGATGAATTACTGGAATTTGCCGGGAAATGGATGTCATTAGAAACAATTATATTAAGTGAAGTATCCCAAACCCAGAAAATTAAGCGCCATATGTACTCCCTCATAGGTGGCTCCTAATACCAAACCCACCCAGCCCATCTTGAGACACTCATAGGTAAATCTATGTATTACCTACAGTAATTGCAAGGATTATAAACAGGAGGGATGGGGTTGGAGGGCCACACCAGAAACAAGGAGAGAAGTGACCATGTTACAGTAGAGAAAATAGGTCTCCATCAAGGACTGCAAGAAAGTAATGTGACACCTAGTTAAGTTCACAATTCGTTCCTGATCATTTACAACTAAGGGGGTATGAACTCACCAGAAAGGGAGGGCATATAGTTCGGCAGATTAAAAAGTAACCATTTTGCACATGGGTGATTGACCCCTCCCATTGCCTAAAGCCATATGACCCTGTGATTCCAATTTTGGGTATAAGTATTACATCTACCCTTGAATGTGCTCTTATAATAAGACTCCAGTTTAACAGCTTTCTGTCTCTGGCCAGGGGGTGACATACAGTGGCCATCACGATGGAGTGAAGGTCATTACAGGGGCAACAAAACTGCAAAAGAAAATCAACGAACCACAATCCAGAACTTCAGAGACTCTATATCAACTACCTAGAACTAGGCCAGACTCATCTCTCCCCATCCTGAAGCTCAGGGACATTTGCGGAAGAGGGGGCGGTAAGAGTGTAAGAGCAAAAGGATGGGAGGAGCAATGATTTGCAAGATACTCCACACAAGTTAGGGCTGAAGCAATCATAATTGGACATTGTATGCCCGGGGCAATGTCCAACACACTATTGACCTCACAAAGTCTAGCATCTGCTAAAGGCACCAAGATCCTTGGAGGCAAGGGATTGACAGCCACAGTAGTGTTCCTATGCTTAAGGGGAACACAGGAAGGGGTTCAGGGAAATGCCACTGGGTCCTTGTACATCATCAGAGAGGAGGGCCCAGAGGAGAGTCAGGCATGCACAAGAAAGGACTCTGGGAATCGGGGCGGGAGGCACGGGGGATGGGGCGGGAGGGGTGAGGGGAGGGGGAGCAGGGGGTTCGGGGGGGGAGGAGGAGGGAGGGAGGGAACTGGTGTACCTATTAAGTTTGTATGAGCTGAAATAATAATAAAAAATGTATTATATAAAAAAATTAAAAAAGAAAAATAAATGAATCAAAATCAATGAAAAATAAATCAAAATTACAATTGGTGGATTATGATGGTGCACACCTATAATCCCAGCACCTAGAACATTCAAATCCAACCTTGGACTCACAGTGAGATCTTTTTTCAAAAAACAAAATAAAATGAATTAAACAAATTAAACAAATCCAAACACCATTGGATTCTATTGTTAATTTATTTCATGTAATTATAAAAGTATAGTCTCTATTTCTCTATGCGTCTATATTTCTTTTACATGCAAGTGCAATGCTAAAATAGTAATTCTCTGCAACTTTTTTAAGTATTGACAGTATGTGTAGAGTATCTTGCTAATGAACATGTTATACTGCTTTGACTTACAGAATATGTATCAACATTAGTTAACCTTTGTTGCATGGATGGATCTGTAATATGCTAATAAAAATAAAGATGTTGTTTCTTTGGTGCCAGTGTGAGCAGAACTTGCTCCTTGAAAAAGGAAAACTATTCACTGCTTCTTGTTATGAGACAGTTCCTTCTGGAACCCTTACAAGGGACTGGCCTTTGAACATGAACATCCTTGCTGGTTTTCAAGCTATACCTTAATGACACAAGTAAACACTGAGAAACTGAAAATCATGTTTAGATGAAGACCTAACAATTAAACAGGTGGTGCTTACCTGCTTTTCCAACACTGAGAAAGCTGGAGATTTGAGGCCAGTCTGAACTATACATATGGAAACTGTAACAGTTACTCTTTTCTGTTGCTGTGAAAGAACACCTAAAGTCAAGCAACTTAAGGAAGAAAGGGAGATTTATTCAGCTTATGGTTCCAGAGGGGACATACGGTCTTTCATGGGGGATGTGGCATGGCCGGCCGGCCAGCCAAAGCTGGAGGAGGCCTAGTCACTGCAGACATCTTGGAGGCTGAGAGCTGCAGACTGCTTGCAGCAAAGGCAGACTTCTCCTGGAGGTGGGATGGGACTAATCCACCTCAATGCCCACTCCCTGTGACTGCCTTCCTCCAGCAAGGTTCACCTCTCAAAGGTGCCATGACCTTTCCAAACACATGAGGGACACATTTTAAACTATGACAGAAACCCTGTCTTAAAACCAAAGCCAAGTAAACAACAACAAATAAACTCATCTAAATGTGGTTTTTACAGAGTAAAAAGCGAATGAATTAAAGAGCCAGTCATGAGTGATCATGAGAGTAGGTTATTATTATTACTCCGTAAATAAGAATAATGATTTGAAATGTATCATATTATGTTGTCTAGCTGCTATGAAGTCAGTGATGAAATCCCATGTCAGCAAACCCTCATAGCATCTTAATTTATTAGGAATTGTTTTGTCAGGTATGGCAACACTTCTGTAATGCCTTGGGAGTTGGAGGCAGGAAGATTTGGAGTCTGATGTCTTCCTCTTCTTCATAGCTAGGTTGAGACCAGCCATGGCAGCATGAGACCCTGTCTTAAAGAGCATACCAAAACAGAGAGAACAGTTTGTATTGAAACTGTACAAGGAATCAAGAATAAGTGTTTAAGTGAAAATATTATTTTATACTATAAATGAGGGAAAATATATGCTTATTTTCCACAGTGATACTTGCCCTTTATGTAAATTAATAAAGATTAAACAGGAAAGAATTACAGAATTTGTTTTATTATATAATTGTTTTGTCTTTCAGTAATAACAAATGATGTGATAAAGTTTAATTGTGCTTATCTAACTGGGCTTCACTACAAGAAGGACACTGAAGTAATACAAAATAATCCCATTAATAGAGAATATTTTCAAATCCATATTACTATCATATACTAAGCATAATAACAAATGTCAGTGGATTAATGCTCCATACTAAAAAATCTGTTATATGCTTGTGCATACTTGTTAGATGTGCATGTATATGTGTGTTCATATAAGCGGTGACCAGAGCTCAACCTCTATGTTTTACTTCAGACAAGGTCTGTCACTGACCTTGGAGCTCAACAAGCAGGTTACACTAGTAAGATAGCAAGCACCAAGGATCCATCTGTCTCCAAGTCCTAGTACTATGTTTATAGGCATGCAACACTATGACTAATCTTTTTACATGTGTTTTGCATACTGAAGTCAGGTTCTCCGGCCTGCATGGCAAGGGCTTATCTTGAGCCATTTTCCTAGCCCAATATAACCTTTAATTATAGACTCAACTTGAATTTAAACTAGGATTAAAACAATATGAGAAAATTATCTTAATTGTGCATAAGCCATTTATAGATGGCTTTTAATTATACAACAAATTCCCATTTCAGCCATGAAAATGCAAACTTGAAAGTAGTTGCTACTGTCTGTTCAACAATAAAATTCTTTGCACAAGAAATATTAGCACCTCTTTGGAGGATACCAGATACACAGCCAAAGAGAAACCCACCTCTAGAAGTCTGGAAATGCAGGACTCAGAGCATGTGCAGGTCTGCTTCATGGACCACATGCTGCAGGGTCCCCTGAGTTATTGGTGGCCATGGTGGAGTCATAGTCTGATGCTGCCTCCTGAATCCTTTGGAGTTCTCAGCTTGGGACTTCTACTCAGATGAGGTTTTGTTTCAGGAATTTCAGGACACCTCAGAATTAAGTAAGTTAGGGTTTATCACACAGAGGCAAGAAAGTGCACTGCATGCTTTAGATTTGGGGGGGGGTGACAAGAGATTACATGTATTAACACTAGTTGTATGATCTGTGGCTTCTCAACATTGTAATATAGAAGCAGTTTCAACAATGAAGCTGATTAAAAAATAGCTGATGACATATGATCAGCTAATCATATGACTCAGTGGATTAGGTGCCTGCTCACAAACCTGTCAACATGAGTTTAATACTCACAAGCCCACCTGGCAGAATAGTACTGGGTTCTGATTTCTAGTCTTATGCCATAGCATGCATCTCCTTCTCATCTCTCTTTTTCTTCCTTGTTCTCTCATATATAATAATTTCCTATTGCAAGCAAGATCACAAAGTGGTGAATAGGGCATGACATTTAAGTTTAGGGAAGAGAGAAATTGCTGATGTCCCACATGATCCCACATGCTCTAGTTCTAAGGAAGCATAGCCCTTGTGTGGGTGGGTTTTTTTCTTTGATATTTTGTTTGGAAATAAAATAAAAATAGAAAAGGGAATGCCTGTTCTGCAGATCATGATTTTGTTAGTTGTGTTGAAGTCCTTGACTCTCAGCATTCAGGAAATGATAAGTAGATCTCAGGCAATTAAATTCTTTCCCTTCACAAGTTTGCTGTCTTTTTACAATGCTTCAGAACCATAAACTGGGGGCATTTACATGAAATTTGAAAGAATTAATGGAGGACTAGTTTGAGAGTGAGAAAATGCTGTAGATAGCAATCTTTAAAGGTGACCCACATGTTTGTGGATTTTGCTTTTAGAAGTGCTACTGGGTTCTTGATCTGAGTTTTACTGGGAGAAAGGAAAATGAATTATGATTTCTACCAAAGCTCACTCTTTATCTGTGCCTTCCTCACACTGGTGAAAGGATTTCATTCCTTCGAATGTCTGCAGCCTACCTGGCTCACAATATGTGGGCTAACAAAAAAGACTTTGGAAAGCAACAGCAATGCTAATCATATGACTGGAATCTGAGGCTAGAGATTAAGCTCCAAAAGTCATCCACTCACTCTGAAGAAAGCAAATAAAACTAGTAGTGAAAATGTTTGAAGGGGGGTTCAATCAGCAGAGTATCACTGAGAAATGGAAAGTAGTTACTTCATTCTTTCTTCAGTGCAGACATGAACTTTAGTTTCAAGTATTGGAGGAACTTCTGTGGGAGAAGAGTTATGCATTGCTCAGAACAATTTGGTCATGGTATGTGATCTTAATGTGTTCTTGAAATCAATTTGCCAGAATTCATTGAAAATTTTTTTTTATTGATGCCCATCAAGGAAATTGGTCTACAGTTCTTTTTTGTTATGTTCTCATCATGGTAATGCTGGCTTTTAGAATTTGGTAGTGCTCCTTCCCTTTCTGTGTTATGGGGCATTTGTGAAATGTTAGTGTTGGTTCTTCTTTAAAGAGTTGTTATGTTGCTGAATCCCCACCAGGCCAGACAGGGAAAGAAGGGGGAACTCAGTAGGGGCCTTGGGGCTTAAGGCGAATGGGCAAGCCGGTAATGGGTTCACCAACCAGACCCCAGGAATCAGGTGAGGAGTAAGCAGTGGACAAGTTGCTGCATATTCATTTATTTCAGGAAGTGCTTGAGCTTATGTAGGGTCAGGGGTCCAATCAGGTGTGGCCACCTCTCTGTTTGGAGGAGCAGCCACCAATCATTTAGCTGTTTACTAGGTGTCCATTACAGAGGCAGGTTAGATGGCTGCTTCCCATTGGTTGCTTATCCCTCCTTCCTATTGTTCATCCCTCTGCCTGTATGGTTCCTCTACTGGGACATGTCTGGGGCATATTTGTACTTTTTTGAGCTTTTCTGTAACCAGACCTCCTGGGAGCCCGGGGCTAGGGCCTCCCTGAATCAATAGTGCCACATTGGTAGAGTTAAGCAATGAGTATATGTGTACCTGGGCTGGTCTTCTTTCCATTTCCTCATTTTTGATTATTATTGTCCTATTTAAGCAGTTTATGTCGTCTTGATTTATTTTCAGATAGTCATATGTTTTAGGAATTTGTCTATTTCATCTATAGTGTCCAGTTTTTGAGAATAAAAGTTTTCAAAGTATACTGTGCTGATTCTATGGATTTTATTGGAATTCATGGTAAGTTACCCTTATTCATCTCTAATTTGACTCATTTTTTCTTTCTTTCATTTGGTTTGATTGGTTGAGGAATTTTCAATCTTGTATATTTCCTTCTAAGAAACAGCATTTTCTTTCATTGACTCATCATGTTTTGCCTTTAGTCTCTTTTCTGTGGCTTTCTTGTTCTCTGTTGCTTTGGGGTTTAGGATAATGTCAGTTTTCTAAGATTTTGAGGTGTTTCATGAGGTTATATGAGATCTGTCTGAGTTTAATATACATCATTTACTACTAGCAGACTTACATTTTTATCTGCATTGCACTGTGATCTGATAAGATAACAAGAAATTACTTTGATTCTTTTGTATGTATCAAGACCTGTTTTATGACCTCAAATGTTAGTCTCTTTTAAAGCAGGTCTCTTGGACTGTTGAGACCATTTGATCTATAGTGTAGTTTTACTCTTATTTCTTTGTTGATTTTCTTAAACTTTATTTATTTTACACGTGGGTACACGTGTGTGTGTGTGTGTGTGTGTGTGTGTGTGTATGTGCATGCATGTGTGTGTGTCTGTATGTCACCTTGTGTGGAGGACCAAAGGTGACTTCAGTAATCATCCTGGATTGCTTCTACCTCCTTTTAGTTTTGCTCTGGGATTTCCCAGACTCCGTCCACCAGGATTGGAAGTGCAGGCTATTGTCTCCAGCCCTTTTTGTGATTTTTAGTTGGGATGACCTATCCAGAGATGAGGGTGGGGTATTGTAATTACCTAGTGTGATTGTATTATGACATAACTGGCTTTATAAATCTATAAGTGTTTATTTTATGAAATTGGTACTTCAATGTTTAGTATACACATATTTACAATTGTATCTTCTTGGTGAATTGTTCCTTTGAATAATACATGTTGGCCTTCTTCATCTCTTCTTAACCAATTTTGCCTTGAAGCCTACATTGTCTGATATCAGCTTGTTTTTAACTTCCATCACCTTCATAAATTCTTTTCCATCCTCTGACTCATTTGTGGGTGTCTTTACCACTGTGCTATGTTTCTTGCAGACAACAGATAACTGCATCTAGATATTTTTCCCCAGCATAATGGGAAAGATAGAGTTTATAAATGCTTCTGTGACAAAATCAAATACATTTAAATGATTTAACATATGGCCATTTTAATCAAGACATCAGAAGTCATATAACTTACAAACAGTATCAAAACAGGATACTTAAATCTATCCACATGCACTTTAAAGTTAAGCACAATGATTCTAAGTGAGATATTTGTTTACACTTAGAAGTGCATATTAAAAAATCCCAAAGCAATTTCCTTTGCTTATGGATCTAGATTTTTAATTCAGTCATTCATTCTTATTTCCTGAGTGGTTAGATGAAACTTTTACTTTTAAGGTTGTATTAAAAGATGCTTATCAATTTCTGTCATTTGTGTTTGTTTTCTGGGTGGGTAGATTGTTATTTGTTCTTTATTTTCTCATCTATTAGCACTATGGGTTTACTGGTTGGGTTTGTCAAACATGATGGGTTCCTTTCTAGTTGTCCTTTGCTTATTCTTCCTCCCTTAAAATTTATTCATTCCTCTTATCTCACAGTGGAGAGTGCCTTCCTTTCTGCTTTGTGTATAATAGTCATGCAAATATCTGCAGTCATGACTTAGTGGTCATGAACTGCCTACTTGTGCTTATCTTGAAATGTCCTTTTCTCTACTCCAATTTTTAAGATAGTTTTGCTGATCACAGTAATTTTGGTTGAGAGTTACTTACTTTTAGTGTCTGAAATACATCATTCTATACTTTTTTGGCTTTTAGTGTTTCTGGCAGGAAATCTGTTATTCCAAAGATTCTGATTTTGTAGGTGACTTGGTGTTTTTCCTTACAGCTTTGAATATTGTTTTTTTGCTTTGTTTCTTTGACAGCTTGACTGTAATATGCTCTGAAGTGGCTTTCTCTGTCATGCATATGTGGCTTCTAAAAGCCTCTTGTGTTTGTCAATTTCTTTCTCTAGATTTGGAGAATTTTCTGCTGCGATCTTGTTCAACAGATCTCAACTCCTTCTGTCTTGTGCATTTGTAGATTTGTTCTTTAGATTAAATCCCAGAATTCCTGGGTGTTGTGGTTGGGCTTAGTTAATTTTCTTTCCTTGATGTGTTTGGATGTGCTATTGTGCTGACCTTGTCCTGTGTCTTTTTATTCTCGCACTTGCTCAAGTGCTTCCCATTGTGTTTTTCATTTCTTTCATATTTGGGAGGGCATACATGTATTACATGCTCATATGTGTGTATACTTGTATGGGTGTGTGTGTGTGTGCATGCATGTATATGTGGAGGATGAAGGCTGATGTTGGAAATCATCCTTAATTGATCTTCCAGTTTATTATTTTAAGACAGGATCTTTAATGAAACCTAGAGTTAACTGAAAGTGGTAGCAAGAATGCTCTGAGGATCCCTAGACACTTCCTTCCAATGCTGGGATTACAGGTGGACTGTCACACCCAACTTCATATTATATGGATCTGGGGATGCCAACTTAGGTCCTTTTGCTTGTGTAGCAAGTGCCTTAGCTACTGGGACATCTTCTCATCCTTGTTTTTCCCTATTGTAGTTTTTCATACACAGCATTTCTATTCCTTCTCTTCCTTTGAATCTATTTTCTCACTATTTTTCTTCCCTAAGGTTTACTTTTTTGATCTTTGTTGGTGATATTTGAATGTGTTTTACTGACTTGTCTGTATGTGGATCCTCTGTGACTTCCTACCACTCACACAACTATTGGCATTCAATGATCCCCTTCAAACCAGTAATAATGAGACTCTCATTTGCACAAGGGACTTGAAAATCTATGGGTTTGGGCTCTGCAGGGATTATGGAAACAACTGTACAAAACAATAGAAGGTAATTATCTACGTAAACACACATGACTCACATGTCAGAATGGTACACATCCCTGTTACAGTAAACTAGAACAAAAACCTAAAAAAAGAGGAAACAAATAGATCAACAGGGAAGACAGCCAACAAACCTATAGGAAGGAGGAAAGCATTTCAAACTGCTCTGTAGGTAGCTGTTACTATACCTATAGAATGGGAACTTACAGCGGAAACCTTCAGGTCTAAAGCTGAATAAGTGAAAGCAAATGCACATATCAGTGGGGTGGCCTAATGAGAGGTAACTTGATATACCATGGAGGCCTGAGGCTCCACAGGAGTAGACAAGCCAGCATGAACTCTTGGAATCCATAGAAACATACAGGTGCAAGAATTGGGAAGGAATGATGAAGGGAAGGAAGGGAATGGAAGGAGATTAGGATGAATATTCAATATGTTTGAAAAAAATAAAAATGGAAAAAACACACACGTGCACTTGTATGTGCATATGTAGATGTATTAAAAGTTGTTATCTTACATAAGGATCTTTAACTGCACCCTCACACCACAAGGATTATTTCACTTCATGTTTGTGACTCTTGTCTCTACCAGAGAGAAGTCTGGCTCTCACTGTCCTTCGTGTATTTTCTTTCTTGAGTACCCCTTCACTGCATACCACATCTCCTGCTGCCAGCCCTGTCACCATTTGCTGTGGACACTGTCCTCTCCTTGCTCAGTCTCTGATTCGCTGCTCTGGGCAACCCCAATGTTATGAAGCCTCTCCTATCTCTCTTGAACTCTGCCCAACATTAAGTGGACCCCTGCAGATGCCCGTCTCATCTTCTCAAACCTATGTTCATATGAGAGGGCCATCCTGGCGATGTCCTAGTTCTATCTCCTCCTCCAGCTTGTCCTTCCATGTGTGAATACCATCCCTTTCCTGCTTGACTTAGACACTCACAAAGGTGCCTTCCTATGCTGACACCCTCGTCACTTTCTTCTGGCTGTGATTTCCCACTAAGGTTGCTTCATCTGTCCAAGTGTCTTCATAGGTTCACACACCCATGTTAAGCTATCCCTGTCCTTTTGCCTAACTTTGTTTTGGATGTGCTGTTCCACCCAAGTGATGCCTCTCCTACCAACTCTAGCCATGAAGTTTCGTTCTGTCTCATGCTGCCTGGATTCCAAACCCCAGGCCAGAACCTTGAGAGTTCCTTGAGACATGCTAGGAATCCACTGGACTGTCCCAACCCTAGGACAGCTCCCACTGCATGTTGAACTGTCATGGATTGTCCCACCCCTAGAGTGCTCCCCCTGTGTCCTGGGAACCCACAGACTGTCCAACCCCAAGGAGAGTTCCCATTGCGTGCACCCGTGGACTGTTCCATTCTAATGACTGACCTTCTGCAGATGGTGTAAAAAGAAGAATGAAGAAATATGAGAGAGGAGTATTAATTTTATACTTGAAACGTGAAAGCAGGAACTGAAGATGTAACTCACTTTGTAGAGCACTTTGTCCAGCAAGCAGGATGCCCGGGTTCCATTCTCAGCACTGCATAAACCAGTTGTAGTAAATAACTCATAATCCCAGCAATTAAGGACAAGACAGGAGGACAAAGTTGCATATCGAGTTCAAGGTCACCTTGGAATACATGAGACTCTGTCATAAATAAATAAGCAAGAAAAAAAAACAATAATTACAAAAGTAAAGCCATTTCTTCCTGATTCTGATAAAAGGCAAGTGTGCTGTGTTTATCATGCTCCACATCATACTGGAGGCTTTGGTCAGTGCAATTAAGCAAGGGACAGGATCTTCAAAATTCAGTAGTGAGGAAAAGAAAAAACAATATGTATTTAAAAGCATCATCATGACTTTTGAACATAATCTTAAGTAGTGTACTAAAATTACTTCTATGAAAATAACATAGATATAGAACAAGTCTTCATGTTTCAGTGGCAATATACAGTGGCAATGTTAATTGTGGGCTGAGAGAGAGAGAGTGAAGTGCCTGCTACACAAGCATGAGGACCTAAATTCTGATTCCCACACCCATGCAAAAAATCTGGTGTGGCTGTGTCTCTCTGTAATGCTACTAATAAGGACGGCAATGACAGGCAGATCCTTGGACTTCAGCAGGCCAAACAATCAACTGGTGCTAGGCTGTGTCAATCTCAGAAAATCAGGTGGAGAATGATTCAAGGAGATACCTGATGATGGTTTCTGACATCTCCATGCACACATGTGCACACAATATATACATCATGCACATACACAAGTATATTTACATATAATAGCAACAGCAATATTAGAAAATGTGTGCTGGAAGTATCATTCAAAATGAGATAAAATATAAAACAGGAATGCACTTAAAGATCAAATGCAGACTCTCTAGAGTGAAAACTGCAAAATATGTCTGAGAAAATGTTCAAGAAGACATAAATAAGTGTGTTTCAAACACAGAAAGTAAGAGGAGTGTTGATCAATATAATTGTTCATTTCCATAAATTCATCTGTAATTCTTACATAACATAAATTAAAACTGTCATAAAAATTTCATAAAAATTGAAAATGTCATTTTAATGTGTATACGGAAATATAAATCTGAGAATTAGCGGTGCACACCTGAAGTAGCAGCACTGGAAGACTGATGCCTGTCCAGGTTACACAGTAAGATGCTGTCTCCAACAAATGAATAAGTGAGTTAATCAATCAATTAATTACTTAACTAATGAATAGGAGGAAACAAAGCAAAGAAAGCCAAGAAGAAGTAGGCTTGGTGATTAGAAGAGCAAGGGAAGTGGCCTATGCTTTCAATATCAGTATTCACACTGTAGCTGTATTTGTCAAATAGCACAAACTGATGTAAGGATAAACATGTAGAAAAATGAAAGTATAGCGTCAAATAGTACATACATACATGTAAGGTTGTTAGATTTTCCACATAAATACAAGGACAGCTCACCAGAGGAAAAGATAGTGTTCTTAACAAATCATGCCATGAATACAGAGGGCAAGAACCTTGACCAGGGTTCAGAGCACTGCTGCTGAGACCTTTGACTCAAAGGCTAGCACGGACTTTAAGAAGAAAACCTCAATTGTTGCTTAACAAATATTTTTTGGTTGGAATACCAAATGTCTGAGCTATAACAAAAAGGCATGGATCATTTACTTGAAATTCCTTTGAGAAATGAAATAGGAAAATGACAGATAAAGGTCACAACTGATAAAGGACCTGTATTCAAAACCAGAAAAGAGGTATCACACCTCAGTGAAAAATACAGAGCATATAACTCTAGTATGCAGAAATCTTAAATCTTCAAAAAGGAAGTATGTGTGGCTAAGAGGCCAATGTTGACATATGTACCTATTTCACCAGGGAAGCCTTTACTGAAGATGGAATGAAACCTCATGCCAACTCTCTTACCCAGGTAAGATGCAATTCTGTTTCTTTGTTGGACTAGAAAATGCCTTCCACTATATTGGGACACTTTGACAGTTATTTACAAGTTTGATCATTCACTCTCATTCCACACCTAGGCCTACCCACCAAGAATAAGATTTATATGTCCTTATAAAGACATGTGTGACTCTTGATAAATATTAAAACTAGAAAGTAACAGCTGAATGAATAAGACAGCTGAGAAATAACCATATGATAGAATGCTACCTAAACACAAATAGAAGCAGACTGCAATAAAGGTTAATTCTCAGAAACATAAGAATGTAGGACAGGGAAGGGAGTTGGCTGTGGGTTAAAGGTCATGAAAGATCTCTGGGGATGATTAAATTGTATGCATTGCAAAGTGCTCAAGACTTGTCTAATTATGTGTGCAAGCAACATCTTACTTCAGGTTGATGGACTTAAAAGAGTTAAGCATGTTTGATGTAAAACTTTGACGTTGTTTACTAAAATTCTTCTAATTTTATCTGTATATATTTATTGGAAAAATGATGGATTTCATTGCAAGAGCCTGAAGGGCAGAAGGAGTGCACTCAGACATTTTCTTCTGGACATGACAGGGCTGTTGCATCCATTATGCACATCACTATAGCCATGTGTATTTCCCTGAGACTTGAATGGGATTTGTCCTATTAACATTTTACTATGAAAGGGCAAAGAACTCAAGAGGCTCCATGCCTCTCTGAGAAACCGATGAGAGCTAATGCTGATTAAGAGGAAATGGAAAATACTTTTCTCAATAGTATACTCACTGATATACAATTCATGCTCCAGTCAGTACTCAGGCACATGCTATAAAGGCAAACCCAGTGGGCCAAATGTGCAAAAAGACTTGAAAATAGTCTGGCAAGGAAGAAATAAAGTTGTAATGGGAAGAAGAGGGGGAATGAGTTTGGGGATTAAAATGTGAAAGTATGCATTCATTGTCATCACATATAAAACACTAAAAGAATAAAAAATAAATATAAAAATGTCAGATTTCATTAGGATATTTTCTTTTCTTTTTCTGTGTTTTTACAAACATAATGAGTGATTATCCCCACACCCTCCCATTAGAATATTTTCATATATGTATAACACACTGTTGTCTCATTCAAATTCTTTATAAATGAGGGGCAACTGTGAGCAAGCAAGGCCTGGTGACAACCAGTCAGTCAAGGTGCACAAATAGGCTGGGGGTAGGGGGTTGAAAGCATGACAATGTCCAGCCATCTATTTCCCTTATTCCTTCCTGCCTCAAAGATTGACTGCCTCACTGTTGGCTGTTATAAAATATGTAAGGCTGAGTACTTTATAAATCAAAGAGGCTCCTTTTTTTGGTACTTCCACAGATTCAGTGAATGATGGGTCCACTTCTGTTAGAAAGTCATGGTGAGAGACATTGCAGAGTAGGGACATATGAGACAGAGCCCATGGCCAGTAGGAAGCCAGAGCCAGACTCCTTGGGTAACAGCCCTCTCCAGGGTCCCACAAGAGCTATACTAACTCCTTAGGTCAGTGCCCTCAGTGACCTGTGTCTTTGTAGTCCCTGTCTTTGAAAGGCCCCACTGTCTCCCAAAACTGCTTGCTGAGGGTCAAGATAATACACAGCAAGATTGCTTAAAGCCATTTTGGTGTGAACAAGGTGCCATTCCCCTCTTATATTTTTTTTCCACGCTGTGCGTGCGTGCGTGCGTGCGCGTGTGTGTGTGAATCTGTGTGCATCTCTGTGTATCAGAGGGTACTGTGTACCTGTGTGCCTGCGTGTGTGTGTGTGTGTGTGTGTGTGTGTGTGTGTGTGTGTGTGTGCGCATCTCTGTGTATCAGAGGGTACTGTGTACCTGTGAAAGGGTCAAGGGTGACATCAGGAATCATCTTGATTTGTCCTGTTACTTTGCTCTGGGGTTTCCAGGGTCAGAAGTGCAGACTTCTGCCATTTCTTCCTGGGGTTTTTATATTTGAACTGAGATCTGAACGCAGGTCCTTATGCTTATAAGGCAAAGCCTTAACCCTGAGTCATCCCTCCAGCTCTCTCCTTTTTTTTTTTTCTTTAAATTTTGAAGTTTCATCCATTGTGGGATTTCTAGTGTCTTTGGCTCTTTCAGTAAAAAATAAATGAAAGTTGCATGAAAATGTCATAATGAAATCCATTATTTCGCACAACTAATACACACTAAAATCAATATGTTTCATGAGGAGCAATTTTTTTTAGCCCATAAATGGGAAAAATGAGAAACAGAGAGGAAGTGGCAAGCCCATTACTATGGCAGAAGTGAATTGATGCTTTTCTCTGACTTCCGAGTTGTGCTCTCTCAAGCATCCCACAGTCCTTTGCAAGCACAGATCACTTTGTTTCCTAAATGATAATTTATAATATGCCACTTAGAAAAATGACAAATCCCCTTGGAATGTGGGCTCTATAACAATGAAAAAAAATGGCTTTCTTCCTGAGTCAGCCTGTACATTGGAACTATGTAATGAGCCAGTGAAGAATTCTTGATTTCAGTATCTCTGGCAAAAGAAAGGACGTGGGTATTTTGAGGTCTGTGTTTACCCAACCCCTTCCATGCTTGTTTGTGCATAGGGAGCTGAGACAGAGGGAGTGCATACCTTTTGTTGTGGTTAGAGGTACAAGGTAGGCTGTGAATGTTATGATCAGGTAAGTCAAACATCTTATAGTCCAATACACTCAGGTTAAAAATGTTGCAACAGCATGTCCTTTTATTTTTGTTCCTGTTTTAAAACTTTTGCTTTTTAAAATGTTATTTTTAATGACTTTTTTTTAAGTGACACTTCTTTATTAAGGTGTGCAATAGCGAAGGAAGCAGTAGTGAAGAAAAAAGGTGGAGGTGCTGAAACAGGGAGCAAAAGAGGTGCTCAGCAAAGTGCTCAGTGTTGGCATGTGGCTGTGGGATGGATTTTGAGAGGCCAAGGACAGCTTGGCTGAGGAGCATCCTTTCTCCACTGGCTCCTTTATTGGCCAAGGTCCGTCCTGAAGACTTGTAACTTAGACTTTTAGATTGCACTGTAGTACATAGAAAGGAGATGGTATTCTGTCTCTCTTGACCAATGGCGAAGATGGAAAGGAAATGGAAGTGAGATGAAGCAGGGGATACGTTCCCATGTAAGGCAGATCAGAGCCATTGCAGAAGTGGGTGCTGTGTAACTTAGGAGAGAAGTAGAAGCCAAGAAGATCTAAGGCAGCACATGGTTGGCCGGTGACACTAGTGTTTGTGTTCTAAGACATATAATACATTTTTTTTCTGTGTTGTTGTAGGTTTGATTCGAATGCTTTTGATCATCTTTTATTTTTCGTGACCACAGTCCTCAGCATAGTGTGTGTAGATGAAACAGCAGACTAAAGCATACATGTGTGTGTTGTCATAGATTCCATTTTGCAGATAATTCTACTACACACTACAGGACACAGATTACAAAGCACTTGTGAATAGACTTTTCCAGAAAATAATTAAGGAGATATATTTATCCTTGATTCTTCCAGGTACTGCAGTCACATTTACGGTTCCAAAAATAAAACTGCTGATTTTTCAAAAGGGAAAGATATCTAAAATTAATGCTCAGAAACATGCCAACTTGACAAGAGTCTAGATTTAGATATTTACCTATATAAAATCTTCATGCTGGAAGAAAGTGAGTTAATACTGGGACATAATGTATTATTAACCATTCATTAAATCCTGGGATGGCCTGAAGAAGTCTATATAGAACCTAAAAACCAGCTTGATGTGTGGGGCTTGGTGTCCTATAGTGCATTGCGTAGTCATCTATCCCAGGATTAGAAGGTTAAGGGAAACTTTAGTGAAGATCATTTGCTAGCTAAAGAAGAAAGGCAACCTGTGGCCACAGGCTAGCAGGCACTCTCTGGTACTTGGGAGGTGCCGCACAGGGCAGAGTGGGCCTCAGCCTACGCCCCCCCCACCCCCTTCTGCACACTTTCTGACGTGAGTCAGATCATGGATGCCCGCCACAGGGAAAACAGGCCTTAAACATCCGCAGATATTTCTGGGTTGCACCAGAAAAGCCGCATGGTTTCACCATCTCCAGAACTGCAGGCCAGAGTCTCTGAGCCTGGCTTCTCTTTCCTTTTCTTTCCAAATGCACCGAGAGAATTTGATGCTCACCCGGACTGTGTAGGAGACAGCGAGAAAAGACAGCGGAAGGAGCCGATTTTTGTTCTACATGGTCATGCTTGATAAATAAATAATCAGGCCGCCATGCGAGGGGCTGGAAGATGGGTCAGGCGGGAAAGCCCAGGGGTGGGGGTAGGGGCGGGGATCCCCACGTCGCCGTTCGCTCCTCGCTCGCTCAGTGACGGTGAAGAGAGGATCCCACCCAGGTTTAGGCCGAGGAGCAGCGCCATGTGCTCCCAGCTTCAGGCCCTCCTGTTGCCAATCTGGCTTTCTTGGATCCTGGGGACCCAAGGCACTGAGCCCAGCAGGTGAGCATGGGGCTTCCGTGGAGCGCTGCAGCCTTCCCCTGGCCGCGGTACCGCCGACCCAAGAGCAGAGGCGCTGCAGCTCCCTCCTCCCCACCCCCGGGAGTTACAGATGGGAGGGGTTTGTGTGAGGGGGTCCCCCCGGGGCTTGGGGTGCGGGAGCACTTCCCTCGCCACCGTGGCGCGCACGGTGGTTACCGCGGCTCTCCTGCTTCTGCCCGGGGCCCAGAGGACCTGGCTTGGTGGCCCATCCCGGGCCCTGCCTGGAGCCACGCAGGCACGACTCCCGCCTGCAGTGTCCCGCTTGGACCGGTCCCATTCCCCACACCCCCAGATCCCGGCAGCTACCGCCAAGGCGGGAGAGGGCGCCTGGGACCTGGTGGCCGGCGGCAGGCGGTGGGGAGGGCAGGGCGCTGCGCTCGACCAGCTCCGCCTCCAGCTCGGCCTGACTCCCCCCCCCCTTCCGCGCTCCCACGTCCGCTGCTCCTCCCTCCCGGCCCGCTCCTCCCCCTCTCGTCCTCCCCCTCCCCCTCCGCCCTCCTCCGCTTCGGGCCAGCGCGGCGGTGGTGGCGGCAGCAGCAGGAGCAGCCCCGGCTGCGGGTCGCGACGGCGGCGGGGCGCCCCCTCCCCCGTGCCGGGGCGCGGCGGAGGGATGTGGGGCTTTGCGGGAGGAAGACTTTTCGGCATCTTCTCGGCCCCGGTGCTGGTGGCGGTGGTTTGCTGCGCCCAGAGGTAGGGTCGCCGGTGGGTTGCCGGGAAGCGGGCCGGGTGCGGGCAGGCGCGCTGTGTGCGCGCCTGGCGCTGGCGGTGAGCCGCTACCTGACCCTGTTTTCTGTGCCCCCGCTCCCCTTCCCCAGCGTAAACGACCCCGGGAACATGTCCTTCGTGAAGGAGACCGTGGATAAGCTGTTGAAAGGCTACGACATTCGCCTAAGACCCGACTTCGGGGGTAAGTGGAATGCGCGCCGCCGCTGCGGGAAGTGCGACCCAACATGTTGGCGACCTGGGTGGAGAAGGGAGGAGGGGGCCGCATCCATTGAAGCTGCGGCTTGGAGGGGGAGGGGGATTCTTCACCTGCGCCCCTTCAGGGATGCCCCTATCCTCGGAGCCACCCGTACCCCCTGTCGGAGCCCGGCTGATCACCGTGTGGTGCGCTTCCCGCAGGTCCCCCAGTCTGCGTGGGGATGAACATCGACATCGCCAGCATCGACATGGTTTCCGAAGTCAACATGGTGAGTGCCTACTCTTCCCAAAGCTGTCCCTAGCCCCTTCCCGGCGGGCTGGGCCCTCGCGCCGGCTGGTTATTGGGCCAGAGGGCCTTTGGATCCTGGCCTGGGCTTCCGGGGCCCGCAGAGAAGCCCAGCATCATCGGCGCCGCTCTCTTCACAGTTCTCGCTCGGCCGGCATAGATGTTGGGTTGTGCCGAGATATATCACCCTTCCTGCGGAAGGGGTCCCGGGCTGGCCTGGAGCCCTGTTTTCACCGCCCCACTCCAGCGCTCAGCTCCTCCAGCGGGCTGTCACCTGGTCGCGAGGCTTCCCAGTTGCAGTCTTGGCTCCTTAGCAACAGGCGCGGAGGACCGGGACCAGAGGAGGTGTGGGGGCGGCTGGCATGTCTTAGGTGAGAAGTACTTAAGGTTTACTTTATTGTCTTTTGGAAAGAAATGAGGACAGCTAGGAGGAGACAGAGAGGGGCGGTGGTCTGAGCATTTTAGAGGCACCTGCGATCAGTTTCCTGGTCTCTGCCTCTTTTCCAAAGACCCGCTCAGGGATGCTCACAGGCTTGGGCTCTGCCGGGTGCTGTCCAAAGTGCTGACAGAGCCCAGCAGGAGCCCAGAGAGAGCTGTGGCTTTGCTCTGAGAGTGGAGGGCTGCTGGTGAGTGTCACTTAGTGGTTTATGTGGCTTCTGACGGGATTCTACATTCTTACAGGTGGAGAGCAGAGGTCTAGTCTACTTCCTTAGGTGCGGAGACGACTTCTAGGGCTTTTGATCTTCTGCCCTCAATGCTTTAGTGCACCAGGGAATAAGAAGCCAAATGGCCCCTTTTATCTGTCAACTGAGCTGAAATACCATGAGGTTAGAAACAGGCTTGCATTTTTTTCTGTTGAGCAGAACTGAAAAAATCCTAGAAATGACCTTTTGGAGATAACATTTTGGAGATAAATAATCAGTTGATGATTTTTCTTTTGAACATAAACATTGAAAAGATGACCGGGTAGTTTTTTTTTTTTTTAACTCTAGGTACACCTGAATCACGTGTGCAAACTTGTCTCATATTTTCTGGTGCTTCACTCTAACGAGTTCTGACCTAGCTGGTCCGGAGTGGAGTATGGAGGCCTCCACTTTTAGACATGGCCCTTGAGATTATTCTGAAGCAGGTGTATTGTGTATAGTGTTTTGAGCAACATTGTAATGAGTTATTCTATATGTATACATACAAAATAAATATATACAAATAACTGAACAGTTATTTTATGTAGACTCTTATGAGGTACATTTGAAAATATGCATTATTGAGCACTTTATAGGAAGAGATATTTAGCCCAAATTTATTTTCAGGAAGTTTTCATTCTTATTCAAAAAGTATATTACAACATGAGTGATTGGAGATGGTTAGGGCGCTCACCTTCACAGCATTCATAAGACCTGGAATTGAATTTACAGGGTGATCATCAGACCCATAAAGAAAGGAAGAAAAATAACATCATGATTTAAAAAAATTCTCTTTCCTCCAATTTATACCATTCAGGACAATAGTGTATCAGTAGTACAACATTAAAGTTTTAGCAAGAAACATAGGATGAATGTGACTTTAACTCAGACTGAAAATTAAATTTATATGCATGTCACTTATTTGTGTATTTATAATTCTGTCCAAAAGGTATGTTTTATGGCATTAGGCATAAAAGTTAATGCATACAAGATCCACTGTCTGAGATTCTCTGTTGGGAATTTCAAATGCTCTAGACAAAGCTAGTTACATTGCATATTTAATGACTTACTATGTCAAAAATCAGTGCATTAGATTTTAAATGGAGAACAAAATGCATTGGATGGTGCTTAAGAACTCTGCATAATAGTGAAATAATCAGAAGGATGAAAATAGGCTGTTCCTTGCACATGTCATAATTTTGTTATCTAGTTGTTTTGACATCATGCTGATAGTTGATATATTTAAAAATGTGTGCAATTTTTTGTCTTGGTTCATGAACTAGAATTGAACTGTCATAGTTTTCTCTGAACTTCGTAATAAATATAACAAAGACACTTGTCATGATTCTCAACAACTTTTAAGTGTATGACAATGACCATGTATAAATATTAGCCACTCATGTTACAATCTAAGGTATCTTTGAATAGGAAAGAATAGAGAATATATGAATTTTAAAGTTAAGTCCACCACTCAATGTTATTGCTTGGAAGCAATACGTTTGGTTTAAGAGCTTCCTTAACCTCTTTAGTTGTTATACAAAAGTAAAAACTGTAAGTTATGAATAAAATAAAAAAATAAAAAATCTGCATTATTTTATGATGGTACTACCATTTTGAATTCTTGGGACAGTGTTTTTTTTCTTCTTTTTATGAGTATAGACATAGCAGAAATTAAGGGTTACTAGCACTGGAGCTGGAAGGCTCTTGGACCTACTGGTAGATTGCCATGTGAAGTCTCTGCTTTTGCCTAGAGGTAGATTAACCAACATTATACTGTAACAATCTGACCCTCCTGAACACATTTGGACATAATAGTTGAAGAAGTGACTATGACGAAAGGAATTTCAGTTGTAGCAATGATTAAATATTATGGAGGAGTGTTATGTAGGAAATATCAGAGAATGTGTGCATGTAAGGTTAGAGCTATCTACCACTCAATCCTGTTGTTTTGAACCAATGCATTTGACTTAGGAGCTTCATTAACCATTTCAGTTGTCATAGGAAAACAATGTAAGTTATGAAGAAAAAAAGATCTCTAAATCATGGTTTTGCTTTAAAGGCATTGCAACCTTTGAAAGAGTAATTCCTTTTGTTTGTAATTAAAAAAAAAGTACAGATGACTGATAAGCAGGTAGGAACAGGAGGAAGGGGAAGGACAAGTGAGGGAGATGTTATTTTGATGCAAAAAGTTTTGTGAAGATGATGAAAATAGGAAGGAATACAGATTCTGGAGGGCTTCCGACATGGAGGAGATTCTGCCTTAGAAAAGAAAATGACAAAGGTCCGAATGGGTATGTGAGCAGAATCAGTGTGAAGTGTGATCAGAGAGGAGAACTAGAAAAGTAGAAGAGACCTTGCTGTTCTCTGTGGTACCAATGATTTCACAGGGTAAGTTTTAGAAAAGGAGTCTGTAAATTGACAAGATTTGAGATGTGCCTTAGGTGAATATTTTGGTAAAAATTGCAATTTAGACAGAAGAGCAAAGATGGTGAAGAGTAAGGATGGTATAATTAGTAAAAAAAATAGGGATACATGATTTGGGAAACCCTGTCTTGGATTTTTTTCTAAAGTTTCTATTTATAGTTGTTGCTGTTGTTCACAGTGCTGGGACTCAGACTCATGCTCTTGTGCCTGCCAGGCACACCTTATGACGTCGATCTACAACTACAGCTCCCACAAAGATGCTTTTGACGATACATGTTTAATGAAATAAAAAACTCATGTTTAAGACAAAGCTGCTAACATAGTTCCTGAGTTCTAGGGGCTGAGCATAAAGAATAGCTCTGATTTGCATGACAGTAGTACTGTTGCTTTTTCTTGCAATAGTAGTGACAGCGTCATTACTGGCTGATGGTGCATAAGGATGATGCTCCAGAGAATGTGTGTAACTTCAGACGCACACCAGTAAATCATGTGTATGGATCAGAATCCCATCAGTCATTTTGGGACTTTATAGAATGGATTAAAGTGTTTTAAAGCATGGCATTTTTTTTTGCCATAGCTCAATTTATGGATTATGGAGATATAGTGTACATTTCCATGTTTTTTTCCTAAGTCTTCCACTTTTATTTTTGTTTGATATAACTAATCTCCTGTTTCAAAATTAAGCAACCTTTAAAATTATGCATCATTATGTAATTGCTGAAATATAACCCATAGATCGCTGCAAGTTAGTACTGGGTGAGGATGCCATGCAATAGGCGTTGCTGCATATCTGTGGTATGATTCTATTGTCTAGCATGGACGCAGAGTGTGTCGAATGTGCTGAATAGGCAGATGGAGAGATGAGTAAATGGAGTAAATGATGGAAAACATAGGAAGTAAGGAACTTATAAAAAATTAAACAAGAACTTAACCTTGATATCTGGATGAAATTTTTATATATTCACATGGGTCATTGATTTGGTTGTTCATAGCAGAAGCTCTATTTATGTACTTATTTACTTCATTAACTATAAATATTGAGGACATAAAATAAGATTTAAATCCCAGAAATAGTTATACTGATTTCTATGATTTAGCTTGTACTTTGTTATACTATTAAAATTCACTCAATCCTAATGTGGGCGTAACTCCAGAATCATGTTTCTGGTTTTGTGTATATAAATACTGGATTATGACCCCTTTATTTACCAGCATTTCTTTTGATGGGCTTGTTCTTGGCTATCGCCACCTGCATTCACTCACTGCACTGGTTCTTGCATACATTTCTCACTTGTTGATTTTTTTTCTCATAAAATCCACTTAGTATAGCTTGAAAGAACAGCATCAGCACTTTCCAAGAAGCCTTGGGAGCTACTGCATACTCAGTGGACCCACTTTGCTCATGTATAAACCAGGAACTCTCTCTCTCTCACACACACACACATACACACACACACACACACACACACACACACACACCCCTATGCTGTTATGTTGTCTTTCTTGCTTTTTTCCAGAAGAGAGAATAATTCTCTGGCCAGAGTATTATAGAGTCAAACATGACCAAACCTTTTTTTCAGGTTTAGAAACAGCATTTATAAAACATTCACATCTTATGTTTTCAAGCAATGAATATTCATTATCATGAAGTCAAGATTTTAACTTTTCTCCATGATGATACTCTAATGGGGTTTTCATTATTGTAAAAAATAGAGTATATGTAAAAAAACAATTCAAATATCATGAAAAAGTTACCCAGCGAAATGCAACTCTGTTCTCCAGAGTTGCAGGATGTCTCTGAGTTTCCCCTCACTTCCCCACTTCGGAGCCCTGCTTTTAGCAGTTACTTTGCTCGTAGTGGCTGCTGGTTAGGTAACTGTTCTAGTGCTGCACCTTGCTTGGTTCTCAGGAAGGAGGCTGAGTCCCAGAAGTCCTGTAGTGTGCTGCCTGTGGGTCGCACTTCCAAGTCTGTGGCATCTGTTCTTAGGTGATTCACAAAAGTCATGTCTCAGGGGCACAGATGTCTGCACATCTGCAGAGGACTCTACAAAGAAAACTGTAGTAGAGACACCCTGTCAGGAAGCTCTCCTCCACTGTTGCCTCCTGGACAGGCTTGGGCAGCATTAGAGTCTGCACCAGAATCGTCATTAGCAGTTTAAAGGTAGGGAATATGCTAATGTTCTCATTACAAAGCTGGCCTGAGCGTGACTCAGCCAAAAACTTGGTTTTGCTGACCCAGTTGGGGGTTGGAAAGTGGCTCACCAGCAAGGCCCTTCTGCAAGGGGCTCAGAGTGTGTCACTGTTGGCTTCTAGTTACAGCATTTGGAAGGGAAGGATGTTTATTGAAGACATTACTTTTCACTAGCAGTGTGTGTTACACATAAGTTATGATCACCCACCAGTGCGGGGCACTGATAAGAAAGCATGGAAAATACTTTGGCGATGGATGATAACAATACTTTACATAATATACTTTATAAAGAAGGCTCGTATTTAATTTTAGAACACAAGGGGTGAAGAGTCCAAGGCAAATTTTTTTTGTCTTTTCCCCCAGGGAGGCTGTAACACTTACATCTTTACATCTCTTTAAAGATGGATCTTACCTTCTTTGTCCCTTTGTTAATGGCTTCCTTGAGCCTGTGCAGGAGGAGTTCAGGAGCTTCTGGTACTGTGCCTATCACAGATATCAGTAAATATTTAGTTGGGATTGATGGTACAAATCTGCACATCTGTGTTTAGTTAAGGAACACTTATGTCTGGAAAAAAATTCAGTTTGTGGAAAAGTTGTAAATAGCTTCTGTCTTCAACTCCAACATTTGTTTTTCCAAAGGCAAAACCTGCTGTACATATTTCTCTATGATGTTGGTAAATAAAAGTTCTTGGAAAAACAGAGGTTGCTTCTTGTCAGAGGAAGGCATCTTGTACATTTGGTGATTGCTTAGCTATGTTGTTCACAAAGGAGTTCTTCCTTTCCTTTTAAATAAATACTCATAGTAACTGAGGAAATGCAGGGGCTTGAAGCAAATTTACATTAATCTGGCTGTTTCTCCCAAGGAAAGGCTGAAGTCAGGGATTGCAGACTAAAGTAATTGTTAATTCAAGACTTGATTTTTCCACAGTCTGGTACCTAGACTTGATTTTCTGCAATATGATACAGAGGATAATTCTTCTTCCATAAGTAATAAAACCTCTTCTGTCACATGTCTGTATTTTGGGATAAATAAATGAAGCCTACTGAAGTGTAAACTTCGTATATGGAGTTGTTAACATGCTTCAGGGGTTAGGTTGTGTTTGCCCATCACAGGTCAGGGAAGTAACAATGGAGGCTCAGGGCTGGCTCCCTGGTGCTCACTCTTGAGGTGCAGCAAAGCAGGGCTCTGCCCTTCTTCCTTGGTATCCTCAACTCATGGTGTTTGAGAGTGATACAGATTCTGCTGAGGGGTTTATGGGTTTTGATCTGTGATTTCTCACTCTAGATTAGGCTTTTCCTTCTATGTTTCCTCTGACATCACAGTTTTAACATGATCTGGCTGCATCATTTGGTCAGTCTTCCCTTCCATTTTCTTCCATTAGACCATTCTCCAAGGCAAGGCTGTGGCTATGATTACTGCCTCTGCCTGACATTTACCTAATACTTAATTGATACTATTGGAATTTGCTGAAAGAAAAGTATGTATGACAGAGAATGGATGGGCTGGTGAGATGGCTGAGAAAGTAACTGTGCCCACATGCAAATCTGGCATCCTGAGTCAAGAGACAGAATCCATTCCTTAGCATTGTGTTCCTGTGTATTTTTCACTAAACGTAGGCATCACACAGATACCTGGAACCCACATGGTGAAAAAGATAACCAGCTTCCTTTTGTTGTCCTCTGACTTTCATGTGTGCCATGGCTTGCAAGTGCCTGCTGTTTCCCTACCCCTCTTATACTGAGTAGATGGATATACATACATGTGCATGAACAGGCATGTAAATTTCCAATGAAATAATGTGATAACTTAGAACTTGGACTAGAAGCATCTTATAGGCAGATATACAATTTTACTTCTGAAAACTTTATTTAATTCAACCAGAATTTGTGTAATTATACTCAGTGTCACACCACAAGCTGTAAAACATTCTATTGCTGTTACCTCAAATCCAAGAGTTTCTCTATTGATTTGAAAACAGAGAGAAGTGTATGAAAGAGTGTATTTGCCCCCATAAAATTCAGCCTACATCAGCCAGAACCTGTGTATCAAATTCTCACCAAGCCGCTATACTTCAATGTCCACAGATTTGTGTCTTTTAAAGTGAATGCATGTTAAATCTCTCTGCAGAATGGGAACATGGGGAGTGAGTCATGGCGGCTCTTATACAGAGATCTTGAGGTTTTCCTTTTCCTTTTCCTTTCCCTCTCAGCAAAGGAGATGCCTCTTACCTAGGAAATATGGTTGTTCTCAGTGGCTTGCTCATTTTCCCAGGCAGTGTGCTTTGGGCCATTCATATCAGCTGTTAAGAAAATTATCTCACTTGAAAATTTGGAAAAGAGGATTATGACAGGTCTCATGTCTGAGTGATTTGTTGTGTGTTTTTGGTGTGATTCACAGCCAGACTGCTCTATGGCCAAGGATATAGATATATATGGTTTTGAGAAGACAAAGACAAGAAATGGAGTCCATTCCTAAGCATTAGCTATTGTGTTCCTCTGTATTTTTCCACTATACTTAAACATCATATAGCTGCAGTTAAAGGATGCATGAGTCGAACATTATTATTATTATTTAATTGTTATTAAATTAAGACATGAAAAAATAAAAGCTCACTTCTTCCAATGTCCTAATTTGTGTTTTGTTCAGCTTGAAAGAAGACGTGGACTTTATCAATTACCTCGTCTTTATGTTTTACCCCAGTTCTACAACAAAAGAATTCCTTTTATGTAAGATCTTTGCAAAATCCACATGATAAGAAAAATACTGATTTTGTTTTGTCTCACATGTAAAGATGTGAGCTGATGATGGGCTGCTCTGATGCTGCAGTGGCCTGATTAAGTTTGATGAATACAAAAAAAAAAGACTTGTTAATAGCTTCTATCACATCACTTTTTCTTAAAGTTTAACTTTTCGAATAAGAATTTATGATTTTTAATTTTAGTGGGTAGCAGAAACAAATTTTCTGGGTTATGTAAACATTACACTTCTGCCTGTGTGTATGTGTGTGTGAGAGAGTATGAGTATGTGTGTGCATGTGTCTATGAGTATGTATATGTGTGTGTATAAATTTATTGAGACTAAAAAATATTTTTTATTAATACATTTTTATTATTATTTCAGCTCATACAAACTTATTAGGCACACCAGTTCCCTCCCTCCCTCCTCCTCCCCCCGTACTCCCTGCTCCCCCTCCCCACCCCCTTCCTTCCCCATCCCCCAGTGCCCCAATTCCCAGAGAGTCCTTTCTTGTGCATGTCTGATTTTCCTCTGAGCCCTCCTCTCCGATGACGTACAAGGACCCAGTGGCCTTTCCCTGAACCCTTTCCCGTGGTCCCCTTAGGTATAGGAACACTGCTGTGGCTGCCAATCTTTTGCCTTCAAGGATCTTGGTGCCTTTAGCAGATGCTAGACTTTGTGAGGTCAACGAGACTAAAAAATATTAAAAGAGATACATTTTACCAGTTGTGCCATCTCTAATTACCATTATGAGAGAAACTTCTATGTCAGACTGAGGTAGGCAAACGCAATTACTGATGCATGCTTTTCATGACTGTGGAGCAAACCACCCTTGCATAAAAGCTTCGGATTTGGCCTGTTACAGAGTTCCTTGTCTGGATGTTTATTCAGCCTGTAAAATGAATCAGGACTTTAAACATGAAAGATCCTGATGAACTTGTCAAGAAAGAAAAAAAATCTGATTTTTGGAAACCAGTACCACCATTCCTGCTGTGTAGACCAGGGGTTCCAAAACTGTACCAATGATGACTGCTATTGTAGGACTATTTCATCATCCTTGGAGGATCCTCCACACCTCATTTCTTAATATTGGTGAGTCCTGAAGGTAGAGGTCCGCAGTCAGATGTGGACTCAGCAATATATTGGATCTTTGCAAAGCAGGGCACATGTTAGAAAGATATCTGATGGAAGGCTGGGATTGATTCTGCTGTCTCTCTGTCTACTGTTGAGTTGTAGATAAGTCATTTGTTCTGGCACAGTGCCATTGAATGAGTTTTCCTTTCTGGATTTTTTGTTTGTTGTGACCTTGGGCACAGAAATTCCCTTTGAGAATGGTCTTTTTCCATGTAGGTTAAAGTAGTGGTTGTTTAAGAGAAATGTTCCGTAGCATGTTCATGTGTGGTTAGAATCAGTGTTTCTGTTCAAGTAATACCTGTTTTCTCCTTATTATGAGGTTCATCTTTAACGTACCAAGTATTTAATGTACTAGTGTAGATTTACTGTATTAATGATTGTGGAAATATTGATAAGGGGATGAAAAATTAGACATTTTTTGAGATATTTTTAACTTGAATCCTTTTTATTTGTGTAAAGATGAGGACCCTGTTAACATTTCTTTCATTTGATTTTTCTTCATGGGATCAAACCTAGGTCTTGCACATTCTTCTACCCCTAAGCTACACTTTCTGCTCTCTCAACATCTCTTCACAAAGCTTTCTGTGGGAAAATTCTCCTTCAAAAAATCTATCAATCAGATGGATTGGGTGATATTTTCTAGAAATGAGAAGTAAGCCTTAGTCTTAAAGACCGAGACCGACTCAGAAAAAGAATTGGGGTATTGTTACATAGTACCAGATTTTATTGAGGGTTTTTTTATTCTTTTAGAGTTTTGTATGTAGATAGAGGTAAATTTGTGACATTTTCTATATTCATTATAACCCTTATTCTTCCCTACTAGTTTCCCTCTTATTTTCATGTGTTTCGTCTGGGTTGCCTTTAATGACATGCATAAGCATTAGCTGTAACACGAATTATGTTTCAGTGGGTGTAACATTGAGGAAAGCATCTCACCCTTCCCTCAGGGAAGAGTGTGGTCTCTTGAGTTCCTTTGCTTACCATGGTGAAGTGTTGATAGGGCCAAATCTTGTGCAGGTCTTGTGGAAGTAGACACAACTGCAGTGAGTTCACAGATATAGAGTCCTGTCATTTCCAGGTGATACTGTCTGGCTGCACCTCTCTCTGCTTCAGGCTCTGCATTCTTAATGTCCTCTTTTCCACAATATTCCCTGAGCCTTGGGGTGGGAGATGGTTTTTAATGTCCTGTTTAGGGCCAAGCAGTCTATAGTCATCTATTTTCTGCATTTTGGCTATTTATTTATTTATTTATTTATTTATTTATTTATTTAGGTAGCAAACAACATCCATTGCTAAAGGAAGCTTCTTGGTTGAGGTTTATATGTCTTAAGGCTCTTTAATTCCTTGTATCATAGGAATAACTTGCACATTAGCAAAGATATAATGTCAGTATCAGGGATTACAGGTGTGAAAGGCATCTGGACCAAAGCAGATCATTATTTTTATTGTTCATTTTATTGCCATGCTCAGGATGGACCATGCCTGTCATGATAAGCAGATGTTTGGAGAACAATATATGCCTCCCCAGGTTGCCGGGTTGGCTAGTGTTTTTGTATAGAAGTGGTAGATGCCTTGGAACTTCTTGGGGCTGAGCAGGGGCTCAGGTAGTCTCCATGGCTGTGCTCATAGGAAAAGTCACATGATCTCTAAACATACTGTGTGTAGGGGACAGATAATGTGATGTGCAATAATTGCATGGTGACATGATGCAGTGTACACTCTGGTTTACTTACATTTCCTGTGTGGGGAGCTTAATACCCAGCATCACAGCACAGAGAGGCAGAACCATCAAGAGGTGACTGGTATTGGTGTGACTACAGTGGGTGAATCTGGTCTTCACTCCATGGGATGATACAGCAAGACTCTTGCAGGTCACTTCACCCTAGATTGCCTGAACTCCAGACTGTAGGAAACCAATCTTGTGTTCTTTCTAAGTTACCAAGGCTCTGCTATTCAGTTATGGCAGTAAAAAATGAAGTAAGACTGTTTAGTAAAGGTTATAATTTATGCCATACATACAAAGTAAGTTTTGGTTTAGGTAAAATCTTCTACCAAAAAATAATCTGGAAGAAGTAACCTCAAAAATTGTCTTTGAGACTAATTTTGTGTAACTCTATGAAATGTGTACATATCTGTGAGTAGTCAGTGCTGGAAACTCAGAAGACAGGTTTCCTGGACAACACTGGAATCTCAGTACTATTGTAGGAGGGTGATAATGTGCATGCTTTATAAGGAAGGTACCTCTGGGCACCTGGGTATGACTTGGAACTGTCAAAGCCTTATGATGCTGGGTGAGTACAGCAGACCTAGAAATGCCATGAAAGTCAGAAATGTCATAAATGTATTTTGTCTGTTTTGAAATTTAGAAGCACAGAAAATTGGTTTTTAAAAGAAGGGCTCGAGACTGGGAAGATGGCTCAGTGGGAAAAATATCTGCCACTGAGTCTGGATTCCTGGCAAAGTGAGATCATGTACATTTTTAACCCTATCACTGTGTGTGTGTGTGTGTGTGTGTGTGTGTGTGTGTGTGTGTGTGCAGACAGGCAGATCTCTGGAGATCACTTCAGTCTAGCCAGTTGATGAGCTCTGGGTTTAGTGAGAGACACTGTCTCAAAAGATAAAGTGGAGAGTAATAAAAGGAAGACCCCAATATTGACTTCTGATCTCCACCTGCATGTGCATAGGTGCACTTGTGCACAGTGCACATATACTATGTACATTACACATTCACAGTATATGTGCACAGTGCACATATACTATGTACATTACACATACACAATAGGAAAGATTCTTGTTTTGGTAAAATAGTGCTTATTTAGCCATCCATATATCTATCTACCATCTATCTATCTTTATCTGCCTACCTATATCTCTCAGCTATGTCTGTCTCCTCCTTCCCTCCCTGCCTCCCTCCCTCCCTGCCTCCCTTCCTCCCTCCTCTCTTCCCTCCCTTCTCTCTCTCTCTCTTTCTTTCTTTCTTTCTTTCTTTCTTTCTTTCTTTCTTTCTTTCTTTCTTTCTTTCTTTCTTTCTTTCTTTCTTTCATCCATCAATCTATCTATCTATCCATCAACATCATCATCCTTATCATTTCTCTATTGTCTATCTGTGCAATGTTTTTCTCCTGCGGTATGCCTTAGTTAGCATTATATATTATGATCAAAAAGTGACTAGTCACACTTTGGGATTTTTACCCACCAACTGGATGGGTTACCCATCACCATCAACTGGTGTTTTCTCTGAAACTCAGGGAAGTTAGTTTTTGGAAAGTATGAGAGATTTAACCTGTGAGCTAGTCTTCTGGGCATAAGTTAGATGTCAGTGCCCTTAGGAAAGGTTTATGTGAACTGTGGCACATTCTCTCCCCATAGCTCTGGTTACTTTTCTTGTTGCTGTAATCAAATGCCTGACAAGAAGCAACCTCACTAAGGAAGGAAGGATTTATTGTAGCTTACAGCTAATTCAGGGGGCTATGGCCCATCATGGTAGGGTAGGTTTGGAAACAGAATGTGAGGCCATAAGATTTCAGCAATCAGGAATCAGAAAGGAAGTGGGCTGGGCTATGAAAACCACAAGGCCCACCCCAGTGACCTATTTCCTTCAGTGAGGCCCTGCATCTTATAGGTTCTACAGCCTTTTAAAGCAGCATCAGTAGGAACTACTGGATATATTTCACAATCAAATCACAATAGGCCATCCTTTTTCAGTGAGAATTCAGAAGTAGATGCTCCCTCAACTGTATTCTGATTCAGCTTTCTGTTTCTTTTGAATCTGAGCAGTTAGAATCTAAAGAGGACTTGTCTTTGGATGCTGCTTGTGGCCCAGTCATGCCAGTGCTGGTCAGTAGCCTAGTACTTTACAGATGTGTTGTTAGAGCATGGTTAATGTGAAAACAGGAGCTATTTCTCCAGGTCTAGATGTGTTGTAAGTAGGATGTGCAAGACTCTGGACCTCAGTGTAAACTCAAGCCTTAAAACTGGTGTTTAATGTGTACACAGAACAAAGTTTGACTGCATTATACTTTTTTTGATGCCTAGTCTCAGTAAAAAGAATTCATGTACATGCTGCTAAAATCCCAACTAGTAAATTGGTGAGAGTTGGGTGAAGACTTGGGCTTGACTGTGCTAGAGATATGCAAGGCAAAAGCAAAATCACTTAATCGTGTAAAAGGACAAATGCAAATATGCTAACTTGTATAACTAGGAGTCTCTCTATTTAGGATAATATAAATCTGAATGCATTGCGTGACTCAAACCCCACTAAAATAATAACAGATGAAAAATTTCTTATACTTTCTTAGGTAAAGTCCTGCTAATGATAGATTGTAGTGTCTGGTTAGAGGGACTTTCAGCACAGTCTAAAGTATGTAAACAGTTTCCAACACTGAAATGTTTGTCTGTAAGGGTAGTTGCACATATGATGATCTCTCTTTCTCTCTCTATTTCTCTCGCTCTCTTTTTCACTTGTACTGTCTACACTCTTGTGCTGTCTATATTCTCGTGTTGTCTACTCTTGAAAAGTTCAGACATTATAAGAAGTTGGAATCATTTTCTAAGTGTAATGGAATTAGAGCACATTCAGGTCTGAGAGGCCCAGGTGGGTGCAGAACACGGGCTTTGTCTGTTTTCCTGGGTAAAGGGACATGGTCAATTAACCGGGTAGGTGCTCTGTGTGACTCCTCAGTGTCTCTCCTGGTGACACTTACCTTCCTGCTACGAGAAAAGAGATGGTGATCCTACCTGCTGGTTTCCTTCATCTAATTGAAAACCTCCAGAGTAGTTGCTTCAACACTTTTCTCTCCTCTCTCTCTATTGAAACAATAGGAAAGTTCCCTTGTCTTCTTGCTAACATTTAGAATAAAGGATTGAAAACTTGCAAAAGGAGGCTGATGGGAAAGTAAGCTTTATTAGTTGTATCATATTAAGATACACCGTCACTGTGCCAAGAGAGGGATAAAAAGCAGCTCACACACATCAGTGGGCTCCAGACCGAGCGTGGTCATTGGTAGAATGACAGCACTTCATGGAGATTTTCTTCTGGTACTATTTCCTTTTTAACCAATGTCGTTAAATATGGTTAAATATTACTGTGTTATAAGCTGAAATATGAAATAGTATCATGGCATTCCTCATGGGTCTCCAGAGCCTTTTGGAACAAAGAAGTGGAGTGGAAAGGGCTGAACTTGTTAATTTGTAGGGAAAGACATTGTGTCTGATGCTTCAGATTGAGGTGTTAGCAATTTACAGTTATTCTCACAGGTTCAAAATGGGTGATGGGCATAGATTTAAATATTTCCATGCTCTCCCAAGATCTTGACTTTTGTAGTTTACCTCCAGAGCTGTCTGGAAGGTGGCAAGGCAGGCAGAATATTCTCAAATAGCTAAATGCCACTTGGTGATGCCTCTTGCATTCTCCTTTATAACCCCACTTTTAGTTTGACCGTCCTTTGTTGACAACTGTATTCATATTCAGTTTTTCTTCTTCTTCATTCTAAATACTGAATATTGAAGAGGTGACTGTGCTTGAGGCAAAGTGTCATGGATAAAAGTGATGATTCTTTGGGATTGTCTATATTCGTCCACTTAAGTGCTCCTGTACAAACTGCCTGCATCACTTCAGACTTGCAGTACGGGCGAGACCTTTTGACTATGATAAGTTATTGAAGAAACTCATGAATTGATGCTTCTAGCAGCCTCTAAGGTGAGTGAGTGGTTGAGTGAATGAGTTAAACAAGCTATGAGGAATGAGAAGTTATCAACTCATGATAGATGAAGTTGTGATGATAGTTGATTGAAAATGAGGAGATGCCGGCCAGAGTTTGAGGAGTTGAGAGATACACATTCACTTTATTACTAATGGGACTATGAAGAACAACAAGGGAAAATGGTTGGCATAATAAATGAAGTATATTTTAAATATCAGAAATTTATTGTTCAAAGATCTAGAGCTTAAGAAGTTCAATTCTGTGTCTGGTTCACGGGTAGAGATTGCATGGTCTGCATATGGTAGGATACTAATTCAGACAGATGTGGTGTGGGGCACTACTATCCCAACACTCCAGAAGGCTGAGGCAAAAGTATCACGAGTTCTAGGCCAGCCTAGGCTATTTAACCAGACTTTTACTCTTAAAACAGGTTATGTGCTGAATGAAGTACTTTCAGTCATGACCACATCCACACTGTTGTTTTGAGATTGCCTCCCAGCGTTCATGTAGGTGTGGGGGAAGGAGGGGCAACATTCACACTGTGGCAGAGCAGAAAGGGCAGAATGACTTTAGGGGCTACAGAAAGAATGAACATAGAAGCAAGGAGATAGAATCATGTAAGGAACAGGATTTGTGTCAAATGTTTGCAATACTGGGCTGTCTTGCCAGGTTTGACTAGAAACTTATCATATAGTTCTTTTGTATCCTTGGAAATTATTCCAGGGGCCCTGCAGCTATCAAAATCTGGGGATACTCAATTCCCGTGTACAAAATAGTGTGGCAATTGCACTTTAGGAGTCCCTAGACCATTTATTTATGCGTTTATCGTCGATGACTTTTTAAAAGTTGTCATGTTATGTAAGGCAGGCTGTTGTGAAACTAAGAATCCTTCTGCCTCAGCCTGCTGAGTGCAGGGATTACAAAGCAACCTGTGAACCACTTCCTGGCGTGTCCATAATTCTCATAGTACCTAACACATCTATCAAGTGCTGTTAAATTATAATGTTGAGGGAGCTGAGGGAGCCATTAAGAAAGGTCTGTATGTGTTTGTTTATAGATGATCTTGTCTTCAGTGTATTTTCTATCTGTGTTTGAACCTACAGGTACAGACCCTGTGGTTTTAGGTGACTGACTGCAGAAAGGTTGGTATTATGTAAAACATTAAATTTTGTTTAATTCTCCCCTTGCTGCATTTATCTTTGACAAAAATCAAACCTTGAGGGTGTCTGATTATGGTGATGATGCTGTCACGGTTGCAGAGGCAATCGTTCAGGTATACCATCTCACAGACATGTATAGTCTGAAGAAACTTGGGAAGAAGACTTTGGGGTAGGTCCATTCTAATGTGATGGGAGGGAGGAAAACAGGAAAGCGAATGCAGGGTTCCAAGGAGTTCAGAGCTTCTCACTTTGCTAGCTTTGGATTTTGTAAACAGTGCTCCCATGTGTTTATATACACCATATATATGACTTTACAAAAGATTCCAATGTTCATTATTTTTCTCTTTTTTGGAGAGGTCTTGTTGTGTATCCCTTTCTGGCTCCAAACTCTTGATCCTCCTATCTTAGGCTCCCAAAGTCTGGAATTATAAGCACACACTGCTACCTGGAGGTAGATTTCCATGTTTTTGAGCATTGTGTCAGTTGTAGGAATGTTTTTCTTGTAAAGCACTCTATGTCTGTAAGTGGTGAGAAGAAATCTGTATCTGGAGAACAGAAGGAGCTTCGGTGATGACTCCTGCCCTGTGTTTGCAAGATCATAGAACTAATTGTTGAAAATTAAAAGAGATATTTTCCTACCACAAAAACGTCAGAATATACTGGAAAGTGCATTTTTATTTCTTGCATTTTTTATTCACTGACAGGATATGTGCATCCACTATTATATGTACGCTGCATATATAAGTTTTTATTATTAATTCAGCTTTATGTTACGGATTCTCCATGCATGGTGTAGTTTTGCAAGACTGGATGGTGAATTCTGCTTCACATGGGCCACTTCTTTCAAGAATATTTTATTATGGAAAACTTTTGAATCAAATAGGATACTTTTTTTTGTTAAAGGGAATTTTGATGCATGTGACCTGGAAATTTTTAAGACAAGAGCTCTCCATTTGGGCTTCTGTTGACTTGCCTGAGAATATTCTGTTCTATAATTCTGCAACAAATTTCTCTAGGCAATACACATGCGCATGCGCACGCATACACACACACACACACACACACACACACACACACACACACACACACGCACACAAATAAAACATTTAAAAATAAAATTTAAAGCTAAAACTGAATTTAGTCTTAAACCATTCTTAATTTTACTAACACAATCTTGCCAACAATAAAAAGTGCATATAGCTTGCTTTATGTTTAATTCATTTTATCTTAATTTGGTAGGTGTAAGCAATAGAATTACACAAGTCAAAGCCACTGCATGAAACAAGCAACACTCATTTCTTCAAACAAATTTTATAAAAGTAAAAAGTTTTTTAAGACTCATATCTAAGAATTTGTAAAAACAAAATAAAACAAAAGTATTCTTGGTGACTCAAGTGTCACTGAGAAATCACTCAGGTGATCTGGGGAATCAGGTTCCCTGACATGCACCACCTTAGTGAAGCCCAAATTTGCTCTCTGTAACAGTTACTCTTAACTATTGCTGTGAGAGAGCATTCAAAGTCAATCAACTTAAAGGAGAAAGGGAGAGTTATTCAGCTTATGGTTCCAGAGGGGAGATACAGTTTCTCATGGCGGAGGCGGCATGGCTGGCTGGCCAAAGCTGGAGGAGGTTACATCACTGCAGACATCTTGGAGGCTGAGAGCTGCAAGTCTGCTTGCTGCAAAGGCTAGACTTCTCCTGGAGGTAGGGTGGGACTCATCCACCTCAAGGCCCACCCCTTGTGACTGCCTTCCTCCAGGCATGGAGGCCATGACCTTGTCAAACACATGAGACTGTGGGGGACACATTTCAAGCCATGACACTTTACCTTTGACCCCCACAGGCTCATTGTCATCTCATTATACAAACCATACTCAGTCTAATTTTAAAGGTCTTCATAGATTACATCAGTAGTCCCAACACAGTCCAAAAGTCCAAAGCCTAAGGCCTCCTGTAAAATCAAAAGACAAGTTACATACTTCCAACATACATTGGCACAGAATAAACATTCCCAATCCAAAAGGAATTAATGGGGGCATATCCAGGAAAGATTGGTCCATAATAAAACTGAAAACCAGCAGGACAAACTCTGAATCTTGTAGCTCCAAGTCCAACAGGTGAAATCAGTTCCAAAGGGCTTTGATTCCACCCCTCCAATGCAGCTGCCCTTAGAACACATTGTTCTCTTGAATGACTTCTCCAGGGTATACAACTCTCCTTGGCAGGTGTCCCACATTGTCTCTGGCATCTTTAACATCTTAACTTCTCAATGGCAAACCTTCTTGGGCTTCTAAACTGTAGACTTTCTGCCACATGCTGCCTGGCTTCCATTATTTTTTGAAATCTTGGAGGAAGACTCCTCAGTCTCTTCCCTCTTGCATCTTTGATGCCTCTAAAACCAGAACTACATGGAAGACTTTGCCAAGACTGACCCCCTTGAATCACAGCTGATTCAGCTGTGTGTGTGGGGGGAGCTCTTTCACATCTGGACAGTTGCTTTATGGAAGAAGATGACCCTTGCTTTGGAACTCTACTCTTTAGCTCATTTCTTCCAAAAGGATTTGTATTCTTATGGGCTGGAGCCTTCTCTGAGGATCTTGCCCTCAAGCTAGGGCCTCTCCTATTACCTAAATTGAGAGCAGGGTTTGATTTACAAATGGAGCTAATCTCTTCTTCTTGTTCAACTCTTTAAGTTTGGCATTGTATTTTTCATCAGTAGATCTTACAGTTTTTGCTTCTTGCTGCTTGATTCTTTGCTCTTTTCATGACTCTGAAGACAACTAAAAAGTAGCCATCATACTATCAAGACTGCATTGTCTTGAAATTTCCTCTGCTAAGTATTCCAGTTTAACTTCAGGCAAACTTTCAGGATGAGGGCAAAACTTCACTAAACTCTCTGCCAACACTTGGCTTCATTTGTCACTCATCCTTTTGCAAACACAGTCTCTGTTCCCCTCAGGATCATGACAAGCTGGGCTTCCACTGCCTGTGTCTCTCACAGCATTGCTGTCTTCAGAGCTCTCATAAGAAAGGCCCATTTGACCCATTGACAAGATGCAAAGACTTTCCCAGCACAAAGTCCCAAAGTTCTCCATATTTCTCCCAACAAAGAGTTCCAAGGCACACTAGTCACATCACAACATTGGCCATACTGCTGGGTACCAACTTCTCTCAGCTTCACAAACAGCTTCACATTGTGGTACCAGTTGTTCTTAATCTCACAGCAATACCCCTACTACCAGGTACCAATTTCTGTAACAGTTACTCTTAACTATTGCTGTGAGAGAGCATTCAAAGTCAGTCATCTTAAAGGAGAAAGGGAGATTTATTCAGTTTATGCTTCTAGAGGGGAGATGCAGTTTTTCAAAGGGGAGGCGGCATGACTGGCTGGCCAAAGCTGGAGGAGGTTAGGTCATTGCAGGCATATTGGAGGATGAGAGCTGCAAGACTGCTTGCTGTAAAGGCAGACTTCTCCTCGAGGTAGGATGGAACTAATCCACCTCAAAACCAACCCCTTGTGGCCACCTTCCTCCAACAAGGCTCCACCTCTCAAGGTGCCATGACCTTGTCAAACACATGAGACTGTGGGGAACACATTTCAAACCATGACTCTCTGAACTGAGCTGAGTCTGGATCCTTCACAACTTTGAGTAGAGGGGAGGAGGTAAGAAACCGAGAGTTGAGTCTTCTGATAGGTGAATGTGGAGTCCCTTGACTAGCATGCTTATGTTACTATCCTGATAAGAACCAGAGAAGGATCCGCCAGAATTAAATTAGGCTGGGTCAAGAGAGAATCTTGGAAAAACCAAAAACCAAGTCAAGTTTATTATGAAACATGTGATTAAATAAAAAAACATGAGTTTTTTTTTATTTAATCTCCTTACTCTTTCCTCACGGCATGCTGCACCTCATGTTCTCTTATATGTAGAATAATTCAGTTCTAAACATATCCTAGTTTACAATGTTATTTAGCGTTACACTTAAAATTCTTGTATTGCCTTATTAAAAATACTGTGACCATTTTTGAAAAGTGCTTAGACTTAATTGATAGTGAAACACTTACAAATTCTATGTTTGTGCTCCAGTCGTGTTTAAATGGTGTGCATTTTCCAGAAGGTGGACAGTGAGAATCATTTAAGAGGCACTTTTTTCATCTAGTAATTGAGAAAATAAAAGTTAGACATCTTTACGTATGATCCAAAGTTGGGAGTACTGGTGCAGAGAGGAAAATGCTAGGTGGCATTAACATTTAATTGGAAAGGAAATTTGGATGAGGTTGGATTTGTCCTCATCGATTTTGAGATGAATGGGCCATCAGTTTCCCAAGTCTTAATCCCTCCATTTTGCCAGAAACATCTGTGCTGCCTTTTTTTTTTTTTTGCATCAAGGTTACACACAGGCTCTGCTTTTGTTCCTGAACTTCTTGAATCTTTCTCTGTGTCCCATGCTTGCTATCCTTCTGTTCTGTTAGAAATTTCAGTTTCAGAGAGTTGGGTGGGCCATACCTGTAATCCCAACTCTGAGGAACCTGGGGTAAGAGGGCAGTCTGGGCTAAATCAGAGTCACTGTATATATAGGAAAAACGCAGAAAGAGGGAAAGAGATTTTTGGCTTCACTTTCTTCAGCAGCTGGCTCTGCCTCCTGCTGTAGGCAGCAGAACACTCTTCTCCAGATTCTGTAGCTCTTGAAACCATGGACACACGCATCTTTCAACAGTCAGCCTTCAGAAAGATGTCTCAAGTGTCACAGCAAACCTACACACTAGAGGAAGTGCTTTCTGACTATAGAAGTTTCCCCGGGGATGAGTTTATTATTTTATCTTCATTGTCTTTGGCAGCCAGAACATTCTTTGTTCTTAAGATATCCCCTACAGCTTCTCTTTCCTGAGAGTTCAATGAAGACTTCTGTCTCAAGATGAGTATTGGTGGCTTGCTTGGTTCTTTGTCCTGTGTCCCATCACAGTCTAGAATGTGTCTCAGAGATCTCCTCCTTCTTTCTTTGTCTAGGATTTATCTTTCAAGCTGAACTTATGTTCCTCTTTCAACACACATACTTACTGTCATGTTACTTACCATGATACATCAAGAGTGCAGCTTGTATGCACAGAAGCAACACACCATGCCCGTCAGTTCTGCTGCACTGACTGCAATCATTGAGTTCTTTTGTCAAGCACCTTCCTCAGCCGCAGCTTTCTATGCCAGTGTTACCTGTGGCCTACCTTAGGCTCTCGATGTTGGCTGGGTTTCTTGAGCTCTGTCTCACCTTGTCATCGAGTTCCAGGATGTGGTTCTTCTCTCCCTTTCACTACTATCTATCACACAAGCTTCCCAGTAACTAGTTATGTATGGAAAAGCGACACAACAGTCTGTAATGTGTGCCAATCCTGCTTCCCCAGGGTTACCAATCTGCTCTTTGCTGTGAATACAGGACATGAGCACCTAATGACTTGAGTGCCTACTGGAAGCCTGGGAAAGCAGACTGTGTGCTGCTCGAGTCCAAGTAGCTTGAAGGAGCTGCTTGGGATTCTAGGTGAGGAAGCATGGGGACTGTGACATTAGCCAGCCTCTGATACCTGCAGCGCACACCAGCGCTCTCAGTGTTTTAACAGGCATAGAGTTTCCATCTTATGGCTACTATAAGGACCAAGACCTCTTGGGAAAATACTAGGGCAAGGAAGAACACTGTTCAATTAAAACACAGTAATGATGGTGGTGATGTTTTGATTAAGAAGATAGTGAGATGCAAAAAATAAACTCAGCAAATATACAAATGAAAAAACAAAATAGAACAAACCTAACCATCAAGCCAGCACCCAGAGAAAGGGAGTATTAGCTTAAAGGTTCAGCAGATTGTGGTCCAAGGGTATGATGTTTCAGTAGTAGAGGAAAACTGTTCTGAAAATCAACTGGTCAGATGCTGTGCACTTGAAAAGTGCTGAGGAGCCTAAATGGTTTTTGTCAAACAAAAATACTAAGAATGAGTGATGGCATATAAATTAGTTTAATTTTACAATCTCATACTCAGTGTACACATATATCAAAAATACTATGTTGTATAATACAAATATGATTGGCTCCTTATACATAGTTTCTATACTCAATGTACTCAAACAACCATGGACTGAGAATATTTTTTGGAAATAAAAAGAAATCAGTAAAATACCAATATAAAAATAAAAATAGAAAACCAAAAAGCAATGTACTATAACTACTTACAGCATCACTTTCATTGCATTGATCAGCTTAAGCCAGTTAGAATGGCTTGAAGTAGATGGGATGATGTGCACAGGTTGAATGCAGGTATTACACCAGCTTAATAAGGGTACTGAGCCACTGTAGGGTTTTCTGTGAAGGGTCCTGGAACCTATGGATGCCATGGAAGCCACAGACTTGCTTTATACAGCTATTTTGTCAATTAAATATGTTTAAATAAAAAGACCTTTGAAGAGTAAATGATGGATGATGACGTGACTGAAATTTTGAGAACCAGAAGGAGTATGGACATTGGTCACTGACCCTTTAGCTACTTCCTCACCTTAGGTAAAGGCATAGTTAGAATGGAACCAGAAGAAAGAAATGGTGGATGTAGAAAAAGAGGGTGCTGGTTGTCTGTGAAACAGCACCAAATTGTTGAATTTTAAAAACTACTTCAAAGCATGCTTTTTGAAAAGGTGGAACAGTTAATTTCTTGGGACCTACCAGCATACTTCTTGACCTATATTTAGCATGTGCTCCCTCTCCTTGCCAAGCGTCCTTGAAAAAGTATCACTACAGAATGGATCTAAAAATCAGCAAGGCAGGTGGGCACTCTGGTTTACAGAAAGAAGTGAAAGAACATAGCTTTTGTTTCTAAAAACCAACCAGCCAGCCAACCAATCAATCTAAAATTAGCAGGAAAAAGAATGATCTTGATTATTCATAGTAAGACCTGAAAAGGAGACTCATTGACAGGGCACTGCCCCCATAGCACACAAGGTGCTCAAGAAAAGTGGAAATAGGGCTGGAAAGATGGCTCATGAGTTAAGTTTCTGCCTCTCAAGCAGAAGATCCTGAGTAGAGATCCCATGTTAAAAACACAAACTGGTGAAGGAAGGGAGGGGATGCAAGGGAGGAAGAGGAGAGAGGGGGATGGAGGGAAGCAGGGATGAATACTCAATATGCTTGTAAATGGAGAAACACGCACACACACACACACACACACACACACACACACACACACACACACACACAAGTATCATGAGGAAATGGGAAATGGAAGTGTGTTATACTTCTGGTCCTGAAAGGTGGAGCCAAGGCAACTCCAGAGCAAAGCAAAGAGGAAGAAGTGCAATCCAGGATAATTCCCAAAGTCACGCTTGGGACTTCACAGGTATACACAGTGCCCTCTGATACACACACACACACACACACACACACACACACACACACACAGAGACACACACAAAAATTTTAAAAAAAAAAGTGGAAATAGGTTAACTTTGTCATTGTCCCCCCTAACCCCCATGAACTTTGAAAATATTGGAGTCCCATGAAAATCTGATTCTAATGGGAAGGTGAAGGGGAGGCCATGGGTATGAGAGGTGTAACTTCTCAACTTGTCATCTGGAGAACTTTCTTCAGTGGGTGGAGCATCATGGCTACCCTTTGGTTTTCAGCTGCATAGACCCCTTCCTCACAGATTCCCCTTCCTGTGTCTCCTTCCCTCCCACAGTTAATCTGCACACATTCCTGGTGTCGTTTGAATCTCCACAGATTATTGTTGATTTTTAAATGCTTGATCAGCATGTACTGTGAAACGTGTGTGAGGAAAGGGATCCCATGAATTTTAGATAGCTTTGTTAATAAAATTTTTTCTGCCTTTCAGCTTCAAAAATGAAAAATACTTAGGCCCAGGTTTTAGAAACATCCATGAAATGGATTTAAGTTTCAATAGTGGTAGCTCTTGAGTATTTCATAATCTAGGATGATTATGGAAATCTAACTCTAGGTATGTGTCACAAATCTATAAACTTGGTATTTGGGAGTATGGCAGGAAGGATCCTGGATTTGAAGTCTAGGGAACCACAGAGATGGCTCAGTGAGTAAAAGCACTTACCATGTAAACGTGAGGACCTGAGTCAGAATCTCAGAATCCACATAAAAGCTAAATCCTGGATGATCATCAACTCCTATAGATGGCTGAACGTTTCATGTGAGGAAGTACCTTCCAATTCTTTCTTCACTAGATCATCTCCAGATTTACTAAGGAATATCAAGAAAGACTGAATTGAATTCCAACTCATACTTTCTGCTCCTTTCTGTGAGAATTTTAATCAGAAATCCACAGACCTTGATGACCTGTGGGAAGAGGAAACAGAAGAACAAATGAAGAGTAGCTCTTAAAAAAATCTCTAAGCAGATGTCTACTTCTGGTCAAGGTGGAGTAGGATCATTTCTTTCAGGTTCTTACAGAAGCAGTGGCCACAGAGCCCTGGACATAGTGCCACAGGTAGATGCAGATTTGAAACACAAACCTTACATCATATCCAAAGAAGATTCCCTAAGAGAAACCATATTCAGAATTATAAACAAGCTAAACAAGCTTCAGTATGTTTAAAGAATCCTTGGGGTGGCTGTTTATGTTTTCTAACCACAGTGGGATCAAACTAGAGATCACTGATGGAAAGACAGCAGGGAAATCTCCAAACAATAGAAAATACATTGCAAAATGATGCACAGGGTGCAGGAGGCAATCTCAAAAGGATTTAAAGAGCTGTGGTATTTTGTGAAGCTGTGGTATCACATGAAGCACATCAAACTTGGACTTGGGGGGCACAGATAGATCAGGGAAAAGTTGTAAAATGTGGGGAAAGCTATAGCAGTCAGTGTCTATGTTGAGAAAAAGGAACACTCCCAAAGTTAAGTCTTCAAACACTGGAACAGAAAGATCAATGTTGCCAAATCCCCAGCCAGGGAAAGGAGGGGGGAAAGTCGGCAGGAGCCTCGAGGCTCGAGTCGATGGGGGAGCAGCGCCGGGAGTCAGGTGAGAAGCAGGCAGTGGACGAGTTGCTGCAGACTCATTTTATTTACGGAAGTGCTTGAGCTTATATAGGGTCAGGGGTCCAATCAGGTGTTGCCATCTCTCTGCTCTGGGAGACAGCCACTAATCTGTTAGCTGTTTACTAGGTGTCCATTGCAGAGGCAGGTTAGATAGCCACTTCCCTTTGCTTGTTCATCCCTCCCATCCCATGTCCAGGGCATGTCCCAATTTGTTCAGGCTTATCTGTAGCTGGACCTCAGACTTCCTGGATTTGGGAGCCCAGGCTAGGGCCTCCCTGAATTGATAGTGTCACAGCTCAAAATAAAATTAAGAAGCTAAAAGAGCATGGTAAAGGTAGGCATGCAACATGTAGCTCAGTGGCCAATTGCTTGGCCAGACTAATATACTTGAGGCTCTGAGTTTCCTTCACTGCACCAGATTACTTGGTGAGTAAGCACTAGCTTACTTGGTGAGCTCCAAGCCAGCAAGAGACCTTGTCTGAATGGAGTAGATAGGTCCAATGGAATGACACCCAAAGCTATCCCATGGCCTCCACACACATGTGCACACATGAACATGATCCCAAATGCATGTACACACAGAGCAAGTTAATAACCATCCTGAAGATGAAATTGATAATGAAAGTGATCCATTAATGATTAAAGAAATTGAATTTGTAATTAAAGATACTCAAACAATATCCAGGTCCACATATTTTCACAGAAGAATTTTTAAGATACATTCAAGGAATTAACACTGATTCTTCAAAGCTCTCCTAGAAGAAAGGTAAGAGCCATTCTCAAACCATTTTATGAAGTCAGTAATCAGGGAAACTAGCCCTGCTTGAGGATCACATTGCTATAATGAGAAAGTCTCAAGGAATTCACATAAAATTCCTAGAACAAGTGAGGGGATCCAACACTTGCATAAAGATGAATCTAAATACTAATGACAGATTTGTGAAAACAAGAATGAAAATATAATATTCAATCTCTCCAAGAAAATGAAACACTTTGGTATAAAATGGACTTACTGAAAATTTAAAAAACTGGTGAAACAATTGCAAAAAATGACCCAGTAAGTGGGGAAGCCTTTTGTTTTTATAATGTAGGAGATTCCACAATAAATATCAGTTCTGTTCTAATTGCTCAAACTTCAGTCAGTTTCGTGCACTGCCTATAAGAATTCCAGACAAACACATCTAGACATAGATAGACATGGATAAACATTCTAAAATTTATATCAAAAGCCACAAGTTCAGGTACAGCTAAATTAGCCTCTTGAAAGAGGAAAACAAGAAGGAAATGCTATGCAGTGACTCTACTGTAGAGCAAAAGCAATCATGACAAATGGATCGATGGAAGGACAGATGTGCACATCAGTGGATAGAAAAGAGAATCTAAAAGTAGACTCATGAATACATTCAGGCATTGTTGTTAATTTTTAGAAGTGTGAGGACAATTGCATTGGAGTGCAAGAGGGAGAACAGGTTAGATAAACTGGAGAGTTCTGAGGTAGATGGAAGGAGGGAGATGGAGGAGGTAGAAAAGAAAGTTAAGGTTTTTGAGTCTGAGGTCAAGAAAGCTCAGCAGTGGCAGTCTGTGAGCAGCTGCAGGAAGTGTTGGAGTTCAACCATTTTTAAACAAAGAGCGGGGGAAAAGACAGTCTCTTCAGTAGCCGTGGAAAAACCAAAGGACTTTGACCAAAATCTCAGACTTCATAAAAGAGTGGAAAATACAGAGGAAAAACTTTTCTGCGTGAGGTGGAAAGAGATATCCTAGGCTTGTCATAAGATAAAAAGGCTGCTTATTCAGAGAAAATGTCTGTGATCATGGATTAGGTTTTGACGAAAGACTTGAATCTTTAATATGCAAATAATTCTCAGAGTTCAGCAGTAGAAACAATCCAGGTAGAAATGGGATCTGGCACAGTGCCATACACTTTGGAAGTAAGGCAGGAGCATCACCAGTTTGGAGGGGCTTAGGCTACATAATAGGAATTATTTGCAAATACCAATCCAGAAACAAACAAACAAGGGCTGGAGCCATAGCTTAGTGGTAGAGGATGCTTGGATTTTACTTATAAGGTCCTGGGTTCAATTCTCAACTTTAAAGGAAAAGAAGGACTTGGCCAGAGAGAAGCTGTGGTTTTATGAAAGAGAATCCATAGAACAGTAGGCGAGCCAATGCTGTGATGCTGAGCATTGCTGATGGAATGTGATAGAATCAAGATAAGAAATTTCTAAGTAGCTATCTTCATGATTCCAACTTTGAGATGTGTGAAAATTCAATCCAGATGACAGTAATTCACAAAGACATCATGTGCTGTCTTTCTTGTGCATTAAACTTGCAGGTTGGTCCAACTTGCACCCTCTAGTCCAGAAACTTTGCTTAGCGGTGGATGGAGGTCAGTAGAGAATCAAATCAGTGACTGTATAGCACTCAGCTCCACGTGGGATATCCAGCCCTCTCCTTTCAGGAATTAGGAAATTTAAATTAAAAAGAAAATAAGGACACTAAAATAATATGGAAGGTGTGAAATGGTGACTGATTCTCCTGAATCTTTCAGGCTCCTCTGTGGCAACCACTAGAAATAATCATGAATAAATGTATCTGGAATATCTTTTTAAGAAATAGTATGTGTTTGTGTCAGTGCATATGCACACATATATGTAGTAAATGTCTTCATATTCTTTTTTTTTCTTTTTTTTATTAAAAGTTTAATTATACATTTTAAAATTTTTTACCAGTTCCCTCCCTCCCTCCTCCTCCCCCTCCCCTTCCCCCAGTGCCTCCCCCCCAATTCCCAGAGAGTCCTTTATTGTGTACGCCTAACTCTCCACTGGGTCCTCCTCTCCGATGACATATAAGGACCCAGTGGCATTTCCATAAGTCCTTTCTCTTGTTCCCCTTAAGCATAAGATCACTACTATGGCTGTCAATCCCTTGCCTCCAGGGGTCTCGGTGCCCTTAACAGATGCTAGACTTTATGAGGGCAACAGTGCGCTGGACATTGCGCAGGGCATGCAAAGTCCCATTATGATTGCTTTGGCCCCAACTATTGTTGAGAATCTTGCAAATCGTTGCTCCTCCCATCCTTTTGCTCTTACAATCTTATGTACAGTGTAAAGTTAGTATAATAATACCTTTCAACCATCTCATTTATTTATTTATTTATTTGTTTGTTTGTTTGTTTGTTTGTTTGTTTGTGTGTGCGTGTATCAGAGGGCACTGTATATCCCTGTGGAGGGCCAAGGGTGATTTCGGGAATCATCCTGAATTTCTTCTATCTCTTTGCTTCTGGGACTCCCAGAGTCTGCCCACCAGTGTCTGAAGTGCAGGTCACTGCTGCCATTTTCTCCTGGTGTTTTTTTTACATGGGATCTGGGATCTGAACTCAGGACCTTCTGCTTGGGAGACAGAGTCTTAATCCCTGAGCCATCTTTCCAGCCCAACTGTTTAAAACTTGAAAATATGTGCTGAGTTTGTTCCCAAGGAATAAACAAAATGTTGCTTATTAATTTTTCATAATTATAAGCAAGGGTATGCATCAAAGTTATTTCACCTATCTCGTGTGGATGAAAATTTAAAATATGTAGATGTTCCTATTGCAATAAATGATAAATAGAAAATGCAGTTTATCTTATAACGCAGCATTTGTATCTTTTGGTATTTTACTCCAGGAGTGAAAACTTATAGGCACATCACATTCTATGTGCAGGAGTCCATGATATTTTGGACAACAATAGATAACAAGCTGTGTGCTCCACAGTGGGTAAACCATTAGAGCTACTGTGGCACATCTGCCATATAATATGATTCAGTAGGAGAATTAAGGGACCATTGATGTATGATGACTTGGATGTTTTTAGGAAATTTTGCAATTTGGGAAATTTCAGGAAAAAGTAATAATAAAATCCTATAGAAAGGGGACACACTGGTGTGGAGGAGTGATGTGAGTGTGGGCACAATGGGGAACGTCAGGGAGACTATAATGTCAGGACACACCTGTCCATAGCTGGACTGTGGCTATAGAAATCTATACATACCATAACTGCATTTAGAACTATGATTGTCTTGCCCCTTTTCTCACACATAAGTGCATGTAAATCTTGTGAAATTGGAGTGAATTCACAGACATCATTCCACTGTAGTTTTTATGTGGAGTGCCACACCAAACATCCAGTGTTGCAGGCTTGGTCATCAGTCTGGGCTACATTGGGAAGCGGTTGAATCTTTAGAAGGTGGGGCATATGGACCAAGGGATGCCCTCGAAAGGACATCAGGATTCTGACCTTTGAAATCATGAGCCAAAGCCAACCTTGTCTCTTCATAGGTCAGGTATGGAAAACAGACTCATCCATGCACCATGGCACTTGTCTTTGTCTGGGGTTGTCCTAAAGTTATGCATGATTTCCTCAGGGAAATCTACATCTATATTGTATTGTTAATATACATGTATAAATAACTATCTGTTGAGGATGTAGTTTAAAATAAGAATTTCTGTGCCCTGAGTTTGATATCAGTTGCTGTAAGGAAAATTTTTATTATTGTTGAGTTCAATTGAAAATAATTAGCATGGCAGTTGATAACTGCATTCATTTCAGTAAAGAAGTGTAGTTTAAATAAATTTTTAAAACGATAACAAAATGAAAGTAACGAGGCAGTTGAATGGGTGGAGTAGAGCGAAACAAAGGATTCCTGTGTTGGCATCAGTGTCTAGTATAGATAGCTGGCTCTAGGCCTGCATGTTCAGTAAAATACATGTGTATGCTTGTGTAGATTGCACTATTTAAGTGTGCCTCATTCAGAAAACTGAAAAATTGAATCTTTTTAGATTATACTGATCAGGACTATCCTTAGAGGGGCTTTAAAGTTGTGATAACATGGGGAGAGAAATTCAGTTTATTTGATTTTCCTTTTTTGCAATGGTTCCGTGTCCATGTCTCTCCATTCCCCCAGCCCCTACCACTTTCTCTGTCTGTAAATGAATTCTCATTTTTACTCCGTGGGGAGAATGAAAAGGAGTTCTTACTTCTGAAAGGTGAATGCCAGGCATACAAATTGCTGTTAGAATTTGCGTCCATAGTCATTCATCTCTGGTAAGTAAGCAGATTCCAGCTTTGAGGTGGTGGCTTGCATAGAAGCTGGAAGGTACTATAAGGGAATGGTTTATCAGAAGGGCAAACTGGACGGTGAGGAGGAGAGTCACAGGGATATAGTGAAGGAGCTTTTGTTTCTGGTGGATGCTAATGGGGAAATGTAATCTTTATGGGGACAGCTCTCTGTCCTCTGGCTCCTTCTGAATTGGAAAACTTTGTAGTAATCCACTCCATCATAAAACCAAGGCAGCAGCAAGAACAGGTGAGAGACTATCCCTCTGCTGCAGTAGGAAACTTGAAGAGATGAAGTGTGTTCCTTCCAGCCCCATGGCTTCCAGAAAACATGTTCCAACCCTGTGTTCCAGATTTCTGACACATTTGTGAAGATTTTCAAGATCACAAGATTAAATTTGTGAAGTTTTTCAAGATCACAATGGCTTATCCAGATGGACATGAGTTCTGTACTTGCTAACAGTGTTTAATTGCTCTGATACTGCTGCTGGGAAGTAGAAACAGCATGAAGTCAAAGCTCTCAACAATATCATCCAAGGCTTGTTTGTTCTTGTCAGACTCTGGTCTTTGTACTCCACAAATAAAGGATAAAGACACCAAGCAATAAGATCTATAGTTTCTGTAGCTCTTACTTTGTGTTGGAATCTCATTTAAGATGCACGTACTCCTGCTTCTTAGTAGGTAAAAACACCGTTTGGCTACCACCTGGAGTTCAGACCTGGAACCTGCTCTTCACCTAGGCTGTGGCTGCCCTGCCATCTCTGTCTTTTTGGTACATCCAAGAATACTGTGTTGTTTGGGGGTAGGGTTTTGTTGAGAGATTTTGTAGAGCTTAATATTCTGGCCTGGAGATTTGAGAATGAAAGAGGGATGCTTAGTGCCATGCCATGACAAGCAGGAGACAGTCCAGGTTAACTGGACAAAGTGGGACCACCAGTAACCTCTGCACACAAAAACATTATTAAAAAAAGAAAAATAATGAGTCTTTAAAAAAAAGAGAGTGAACTAATAAGTGTACTATTTATTTTCATGTAGCAGATATTGATGAGAGCTTGGCTTCATGCTATGTTTCTACTTCTCAGCAGCAGTATCAGAGCAATTAAATCCTGTGAGCAACAAGACTCCTGTTAGTCTTGATAGTCATCATGGTAATGAAAAATACTTTTCTGCTTGTCACTTGCAGCCCAAGTAGAAAGGAGACTATTAAGCAGAGATGCAGTTTGAATAGCTGTTACTGTTTGAGAGCAGCCCGTGTGGATTTCTGTAGCTCTTGTTTCAACCTAATCTCACCCAGAGCAGTAAAATGTCCATGGAGTGTGATGTTTGGGCCAGGTGAGCTGAGCGGAAGAACTTGTCTTCTTCCTAACATTGGCATTTCCAGGACGAGGTGAAGCAGCCAGCCCTGAATGCTTATGAGCTGGTATGCATTGGGTCTGCTTGCCACTGTTTGACACCTAAATCCTAGTTCCTACCATGGATATGTATTTCCAGGTTGTTGTTAAAATTAGAGTAGATAGAGTCAGATCAGTGGCATGTTCCTGTAATCACAGCTACTTCTTTCCCAGCTTCTGAGATGAAGGAGCGCTTACTCTCAGGAGTTCGAGACTAGCTAGGCCAGCCTTAAGTCACCATCACAGAAAGACAGTTAAACTAAGTAAAACCGATCACCAGAACAGAATATTGCATATGATCTCTCAGTTCTGCACTTTTTTTCCATTCATCTGACCAGATGTTAAAAGTTTTCCTCCTCTTCTGCTGTTATGAAATACAGTGTGTTTTATTAAGGCACATGGCTATAAATGATATCAAATATTAGCAAAGACATGGAAGTTGCTATCACATAACAAATTTAACAAGTGGATAGGATTGCAGATATAGTCTTAATTTCCAGAGAATTCCAAGACCAAGATGAGAACAGCAGTCAGTCATTGGATAAAGACATAAGGAGGAAGGACCGTGATAGGCCACCTGAGCTTCAGTCCTATCCACTTGTTAAATTTGTTATGTGATAGCAATTTCCACGTCTTTGCTAATATTTGGTATCGTTTATGGAGACTTTTAAAATAGGTTTCAGTCTAAAGGGGATGACTGGTTCCTTGGTTAATAAGCCCAAGAACCTTAATTAAATTGCTGATAGCCATAGCCAGGTTGTTTTGTAAAACTCCATCTTGGTTGGAATATGGTGATTCCTGGAACCAACCCCATCCTAAATTCCTGACTTCCCTACTCTAGTGGCATCTAAAGAGGACTACCTTTTGCCTGTCATTGTTTCACCTTGCACTGTCACTGTCCTATTTGCCTAACAACTCCTTAGCTTCATCTGTGGTAGACAAAAGAGAGACTGTCTGGCCCAGGGGCCATCTACAAACTTCCTTTTTTCATGCTGTCCCAGCAGGTATCTCCCTATTCTCTCTGACCTGAAGATATCTCTTCGAAACTATATCAACTTAAGGTTAAACTATGGTTTTCCTTAGCCCCGAGGCCCTTAGTTCTAATAGAACTAGTATTTCTTAAGTTTCTTCCTTATGTTAGCTCCTCTTTATAGTGGACCTTTATGCTACTCTCACATATTGTTGTAAAGTCACTAGCTTTCTTGTCCTCACCTGCCACCTTAACAACTGGCTTTTGTCCAGTGATTTCTTCTCCAGAAACCCATCACAAAGATGGGTGCTGAGGCTTAGAGACAGGTGGCATGTCATTATGTTAGTAGCAAAGAGGAGCAAACTAAAACACAAATGAGTAGCACAGATTGAAATGAGAGACTTGCTATACAGCAAAAGCCCATGCCATCATTAAAATGGTACCAGACTGGGAAAAAGTGGGGCATGAAATTGAGTGAACATCATATGAACTTAATTATCTCCCATAATATTAAGGTGTAACACACACATAGAATCTGCAGGAATCAAAATGTGGACATTTCCATCTGGCTGGAATGCAAGATATTCTTGTGTTTTGCTTTGTGTGCCGATTTGGTTGGTTTTCAGATTTTCTAATAATTTTTACTTACTAAGCACACATACAGTGGCACATGCAAGAGAGCTGATCAGACAGTCTCTTCCTATAGAATTTCTCTTTAGCTTCTTGATGGAATGATTTTCTTTTGGGTGGTCAGGAACCAAATTTATTTGGCTTCTAATCACTGTCTATGTTACCTTCATTTTCCATGTTCAATGTTTTACATGGATTCCATCTTCTTTTGTGTCATCTCTACTTTGGGAGTTGTGTATATGGGGGGCGGGTAAGTAGCCTTCTGATGCACGGGTCAGAATTGAACACACAGATGGCTTTTGCATCCAGTGTGCTCTGTATACAAGTGTCAAGGCATAGAGTCTAGTGGTCTTAGCTGCTTCAGGGACATAGGCACAGTGCTTCTTCCTCTTCCAGAGTGAGGAAGCACTATAGGGAAGTCTTGGGGATGGGGAGAAAGTGGGAACACAAGAAGCTAAGAAAAAAAAGTCCCTGAAAGTCCCTAGGGAGGGCGTGGGAAGGGAGGGTGACTCTGCCTCTTCCTCTTCGCTGGGAATAGTTCTCTTTTATTATTATTTATTCAATTGTGCGTGTATGCATGTGTGTGCGCACGTGTGTGTGTAGAACCACGGACGAATTCGGGAACCACAATGGACCGCCTCTACCTCCTCCTTGTTTACTCTGTCCCGGGATTCACAGGCTCCGCCCTACCGGTACCAAAAACGCAGGCTGCCCTGGTTTCCACCCGGTGTCTATACGTGGGATCTAGGATCCGAACTCAGGACTGTCCGCCTGCAAGGCAGAGGCTTAACTTCTGAGCCACCTCTCCAGCCCCAGTCCTTTTTATCAATCGGAAGGGACTGGATCATTTAGACTTCAGTTCCATTTTCCTTTGTTTTTGACTTTTGTCATTTACAGTCACCAATTCAATCAGTGTTTGTTTAGGGCTTGTTGGCTAGCTCATCCTCAGGTGAACTCCCTTGAGAGGGGATGAAATGACATATTCTAGTCACTTACTCCATAGGGTATTCGGGCCACCCAAGATGGTGGCTACTTGAGGCCATGCCCTTTAGTGACATATAGTTGCCTCAGTCTGAGTAACAGTGACCTAGTACTGTGCTTCAGCCACAGATTGCCCTGTGTTGCCCATACCCCCATGGCCTGACCCGATATAGCTCTGTGTCTTAGGTCATACTGTGCAAAGAGGGGCCTGTAGAAGTGACCTCCCAAATGTTTACAGCAAGATATCTCAGGAAAGGTATTTGATCCGAATGTGTGGCGAACAGTTTCTAAATAGTGACTGTGAAAGTAGCCATTCTGTCATGTTTTATTGCCTTCCCTGTGAGCTATCTGGAAAGGAAATCCCCTTTGCCTCAGGTTAAAACTGAGTGTGGGATTTACATTTTTATCATTTATTCATCTTAACACTGGCAAAGAAATAACTTTTTGTAATTATGCTTCATTTAAGTAGCTTATTTAAAAATAATTTGTTTTCTTGTTTGGTAAAATGTTATAATTTGTGATTTTGACTAGTTTGAAAATGTGCATTTCCATGGTGTTAAGTACCACCAGCAAAGCACTGTACAGTTACCACAACCACCATCCCTACAATTCCTTCCATAGTAGGAAACCTAAAGCCTACCAGTTGAACAGTAATTCTTGTTATTCCTACCAGCCCCTGGCAATCTCTGCTCAGGATGCAGCTTCTGTAAGTTCCTTGTGAGGTGATTCCCGTGAGCGGAGTCAGAAAGCAGCTGTCTCTTACTGGCTTGGTTCACACAATGTCAGGTGCTCAAGGTTCACCCCGTCATGCCGTGGATCAGACTTGCCTTCAGTTTTAAGGTCGGGTACATATTTCACTACGTTTAACCCTATTTGCCTAAACATTCTTCCATTGATGGCACCTTAGTAACTGTGGACACAGGTACACAATGTGCTTTATTGTTTTTCAGAGCACTATGGTTTAGGCATTAACCTCTCAGTCTTGGAACCATTTTTGCTTGCTTTGATAAAGGTGAGACTTTCTTCTCTATGTGGATTTTCAGTTATTGAAGCAGGGTTTTTTCCATTTAGTAGTCTTGACAACCTTTTCAGAAATCAATTGATTACGTATGTCTGCACTTGTGCTATCATATTGCTTTCCATATCTGTTTTTATGCCAGAAATCACACTGCTTTGAGTGGTTTGTATTGCAAATATAATTTCTGAAAAGAAGCTGCTACAAGGATGATTGATTGACTGGAAGCCTCAGTGATAAGGAAAGGTTGGAATGTTTCAAGTCTAGAGCCAGTCCTCTTTAGCCCCTTTAAAAGCCATCTATTACCTACCTTGTATGTAACCATATTAAGCTAAATCCTTTGGAATGTACAACCAGACTCCTGCTATCCACAAGCCAAAAGGCTAAGAATGTCATCAGATAGCATCTGTGGCTTCTAACAGAGCTCTTCCCACTTTTATGTAGTCCGCTTACCTGATGTTTCTCCGAATGTGTTTGAAAAATGTCTTAATTTCTGGCTTACATATTTATGTGCTTGGAAAATCCTGAGAAACTGGTATCATGGTTAAACTTGATGGAATTCAGGGCAACCTAAATCTGTGTTCTTGGACTATGGTTGTCATGATTTGAAATGTGTCCCCCACAGTCTCATGTATTTGGTAAGGTCATGGCACTTTCAGAGATGGAGGCTTGCTGGAGAAAGGTGGTCACAAGGGGTGGACCTTGAGGTGGATTAGTCCCACCCTACCTCCAGGAGAAGTCTGCCTTTGCAGCAAGCAGTCTGCAGCTCTCAGCCTCCAAGATGTCTGCAGTGACGTAGCTTTCTCCAGCTTTGGCCAGCCAGCTATGCCGCCTCTGCTTTGAGAGACTGTATCTCCCCTCTGGAACCATAAGCTGAATAAATCCAAATCTCCCTTTCTCTCTTATGTTGATTGGCTTTAAATGCTCTCTCACAGCAATAATTAAGAATAACCATTATAGTACTGTTTGGGGAAGTTATGGAGACTTTGAACATAGAGACTAGCTGGCAGATGCAGGAGAGGTTGGTATTCCTCTTCCAAACAGTGTTTTGTCTGCTTCCTTGTACACCAAGGTGTGAGCAAGTAGTTTCATGGTCCTGCTGCCACCCAAGGAACTGATTCTGCACACAATGTCTTCCCCATCATGATCAACTGCGTCCCTTGAACCATAGCCAAAATAAATTTGTCTTTAAGTTGTTTCTGTCACCTGTTTGTTACAATGAAAAATAATACCCATCCATATCTAAAAGAGATGCTTTCAAGACTCAAAGAGGATATCTGAAACCAGGAATCCTACTGAATCCTGTTCACGTGATAGTGTTTTCATCCCCATGCATACTATTACAGCTTTCACTGCTTCACTTAGAGGAATTGCTTTGAAGCTTTTCTTTGGCATTTCCAAATCACCATCACTGCTCTGTGTTTTGGGGCCTTATTAGGAGACATGAATCCCAGAGATGCCTTGAGAACCATGTGGTAATGGAAATGACTACTAGGAAAATCTAGTGAGTAAAGTGTAGATACACTGGTCAGAAAATGACTCAAATACCAAGCAGGACTTAGGAGGACTTAGGAGTATGCTCCAAATAGTGAGTAACTAAAAACTTAAATATTGCTTATTTCTGGAACTTTACCTTTAATATTTTTAGACAATAGTTGAGCATAGGTACCTGAAGTTGTAGAACCCAAAACCGAATAAAAGAAGACTACCGTATAGAAGTGATACCCTTCCACTTGATATTATATGCCCAAGTCATTTATGTGTACAGTATCCATTTTAGAGTAACCAGGAGCAGCTTCATGTACCAGCTCTACTCTGGGAATTGCATTACTTCAGTGCATGGAGGAAAAGCAAGTAAGACTCAATATGCTAGAGGCTATGTACACTGTGGATCTGGTAAAATCACAGGCCTGGGTGACCAGGAAAGGCACCACTGCTTTGAAGAATTTGGAGTGTGCATGTGAAGGAGGCCAGCGAGTAAGACAGGCAGTGTTATAGGAAAGAAACCTAAAAGAAGATTGTGTTCTGTTTGGGTGCAGCTGTGAAGCAGTGTATTTGACTAGCCTGTGGGAGACTCTGGGCTAGAACTCCAATTATGCAAAAGACAGTGTAGAACTTCGTTCCATGAGAAAGGAAAGCTAGAACCAATCTGTCTTTGGCCTCAGCAGTTTGGGAGAAGCAAAACCTTATCTTCAGGTTTGGCAGTTCTCAGACCCTGGCGCATGCCCCAAACCAGAGAATATTGGACATTAGTCTAGGCTTCTTCCAACATCTACATACTTATGATAAAGTTTGATTATGAAGTAGGTACCATTAGGGAATACTAATAATTATATAGAACAGATCACAATATACAGTAGGACATTTAAAAATACTATCCATGATCCTAAATAATGTCGAGATCATGAAAAACAGATACTAAAGAAGTATCCCAGATGAATAACAGTACGAAGTGTAGCGTGTGGTCCTGGTTGGATCCTGCGCCAGAAAAGGATTCTTGTGAAATGTTTAATGAAATTCGAACAACCTGTAAGTTAATTATAAATTGTTCATTTCCAGGTTTTATTGCAGTTATGTAAAATGCTAATGCTTGAGGAGAAAAATGATCTCACTTCTGTTTTGGAGTCATAAAATTATTTGGACACTTTGTGTTATTCCCAGAAAAATATAGCCAAAATAAGTTATGTTGCATTCAGTTGAAGCCACTCACCAGCTTATAAAAATTATGACTTATTTATGTATGCTTACGGGGAAAAGATATCGGTATCTAAGAATTGAGTTTTTCTAGAAACATTTGTTGCACCCCTGTTCTAGGTCCAGGGCCTAGGAAATGTGAGGTCAAAAGGGATGGACCAAGCATTTGTCTTCTGAATAGTCACATCTACTGATTGCCTTTGATAGGTAGTAGTCCAGCTAAATTCAGTATGTCTTGTGAGCCAGGTGACTATTGTGCATGCTATGGACTATGGAAGGTTAGGAGAGGACTCATTTATTGTGCGAGATTAATTTTGTGAGGGGAACAGTGGTTCTCAGGACAAACAGCATTTCAGAAAGATGTGCAGAGTGGCCCCATGCTGGAGAAGGTTCTGTGTAAAGATTTTAGGTAATAAAGGAAGTGAATACATCAAAGTGTGGTGGTAGATTAAAGACTATGCAAGAGAGCAGTGTGGCCTACCTGTGGAAGTTGAAGGCTGAAGAGAGGTGGGGCAGGGCAGGACAGGGTAGGGGAGATCTTTTTAGGTTCTTAAGGAATTTGTTCATAGTGGTGGCAGGATTACATAGTATTGTTCTTGTTTCTAACACTCATATTGAAAAGAAGTTCAGTGAAGTATAGTACAGTTATTTTCCATCAGTTATCAATCAGTCCCTTTACTCTGCATAAAAACAATGCAGTTTTGGAGATCTTGGAACTCAGAGGGCTGCGAGGCAAGGGATAGGCAAGGCAAGACTCCTTCCCAGAGCAGCAGTCTGCCTGGCAACATGCTTCTTACATGTCTGTTGATCCACACCATCTTCCCAGGTAGATCTAAAGCTTTGCAAACTCAGGTCAGAATGTTTTGGTCAAGGAACTGCAGTGTGTAGGAGAATTCAAGGGATTGTTGTCAGTGGCCACCCTAGCAGGCATTTGTCCACATTGGCTCACTCCACTGACAATTGTAAGGGTTTAAAGGTGTCCAACCATCTATCTTGAGTGTGCAAAGGCAGTTATTTGCTTAAATTAAATCTGCATTGCTCATTCACTGCAAAATTATAGAAGACGAATGCCAAATGGTTCTTAGTGTGGAACCAGCTTTCCTAGTCAGGGGTTATGTTCTGAGTTAGCACATCCATATAGGAATGCAGAATGAGAAGGAACTTCTTCACCAAGACAAAGGATGATTTTCAAAGGACTCTGTTTTTCTCCATAGCAGTTTAGGGTGTACAAGCATGGTATAAAATTAATGTGACAGGTTTCTTTGTATGAGGATAGAATTTTCCTGTGTTGTTGCCTGCTTGTGTGAAGCTCCCGGCTCCTTCCTCTGCTCCTTACTAGTGCACTTGCTCCTCATGAACAGGAGCTCTGGATCCTTTACACCAGGGTTCAGAGGGCACGTGTTTGTCCTTCACAGTCGTTAGCTGTAGTAAAAGAAAAACATAAGTTTCATAACAGGACTATCTTGTATCACTGCTGCGGAAATGGACTGAGTCTACTTTAATGAAAAACAAAAGAGATGTGGGGGAAGCAGTTGTGGGGAGGCTACGAGGAAGCAGGGAACCCTGGTATGGCTTATCCTATAGTTTTTTTTTGTGGGTTCAGAGTCCCTTCCTACTCAGAAAGGGAGACACCACTACAAATGGAGATTCTTAAATGCAAATTTCCCATGGAAAAGGCAGTTTCTCAAAATAACTGCTTCGGATTTATCCCTATGCAGAAGAGGTGTGCTATTTGAGCTATTCTGGTCACCCATGGGAGCTCTTTGAGCTCTTACCTCCTGACAGCATGACTGCCTTGCAGCTGGTAAGGGAGAAGAAAGCTACATACTTCTCCTTAAGGCAAGCAAGATTTATTGACTCTTGAGAAGTCAGGACATCTACCCAGCAGGATCTGCTTTGGGATGACCTGAGGGTGATCCATTTCACTCTGTGAAAAAGCTAAAGTTTTCTGAAAGACTCTTCAGTATGTATGTGACACGACTCCCTGGTTTGCAGGCCACAGCATTGACATTTTCTCACTATTAGTTCTTCTGCTTCAGTTTCCCTTTTGAGGAATCTCTTCTCCATCGGAGTAACTGGAAGACCCTCAGGGATTGTATACTTAGCCATTGTGTGTAGCTAAGAAGGATTCAAAAATTAATGTAATAATTCTTGAGCCAAGGCATTCTCAACATTCCTGAGAAAATATTAGTCATACAAATCAGATTGGACGTCTTTCAGTGGGAATTGTCTTGAAGATAGACATGTGTCATGATCCTCTCTCTGCATGAGGCTGCTAACCCTAATCTTTGTTTCCTGATCTAGCTCCTCTCTTTCATCTCACCACCCTGTCCAAGTCCAGATTGAGCCATGTAGCTGAAGCGAACAAGAGACACAGACTGGCAGAGGTCTCTACAGAGAGCAGATGGTACTAATTCTGATGCCCATTAGGGGTGGAATTTCAAGTTTGGTTCTGGTAATAAAGTATTGGGTTACCCCTTCTATCTGTATTACCTTGAATTGGCTCGTAAGTTTCATGATTGGTGCCAGCCATCCTGAGAGCAGTTATGTACAGACTGATAATCTGGCATACTTGTTGGAAACAGCTGTCAACATAGTGTAATAATATGCAATACAGGACCAATGTCCAACCAATACCGTGTTGAAATGAATATATGGTATCCTGTCTATCACTGTTATTTGGAGCTGAGCATTTGACACTTACTTTTTGCACTCAAGTGCTGTACATGTAAAATGGTTAAAGTGCAAATAAATTAGAATATTAACAGCTTCCTAATAATGATCATTGTTGGACTCACTATGCCATGGATTGTTTCACATAATGATTTCGTGCCTGTTTGAAATGTAAAATTAAATCAGGAACATTTCACTTGTAGGAGTTTCTAGAAAGAAAGATGTACCTGTCAGGGCATGTGTGGTTTTCTGGAATAGTCTCCCCCATGCAGGGTTGTTCTGCGGTCTTTGGTTGGCCCTTTATCTCTGTAGTAAATGCTCACAAAGTTCATCCATGTGCCTAGCACTGTGCTGAAAGTCTTGTGTAGAGAATAAGTCCAGAAAGCCTTCCATTTATTTTAAGTCCAGCTGGAAAGGACACAGTCAAACCTCATGACTGTGTGAAACAATTATGCCTAGGGTGCCAAACTACAACCTCTAGAAGCACTGGGGTGTGTAGTTTCAGGGTCAATGGCATTAAGTTGCCACTTTAAAAAAAAAACATCCTGCTGGCTGTGTCTTGGAGGGTGACAGATGGTGACTGATGCTCTGAATAGTTGAAATGAATAGCAAAAATGAAGCACCATGTTAGACATGTGGCATTCTAGTTATGGCATTCAGGTCTTCTCGAATAGGAATGATTAGGCAAGTTTGGAGTAGCATGTGGAAGTCCTAAGTGTTGGATGCCTGAGCCCCAACTTCATGTCACTTGTCATAGGTAGATACAGGTGTCAACTTGATGATTTAGGGCTGAGAGCTCTGTGCACATTTGTAGATTAATAGATGAGTTAAGCCCAGAGCAAACGTCCAGAAGATTATGTAATTGATGATAAAGGCCTAACCCGATATAGATGGGACTAGGTTCTGCACAGGTGAATAAAATCCAGAGAGCTGGTTGAGAAAGTAGGCATTTTCCTGTGTATTCGGCCAGACATTCAGCCTGTAGAACTATAAGCTTAAAAAAGTCCTTTTATTTATATATTACTTATTCTGTGATGTTCGCCTATAGAAACAGAAACCAGATTTGGCGACCTCTCGAATTCATAGCATCTTACAGATTTGGTCATGAATGAGTGGTGTGAGTACTAAGATGTATGGTCAGTTCCACAGCAGTCTGTGTTGCCTGTTCTCAGGGAGTTAGAACCTCGGCAATGGTGCCATCAGAGTAGGCCTGTTATCTCACGGGTGCTACCAGACTGAAAATGTCCTCAAGGTATCTGAATCAGATGGACAGAGAGAAGAGCCAAGTGACTTTATCATGAGATTGGTTAGGTCATAGTGAGTTGGAGGTGGTGGTGAGATCTCCTGAATTCCTCCTTTAGAGGCGACTATAAGTTGATATGAGGCAGGATGTGAGGTGATGGTAAAGATTTGTATTCAGGTTACAAGTTGAAACATCAGGGGATGGATTTGATATTCATATGGAGATATTGGACATCTTGACAAAGTTCCTGAAGCATACATTCTTCATGATAGTTGTGAGGAGAAGTTACCATAAGGTGCCATTTAGTGACTAGGATATGTTTTTAAAATGCTAGGTGATTCTGTCCTATGCAGACAGTGTTTCAATTCACTATGCTGTATGGTCTGAGGAAGCTTCTCATGTGCTTCGGTTGACTGAGAGGTTGCCATGTGGTGCACCAGTTAAGATCAATTCCTGGATGGTGGAGCAGTGAGTAGGTTTTGGTGACTTGGATGTGGGCATGCTGCCATGGGGAAAGATTGGCTACATTATGGTTCCCTAGAGTTTTTGTTTTCAGTGGTTGTGAATGTGAATGCTTTTTTGTTTTCTACATGCTCCGATGGAGAGCCTTTCTTAGCTACTCAAGGTGGATTCTACCTCTAGACCTGAAAATGATCCTCACAGGCATATCCTTGATCAGTGGGAAGATTGCATTCTGTTGCTGGAAGCTGTTCTGCAGTTTATACCCTCTGGCTTTCAGGGCAAAAATCAGTTAGAATCTTAGTGTTGTGAAGATGAGACTTTCCCATGAGCTGGGGCACTTATATGCAGATATGTGGTCCAGACTGCTTGTTTGGCTCTGAGTGCATGGGAATTCCTGCTAGCCTAGCTTACAGTCAGTTATAAGCCAACCTCTGTTTCTGCAGTGGAGTGTGTTCTTATTGTGACTTCTTTCCTCTGTGACTTGACTTTTGTGTCTGGAAAATAGAGCAAGAATATGAGCTAATCATTTTCGCGTGTTTTTGCATATGGAGTATATGCATGTATGTATTTGTGTTTGCTTGTGGGTGGACCCATGTCTTTGTATATATGTGCACCTGAGTGGGCATACGTGTGGAGTCCTGAGAGTAATACAGGGAATCTTTCATCTACTTTAGTATTTCTGGCTGGGTTTCTGTAGCAGTTACTCTTTGTTTTGCTGTGATACACCACTGAAGCTTAAACAACTTAAGAGGAGAAAGGGGAGATTTACTCCACTTATGGTTCTGGAGGGGAGATGCAACCCATGCAGAAAAGGCATGGTGGATGGCAGAAGCTGGAGGTGGTTTAGGTCACTGCAGAAATCATGGAGATTGAGAGCTGTAAAACTGCCAAATTCAAGTGCAGATTTTTCCTGGAAGCAGGTTGGATAGGGCTAACCAACCTTGTGGCCTTCCTCCACAAGGTTCCACCTTCCAAAGGTACCATGACCTTCCCAAACAACTAAAGATTCAAACTCATGAGTCTATGGGGGACAGCTCACATTTCAAACCATGACAGTCTAATTAAAACCAGAGCTGAACCATATGGCTAGTCTAGCTGGTCAGTTTGCTATGGGGATTGCCAGGCTCCACCCTTCTAAAGATGGAATTTTAGGTGAGCTGCTTTCATGGTTTGAATGTGAGTTGCCCCACTGGCTCATACATTTGAATCCTCATTTTATGTTGGTGTTTGAGAAGGTCATGGCTACTTCAGTAGGGGAGCCTTACTGGAAGAAGGCACTTCACAGGAGGTGGGCCTTGAGGTTGGATGGCCCTGCTCTGCTTCCACTAGTGGTCTGCTCTTGCAGTCTACTGTTTACTTTCTCAGCATCCTTGATGGACTTGACTTAAGCCTCCTCCATCTTCTACCACCTGCTATGCCTTTCCTCCTGTAATGGACTGTATCTTCCTCTGGAGCCATAAGACAAATAAATCTTCCTCTTCTTAAGATGCTTGAGGTTGAGTCTTGTCTCACAGCAGCAGTGAAGAGTAACCATTAAAGCATTATGTCTGATCGAATTTCCTTTTTTTATGTGAAATGTGAGGTTTCAAATTCTGGGCCTTTTATTTGCATGGCAAGTTCTTTAATTGTTGAGCCAGTTCCTCAACCTAAGACTGTAAACTACAAGCTTATTGAATGTTGTATTTGCATTGAAGACATTATAAATGAGTTGCAATAATGAATAGTCATATGCTATGCTAAGACTATTTTAGTACATACTAGAAATGGAACCATTTTATGCAAGGAAATGGAGGCCTCACACGATGACACCAGAGTAGTTTGCTTTCCATTGAAAGTTTTTGTGCCTGTACCCAACATTTTCCTATTTCATTGTTATGTCAACCGGGACCATCACTATGATCACATAGGACCATCTTCATGAGGATGCTACACAGCAGCAGATACTGTTGCCATGAGGGTGATGCACTTTGCCCCAGTACTAAACCAAACACTCCATGTTAATTGATACTTTCAGTAATTTACTATGTATGTATATTATCTCAAGGACATAGTCTATGAGCTAAGTAACGGTAAGAGAGTTATGTGTTTAAATGTTCTTCCTTCCTAATTTGTTCAGCGTTAAGTGCCAAATGCTAAGTCTTATACTCGCCCCTGACTTGGCACTGAAGGACTTACTGCCATAATTTGGCATTTCTGTGCAAGTCTTATTACATCATGTTGGCTCTTCTTGATGTCGCACATCCCACACACAGCTGCAGGGAAGTAAAATTCTTTGCTAACCAATCTATCTGTTGCTTTGTCCCTTGCTTGACACTTAGAGAGGCTTCTGATAATGTTCCAGCCTCAAAGTTGGCTTTATGGAAGGAATGGTGTCTTCAGACCATTACTTTTTCTACATTTTCACAACTTTCTGGCCTCTTAATGACTAGCTCTAATCGCTGCTCTCAGAAGACCTTGAAACTTTGGTGATATGGGAAAACGATGATGTTCTTTACTGAGCTAGGTGTGTTCCACCCCTAAGGTCCACCTTCCCACCCTCCATTCACTGTAGCTTTCTCCACGATCTCAAAATACATATATGAATAGGTCAGGTGCTTTGCTTTTATTTGTCTTTGCCAGACATGTTGGGAACGTCTCACACACTGCACTTTTGGAATTTATTTTGGCATCGTGAAGCAGGAGATGACTTCTCTCTCTGTTCTGGAGGTGCCTTCTAAGAACAGAGCATTTTACATGGATTTTATATTTGTTCTTGAGTAGTGTTTATCAAACTTTCATTCCGACACTGATAACAGCAACAGAAAGTTTGGGGGTTATTATATTTCAGGCTATGAACCAAGAGTTCTGCCTGTATCACCTCTTCACAGGCATGAAGGCGTCCTGTATTATTCTCCAAGGTTGGGATTGTTCCAGAACTCTGAGCATAAGTGAAGACACAGGCTGGGAAGATAGGTGAACTGCTAAGATCACATAGCCAGATGTCCCACATCAACTCCTTGCCAGAGCTCTGAGCATCTTTACCTCTGTCCATATGGTCGGTAATGTGTAGAGTTTCCTTCTAGACCACAGTTTGTGGAGGAGCAGATAGCTCAGCCCTTCCATAAGGCCCTTTCCACTTCCTCATGATACCATCTGCCCCAGTCATCTCTGATCTAGACTTTTTCCAGGCAGTTCTTTCATTCCTCAGTCCTCTAGCCTGTTTTTTGGGTAGTTTCCTGGCCTCCACATGTCTCTGCTGTAGAGGGTTGGGCACACCTCCTTGCCGTAGAGAGGTGGGTACAAGTCCATGCTATAGAGGGGTGAGCATACATTTCTGCTGTAGATGGATGGGCACACATCTCTGCTGTACAGAGTGGGCTCACATCCCTGCTATAGAGGGTGGGCACATGTCCCTTATGTAGAGGGTGGGCACACGTCCCTTATGTAGAGGGTGGGCACACGTCCCTGCTGTAGACAGGGGTGCACATTCATCTCTGCTGTAGAGGGGTGGGTGTGCATCTGTTCTGTAGAGGGGTGGGCACACAAGTGGCCTTGAGTTACTCACCTGAGCCCAGGTTCAGGCAGTCAGTTTTCAAACAGGAGCATGCCCCTCTCCATACCCACTTCATGAATGGAAACCGAGTGCTGCCATCTTTCCTAGTGTTCTGTCCTTCCACAGACGCTGCTTCTCCAGTACTAGTCCTCCCTGAAGTGACCAACAGCTCCTCAGTCACCTCAATGGCCAGTCATTTGGTACTACCCTTGGAATTCCTGCCTCTGAGGTCTGTTCTGTGCCTCTCAGCACCCTGGTCCACTCCTCTTCCTCTCATGCTCGTGAGCCAACACTATTTCGATGCATTCACCACCAGCACTGCTGCTCAGGGTCTTTCCTCCATGCTGACTCCCCACTTCCTCCTTTGCCCTCTTTTGCTGCTAGAACATTCCATTTCTCTCTTGCCCTTGCTCTTGCAGACAGACTTGTATCATGCAAACAGCAGGTTTCCTCAGGGTTCTCCTGGGTTGCCCTTTCTCTACTGCCCCGTCTCTGCCAATGGGCCCACACTCAGCATTTTCCCTGTTGTGTCTCCTGGTTGCTCTCAGGAATAGCGACCGGGGAACTCCGACCCTATCTTTGCTCCTGCCTTTGGGTCAGTTTCCCCTTCAGCTGAGCTTGGCTTTCTAAAGGCTGGGCTTTTCTCCACTTCTCGAGGCTTGTAATTCCATGGTTGCTCTTCTGCCTCTTGGTGGGCAAGAGGTGCTTTCTACCTGCCTTACCTGCGGCCCAGCATGGTGTAGTATGGGTGTTTCTGAACTCTGAATCTCATAGATGGCTGTCTCTGAATTTCACCCCTCACAACTCCCTCTTCCCCTGCTCATCTTCTCAGCCTTGTCTCAGCCCATCTGCTCTGTTCCATTGGGTAGTCCGAGATGCTCTTCATAAAGGGAATCTCCTACCCTCTTCCCAAGAGCCTTCTGCTTTACTTGTACCCTCCCCAGCAACTTTCACTTCTCCTGAGTGGCTGGCTTGTATCTTAAGTGAGTACCAGGAGATCTGCCCAGAGCAAATGTGTCCGATGCTCCCGTCACCTCTTTCTCTGTATTCCTCGTTGGTATCCTACAGAGCTTGCTCACTCTGTCTGTATGACACCTTTCCTGTCACAGTTCATGCCAAACCCACCCTCACCCACAGCTTCCCTGTCTCCACTGGAGCCATCTAATTTGCCTGGTTGCTCTTCCACAATTCTTTTGCTTCTATGTGGCAGCAAGTGCTAAGAATTGTATATTTTTCTTTCCCTTTCACAAACCTTGCCTATCCTTTGTCAACTTCTGTGCCCCTCTCTGACCTCATCCTTTACCATCCTTCCCTTAGTCTTACATGCCAGTATGTGCAGCATTTGCGGCTCCCTGAGTCTGCATTTCTGAGTCTGACTTCCCAACATGCTCTCTTCCTAGTCTGCACTTGGTGCACTTGGCATCCAGTTGGTATTCAGAGGCTTTGTCTGTCCAGGTGCCTCCATCACCTACTTTTCTTTGATTTCTCTCCCATTGGTAAGTGTCAAAATTTCATTATTTAGTCACTCATTTATTCCTTTATTTTCTCTTCCCCATCCACAATGATTCACTGAGGCAGGTGACTTATGTTGCTCACTGCTGCCATAACAGAAGAGACTCTTCTGCCTCTATCTGTACTCCATAGCTCACAGTAGCAGTCCTGCAGGGAATCTTGGGCATGGCATGCTATTGTCCAGAAGATGGGGGCAGGGAGGAAGGTGTGGGGAATGGGAGGTAAGTTTGGCAAATATCATTGAGACCAGGTCAAATTGTTCTCATCAAGTACAGTAGATACTTGTGCTATAAAAAATGCAAAGCAAATGGAAAATTGATGAAAGGCTATCTGGTGGGTTAGATGGTCTGTATCTGTGAGGAAGCTTAGGTATCTGTGATACCCAGTTTACCTTAGGGCATCAACCAACAAAGAACTACTACATGTCAATGTCTATAAGGAAATAAAACCCACTGCTGATTTCTAGCAGATTTCCTTAGAAAAATGAAGTCCTTTGCCCTGTGAAAGATGTTCTCAGGAACATCTTTAAGATAAATCAGACAAATGTTTTATTGACCTTTCTCATTATCATAGACCAGTAGCATAATTCCTAAAGGACTGATGGTAGAATTTGTTTTTCAAGGAATTGGTTCCTTGATATGTAGACATTTATTGAAGTTTCTTGCAGTTAACAGAATGCACTGACAAGATTATAAGGTTTCAATAGGCTGTAACCAAGAACTCATGGCACATGATTAAAGAGATGACCAAACAAGTCTCCTGGGAGAGCTGAGAGAGGTGAGAATCAGTGACGGAATGAGATGAGCACGTAACCCATTAACTAGAAGAAGATGCATATCATAAGAATTTATGTCTAAGATAAAGAAAGAATGCTTCTTACTCAATGATAGAAATAACCAGGTTGAAAAATGGACAAAATGCTAGCATCAGTTCTTCGCTGACAGTTTGACAATGTAGGTGTGGGCAAACAAGGAGAAGGTATACCCTTCATATACTGTTGGGGGTTGTGAAATAGTAGGCACTTTGGAAGACAGGTTGAAAGTGTTCTAATAACTTAAACATAGATGTGCCATTGTCTTCAGCAATTCCACTTTTACATATTTGCCATGAGAAGTGACAATGTTTGCTCACACGTGCCTTTTGTACATATGTTGTTTCCACTTTTGTTCATTAGTCCAGAACTGGAAATCACCTCAGATGTCCATCAGTTGAAGGGTAAGTAAGCAAAGGGGTTTGTGTGTGCAACACACCCATGTTTGACCACGAAGTGAGTCATGGACCACCAGGACGCTAAGTCTTCAGGAGAAGCAGGACCAGACAGAGATGTATTTTGTGATTCCATTTACATAGAGAAAATCAATTTATGTAGAGGGATAATGAGTCACAACCTACTGAGGTCTGGGGGGTGAAAGTGGAAAAAGACAAGTATGTCTGAAGGAACTTTTTGTGATGCTGAAAATTTTCTTATCCTGGATTATGGCGATCAAGATTTTCTGCTGTATACATGTATTAAAAAGTCAGCGAATGTTATTTTTTTTTAAAATAGATGGCTGTTTGGTATATAAACTACACTTTAGTTTGTTTTGTAAATGCTGAAAAGAGAATAAGTGATATTCTAACTTTACTTGGGATCATTATGCAAAATATCAAAATATGTAATAATCCTGATAGTTACAGCGGACACATCTATCTGGTGTTCCTACCTGGATTTTATTGTTGCCCCAAAGCCCTTGTGCTAAAAGCAAGGGTTCCTTCCTGTGGTGCTGCTGGGAGGCCATGGAATCTTCAGGGATGTGGGATTTATGATGTCTTGGGAAACAGCCTCTTCTTTCTGTCAGTCCACTTCTTTTTAAGTGGATCAACTCAGGGATTTTGTCATCGTGGCAGAGAGATAACCAGCACTACTCTGGATCTTGCCAACTTGCCTTTGGAATAGTTTCTGTCTTCATTCTCAGAGAAGGGAGTTGAAATATAGTTATAGACATACACAGTTATATCTTTTATCTAAATTCCAGAACTCACAGTGGGTAGATACTGGTCCCTTGGTCTAGGGGGAGGCTGGCTTCACAAATAGAATAATGCTCACAAAGGCATAACTATCTCTGCTATCTGAGGGCAATCACACATGCTGCTTTCTCTGTAGAAACACAGCACCCCCCTGTCTTCCCCCTACCCTGCCCTAGAAGGTAACTCCTACTTGCTCTGATATGGAGCGTCACGGTCTGTTTCCTAGAGACATTCTTTTCCTTCTCCCTTGGGTGGCACAGTGCCTGGACCTCTCCTGTCCAAAACAGTCATCGCTGGTGCCCACATCCTCATTTCTCATTGCTGCTTATCTGGGGTCAGGATTGCCTCCAGTGCATTACCCTCTTTACCCCATTGGTAGAAACTGGTTCAAGCTTTCTGGCAGGAACCCGTGGAACATGAGTGAGTCAGAAAGGAGCAAAGGAGGTAATTGCTAATGTCACCTGTGGATCTTCTCCTTTTGCATCATTCTTTTTTAGGACCAACTGGGAAATGATACATAAGGCATATTCTTCCTGAAAGCAGGAATAATAGCAGCTCAACAACTTGTTTAGACTAGAACTCTCTGATAACGGCTCAAGGAAAATGAGTGTTCTAGAATTTTCTTGAAGTTCTGATGGAATCATATATTCTGTCATTTCTGGGGTGGGGAACATTCTTTTCTTCCCCTCCTCTGTTCCTTCATGTGTGTACCTCATCCTTAACTAACTCTTAGAGCTGAAATTTCCCTGAAAGGTAGGCCTCTGGGCTCTCAGCTGTTGTAGATTGTCTTGAGTGGAAAAACACGGCATACAACTTGGGGGAACCCCACTCAGGCATTGGGTTGAGGTGAAGGCAAAAATGTATTCATTTGCTGCTTTGTGCTATTGGCTGTGGATGCAATCTGACAAGTTCCCTGTTTCCACTGCCACTGCTTCCCTGGAGTTGTGAGCTGGATGAAACCCCTTCTTCTTTAAGGTGTTTGGGTCAAGTGTTTTGTTGCAGCAACCGTAAATAAAACTACTACATAGGTGCCCATGTGAATGTGGCTGACATGTCTCAGATGTACCATTTCCCATCGCTGTTGTCCACTCTTCTCCTTGAAACCATTACCAGAAATGATGAGTATCCAGGGCCTTCTTGGTCTCTGGCTCTCCCTCAGCCTTAACCTCTCATGCCATCTTGTCTTCAGTTTTCTGGTAAGTTTACAGCTTGACAACTTAAGGGAACAAAGTACTTTTTCCTTGCCTAGGGTTATGGTTACAGTTTATAGTCCAGCTTGATAAAAGAACTCATGCCAACACCAGGAGATGAGGGGACTGGCCACACCATATTCCCAGGAAATGCTAAGAGAGGGGAAAACTTCCCTGTACTCCAGACAGGCTGGAAGTCTGCCAAAGTATGTTGAAGTGTGCCAAGCTACTGACCCAACTCTCACCATCTTTATCCACCTGCCCAGGAAATAACCCATCCTCAACCGACTAGGTCTTCCCACATCAGTTAGACAATCCCCCCACAAACATGCTTCAACTACTAATTCTTCACAGATGTGTCCAGAGCTTAGCCTTTAGTTGTTGACACCTGTATCTAACTAGCATAACCTCCAATTAAATAGTAAGTGACTTCTGGAGTTTCTGTCCTATATCAATCTTAAATGCCACTTTTACTTTGAGGGGCTTGTTGTGTTACATTTTTCCCGGGGAAATACTGTGCAACGCCTAGTGTGTGTGTGTGTGTGTGTGTGTGTGTGTGTGTGTTTCTTATTCCCTCTCTTGGAAAGTTTGTTGGTATCTCTACCAACATGTAGTGGGAGCCGCATTTGGATCTTTCCAACACCTAGCACATCCCATCCATCAGCCCTTAGCTCGGCACTGCTGCTCAGTGTGAATCTTTACTTCCGTCCAAACCTCCCCCTGCTTCACTCACTGTGACTCATGTAGGGCAAAGGAGGATGGGTAGGTGGCTACTGCTATAGTTTGGGACTTAAATTATCTCCAAAGGCACATATGTTGAGGGTTTTGTTCCCAGTGGGTAACTATGAGGAGGTGGTGAGCCCATGGACAGATGTGGCCTTATGGGAAGTCTGTATGTCACCTGGACATGCTCTGAAGAGGACTTGAGGGTGCAGCATCTTGCTGCTGCTTTTCTGTAGCTTTGTTGTGCCACCTGCTGCTGCTACAGTGGGCTCTGCATTGCCACAGCCCCAAAAGCAGTGGACAGAACTTCTACAATGTGAACTACAGCAAACTCTCCTCTTTTTTTCTGTTTAGTTATATCCTTTGGAGGTTTTACACATGAATTATTGTCATTTTCACCCTTATTATCAATCCAAATCCCTACTTTCATTACAAATTTTTGTCTTCTCCACTAATCTCTTGCCCACTCTCATATCCTTGTCTGTGTGGGTTATTAATTCCCATCTGGGTTACTGTTAGTGACAGGTGTCTGGGTGCTTGCTGGAGCAAGGATGATACATTAGTGGGCATAACATTGGAGAGAGTAGTTGGCATAAACCTTTGTCTCTGAGGATGGTGTGTTGTCTCCTGAAATCTTTCCCCTTTTGTGGTATATGTTGTAGTTAGCCTTCATGGTTGCTGATAAAATCATCATCGAAAGGCTTAAGGGAACAAAGGATTTATTCTCTTATGACAGCCCAGTTACAGTTCTTAGTCCAGCTTGACAGAAGAACTCACACTGACACCAGGGTCAAGGGAACTGGCTATAACATCTTCACATAATGGCTGAGAGAGGGACTTTCCTTATTTGCCAGAACAGCATGTCTGGCCAAGTCTACACAAGAATGCCAACTTCTTTAATCAGTTCTGTATTTTATTCATCTGTCCAGGGCTTAGTGCCACCCACCATGGGCTGGGCATTTCCCATCAGCTAGACAATCTCCTGCAAATTAGTTCTGGGCTTAAATCAATTACTGATTCTCTACAAATGTGTCCAGAACTCAAACCCTCAACCATCAAGTTGACACCTGTATTTAACTATGGCAATGTAATATTGATATGTCAAATCTTGTGCAGGTATCATGGAGTTAGAAACAGTTACTGTGAGTTCAATGATTCTATGGTGCTGTCATATTCTGAAGATACCGTCTGGTCATACTCTTTCCCACCTTTCAGGCTCTTACATTCTCACTGTCTACTACTCTTCCATGATGCTTCCTGAATCTAGAGTGAGAATCTTGAATCTTGAATGTCTTATTTATTTTATTCTCATTTTATTCTCTCTACTTTCATCAATTGTGATTCTCTGTATCAAATACCTTCCATTGAAAAAAGAAGCTTTTACATTGAATGCTGGGAACTCCTCTCTAATCTATAGGTATGAGGACAAAAGTTTCAAAGGCTGATTAATATTTAGTCTTCACAGTTAAACCTCAGTAGATTATTCCTCCCAAGGGAGTATGGTCCTTCCCTTCTCTAATTTTTGGACAGTTTGCAGTACCTGGAATGTGTCCCCCACTGAAGAGCAGGTCTTAGATTCCAGGCTTCAGGTCTATGAGAAATGAACTTCTACTGTCTAAAAGGCTCCAGGTATTTGCTTTAGCAGCCTGAGCATTCAGGTAGGGTGTTTCTGGGTTTAACTGTTATTAAAGACTACTATGAACATTCTTACCCAAGTCTATGTGTACTGGATGCATTTGTTTCTTGTGGTTAAGTACCTGGGAATATATTGGCTGGACAATGTTGCAGGTGAACATTTAATTTTTTTAAATACTATCCAGAAGTTTCCACAGTTCCTGGGTTATGTTTCTCTTGGCAGTGAGGACTTCAGTCCCTCCTTGTTCATGGGAGCATGTGTAACTGAGAGTGTTTTTAATTTTATCCGTTTCTCATTGATGTGCTGTGCTTCCAATTCTGACTAATGACAAGGGATGTGATTCTTCGCAGGATGTCTGTCTTGTTCAAATGTCTGTTTAAATCTTCTGTCTGTTTCCATATGGGACTGTTTGTTTTCTAGTTGGAATTTCAGAATTCCTTACATGTTTGTATGTAAATTTGTCATACAAACTTTTTCTCCCAGCCTGCCTTTTCATTTTTTTTTGTTCCTCAGAAGTGAGATTCTTTTTTTTTATTAATACATTTTTATTATTATTTCAGCTCATAAAAACTTAATAGGTACACCAGTTCCCTCCCTCCCTCCTCCTCCCCCCCGAACTCCCTGCTCTCCCTCCCCTCACCCCTCCCACCCCATCCCCCCGTGCCTCCCGCCCCAATTCCCAGAGTCCTTTCTTGTGCATGCCTGACTCTCCTCTGGGCCCTCCTCTCCGATGACGTACAAGGACCCAGTGGTATTTCCCTGAACCCTTTCCTGTGTTTCCCTTAAGCATAGGAACACTACTGTGGCTGTCAATCCCTTGCCTCCAAGGATCTTGGTGCCTTTAGCAGATGCTAGACTTTGTGAGGTCAATAGTGTGTTGGATATTGTGCCGGGCATGCAATATCTAATTATGATTGCTTCGGCCCTAACTTGTGTGGAGTATCTTGCAAATCATTGCTCCTCCCATCCTTTGCTCTTATGCTCTTACCGCCCCCTCTTCCGCAAATGTCCCTGAGCTTCAGGATGGGGAGAGATTGGTCTGGCCTAGTTCTAGGTGGTTGATATAGAGTCTCTGAAGTTCTGGATAGTGGTTTGTTGATTTTCTTTTGCAGTTTTGTTGCTCCTGTAATGCCCTTCACTCCATCGTGATGGGCACTGTATGTCACCCCCTGGTCAGAGACAGAAAGCTGTTAAACTGGAGTCTTATTATAAGAGCACATTCAAGGGTAGATGTAATACTTATACCCAAAAGTGGAATCGCAGGGTCATATGGCATTAGGCAATGGGAGGGGTCAATAAGGGGGTATGAACTCACCAGAAGGGGAGGGCACATAGTCCGGCAGATTAAAAAGTAACCATTTTGCAAATGGGTTGAAATACTTTTAACATTTTTTGTGAATTTATTTATTCATTTTTTGTAAAATTAATTCTCCCTCTTCACTTTTGTCAGAATTTGTTTTACCAAACCCAATTTCTACTCCAATTCTGTTTGTCTCTCTATGCCAATACCTTATCAAAATGACCTTAGATTTAGAATATTTCTTAAAACAAGATCATATTAACCTTAAGATTTTGTCTTTGAAAGCTGTTTTAGCTGTATTAATTCTTTGCATTTACACATGAATTTTAGAGTGTTTATCAGTTTGCTAAAGAGCAAGTGTGTGAAGGTTGTCGTTGGAATTGCTGTGCAAATATAGCTTTGGCTAGAAGTGACATCTTGTGCCCAGTTTTCTTACCCATCAACATGGTCTTTAAAGCTTCTTCTTGGCCATGTTTGACATGTCTGTGTGCAGATGTATTGCTCTGCCTTCTGTGTGCTCACCTCTCTTCTTGCTTGTTGTCCCATACCAATGGGAATTTCCAGTTGCTTATTCTAGTATATAGAAATAAAACTGATTGCTATATATTGACTTTTTATTCTGCAGTCTTGTTAAATTTCCTTACTAGTTCTAGAAGGTCTCTTAATAACTCCTTTGGGTGTTCTCATTATTTGTTGCTAATATATGGGAATATTTTTTTAATCTCTGATCCTGCAACCTGTCAAATCTGTTTATTAATTCAGAAGTTTTTGTGTCACTTCTTTGGAGTTTCATGCTTCTGTGAGTGAAGACTGTTACTTCATTCAATTGAGATGCCAGCTTTCTCCCTTCTCTTTCTGAGACTTTCCCACCAGTGGTGCATCAATAAAGCAGTCTTATCGTGCTCTTAGTTTTCTAAGAAAAGAAGTGGTTAAACCATCATTCTTGTCCATCAGTGTTATCTTGTGCTGCTCTTTTTCAGTGGGGGAGAATCCTTTTCTATACTTTGCTCCTTGAGTTTTTAAAACGAAGAGTGAGTGGTGAGTGTTATCAGTTTTTTCTTAGTGTTGCTTTGAACAACCCCCACTCTTGCGTATGTGTGGTGGAGCATATTAGCATGAAGTTGCTCACAGAGTTCCTTAATTCCTTTCCTACATAGTAAACCCTACAGTTTTCTCTCTCAGCCTGATGGCAGCTGTCATGGTTAGGCATAGGTGTCAACTTGACTGTTGAGGGTTTTGAGCTCTGGGCACATTTGCAGAGAATTAGTGGTTGAGTTAGGCCCAGAGCAAATCTGAAGGAGATTGTCTAGTTGATGGGGAAGGCCCAGCCTGTGGTGGGTGGGGCTAGGCCCTGAACAGATGAATAAAATACTGAGAGTCAGTTGACATTCTTTTATACATTTGGCCAGACATGATGGTCTGACAAGTAAGGATCGTCCCTCTCTCAGCTGCTATGTAGAGATTGTGTGGGCAGTTCCCCTCAGCCCTGGTGTTGATGCGTGTTCTCCCTTCAAGCTGGACTGAGAACTGTAACTGGATTGTCGTAAAGAAATAAACCCCTTGTTCACTCAAGCCGTTCGATGGTCATTTATCAGCAACCATGCAGGCAAACTGCAACAGTTGCTATATTTGTTTTCTCTGTCTTTTTTTCTGGTAAATTTTATTTTTATTTTTATTTTTTTAATTTTTTTATTTATTATTTATTCAATTGTGCGTTATGTGTGTGTGCACATGTGTGTATGTGTGTGTGTGTGTGTGTGTGTGTGTGTGTGTGTGTAGAACCACGGGTGAATTCGGGAACCAGCTCGGACCTGCCTCCACCTCCTCCTTGTTTACTCTGCCCCGGGATTCACAGGCTCTGCCCTACCAGGACCAGAAAAGCAGGCTGCTCTGCTGCCAGGCATCTATAGGTGGGGTCTAGGATCTGAACTCAGGACCTTCCGCCTGCAAGGCAGAGGCTTAACCCCTGAGCCATCTCTCCAGCCTCCAAGAGAGCAAACTTTTGAGTTTCCTATATGTTCTTATTTTTGGTTCACTAATTTCCAACATGATTTTTATTATTTCTTTTTCTTCAGGTTTACTTTAGACTCCTTACAGTTGTTTGAGTGAAAGAGAAGGAATGTTGACTTTCAAACTTCTGCCCTAAAAGCAGTCATTTGGCACTTGTAGGTAGGTCTGTGTAAGCGCATTCCCACAAATCTGATGCACTTTTCATTTCCTTTCTGTTCAGAAAACTCACTTTCTCTTCCTCTTTCTCTGTTGCTTTTGTTAGATCCATGAACCTCCCCTCTTCCACATAGTCAATTTCTCTCTTTCTCTCTCTCTTTCTCAGATACTCAGCTCTTCTCCAGAATCATTTTAATTCCAAAAGATTGAATTTTTTTTTTAAATTTCAGTGTCTCTAATAACTTTTTGAATATAGGTTAGTTATAATAATAAGTATCTGTTAACACTAACCCTTTAAAGTTTGGGTCTGTCTTGTTTTGAGTCATTGAAATATTTCCTCATTTTTAAACAATGTCATATTTCTTTGAGAGGGGGAAGAGTGAGAGAGAGAGAGAAAGTGAGAAAGGAGAAGTCAGCCCAAGGCACATGCATGTCATAATGCACAGGTGGAAATCCAAAGATAACTTTTAAAAGTCAATTTTATTTTTCCATGTGGACTTTGGGTGAATAAACTCAGGTAGCCATTTTTGTGAATAGGTGCCTTACCCACTGAGCGTCTTGATTTTCTCATTTTGGGTGGTATTTTCATGTCACTACACACGTGTCAGTTTACATGCTAGACATTGTACTGGATGTTTTTGTCTAGTAAATCCTCATGTCTCCTGGGCCATGCCTCCCTGTGGGTATTTCTCCTTTGGCAGAATGGAACTGGCCTGGTCAAGGCTTAATCCTTAGGCCCAGCCCTGGAGTGGTCCTCTCTGGGCTCTGTTTCAGGCCTTTGAATCCCACTCTGCAGGAAGGGCTGCACTCCCAACAATGAAAGTATTTTTGATAACGATTCTTCTAGTTATGATATGTATATCTTCTTATTGGCTTTTGTTTTTTTCTTCTGTTTTAGTATATTATGTTAATGCAGAACTTTTTTGTTTTCTTAAATTTTAATTATTGTTTATTTGGCAACTCTACTACTATTATAAGAGGTTTGACACAGCTCACCCACAGTAATTGTGCTTTTGTTGTATGGGAGGCTTTCAAACTAGATTTCCCATATCACTTTTTTCTCAGTCCTAAAAAGTAGCATTTTAGCAGATGACACTTCTGACAGCTAAGTGGTGGAAGAATAAACACACATCTGTTAGCACAAGTCAAACAGGAGTTATTGAGAAGAGGTACAAGAAATGCAATGAGGAGCTGCAGACAGAAAGAGCTGGTATCCTAAATGCTTCCTCTCTCTTCTGTTTTTTTTTTCTACTTCATTCTTTTCTCTTTAGTGTTGTAATGGTTTGAAATGTGTCCCCCACAGTGTCATGTGTTTGGGAACATCATGGCACCATTGAAAAATGGAACCTTGCTGGAGGAATGAGGTCAGAAGTGGGCCTTGAAGTAGATTAATCTCACCCTACCTCTAGGAGGAGTCTGCCTTGCAGCAAGAAGTCTGGTAACTCTCAGCCTCTAGGATGGGTGTGACATATTTTATCTCCAGCTTTGGCCAGCCAGCCATGCCTCCTTGCCCATGAAAGACTATATCTCCCCTGTGGAACCATAAGCTGAATAAATCTCCCTTTATCCCTCAAGTTGCTTGACTTTGAATGTTCTCTCACAGCAATATACAAGAGTAAATATTACAAGTGTGTATTTTCTTCTTCCTTTTATTCTATTTTTGTTATTGTGAATATTTTAAGATTCTACTATAGTAGAGTTGCAGGTCCCTTGCCACCAAGCTGTTTATGTCAGACAGCAACCTTCCATCCGGTGTGATGGCTGTGAGTCCTCAAGTGTAGCCCACAGCTGTCAGTTGATTTTAATCAATCACACTCTGGCATTCATGGCTAGTTCAGAAAGACACAGAAGAATATGTTATAAAGAAAAAACACATCTTTCAGGAAGCAACATGCCACAATCTTATCCAGCCTCCAAAACAGCAAAGTTTATAGACATTTTCTGTTTGATTTTGCTTCTGCAGGAACATAAAGCAATGGTGTTAGTCATATCAAACCATCTGTCTCCTTTTCCTCCTAGGAAATTGTAATTGTTTAAAATGTGAACTGTCTCTCATAGTCTCATATGTTTAAAAGTTAAGGCACTTTTAGGAGGTGGAGCTTTGTTGGAAGAAGACAGTCATAAGGGGTGGGCCTTGAGGTTGGTTAACTATGCCCTGCTTTAGTTAAGGAATCTGCTCTTGAACTTGCAGCAGCTGTCTGCCTCTGTGATGTCTTCAGTGACTTAGTCTACCTCCAGACTCTGCCAGCCAGACATGCCTTTTTTGCCATAAATAGAAGACTGTATCTTTCCTCTGGAACTGTAAGATGATTTCATCTCCTTTTCTCCCATGAAGTTATTTGACTTTGGGCCTCAGTGTCTCATAGCACTAAAGAAAAGAGTAACTGGTACGGAAATTTGTGCCGAGAAGTGAAATACTGCTGTGAAGTGAAATCTGCTGGGACCAGAATGTGAAGTGTTTTGAAGTTGAGAGAAATTATCATCAGAGAAGTGTAGTGTCATTGTGTGAGACTAAGAGTACCCGGTACCAAAAAGTGAAGTTGTTTGTAAAGCTGAGAGTAGTTGCTTCCCAGTATTATGGTCATTATTGAGATATGGCTAGTGTGCCTTTGGAATTGTCTGTTGGTGGTCGGGGGGATATGGAGAATTTGGGGACTTTGCACTGGGAAAGTCTTTGTGTCTTGGAGATTGAGCCTAGGAGGCCATTCTAGTGATAGCATGGAAGAGAGTAGTGCTGTTAGAAATGCAGGTCATGGAAACCTAGTTTGTGAAGATCCAAAAGGCAGAGACTGTTTTAGAAACTTGATAAGGGGCAAATGATGTGATCAAGTTTTGCCCTTAGTCTGAAACCTGAAATTAAAGTTTGATCAAGTTTTGTCCTTAATTTGAAAGCTGAAATTAAATTTGAGTGCTTGGTGTAGGAATTTTCCAGGCAGTGTAGCATGGCTACTTTTTAATGTTCTTGTTCAGAGTTATAAGAAAAAAGAGCAAGGAATCAGGCAAAAAGAAGTAAAAACTGTTAGATTTGATGAAAAATACAATAGCATGCTTGAAGAGTTGAATCAGGAGAGGGCAGAGAGCAAAATGTTTGCTATTGTTAAAGAGATGATCTCCATTAGTGAATGAAAGCCTGTTCTACATTTGGATAACAGAACAATCTGGACCCTATGGGCAAGATCCTCAGGGAAAGATCCAACTCATAACAATGAAAATTATTTTGGAAGGAAAGAGCTAAAGGGAGGAATCCAAATGAAGGTCCACTCTTCCTCATTCCCAGTGTCAGCACAAAGAAGCTGAACCAGCTGTGAGTCCGGGGGTCAGTCTCCAAACCAACGCTGGAGAAGAACCTGGCAGCATCCTCCATACGGTCCTGCTTTTTAAAGGCATCAAACATGCAAGAAGGAAAAATCATGGATCCTTCTTGCAAGGTTTCAGAGTGGCAGAAACCAGGTAGTGTATGGTGGAAAGTCAGTTTACAGGTCCAAGAAGAGCATTTTGTGCAGTGGAATTAAGTCTAGTTTTCCATTGATAAGTGTAGATGTTAGAAAGGCCAAAGCCAATGTGGGACATCTGCTAAGGAAAGCTGTATATACCATGAGGGGAACCAGCCCAAGAGAATGATGTGTTCTATGGACAGCAGCTGCAGTGGAGGTGTGGAGCTGGAGCCCTTTGGAAATGAGATGATTTCAACAAGAAGCTCATCTGCTGGATTTGAAGCTGCAAAATTTGGAGTTTCTCCTGATGGTTTGTGGCCTTGTTATAGACAGATCTTTCTTGGATATGGTCCAATTCCTCTCTTTTGGAAAGGGAATGTTTATTCTGTGCCATTATACGTTGGGAGTATGTAACTTGTCTTTGGATATTACAGGAGGCTTTAGATATTGGACTTTTGGGCTGTGTTAGGACTACTAATTTAGTGTGTGAGGAATTTAAAGTCGGACTGAGCAAAGTCTGCATAATGAAATGACAATGAGCTTGTAGAGGTCAGGAATGGAGCATCATGGTTTGAAATGTGAGTCGTTCCACATAGGCTTATGTGTTTGAATCTTTATTTTAGGAAATTCATGGCACCTTTAGGCAGTGGAGCCTTGTTGGAGGAAGGCAGTCTTAGGGGGTGGGCCTTGAGGTTGGTTAACCTTGCCTGGCTCTAGTTAGGGAGTTTGCCCTTGATCTTGAAGCAGCAGTTTTCAGCCTCCATGATGTCTGCAGTGACTTAAGCCTCCTTCAGCTTCTGCTGCCATTCATTCCTTTTCTTCCATAAAGGACTGTATCTCGCTCTGGAGCCATAAGCTGAATAAATCTTCTTTTTTTACTCCTTAAAGTGTTTGAAACTCGGTGGTGTCTCACAGCAGCACAATGAGTAACTAGTACAGCCATATTCAACTGGCATTTCTGTGTCAATTTTGAGTCTGCCCTAGAAGCTTTCTCTAAATCTGTCTTACTATGCATGGGAGGGCATGGAAGTTAACATAGCTGACCAGCTTGGGTACCTCCATGGACTCTGAAGTGGTAAGTAGTTTCATGGATGGTCCTTCCAGGTGTTTTCTCCATTCTTTCCCCAAAAAATTAAATCAATGGGAAAATCCAAGTGAAGTGAAGCCTGCCTTGGTCAAGGGCCTGAGGCATGCTCGCAGAGACTTGGTATGGAAATGACACTATTCAGATACTGCTGCTTGTATTTGTAATAACTAATCTTGTTATCTGGGAATTTATGATTATTATGGAAGCATCATGGTGTGTCTATGTGAATGTTTCCAGAAAAGTTTACTTGAAGTGGGAAGACCCACCAAATGTGGGCATTAACATCCCATATGCTGGCGTCCTGGACTGAAATAAAAGGAGAAAGCAAGTTGAGCACTAGCTTTCATCTCTCTGCTTTCTGGTTGCAGACACAATGTGACTCACACTCTTTCCATCATACTTGCCCCACACTGATGGACTAAACCTTGAACTGTGAGCCCAAATAAGACTTTCCTTCCATAAGGTGATTTTGTCACAGTCACGCAGAAAGTAACAAACACAGCCTTTGAAGGCACATGTGTCTATAGTCACAGCACTCAGGAGGCTGAAACAGGAGGATTGCAGCCATATATCCAATGAAAAGCTCTGAACTGGAAAAAAGATAGGCAGTCCAAGGTGAAAATGGGCACAGAATCACAGCATTTCATGTGTAACCAAAGGTCCTACTTGCCATTTGAGTGGTGCCTGAAAACTACTTTGTGGAGGAAGAAGACCTTCACTAGAGTACAGAAACTTCCACCTGATGCCCAGAGTCCAGATGTGCATTGGTCACTGAACAGTTCGTGCTGTGCAAACTTCGCTTCTTATCATGAACATGTGTGCTGAAGTAGAAAGCCAGTCCTGTGATGGGGAGTACATCTGCAAGTCAGATGCATTCCAAGGAAATAAGAGGAAAGTGCATTATGTTAATATTGAAGAAAAGCTTACACTTCTAGAGTCGGGTCATTATATAAGCAGGATAATTTACATATCCAGTAGCACCATCCTGAACTTTGTGCTAAAAAAAGCCTCTTAATGTTAGAATTAGCCTCCTTTGCATTTGGCACTGTAAAGAATCCATGGGGATCTGACCATCAGTAGATAGCAGCATTCTTCTGAAGCACATGGGTGTGGATATAAATGAGCTTCTTGTGCTCTTTCTGTGAATCTATTTCTTTGAAAACACAGAATCTCCCTAGGCTGACCTGGAAATCAAGATCCCTTTGCCTTTCCATCCCAGGTGCTGGTTTATAGGGATACACTACCATACCCGTTCTTCCTGTTTTCTAGGTGCCACATTTGACTCTGTTGCTTCAGTGAACAGTTCCTCAGACTTTTTGCAGGTTGACTGTTTCTGCAGTGTCAGACACAGTCCATTGAGATTACATGATCCCCATGATGCTATCTTTGGGACCATCTGCCATGTAAGTTTCTTGGCTCCAGTAGTATTCTGGTACTCTGGATGGAGCCATAACACCCCAGGATGGTCTTACCTTCTCTATGGAGGACAGGCGTCTAACTCTGTACCTGTTGCTGCAAGATGAGAATCAGACTGTGGGAACTCTGCCGTAGTCAACTCCTGTGTATGTTGAGGCTAGGACATGGAGACATTGCAGCACTACATACTTTCCTGTGTGTGGGGTTGTAATAGTCATGGAATATTTCTATGGCCTGGAGGAAATTCTCTGCCATACCTGGTCTGTGTTGTTGCAGATGGCATGGACTTCTATCTTGGGCCTCTGTCTACTCATCACTTAGGCAACTGCAGTATTGAAAGTGATATCAGCAGGTGATGTTCACATGGGATAATGTATACAACATGCTCAACACATTACCTCATGTACAGGAAGCATGAACAATTGTTGACCATTTAAAGAAGAGTACAAATGGATATGGTACTCCTTAGCCCAGGGTCAGAGAAGGACCATTTATGTCATTCAGAGTATAAATGGAAAGAACAAAAGGGTGAGGGATGAAAGGAAAAAAAGATGTTGACAGTTTGCCCCATAGAAGTTTGGTATGATTTGTGTAAAACTTCCACCTGGGGGAAAATAGTGATACCACTGCTTTTTGCTTTTGTGTTCACTCCTGTGTCTTCTTGTGTACAATTAACTTGTACTTTCTTAGAAGTTTTTGAAAGCACTGAGAAAAGGTAGAATTGTGCCAAAAGACAAGTTCCTTGGCCTATTTTCTCAGTGTCAGAGAACGTTCTGCTGTCTGCCAGGCTCCAGGCTGCAAGAAGAGCATGTGGGAAGTTTGGTCATGCTGTCATTAATAAGTTCACTGCCACTCTGATTATTGTGAACTGCTATTATCTGATCATTTATTAGTAAGAAAAATAAAGCCTCTTTGTCCCCCTCACTTATTTGTTCCCTGATACTCTTTCTTTACAGAGGCCCCCGCTTCTGAACTCTGCCGTTTTCCCAGTTGAGAAACTCTTTGTGTGCCTTGCAGGGCAGGCCTGCTTCCTCTGCTTTTGGTTTCTACATTTCTCCTTTACTGTAGGAGGGTAATCTTGTTGAGTTAAGATTTCTTGTTCATTAATTATCTTCTCTTAATATTTCAAGTCTTTTCTTCTGATTCTTCTTGTTCTTAGGATCTCTGAAGAGAAGTTTGATAGTCCGGTTCTTGATCCTTCATAGAAGGATCAACATCTTTCCTGCTGAGGTTTCCTGGAGTTTTGAATAGACATGCTTAAATGCAATTTTTTTTTTGTTTTTGCTTGCTTTTTTCTATTGTTCTTTGAACTTTCTATATTGGAGAATGATTATTTGTCACTAATTTTCCAAGAATTTGAGCTGTTAATTCTGATATTTATCAAAATCAATCTTTATTTTCTTGATATTTCATTACAAGTATGTTATACCTTTTATAGATTTTTTTGTTTGTTTGCCCTGCTCCATTTCTTTTTTCTTTTTCCTTGACACTCCAGTGTGGGAAGTCCCTGATTATTTTTCAGTTCCCCTTTACTCCTCATTGGTACATTAGCCCATCCAAAGAATTCATTTCTTTTATGATGGTTTTGCTCCCCTTTTACACTGTTGCTGTCAATGTCAGAGATTCAACTATCATCTTGTCCTTGGGCTTCTCTGATTATGATGTGTTGATTGATTTTATCATGCTACTTGGACGCCCTTCAGTTTTTGGGATAATCCAGTCCTCCAGCTGATGTGTTCTGAGCAGGTTTGAGCATGGTGATGCTCATCCTCAGCAGAGTCTCCTCTTCACTGTCCAGTACCCTGAGATCACAGCAAAACCCTCCTGGGACAGTGGCAGGATGCCAGGGGAAAAGAAAGCTGTATGTGCTTTTGGACAAAGGCCAATGACTTTCAGCAGCGCTTCTACTAGGAGGGAGTCTTCCCTTAGGTGAGATAACAAGGCCAGTGGAAAGACCTAGAGCTATGTGTTCTCCTGCCCTACTATTGGTTAGGCTCTGATAGCATGATTAGGAACCGGGCTGCCTTGAATACATTTCAGAATGATTTTTTTCTTTTCCTTGCTGGCAACACAGGGAGTTTTCTCTATTCCCTTCCCTGGGAACTTGAGGAACCCCTCAGACATGGCCCTGATTGGTATTGAACTCTCAAGGTAGATTGTACTCAGCTCAGCACCATCTGCTTCTCTAGCACTTGCCGTCTCTAAGGCAGCTTCTGCTCCCAGCAAACAGTGATTCTCCAAGTATGTCTATTCATCCTTGTGGCTTTTAGGATGTTGGTCTGTCTTGCGTCCTTGGCTCTTGGATGGTCTAATGCAATTGTCTGTTTTTCAGAATTTCATACTTCTTTAGTACAAGAACTTTGGCTTTCACTCTCTTTCTAGGTTGGGATGAAATTAGGGATGCTGTGCAGATGTGATCACCTCCTCCAGGGCTGTAACGAAAAGCCCTGGGTGGCCGAATTTTGCTCCTGGAGATCCCATCGCAGGCCAGCAAGTCCTCCCCTGCAGTAAGCATAGTTTCATAGGAGAAACTCAGTTGTCTCCTCTGCTTTTTCTGTTCCTACATTCAGTTCATTTCTTTGAAATGTTGGAACTTTGTTTTGGGCACATGAAGCCACCTTATTTCAGCCACTATCAGCTGACTGGATATACTGATATCTGCATTGGTTTGTGCTAACTTGGAGCATAGCTACTGCTAGCTGACTAGATGCAGTGATCCTTGTGCACCAGTCTGTACTCTCTTGGGAGCACAGTTATCTTTTTTTTTCCTGTTCGTATGGGAGTCATGGCAAACTACCAAAGATGCTGTTTTTCATGGGAAATCTCAGTCATGACTTTCTCCCTCCACATTCTTTTTTTCAGGGGAAATGTGGAAATTTTACTACCCAACAGATGAAAGTCATTTGAAGTTCAGGAGGATGCTTCCTGCATTTTCTCGATCTTGGTGGTCTCTCCCTTTTCTATACAAAGTTATCCTTCAGCATTTGTAAGATGTAGGTCATCCATGATGATTAGTATTTGTGTTAATAGCATCTCTGGACTGCTGATAACTCCTACCTTAGTGTAAATGCTGTGTAAGCAATAATTATCATACAATATTATTTAGACATTAAGGATAATTACTAGAAAAAAGTCTGTCCATATTCAATATACTGAAAAGTGTTCCCAAGTGAATAGTTTTTTAATTTGTGGCTGGTTAGATCCAAGGATATGGAGTTCATAGTTGTGGAAGCTTATGTGTATTTCTCCTAGTCCATCCTGTATCTGCAGTCAGCTTTCTTTTAGTTATGTTTTAATTTTTGTGGTGCCTGGGAATGAAATTCAGGCAATTGCATATGGAAAGCTGTACTCAGACTTACAAGCCCATGGCTGACCTGTGCTTTATCACATTAGGATCTAATTGTTTTGATGCACAGAGAAAATTTTAGTCCATAAAAGGAAATGAGATTAAATCCAAAGGACATGATCTTTATTCATTGCATGTACTGAATGAAATTATCATACTATGTCTTGTAAACATGTATGCAGTAATTAAAAATGAAGAAAATGTGGGCTGAAGAGATAGCTCAAGCTATCTCAAGCAGAATGTCCTGAATTCAGATTCCAAGTCACATGTAAAATGCCTCCCAAGCAGAATGTCCTGAATTCAGATTTCAAGTCACATGTAAAATGCCAAGCAGAAATGATGGCATCCTGCACTTCCAGCCCTGGTGGGTGGAGCATGGGAAATCCCAGAGTAAACCAAAAAGAAGGGTAAAAGCAGTCTGGAATGATTTCTTAAGTCATCCTTGATCTCTACCAGGACAGGCAGTACCCTCTGATACACACACACACACACACACACACACACACACACACACACACACAATTTAAATAAATAAATAAATACATACATACATACATACATACATACATACATAAATGAATGAATAAATAAACAAACAAATAAATAAATAAATAAATAAATAAATGGAATGAAATGAAGAAAAAGTAAAATGAAAATGAGAAATGATGACTGGGGATGTTGTTCTAGGATAGAGCATGATGGAGACCCTGGGTTTCATTTACATAATCACAATAACTAACAATAAAAAGTAATAAAACACGAAAGAGAAAGCAGAGAAGAAAAGAAAGAAGAGAGGAAGATGGGATGGAGAATGAGAGGTCAAAGGTGCCTTATAAAGAGCATGCAGATGAGAAATGAGGCTTGAGAAGAGGGTCCATGTTGACATGGAGAAGGGAAGCTTTAGTGCAAGCACAGCTGTGTTACACCATTTTTAATCCATCTTCTTCTGATAGTCTGTATATCCAAGTTTTCTACTCAGGCCAACATTTGTCCCATTGCTCATGTTGACAGCTATCTGCAGGTGACATTCATGTGCTTGTGCCAGGGCTGGAGGCTCTTGACTTTGCTCAGGACTTAACCTCTCAGATGTTCAAGAAATCATTTTTCAGCATTCGAATGTCTCTGGCAGGAATTTGAGGTTAATCTGGGCTATCAACAGTATCTCGTTTAAAAAATTTTTTTTCTCATTTGCTCAGAATGAAATGATTATTCTTTCTTCGAATTCATTTGTCCTTAGTCTTTGAAGCTATTTTAAAATCTTATTTCATTTATTATTACTGTGTGTGTGTGTGTGTGTGTGTGTGTGTGTGTGTAGTGTGTGTATGTATTTGTGTCTGTGTGATGTATATATGTAAGGATGCACATGCTTGGTTCACATGTAGAGGTTAGAAGACAGCTTTGGAGTGGATTCTCTCCATTTTTCACATGGTTTTCAAGTAGTGAACTCAGATCTCTGGATTTGTACAGCAAGCATCTTCGCTTGTCTAGCTGCACTATATAATTATTTTTTCATGGGGGTTTCTGTTGGTTTTCACATTTTCCTGATTGGTAAAGATAATGGCTGTTGCATCATTGACAGCTGCTACCTTAGGTTATGATGATGAAATCACTAAGTGTGAAGTTGTTTTCTGTGTGTGTGTGTGTGTGTGTGTGTGTGTGTGTGTGTGTGTGTGTTGAAACACTGCTGAAAGCCTTGGGTGCAGACCACAGGTAGATAGGCTCCTTCCTGTGAAGAACATTGAGAGAGCTGGGATCCAAAACCAGCTGTTCAGTGACAGAGTATCCGAATCCAAATCAAGATGCCTTGACACTTTCCACCTTGTCCTATTTAGCCACAGTGTAGAACAAATGCGAGTTTAAATTCCTAATTATTCTCGGAGTGTGGCCCTTCTGTAGAACCAATGCAAGGAATGAGACTGGAGACTGTGCTCAGCAATGGGCACCAGACCATGCTGATAGTGAAGGGGATCCTGAGGTTTTGTTAGAGTTGTGCCTTAGAATCTTATCCATAGCTCAGCCATACGCATTCTGAGATCACCAGATAGTAGAGTAGTGTTAAGGTGCTCCACACCAGCAGTTGTTCTTCAAGAGTGATAGATACAACTCCTAACTCAGAACCGAAGAAGTAAATGTGATTCCTTTATGTCTTTGCACTGACATGGTTTAGCCCTTACCCTGATGGTGATGACAAGGGATAGGGACCACAGAACTCCTATGTGACGTCAGTTGCCTCCCCAGGGTAGCGATTTGAGAACATAACCTGAGTCTTCCACCCCTGTGCTTTCCTCGTGCCTCTCAGTCAGAGATAGAAAATGAAAACAAATCCAGCCTGGATATAGGGCCACCAAAAGATTCCCATGGAAGGATCTTGGGGGTGTACATGTCACCCCCTCATGTCAGACCAACATGCCCGAGAAGGGCTTGGCTTCTAGGAGTTGCTAAACTGTAGATAGGCATGGGATACAGTGTTACCATGAATGTGTATGTGTGGCTTCCACTCTGCTGCTGCTGTGGGTGCACAGCTGCTGTCTTCAGCACCCATGCAGCAGTCTGTCTAATAAGTAGGATGTGCTGAAATGTGTATCAGATCCCTGTACCTGCGACTTAAATAATGCCATGATATCTTGGATTTAATTTAAGTAATGTCGGGGCTGGAGAGCTGGCTCAGAGGTTAAGCCTCTGCCTTGCAGGCGGAAGGTCCTGAGTTCGGATCCTAGATCCCCACGTATAGATGCCGGGTGAAAGTGGGGGCGGCCTGCGTTTCTAGTCCTGGTAGGACGGAGCCTGTGAATCCCGGGGCAGAGTAAACAAGGAGGAGGTGGAGGTGTCCATGGTGGTTCCTGAATTCGCCCGTGGTTCTGCACACACACACACACACACACACACACACACACACACACACACAAGCGCACACACATGCACAATTGAATAAATAAAAAAAGTTTTAAAAGAATTTAATGTCATGATTTCTTGAGTTTCTGGTAAATAATTACTAAGTCTGAGCTTTCCACTCAGATAACCAGTAGTGGGATCTTTATGCATCAGAGAAAACTGTATTTCCAGTTTTGTTTTCTTTTAGTTTTGGGCTAAAAACAAGATGTCAGAGTCAGGTTGTCCTCTTCAGCTATAGATTGCTCATTGTACATAAAAATAATGTTCTGAAAAAAGTGAGCATTCTTATTAAGATTCAGTGAATAGAACACTTGCTGTATAATTATGAGAACCTACATTCAGATCTCCAGATTCCATGCGAAGCCAAGTGTAATACGCCTGTCTATGATCCTAGCAATGGGAGGTGTAGATAAAAGAATTCCCTGAAGCTCATGAATCATCTAACCTGATGCACACTGTAAATGGCAAAAGACTCTGTCTCAAGTGAGGGAGGTGATGAGAGCTGAAAGGCACAAGCATCCATGTGCATACTTGCTTACATCACACACACAGGAGCACATATCCTCACATACATGCACTTACATTTACACACTCAAACATGCATGTGCACACATACATCACATACACAGATGCGCATATCCATACACACATGCCTCTGCTTTTACACATGTTCACACACTTATAGACCACACACACATATACACATATGCATGTACATGTGCCTGAACTCACACAATCATGCACACATACTTATATCACACATATATAAATTCCTACCTACAAATATGGACATTATACACATGCATACTCACATTTGCTTACATCACATATGTACATACAAACATGACGAACATGCATACATGAACATTAACTTATATCACCTACATATATAAACATTACACACACATACATATGCATATCACACAGACATTCAGGTTTACAGGCACACATAAATAGACATTGTATGAACATATACAGACTTCACATATGCATAGACACAATACATGTTATATAAATATCATATACACACATATACACATATAATTACAGTATATTTGGATTATGCATATACATACACATGCAGTTAAATACACATACGTGTCATACACATGTATATATATATGTTAATAAAATTTTCAGTGACTGTAGTCTATTAAGAGTTAAAATTATGTATTTATTCTAGGTTATTATTTGGTTTGAAGTTGGGCTGCTTCTAAAATCAGCATTCTGTTAGATGTGAAAAGCATTCATGACAAAATTGTTTAGTGAAATTTTCAGCCAGGAGGTGTAATTAAATAGGCCCAGACACCCTGTAGGTTGGCAGAGCCAACTATGGATGAATAACACGAGACCTGTCACAGTTGCTCTCATCAACTGTTACCAATTCAATTAAAAAAAACCCAAAAGTTAGATGGCTAAAGCTATTTTAAATGATGTTGCTCCTCATTATTCTGAAGACTTGGAAAAAGAGGCAGGAAAAGAGGGAGAAGCAAATGTCTGTGGCGTTCCAGGGCTCTGCTTTGTGATGTAGCTGTGAAACTTTTTGTTAGCTCCCGCCCCCTTTGTAAACAGATCTTCATGAGCAACCCAAGTGTTGTCAAATGTTTGGGGACTTGGAGGCAGCTGAGTGTAATGCATGCTCAGACCCTGGGTATGATCCTAGCACACAAGTAAATTTTTCAAGTCTGTCAGTATCCATTCTTGCCTTCTGATAGAAGTCATATGGTTTTGGCAAGCTTCTGTACAGTAATGGGTTTTATTCCCTGTAATTTACCAACATACACACTTTTGCTAAGATCTTGGAATAGTCCTGAAAGCCACAGTAAATGACAATGCCTTGCAAACTCAGGTGCAGCTCTGGATCAGTTAGGGAAAGCTTCTGTCCCTTCAGCTACAGGGTGAGTGCTAGTCTTTCTGCCTGATGCAAGCTATTTATTGTCTTCTTTGGAATGTGAGAAACAGTAAATACTGCAGAAATCTTACAGAACCAGTCTAGGGTCCTGACTATCAGCTGTGCATATGTGGTTCATTCACGGTGGCAACCTCCTCCTACCACCAACATGGTGCAGAATAGGACTGCTGCTGTTGGCTACATGGTTCTCAGACCTAATTCTGAAAGGCAATGCACCCCAGCTGAAGATTCTGGGGCTTGTCAGACTTCATGGTTCTACAGGCCAGTTCCTTGTATTACTACTTTATGTGCACATCTTGTTCTTGCTAACTTTTTTCCTCTGGAAAACAGTGACTAATAGCTAACATTCCTTCCAGTGTGTTTGCATTTCTTTTGGTAGACAGTGTCAAGATTGCAAGTTTGTCCTGTATAGGAAAGCGATGTGTGCTCCAGATAAGATACAGAGCTCACAGAGGATAGATCTAACCAGGTGGCACTTAGTGTGAATTGTCAAGGAAGAGCTGACACTAAGCAACCCTTATGTGCCTCAGTAATGAAAGACTATCGTTAGCCATTGCCTGTTTTGCAAATTGATGAGATATGGGTGGGCAATGAAAGAAGTGAAGACAGTTGGATTTCACAACCCTGCCATTCCCATTTTCCTCACCTGTACTGCACTTGGCTGCTTCTACCATGCAACCTCCAGATCCTCACTCCTCCAGATGTGGGTGGCACACATCTGGGTGTGTGAATTGGTTCTGCTGTGGAGATCTTCGATCAGTCATTCTGATTCAGAGATTCAGGACTGCATGTATCTGGTATGGAGCCAGAGCTAGGCCCATGCTCTGCCTCTCAGCTGCACCCAGCTGCCTCAGACACATTCTCTCTTCCTTTCCCCGGCTGTGAAATGGGAGCTTGAAGCCAGTGGTATAGTACATAACTGTGTTAAACTTGAGCACACACACTCCAAAGTGTTGTTTTCCTAAATCTGGTTACTCTGACTAGCTGGGTACTTTCCCATCCCAAGAAGTTGGCAGCATGTGAAAATCTGGAGTGGGGCTTGTGGCTTCCTTGCAGACACACTACTAGTTTGCTGCGTGCTCCACGTCCCGCAAGAGTCTGTCTTCTTTCAGCCCCGCTACACACATTCAGCATTTTGTCCACCATTATTTTTTCTAAAAAACTGACCCAGGACTCGAGTCTGTTAATTTTAATGACTTTATAGTGGCTTACATTTCATTTTAAATGCAGGATATTTGCTAGTAAAAGCTGTAAAGGTCTTTTTTCTTTAAATTCAACTACAAGATATATATGGGAACAAGAGTGGCAGACTGTCTTTGCACATTAGAACATGAAGAGGTGATATTGACAACCTTGCTCCTCATTTGTTCAGTTCATCTCTCTATTGGTTGGGCCAGGGGCTGGCGATGAGCAAGACTATTCCAGACATGCTTAATGGGGCCTTTGTCCTCATCCAGTGATGGGTGGCCTCCTGTCCAGAATTCTGATGACATGGGAGTTCTGACACCCAAGATGGAAACGTCTTGGTTGAAGCTGGCCCTGTGATCTCTAAAGGGAGTTCTAGCTCACTGATGTCCTTAAGGTTTTTAGTGTTTCATAATGCAGGGAGCCTCAAGAGAGACTCAGAAAGTGTCATGAAAGCACTTGGTTGTGGCATCCTAGTGACTTCCTGGATGCCACAGTGGTATTTTTCATTAGCACTCACCAAGCTGTCTTGGGAACCTCATTGGTATCAGGGGGAGATGCTCAACCTTGCCACTTAGAACTTTCGAGTCTGAGGATGAAAGTGAAGTCACATGGGCAGGTGCCCTTGCTGCCAGTGGATCTTCCATGTGCTAGTCCCAAGGAGGGTCTCATACCAGGCCCATAGATGGTTCTGCAGGGCAAGACGGACCTAACTTCAAGATGACCACCTTTCACACTGAGGGTAGAGGGCAGGGCCTCTTAGTGCTTCTTTCCCTCTTGCTCCATGGTCTATCAACACTGTCTCAAGTGATCTCTAACTTGGCAAAAATCCATCATAATGTCCCATCCATTAAGATGTGAGGATGTTATCTGTTCCAAATTACATTGCCATTCAAAGGTAAAGGGGATAGGGAATTCGGCTCCATGAAAACCCCAGGTTTGTGCCAACCCTACAGTGCAGTCTATGTAGACATGAGTTTCTGCTCCTTCACTTGGGGAGACTCAGTATCGCTAGGTCCTGCGTAAGTGAGGTTGGGATCATCCTTTCACATGCTGGACCCATGTTTCCTCTTGGCCTTAATGTATTCTCTGCTAGCAACTAATAGGGAGTCTTATGCAAACCTGTCTGAACCCTTTTCTCCAAAGTAACAGTGAAAGAGGTGCTATGCTGGTTGTGGAAAAAGAGAAGAGGAGAGTGACAGAATGGTCTGGGATTGCACAGGAACTGAGGACACTGAAGGTGAAGGTAAATGGAAGATGGTATTTGTGTGCTCCAGCTGAGCCACTGCTGCCCCCATAAGGTGGGAGAGAAGTGTGAGATGTTGAAGCTGCCGAAGATGCCTGCTAGCACCAGAAGTTAAATAAACAAAGAGAAGGGGAAGAATGTAAATTAATGACTTAGGAGGTTTCCCCAAAAAAATTTTTGGGAAAATACCCAAGGAAAACAAGCAGCAAGGTAAAAGGTCATTTTCAGGTTGTTTTCCAGTAGTAATCTCACAGATTAAAAAAAGAAAGAAGATAGTTTCACATCGCTATAAGTAGCCTTTCTGAATCTCCGAGATGCTGACACTAATTAGGATAGCTTAAACTCATGATGTCTGTTTCCCAGTATAGGAATTATGTAAGCAAGACTGCAAGAAGATAAAGATGACAATGAGATGGTAATACATGCCTTGTGAGAGTCGAGGCTTTCTACTGTTTGGGCTTTCTGTACTCAGGGTGTAGATACCATGTGAGTGGGAGTCTTGGTAGCAATCAGCTTAGGAACTTGGACCTGAAAGTAAGTTCATCTTCCTGGTGTGTGTGGGAAAGCAGAATATCTACCAGTCTCAGTGTTGTTTATGATCTTGACAGTCCAATTTTGAGGGAAATTTACATTAATTTTTCTCCCTGAGTAAGGAAATGGAAGGTAGGTATATCGTGCTTATACCTTGTTCATGTTGACTCTTTGCTATGAGCCAAATTTAGGGAGAACCTATGATGATTAGGTCCAGGATGGATGGTGTTAGACTTGCCAGTGCTAGATTGGTTGACTTTTTTGTATTACCTCCTAACAACTTAAGGTAGGTTTAAAGGAACATGAAAGGAGTAATGAGGTTCTGTAAGAAAGACTTGGTCCAGCCTGTGGGGCAAATTAAGACAGTAACAGGAAGATAAGAAAGGGTGATTGATGTTAAATAATATGTGAGTTGCGGCTGCCCCAGGCACAAAAGAAACACACTGACATTGCTCCGTTCTATCTGGAGCACAGAACCAAGAGAGAACAGTTACTTGGTAAGAACGTGGGTTCCCTATCTGGGCCTAAGGAAACCTCCCCCATGTGTTCTCGGCAAGAGGACAGATTGCTGTGTTCTCACTCCTCACTGCTGTGATCATGTCCTGCCTTTTAATCACAACATCACCAGTGTAGGAAAGAACAGAGTTGTGATGCTTTACATGAACAGCAAGTGTCCCTTATGCTAGAAGGCATGCCAACTAGCAGAATGAAATGAATATGTGTAGCCATTGGCCTGTGGTAGAATTAAAGTACGTCAGGCTGTAAGGCAGGCGTAGCATATCAGGTATAAGTGGACAGCTCTTCCCAGGGATATTTGTTGCCACTGTTGTGTTACAAAGGGAAGAAGAGTGGTAGAGTATCAGGAAGTCCTGTGCCAATGCTCTTCAGAAAAATTTGCACACATGTACATGCACACATGCAAACAGACACATAAACACCTGCACACACATGAATGCACACACACGTGTACACCTGCTCAAACACACATGTACACATGTACAGCCACATGCATACACAAATACATGTAATGTATAAACATACACACATGTGCATACATATGTACACAAGCTCACATGCACATACATATATACATGCATATATACTCTAATATATGCACATGCACATGCACATGCACATACAAGCGCACACATGTATTTCATACACATACACAAACACATAAAACGTTCCCCATACACACATGCAGAGATATTCACAAACATAAAAGTATATACAGACACACATGAGTGCATACACATACACGCATGTACACACAAGTATTCATGTGCCACGTATGCGTGCGTGAGCGCGCACACACACACACACACACACACACACACAGGTTTGTTTTAAGAACTGGCTTACACAACTGTGGAGGTTGGTAAGTCTGGTGTGCAGATCAGCAGACTAGAGACCCAGGGAAGAAATGATGTTTAAGTTTAAGTTGAAATACAGCCGGAGAATTGTTTCCCCTAGGGAAGATTTCAGGCTTTCTTTTTAAATTAATTTCTGCAGCTGATTAGCTGAAGCCCTCCACATAATTGAAGACAGTCTACTTTTCTGAAAGTCTGTTGGTTTAACTAGTCCTGTCTCAAAGTTGTCTTCACAACAGCATCTAGATTGGAGTCATCACCTAGGTGTGTAGACACATACAATGATCTGTCACATGGTGGAACAAAGGAATTAGGAAATAGACAAAGAATGTTAGTCGATAGAGTAAAATTAGTCTAAGTAAAGTTTTAGGCTAATTATCTTAATGTATTTTTGTGGTTTATCATTGGGGTAAGCTCTGGGTACCACAGCAAGGAAGCAGTCCTGATGGTGTTGGCCCCAGGGTAGGTCTTGTTTGTTATGGCAGGGGGCTGGGGGAATAATCCTCCTTGACCATGGCTGGATTGCTTTTCTGTCAGCTCTAGGCTTTGGGAGGGCGGCCCTTTCTGCCTCTGGTCTTGATTTAGTCTTTAGGTCAAGTTGCTGATCGTTAACAATTCTTTCTAAAGCAGACTTATGTTAATGTGCCCCGATTGCCAAGAACATCAATGGTCATATCTGTATTGCAAGGTGGGGAGAGGATGGAGAAGGGGTCAGACAAGGCTCAGGTGTTATAGACACCTATCACAGGACAGAGCCTGTCAGCAGATCCCAGTGCTTTTCTAATGGGAATGTGTGAATTCTCAAGAGTAGCTGAGTGTGATTCTCACTGTTTTATTCTGAATCTTTGGAGGGTATTTTGGAAGCACAGACATCAGCCAGCACTTACCCTAATGAGGCAGCCAGGACCCAGCTGTTCATGGAATAATATAGCTGTGCTGGTCAGTGGGTGAGGGACTTAGAAGCAAGTTAGGGGGAATCTATATTTTTTCATTTTAAAGTTGAAAACATTAATAAGTTCAATGAGTGTTCCACCTGATCACCCCATGTCTTTTAAGGCTGAAGTGCTGGCTTTATCATCAACGGTATGGAAGTGTTAGCTCTGGGTGAGGATGACGCTGAAGGTCCGTGGGTCAGTTCCTGGTCTTCTTGTCCTTACAGACTTGTCACAGGGCTTCCTGGGGAGACTCTGCCTTGAGGGGGTCCTCTTCCTACCACTCCCTTTCCCAGTTGAGCTTGTCTGCTTCTTCATATGGTCACATGGTCTTGTTGGGTTTCCACTGAAAGAATCTTCTGCAGAGGACTCTTCTGGTCCTCGAATTGCCCCTGGACCCAGGTTTTCATTTGGGACTGAGCAGCTAGTGTGCACACGCCACATTGTTGAAGTGACCAGTCCTCAGGAGTCATTGCCCAAGTGTGTGCCCTAATGGCCTTCTAGACTTGTAGTTGATTAGGTGGAAGTAAGAATTCCCTCCCTCCCTCCCTCCTTTCCCTCCCTCCCTTCCTCCCTCCCTTCCTTCCTTTCTTCCTCCCTCCCTCATTTGCTACTTCTTGCTTTCCAGCTTCCTCTGTATCTCTCCTGGGTCCTCTATCTTTTTCCTTGTCTTCTATTCTCTCTCTCTGTCTCTCTCTCTCTCTCATAAAGTAACTTCCCAAGGAGCAGGAAGGGCCCAGACCTGGACTGATGGTATCACAGTCTTCTCTCCACTTTGTAACCAAGCTTATTATCCCTACTACCAGTGCTTAATGCTGGGAAACATCTTTCCCAAGGGGTTGAAGCATATGAAACAATTTCTCTATAGGAAGAAATTGTGAGCAGAATAAATGTGGAGGCCACGCAGCAGCCCCTTGTCTCTGTTACTCATCTCCAGAGCAGCAAAGTCAGGAAAAGCTGCTTTGGTGGGTCTTCTGAGTTAAATAGTTTCAGACGTCAGTCCTGTTGATGCTGCCCTTGCTCTGATGCCGCCCTTGCTCTCTTTCAGGCATCCTGGGTCCTGCAACATTTTCCTGGCTCTCCGGATATGTTACCGTGCTAAGAAAATTACCCAGATGCTCACCCAGACTAGGTTTGCACTGAACTATCAGTGCTTGACTGGAGAATAAATTTCTGAACTCTCCAATTTTTTTAAATGGAGTTTCAGACTAAAGGATATCGTCCTCCTCACCACTTGTGTGTGTGGTGAATAGGGTGAACTGAGAACATTTCCCCCATGATGTCTAACACTTATGGAGACTTCATTACAGTCCTCAAAGATGAAAATGGAACACAGTTATTAATTATTAAAGTAGTTTTCTGAGTCAACTTCAAAGCAACTACCATTCTCGGTAAGATAAATGACACCCATGCTTAGCGATGGAGTGATTGGATTAGCAGCACTTCAAACACATTTTCCCTTCCTTGGAATGCACAAAAAAATCTTTTGTTTTTTCTTTTCTTCTACACCTCTAGACATGTGATGCTGTGCACTGAATCTGGGTTTGTGCTTTAGATTTTAGGAAGCACACAGTGCTATTTCCATGGCTGAGAAATGGTCACGAGGAGCCTTTCCCTGGATCCTCATTTTTGAGTATTGTTTCTTTCTTCAGAAAACTGTTTTTTTTAATGTTCTGATAAATTCATTTTCTAAGAAATCAGAGATCAGGAAAATACCAAGAATTGTCCATTGGAAATCTGTGAATGTCTTCCTGTGACCCCGTCTATAAACATTTTCATTTAAATAGCCATGTTAGAAAAGAATTGAAGAAAGGTGCTTTTTTATTGTTTTGACTTTTCCTCATGCATGAATTTCACTCTTTGACAGTTTCATACAGATAGGTAAAGAACTCTGATTACATTCCCTTTAACATTTCCTAGCCCTCTTCCTGCCGCCAGCATATTCTCCCTTCCAGTCTTTCTCCCACACTCAGGTGCTTTGGTTTTGTTTTGTCTCTCATTGGGTTTAACCAGGGCCTTCTTTGATTCTAAGCTTGGAATCATCTCTTTAAAACTAATAGGTTCCCACTGGTAACAAACGTCAACAGTTTTGTCCCCTTCCTTCATGTGTGAGTTGGCCATTGTGCATCAGTACTTTTTAGGGATTGGTGGATTTCTCCATATGTCATATCAGATCAGTGAGCAGGAAGGTCTGCTGTGTCAGTGATTGCCCTGGTTGTATTAGTGCTTATAAAGTGGCACTTTGCAACCCTTTTCCCTCTCTTCTGGCTCTTACATTCTTTCTTCCCCCTCTTCCACATGGTCCATAAGCTTTTAGGGTAGTATATACTCTATGCTAAAGACCAAATTCTCAACTTTCACTTATTCTCAGCATCCTGTGCAGTGATGGGTCCCTGGTAACCACATAAAAAGACTTGGGCATAACTCCCAGTGTTGGAAGATAAGCTGATCTCAAGAGCTTGTTGGATAGCTAATCTAGCCAAAACGGAGAATTTTATATATTATTATTATTTATAACTTTATTGCTTCAAAAAATTTAAAATAGGAGGTAGTTCACAAAAAGTTGTTCAGGAAACCAATTCCCAAACATAAAGAGAAATGCAACATCACAGAACATTTTAAAACACACGAAAGCAGAAATACAAGGGGATACCACACCATCCAAAAGCACAACCAAGTTCTGGCACAGGTCTTCTAACACAGTAAGTGGCAGCACTCCTCAACCTACTATATGCAATACCATTCTCTCCACCAAATCTCTGGCTACAATTGCATCAACATGCCTAACATTACCTCCAAATCCCACACCACCATATTTATTGGGTGATCCAAGCATCTCAGGTCCATAAGTAGCTGTAATAACCTGAGTATGTACAGCAAGTTCCATAATCACATTGGAATTGCAAGCCAAATACTTCAGTCAAGAATGCTAACATCTAGGGCTGGAGAGGTGGTTAAGGGGTTAAGCCTCTGCAGGCGGAAGGCGGAAGGTCCTGAGTTCAGATCCTAGACCCCACATATAGATGCTGGGCGGAAGTGGGGACGGCCTGCATTTCTGGTCCTGGTAGGGCAGAGCCTGTGAATCCTGGGGCAGAGTAAACAAGGAGAAGGTGGAGGCAGTCCATGGTGGTTTCCAAATTCGTCCATGGTTCTACACACACACATACATACATACACACATACATACATACACACACTCGCACACATGCATACACGCATAATTGAATAAATAATAAAAATAATAAAAAATTAAAAAAGAATGCTAACACCCACATATAAGAGAGAACATGCAGTTTGTCTTTCTGTGATGCTTCACTTAATATTATATATTTTTTAGTTTCATCATTTGCCAGAAAATTCTATAATCTATCCTTCTCTATAGCTGAATTACTATATGTCATTGTGCATATGTACACTAGTTTCATTATCCATTCCTCACGCATGTGGGTTGATTCCACTTTCTTGCTATTATAAACAGAGCTGCAAGGAACATGGAGAAACAAGTGTTTTTGTAGTAAGAAGTGTCCCAAGTGGTATAGCTGGGTCATATGGTAGTTCCATTTTTAGCTTTCTGAGAAAAATATGTATTGATTTCCAAATTGGTTGTACTAGTTTACACTCTTACCAGCAATGCATAAGTGATCCTTTTCTCTACATCCTTGCCAAAATTCATTGTTGTTTATATTTTTGATCTTAGTCAATCTAACTGGGGTAAGATGGTATCGGAGGGTAGTTTTAATTTGCATTTCTCTGATGACCAGGGAAGTTGAGCATCTGTAAAGATATTTGTTTGATATTTGAATTTCTTTTGAGGGACGTCGCCTTTTTTAGCTCTTGGGCTCATTTTTCAATTGGATTTTTGTTTTTTTGTGTGTCTAAATTTTTAAATTCTTTGTGTAGTCTGGAGATTAAGTGTTTGTCCAGTTCATAGTTAGCAAAGATTTTCTTCCATTCTGTGGATTGTCCTTTCATGCAATTGAGGGTTCTTTTGAAGAATAGAAGCTTTTTAATTTCATAAAGTCCTACTTACTGATTATTGGTTGTAGTTCCTAGGCATTTGGAACTCTGTGTATAAAATCTTTACCTAGGCCTATCAACTCAAATGTATTTAACATTCTTTCTTCTAAAAGTTTCAAAGTTTCAGGTTTAATGCTGAGGTTGCTTATCCACTTGGAGTTATATTTTTTACAATGTGAGAGGCAATGGTAAACTTCCATTCTTCTACGTGTAGATATCCAATTTTCCCAAGACCACTTGTTGAAGATGCTGTCTTTTCTCCAGAGTGGATGTTTTGCAGACAGGAGCTTTAGGTTCCAGGAGAGACTCCGTCTCAAAGGAATAAGGCAAAGAGTGACAAGGAAGATGCCCAACATCCTGTCCACTATATGAACTCTTATGGGTGGATGCTTTTTCACATGTTCCTGCACATACACATGCACACACACCTAAACACCACATATCATACACACAAAGAAGACAAAAAGGAAGAAAGCGGGAACAATAATATTCACCAAAAGTATTTAAGTATATCAGGTGTTGTTGGAATTCTTAGTCATGTATTTTATATTGACAGTGTTACTTGATTACAAGTAATTACAAGTCATGCTTGAGCCCGTCCACGGGGTATGAAGGGGCCATGTAAGAGGTAGTGTTAATTCAATTCATTTATTTTAAGCCTGTTGGCTTTTAACTTTCCATGTTCAAGCATCAAACATTTAGGCAAACTTGCCCAAGAAATTGAACCTTTCTATACCAAGAAATAATAAATATAGATTTATTTATTTGTTTGTGTGGCTCTACCATTGTAAGGCAGCACTCACTCATGTGCAGTGTCATCTGATCAGATGCACAGGCCAGTGTGCACCTCAGTCATCTATTCATGCAGGCTGGTCAGGATCCAGGTCAGAAATAACCTGAGAACAGCAAAAGCTGTGTGTGTTTAGAAATTAAGTTTTGTGTAATTCTGCCTGCTACAGGCACTTCACTCTAGAAACTCCTGGCCTTTATTGCTCTGTACTTCAAACAAAATTAGGAGGCAGAAACCGGCAAAAGAAAAAGGGCTTATTTTTACTTTCGCCAAATCAGGAAGGGTACAACTATATTCCACAATGATACAACACATGCACATGATGAGCAAAAGCCAGGAATTAGGCACTGTATGAAAAACTATCAAAGTCCTGTGAAATATCTTTCTGGGAGGCAGACTCCTTCTCTGGTTAGTGCCTGGTTTTAGTTTTTCCTGCCCTTGGGGGTGGGAATTCTGGGGATGTTTTAATTCTTTGTCTGAGGGTCCTTGTTTTAAACTTAGTAGTAGGCGCAAAGAGAAATCACATTTGTGCAATGAGCTAGATAATTTGTAGCTGTGGAGGACTTCGATTCCCTACCTCCCCTCCCATTTGCTGGTTTGTTTGATGCCTGACCTCAAACTTGTGATCCTCCTGCCTCATCCTTCTGGAGCTGGGATAACAGCATACTGCCTGGTTCTCCTAGTGACCTTCTGAATTCCTTTCTTAAAAATGTTTTCCATGTCATTCTTACTGAGGACCCTCTTCTTGACTAAGGTCTAAGTAGGTCCCTCCCCAAACTCTGCTCAACCACCGTCTCAACCTGGTCCTTGGGGCTTCAGGGTCCTTTTGTGCTGTGGCCAATTGCAACCAAGTTCTTGCAGGTACTACTAGCTCAAAAGCTTGGACTGTGGGAGCTCCCCACAGCTAAAGTTGGCCACTTGTCCCCAATATGCCAGTTAAGGATTGAGAAATGATGAACAGAGGTGAAGGAGATTTATTCACTGTGGCTGCACTGGGTAGAGGAGCAGATAAAGAGAGACAGTGATACCCCCCCCCCCCCCGTCTGTCTCTGGGGAACAACGGGCTTTAGGTTGAAGTAGAAAAGAAAGTGAATTGTGGGAAGGTGAAGAGGTATGTATAATTAAGCAGTCCTGATAAAGAGTGACATGGATGGATGGTCATTGTCTCTGTCCTCCTTACGGGGCAGGAATGCTGTCCTGCTTTGGGAGATTTTGCTCTTGTGACTGCTGGTTCAGTATGACTTATCTTTCTAGGTGATCAGCTAAAATGAAAGCAACAGACAAAATGAAGGTAGATATTTTATCCTGCGTTTATCTTGACTGTGTGGAAATGTGGCAGTTCCCTAAACATACCACACCTCCTAAAATCTGACACTCCTTTACTTCCCACCCCCATTTTCCCACTTCTGTAGCAATTTTCAGGCAGTTCCTTAGCAATATCTGAGGCCGTGAAAGATGGCCCAGCAGGGGCTCTCTCCTCACACTTTCTTCTCTCTCCATGTTCTCCACCTTTTCTGTGCTTCCTCCTGCTATGTGAATGAGGACCAAGACAGTCCATTTCCTCTCTCTGTATTCTGCTTGAGCTAACTATTCTGTTCCAGTACTCTTCTACTTTAAGTCTAAACTGTGGTTCCTTTGGCCCTCAGCTCTAATAAATTTGTAAGTCTCTTCCCTAGTGTTAGTTTTTCTTTATCATGAGTCTCCCTGTATTCCTTACAGGTTGTAATCTCTCATTTTCATCCATGTGCTCTCCTGCCTGACTTATGGTCATTCTGGTTATATGAGTTGAAAAGCTCCCTTCCCAACTAAGTCTAATATTTCCTTTCTTTTGGCTCAAGAAAGAATCTAACATTTCAAAGTAAAAGCAGCTCTAAGTTCTTGTGTGATGAGTTCAGCAAGATCTGTTAAGTCAGTGACCCCCTCCCTTCCATCATCCTCCATCTTCCATTACATTCTTCTCCCGGTCTGTCTTTCCCAGTGCATGACAGACTCGCTGGCCTGTTCAGCTTGAATTTTGTGAGGTCAGCTTTCCAAGAGTGACTAAGTTTCTCTTTAATAACTTTAAAAAATCGATGACCTCCTCACCCTACTTTTTTGTAATAATTTCTCCCCCTTTTCTGTTGTTTCGGGGTCTGGTTGAGTCTGTTGTTTCTGGCAGGGACTCGAGGTTAAGCATGTCCTCGAGGAGTCTGTGGGTTGCAGTTCAGTTTCTGGAACCAGTGTGCCGTGGAGTAAAGCAGGGCACTGAGTCCTGCTTTTTATATTTTACATGCTGCAAAGGACCTGTGACTTGGTGATGGTATCCAGAAAATAGGAGAAAGAAGTAGCTGCACCATGAGAAATTCAGCCCCACAGTCTCAACTGGAGCCAGGGCTCTCGAGTGTAATTTAATATTCAGTGCCTCATTAAGGGACCCAGGGACTCCAGAGACCTGAAACCACAAGTAATTATTTCACTGGAAGGCCCTCCAGCACTATTGGTTTGATCCTGCCTTCAGAGAGAAGGTAAACCAATGTTTGGATTGCCCCAGGATAGCCCTTTATGGCAGGTTGATTCTGTTCCATGTTTTATTATTCTCAGTACTCAAGGAGCAAATGCAGCTTAGTTCACAACAGTCACACATCCTGTTTCTTTAAGAGTGTGCTTTGTAAAGGAAAGTGTTTTTGGTCCCGTATGTCTGACCTGCCCTCAAACTCTTAACCTGTTGAAATATGTGCTTCTGGTTCTGCTGATTCTCCCTGGTGCTGTTCATTACTTCAGATCAATGTTTGCACCTGACTCTGGATTTCTGCTAACTGCCATCTACCCACGGGGCCTTTCTATGCCACTTTTCATCCATTCTCAACTCCTGCTAGACTCTGCCACTCATTTGTACATACCAGTTGAAGAGACCAGTAATGATGAAAGCAGGGAAAGAGATTACTCAATATGGCCACATTGGAAAGAGGAACCAGGTGGAAGGCTCTTGGGGACCCCCAAATCCATGACATGAATTTGGGTTTCCTTAGAGGATGATATGGATCAAGGCCTGCATAACTGTGCAGTCTGGGTCTAGCTGGGATCTCCTTGAGTATTATGCCAACTCTAGTCCTGTAAGGCAGTTCCAGGAAGTCTTCATCACTTCAAAGATCAGCATGCCTCCACCTGAGGGTGGGAGAGAGGCTAGGAATCCAGAATAAGCGCAGGCTTAGTACTGTGACTTATCTCTGTGCCTTCGTACCAGGTAGACTGGCAGACACTGAGTAAAGCAGGAGTGTCAGACCTTCCCTATTATTTATTATTACTTGTGGCAAAAGCAGCTTCTGGATGCCTGATTGCCTTAGGCCACTTACCAGTTGCTGTCATTACAAAATATGATGTGTGTTTATTTTTCTTGGAATTTTCTAGAATCTCTGTGCCCAAGAGCAGTTTTATTTTCCTCTCAGCCGCACTCATGATGCAAGGGCTTAGGGAATACTAACCAATAAAACGATGAACAAATGGCTGAGTACATTAATAAACCAATGTGCCCACTCCTGGAGCTTAATTTGGCTTCTGCTGAAAGTTATCGCATTTTGTAAACTGTGTTTTAAGAGAGGATTTAGCATAAGCATTAAGATGGAAGAAGAAAAATGAAGAGATCTACCTCAAGGTGGACGTTACCCTGTGGCAACACTTTCTAACTTCATTCCATTCCAGGAGAAAGAGTTTGGAACACGAGTTCTGAATTCCAGGATGTATTTCTAAATATAGTCTTATGGATTATGAGCAAGCCTAGGTCGGCCATCCCCTCCTGCCTGGGATGCCCTGCTGAAGAGGCTGATTCTCTTGTCTCATCCTTTCTAAGAATGAAGTGGGTAAACCAGGAAGGGCGAAGAAGCTTCATTAGCACAGGAGGAATAGTGCACACCAGGAAACAAGTCAGCACAAGGGAAACAGGTAGCCAGCCACACAGAAGTGACAGCTTGGATGGAACGATGGGATGTGAATTCCTGACCATTTTCCATGCTGGCCATTTTGCAAAGCCTCCTCCACCTTAGTTGGAATGTGGTGATTCCTGGAACAGATCCTCACATCCCAAATTTCTGACTTTCCACCCTATTGGCTTTAAGAGATGACTGTCTTTTGGCATGGCATTCTTTCACTCTGTATCCGTACTGCCCTACTTCCCTAGCAACTCCTTAAGTCTGAGAGCCATAGAAGATAGATGCCCCACCCTAACCTCTGTCCAAGGAGTCTCTTTGGACCTCCTACTATCATGTTGTCTATGATAGTTATCCCCTTATTGTCTCTGACTTTGACCTAATTTTGTTCTAATGTCCTGTCATCTTAAGGCTACTTTATGTTTTCCTTAGCCATCGCATTTCTTTAGTCTCTTCTTCCTGTTCCTCCATTTTGACACTTACACATTTTTGGAGTCACTCTTGGCTCCTTTTCCCTCTTGACCTAACAGTAGGTGCTTTTTGAAGTTGGGTAGCTGCTGCTTCGGTGACGGCTGTATTCCCTTGTATCCATTTCACTGCCTTGGAGACACATGGTGGTCTTGTTAGGTAGGTAGCAGACTTGATTTAGAGGCCATAGAATAGCTCTTCATTCCCAATCAGCTTTGGTTCCCTCCCCTTATTTTATCCTCCTTAGATTTGCAATACTGTGTGGAAGGAAGGAGGAAACACCTTAGCTGCCCTCCCAGATTTAAAGTATCATGGAAGCTAAGAAGATGGAGACAACAGGACTTTGTGAGGCTCATGAAGGGGCAGCAACTTCCTCCTGGGAGCACATATTCAATTTCTTGGAATTAAAAACAATTATTAATTTCTCTTAATTTACTTTTACAAGATTTTTGGTCAAAAGAATGAGATCTGAGTATATCTCTGACTTTGGGTGGAGACGTGACATTTTAAGTTGCTCCAAAGATAGTTGAGACTAGAAATGTGTGCTACTGCCTTAACTATTAAAAGTTTATCCAAATGAACCTGCCAATTACCTGGACAGGAGGCCACTCTCAGGAAAGTTGATTCACTCAAGGACACAAGGAAATGGCAGGAACAGCCAACTGCTTAATGAGATATGTGTACTAGGATGCTTCCCAACCCCTTCCTTACAATTACTAGAGACCTTGCTAAGCTAAGAGAGTACACCTCAACTCCATCTTTTTGTCTTCCTTAAATACCAGTCAGAATTCCAAGCCTGCTTGTCTTGGCATTGTGGGCATTCTCATTTTGCCTCACTCTGAAGAGAACCCCTCCCTCACAGGGCAGCTATTTGCAGACTTTAATTACCGAGTCTGCTTGCTTTTCTAATCTCTGACTTAAAAACATGGCTCTCTCTCTTCTTCCTTTCCATCTTCTTCCTCCTGACATCTGGGATTTATTTTCTTTCTCCCCATCCAAATTCTAATAAAATTATCATCAGACTTCTTTCCTTCTGGGTCTTTTTAAAATTTCTTTTGTCTATAAGACTAAATATCAACAGAGGGGGACCCATCTCCTGGTGGCCCTGTGATCTGTTGTACTTTGGGAGCTTTTCTGGCCACTGCTTGCACAGGCAAAATCCTTTGCTGTGGAGGTTTTCTTAAGATTTTGAGAGTTCTTCGCTTCTTCTGTGAAACTACCAGGCTATGAACACTTTCCACCAAGCCAGAGTTTGAAATTAGCCTAACAAGAGCTACATCCTAAGTGCTTTAGGAATTAAGCAGAATCTAGGCAAGCAGGCAAGCCTGCTGGCATTTCCCTAGGGCAGAATAAAAGGATGAAGTTTGAACTTACCCATTCACTTTTCTGTGATTTGAAATAAATGTATTAAAATAAACCTTGTCATCAATTTGCCTTTATCTAGCTCAAAACAAACAAACAAACAAACCAACAAGCAAAGAAACAAAGAAACACAAGCAGAAAAGGGGAGACGGACAATTTTAAGATTGTTTCCTTACCATTATTAACTTATGTTGAGTTTCAGAAGTTACATAAGTGCTAAAAATTGCCCATGTTCTATGCCCACTTTTTCCCTCCTTTTGTTGAGGGGTTGCTTTTCCCTGAGGTTGTTGTGTTCTAGAGACAAACATTGAAACCAGAACATGTTGAGAGGTACAACCAAGGATTGTATTCAAATGAGTGAAGAAGGCAGAAACTGTTGAATATTTGGTGTAAGAAAGGCAAAGAGGAAGCCATAGGCTTAAGGTGGGAGAGAATTAGAGCAAAGGAGTAGTTTAAGGTTAGAGAGAACAAGGAGAGAGTGTTCATAATAAGCACATGGTAAGGAGAAGACAGAGTTCAGAGCCGCCATGGTATGTCCGCATGGTGGGAGAGCCAAAGGAAGGGGGGAGAGAGAGAGAGAGAGAGAGAGAGAGAGAGAGAGAGAGAGAGAGAGAGAGAGAGAGAGAGAGAGAACTTAATGAGTGGAGTTACAGTCTTTTATAGTTCACACATTGCTGATGAATAAGCCAGAGTTACGGGGAAAGTGAAGTAAAGATTGGAAGGGTGGTAGGCTTGATTCCCACAGGATCGACATTCTTATCTGCATTAGTTGTCCAATAGAAATTAAACTCCTCCTTCATTTTCTTCTCCAAAATGAGCTGAAACTGATTTCAGTAAAGATATTAGTAAAAAATATTGTAAGCAGTCCATTTTCAGATTCATTCAAGGTCCTGAGTTTTGCTTAAAATGAAAATTCTTCCATTTTATGTCTCCTTTTAGACATGTTAATATGATGGGCACTTGTGATTCATGTGTGTATGGTGGTGTGGTATGGTGTGGAGAGACAGGGCAATGTGGTTGGTGGTGGCTTCCTCTGGCGCTCTAGACCTTATTCCTTGAGGCAGAGACTGTCACTGAATGTGTACTTAGAAGTTTTCTTTTTAGGCTTTTGACCTGCAAACCCCACGGTCCTCCTGTTTCCTCCAGCATTGTGGTTAAGGTCCATGCCTAGCCATATCCAGCCTTTTACAAGATTGTGCGAACTGATTTCAGGCCCTCCTGCTTGCATACGAGTGATGTTGTTTGCTGAGCCCCCTTCCCAGTTGTGACTTTTTATTTGTTTAATTTCTGGAGCAGCACTCAACATCCCTGACAAAATTAGTATTGAATCTCACAGGAAGTACTTTTATTTGCTCCCTCTTGATTCCTTAATGATTGTCCCTTTTCTTTAGTCTATTGGATTTTTGCCCCATAGGGCAGGATAGAAAGACAAAGAAAATTATGGACACAAAAGATGAGAATGGAGCTTTATATTGTCAGAGTTTCAATCCCAGAGTGAGGTTGAAGCCACTCCCCAGTGGAGAATCAGGAATCCCTGGCACAGTTACTGCTAGCTTACTTAAGCTGTCTCTTAAGGAGATCAGCTACACTTTTGCATTAATCAGGTACCTTCCCAAAATTGAAATGATTCTAGTAGGTGGGAAAGGAGACAACAATGGGAAGTTTTCTAAATTACTTTATACCCCATCTAGAACCTTCAGTGACTAATCTGCTAAATTCTGAAACTTCTACTGCTTAACCTCAAACCTTTCTCTCCTCAGAAGTCTCTCAATGTAAAGAATTTCCTTAATTCTGTGTTGTGATTGGCCAGCTTCATTAAAGGACCAGATCACCTGGATTCCAGCTCAGCACCTGTCGATACAGATCCAACTCTTAAGCCCGCTGTGTCTGCACCTAACATTTACAACATTTGGAGACAATATTCCTTTCATAAGAGACATTTCTGAACAAGAATGTTGACATAGCACACTGAACCCTGTTAAGGCCTGAGCATACAGGACCTTGAATATGGCCCTTACTCTTACCCAGATATTCTCTATGAATCTCACAACCAAGATCTCTCATTTTGGTTAATTGTAATATCTTAACATCTCCTGTAAGCTTTTTGATCAGGGATCCACCAGCTCTTTTGTGATGACATCTAGTGCCCCCCAAGAGTCAGCCTGTTGTCATTCACGAAGGCAGGAAAGATTCCTTAGCAACCTGAGATGTAGCTTCAGCAGCCATCAATATCATGTATCATGAAGACACTGAAGGCCAACTGTCCTGAGAACTATGTTTGGGTGTGTTTTCTCTTTTTCCTGGGATCTCTCTCCTTGTTAAGCCCCATGCTTACATCTGCCTTAAAATGTCTTCTTAATAGACTCCAAATCTGCTGTGAAATCAAGAATCTTAGCTTCACCCACATGGAAATCTCTGAAAAGAAGAGAAGTTCTGCTCCCTGCTTTGGTGTTGCCAAGTGTAATGTCTGCGTCACCTGCCACCTCTGAAAGGGTCTAAGAGAAAGGAATGCCCTCGTTTAACGCGCTCTTGCATTCTGTGGCTCCTGTGCTGTCTTCCAGTAATCCACACACTCTCAGGACAGCTGGTGGCTGGTCGCTGTACCATGGCCAGAGTGAATAGATAACCTGATGTCTCCTGAAGCATGCTTGCCTCAATGTCAGTCACTTTGAACCTCTCCTATCTTGTTCTCCCACAGCTGCATCTTTCCCCAACAGATACAGTGCAAAGCAAATCAATAAATCTGTCTTTGTGAAATGAAGAATAACTTTACTATTTTGATCAGGTCAGTTTGAAATCTTGAAGACAGGTGGGACCTGAAAGCAGAATTTCCAGTTTGTGACCTCTTTGGAGTGTCCAGACTCCCACACCCTGGCCCTCTGGCATGAGGAGATCGAGGAAAGAAAAGAGTATCTCTTTCCAAAAACTTGTTGCAGTGTTTTAATAGAGAAAAGGAAATTGAAAACACGTCAATCATTAAATTGATGAGACAATAAAATAATTCTGAAATTCTAGCAATAAAACCCGCCCAAACAAATTTACTGAGGGATTTACAGTTCTTTAATATGAGTCACTGTAGGGCACCCCCAGTCATGATTATGTACACATAAAGTGTGAGAGATGTTTCCTGGGTTTCCCATAGTCATGTGATCCCTTTCAAGGACATCAGGGGAAGTACAGCCCCTCATTGAGAGAGGCCCACCTGTGCAAGCAGCATTCATGCCACCTGGAGTTGGTGCAGTGTATCCCTGGTCCGATGTGAGGATCTTCTTTCTTTCCTGGCAACACAAGAACAGACATTCTCTGAAACATTTTGATATAGCTTTTTCTTGAATTTAAAAATAATATTGGATTTTGTGATGAGATATTTGAATAGCATAATGAATTCTGTTTACTTCTAATCACTAAGAGTTGGGGCTGGAGAGGTGGCTCAGGGGTTAAGCCTCTGCCTTGCAGGCAGAAGGTCCTGAGTTCAGATCCTAGACCCTACATATAGACGCTGGGCGGAAGCAGGGGCGGCCTGCGTTTCTGGTCCTAGTAGGGCGGAGCCTGTGAATCCCAGAGCAGAGTAAACAAAGAGGAGGTGGAGGCATCCATGGTGGTTCCCGAATTCATCCGTGGTTCTACACACACACACACACATACACACATACACACACACACACACACACACACACACACACACACACACACACACACACACACACATGCACAATCGAATAAATAATAAAAAAATTTTAAAAAAAGAGTTGGAAGTTTCTCCAAATGTGTTTCATTAGGGGAGAATGTGAAAAACTGGCATGCCTGAAAGGACATAGCCAGTTTTGAGGATTTGGTTCTGGGGATGTTTTTGGAGCTAGACCCCTTTCTTTCTCTTCTAGAAGGATCCAACTGTGTAAGCATCTTTCTTGAATTTTCTTCTCCACAATATAGTAGTCTTGCTTTGTCATGTGACCTTAACCTTGCCCCAGCATCTCATGTGTAACTGTCTGCTGAGAATCCTTACCTCAATGCAGAGGAGAAGAAAGCTGGGCCCCTTCCCAGCGTTCACACTTGCACCCCTGTTACAAGAAGCAGGGCAAGAGAAGAAGACATGGAAAATGTAGTAATGAAAGTTGTGTATGCATAAAGCCCCACAGTGCGAAGAAGAAATCGCTCTCTTTCATGCTCAGGCTCCTCCAAGCAGGAGCCAGGTACAGGATCTGACTAAACTGAAAGAGTGTGGGCAGATGGAGACAGTGTGTCATAGCTATATACAAGTGTTAACTTAATGGTTGAGGTTTTTGACTCTGAGCACATTTGTACAGAATTAGTTCTAAGCTGAGCAAGCCGGTAGCAGATCGTCTAGTTGATGGGGAAGGCAGCTCATGGTTGGTGGGACCAAGTCCTGGGACCTGGTTAAGGAAGTTGGCAGTCTTCTGGGTATTTGGTCACACATGCTGGTCTAAGAACTGAGAATTTTTTTCCTTTTAGTAGTTCTATGGATTTGGTTTGTCAGATTACCTCGACCTTTGGTTTTGCTGTGGGAGCTCTACCAAGCTAGACAAGCAACTGCAAGCAGATATTTGTTAGTCAAAATAAAACTCCTTGTTTTCTTGAGTTGTTTGGTTGTGAATTTATCTGCAATAATGCAGGGTAACTGCCACATAAGACAAGTCTCTCAATGGCCATATTTCTTTGACTATGAGGCTGAAGTCACCCCTATGGAATGAGTGAGAGTTGTAAATTTTCTATGATTCATTATTTATAGACATTTTAGGGTGGGGCTTAGAATACTTTGAAGTTGTGCTGCTGACTTTAAGAGAGAAGGGTTCTGGTTTCTTTCTGTAGGTCATCTTGGAACTTCTGATAGGGGAAGACAAGAGAGGGACTATGGTGGGGTGGGGTTGGTGGGGGAATCAGGGAGACTAGTCCTGAGCCCTGTATGACCATATGTATCTTGCAACATGCTTCCCATGTTGGGAAGTCAGGGTATAAAAGAGAAAACAGTTTTCCTAGGAAAAGCAAGGGTAGAACAGTTTCAGAATTCACGCAGTGTCTCTAGCTCACTATGCCAATTTCATTAAGTTTCTTAAGAAACATCTCTGTCTCAGTAGTATGATCCTTTTAAGTCTCAGCATTTTAATTTCCCTGTGCTGGTATTTGTTGGAAAAGCAGAGCCAGGTATGCTGTGAGCTGCCAGAGCTGGTTCCTGCAGGCTGGGGAGCTGGTCTGCTTTGCAGCTCTTTTGGAAGGCTTCTTCTTGTCTAAAGCCTCTTTTCAGCACCACAGTACCATCCATCCACAACCTGGGACAGGCTGATATCCAGCCTGACGCTTGTAGCAGCACTGCCTAAGGCAGAGGGGATGCTACTTACCCGGAATTAGATGTGCCAGTAAGCACTCCAGACTCTGGGCTGCTGAGCCTTCTTTGCCAGCCCTGCTTCTTCATTTCCCTTAAATGCCACCTCCAACTCTGACCGTCCACCTTCCTATTGGTTGCACCTGCTCCACAGGAGCACTTCCTTACTGATCTCCAAGGTCACTGTCTGCTTCTGCTCTTCACCAGAGTGCCTCTGTAGTGTCCTTTGTTACTTATACAGTTAGAAACTATATAATGTGCATATAACTTTTTTTTGACATATAGTAGTTGGATACTATAGCTGCTCTAGGGGTGTAGTGTGGTAATTTGATGCATGTATAATATATATGAACAAATCAAGGTGGCTGACATTTCCATCTAGAAAGCGTCTTGCTTCATATAAAAAAAAGATAAAAGATGCTGCTTGTCATGGTTTAAATCTGAGTCCTCTCCCATAGTCTCATGTGTTTACATCCTTAATTAATGTTTAAAAAGGTTGTGGTAACTTTGGGAAGTGGATCCTTGCTGGAGGAAGGGATGTCGTAAGAGCTAGACCTTGGGGTTCATTAACTCCACTGTGCTTCCACTAGTAGTTTGCCGTAGGAGTCTGCTGTTTGTTCTGTGATGGTAGACATGACCTGAGTCACCTCCTGCTTTTGCCACCTTCCGTGCCTTCTGCTATGAGATTCCACCTTAATGGATTGTATCCCCCCCAAGCCATAAGCCAAATAAGTCTCCCTTTGTTCCCTAAGTTGTATAACTCCAATTGCTCTCTCACAGCAGCAAAGAATAATAACTTGCACACCGCTCATCCTGCCCATGTATATTGAGTCCCAATTATGTACAAAATGCATTTTAAACAATATCCTATAGAGCCAAAGAGGGGAGATTATGCAGTCTTGGGGATGAGGGAATCAGCTGAGTACATCCTAGTTTGGTTCTAAAGCCCACAGGAGAGATCCCCCAAATGGGGCTAGCAAAGTGCTACTTGTTTTTGTTTGCATAGTTAGCTTTCTGTGCTTTTCCTAGGTATAATACAATAAGTTTTTAATGAAAATCCAAGTTCAGGTCTGCTGTGAACATTATTTTCAGTCTGTGTGCAAAAAGTTGGTATCAATTTAATCATCAGCCCCACATGAAAAAATTTCAGAAAGATTATATTTAAGAATGAGGTTGCATTAGATTTGAAATTTTATTATTATTATTATTGTTATTCATTCAATTGTGTGTGTGTGTGCGCATGTGTGCACGTGTGTGTGTGTATGTAGAACCACGGACGAATCCAGGAACCACCATGAACGCCTCCACCTCCTCCTTGTTTACTCTTCCCTGGGATTCACAGGGTCCGGCCTACCAGGACTAGAAACGCAGTCCGCCCCGCTTTAGTGTTGTTTGTATTGTGGATTTTTGCCATCCTGACTGGGGTGAGATTATATCTCAGGGAGGTTTGGATTTGCATTTTCCTGATGGCTAAGGATGCGGAGCCTTTTAAAAGATATTTGTTAGACATTTCAATTCCGTCCCTGGTAAAGTTTCTTTTGAGTTCCAAGGCCCATTTTTTAATTGGGCCATTTATTTCTTTGGTGTTTAGTTTTCTAAATTCTTTGTACACTCTGGAAAATAGAGCTCTATCAGATATGTGGTTAGTGAAGATTTTCTCCCATTCTGGTGGGGTGCCTTTTTGCTCAGGTTACAATCTTTTTATCTGAGCAGAGGCTCTTTAATTTCATAAGATCCCATTTGTTGAGTGTTTATTGTACTGACTGTGCTATTGGATTTCTTTTTTTTTTTTTTTTTTATTAAAAATTTAATTATACATTTTAAAAATTTTTTACCAGTTCCCTCCCTCCCCCCTCTTCCCCCTCCCCTTCCCCCAGTGCCTCCCCCCCAATTCCCAGAGAGTCCTTTATTGTGTGTGCCTAACTCTCCACTGTGTCCTCCTCTCCGATGACATATAAGGACCCAGTGGCATTTCCATAAGCCCTTTCTCTTGTTCCCCTTAAGCATAAGATCACTACTATGGCTGTCAATCCCTTGCCTCCAGGGGTCTCGGTGCCCTTATCAGATGCTAGACTTTATGAGGGCAACAGTGCGCTGGACATTGCGCAGGGCATGCAAAGTCCCATTACGATTGCTTTGGCCCCAACTATTGTTGAGAATCTTGCAAATCGTTGCTCCTCCCATCCTTTTGCTCTTACAATCTTACCGCCCCCTCTTCCGCAAATGTCCCTGAGCTCCAGGATGGGGAGAGATTAGGCTGTCCTAGTTCTATGTGATTGATATAGAGTCTCTGAAGTTCTGGATTGTGGTTTGTTGATTTTCTTTTGCAGTTTTGCTGCTCCTGCAATTCCCTTCACTCCATTCTGCTGGGCACTGTATGTCACCCCCCTGGCCAGAGACAAAAAGCTGTTAAACTGGAGTCTTGTTGTAATAGCACATTCAAGGGTAGATGTAATAAGAGTAGGAAACCTCACTGAGAGAGGGGTCCATCACCCATTTGCAAAATGATTACTTTTTATCTGCTAGACTATATGCCCTCCCCTTCTGGTGAGATCAGGAAAGAACGTCTGTGAACTTAACCAGGTTTCTCATTACTTACTTGCAGACCTTCATGGAGGCCTATTTTCTCTGCTGTAACATGGTCTCCTCTCTCTTTGTTTCTGGTGTGGCCCTCCTAACCCATCTCTCTTGTTCATAATCCTTGCAATTACTGTGTTACATAGGTTTACTTTTGAGTGTCCCAATGTGGGCTGGGTGAGTTTGGTACTAGGAGCCACCTATTAGGGAGTACATACGGCGCTTAATTTTCTGGGTTTGGGATACTTCACTTAATATAATTCTTTCTAATGACATCCATTTCCCAGCAAATTCCAGTAATTCATCATTTTTGATGGCTGAGTAGTACTCCATTGTATAGATGTACCACAGTTTCCTTATCCACTCGTCAACTGTTGGACATTTAGGTTGATTCCATGACTTTGCTATTGTAAACAGTGCTGCTATGAACATGGTCGAGCTTGTGCTATCGAGGCGAACCTTTGCTGCTTGGGGGGTTATTCCAAAAGTGGGATAGCAGGGTCATATGGCATTTCAATCTTTAATTTCTTTAAGAATCTCCAGACGGCTCGCCAGAGTGGCTGTATGAGCCTGCATTCCCACCAACAATGTAGGAGAGTTCCCCTCTCTCCACATCCTCTCCAGCATTTGTCGTTGTTTGTATTGTGGATTTTTGCCATCCTGACCGGGGTGAGATGATATCTCAGGGAAGTTTTGATTTGCATTTCCCTGATGGCGAAGGAAGTGGAGCATTTTTTAAGATAATTGTTAGACATTTTAATTTCATCCCTGGTAAAGTTTCTTTGAAGTTCCAGGGCCCATTTTTTAATTGGGTCAGTGTTTTCCTTGGAGTTTAATTTTCTAAGTTCTTTGTGCACTCTGGACAGTAGAGCTCTGTCAGATATGTGGTTAGTGAAGATTTTCTCCCATTCTGTGGGTTGCCTTTGAGCTCGTGTTACAATCTCTTTATCTGAACAGAAGCTCTTTAATTTCACAAGATCCCAACTGTTGAGAGTTGGTAGCAGTGACTGTGCCATTGGATGTCTGTTTAGGAAGTGTTGGCCTAGCCCAACCAGCTCGAGGGAGTTCCCTATCCTTTCAACTATGGTTTTTAAAGTCTCTGGCCTGATATCAAGGTCCTTGATCCATTTGGAATTAAGTCTTGTACATGGTGACAAGTACGGGTCCAGCTTTAATCTTCTGCATGTGGAGATCCAGTTTTGCCAGCACCATTTGTTGAAGATGCTGTTCTTTTTCCATTGGATTCTTTGGGCCCCTTTGTCAAAGACCAAATGGCTGTAACTTTGTGGGCTTATATCTGGGTCTTCAATCCTTATCCATTGATCTGTGTGTCTATTTTGGAGCCAGTACCAGGCTGTCTTTATAACTATGGATTTGTAGTATAGACTTAGGTTTGGTATGGTAATACCTCCAGCTGTGTTTTTGTTACTCAGGATTGTTTTTGCTATCCTGGGTCTTTTGTGCCTCCAAATGAACTTTGAGATTGTTTGGTCAACTTCTTTGAAGAATTGCTTTGGGATTTTGATTGGTATAGCATTGAATCTGTATATTGCCTTTGGTAGGATGGTCATTTTTACAATGTTGATTCTGCCAATCCAGGAACAAGGGAGGTCTTTCCACCTTCTGGTGTCTTCTGCAATTTCTTTCTTTAGGGTTTTAAAGTTTTCATTGTAAAGGTCTTTTACCTCCTTAGTTAGGTTTATACCAAGGTATTTCATTTTTTTAGGGGTTATAGTAAATGGCATGGTTTCTCTCAAGGCTTTTTCACTTCTTTCATTCTGGGCATATAGGAAGGCCTCTGATTTTTGCACATTTATTTTGTAACCTGCCACCCTGCTGAACTTCTCAATTAGTTCCAGGAGCTTCCTGGTGGAGTTTTTGGGATCACTCAGGTATAAGATCATGTCATCTGCAAATAGAGATAGCTTGACTTCTTCCTTGCCAATTTGAATCCCTCTTATGTCCCTTTCTTGTCTTATGGCTTCGGCTAAGACTTCAAGTACAATATTGAATAGAAGTGGTGAGAGTGGACAGCCCTGTCTAGTTCCTGATCGAAGTGGGAATGCTTCCAATTGTTCCCCATTGAGCATAATCCTTGCTGTGGGCTTGTTGTATACAGCTTTTATTATATTGATAAAGGTTCCTTCCATTCCTACTGTCTCTAGCGTTTTGATCATAAAAGGCTGTTGGATCTTGTCAAAAGCTTTTTCTGCATCTATCGAGAGTATCATGTGGTCTTGGACTTTGGACTGGTTTACATGATGAATTACATTTATTGATTTGCGTATGTTGAACCAACCTTGTGTGCCGGGGATGAAGCCTACTTGGTCCCCATGAATGATCTTTTTAATATGTTTTTGAATCCGATTTGCTAAGACTTTGTTGAGAATCTTTGCGTCTGTGTTCATCAGGGAGATCGGCCTATAGTTTTCTTTTTTAAGTGAATCTTTATTAGGTTTTGGGATTAAAACGATATTAGCTTCATAGAAGGAATTTGGTAGTGTTCCTTCCTTTGCTATTTGATGGAACAGTTTAAGGAGTATTGGTGTTATTAACTCCTTAAATGTCTTGTAGAACTCTGTGCTGAATCCATCTGGTCCAGGACATTTTTTGGTGGGAAGATTCGAGATTACTTCCTCAATTTCCTTATATGTTATAGGACTATTTAAATAATTCACAACTTCCTGATTCAATTTAGGTAAGTTGTGTTTACTTAGAAATTCATCCATCTCTTTTGTGTTGTCAAACTTCACAGAGTATAAGTTTTTGAAATATGATGTTATAATTCTCTGGATTTCTTGGGTATCCGTAGTGATAACTCCATGTTCATTTCTAATTTTGTTAATTTGGGTTTTCTCTCTCTTGCTTTTGGTTAGTTTAGCTAGGGGTGTATCAATCTTGTTGATTTTTTCAAAGAACCAGCTTTTTGATTGGTTGATTTTTTCTATCATTTTCTTAGTCTCGATTTCAGATATTTCTCCCCTTATTTTGCTAATCTCTTCTCTTCTACTGCTTTTAGGATCAGATTGCTCTAGTTTCTCTAAAGCTTTAAGCTGCATTGTTAAGTTGTTTATTTCTGATGTTTCCATTTTTTTGACGTGGGCATTAAGAGCTATGAACTTACCTCTTAGAACAGCTTTCATTGTGTCCCAGAGATTTTGGTAAGTTGTATTTTCGTTATCATTCACTTTCAGGAAATCTTGAATTTCCTTTTTAATTTCTTCCTGAATCCAGTTCTCATTCAGCATCATAGTGTTAAGTTTCCAGGAGTTAGTGCATTTTCTCTTGTTTGATGTGTTGTGGATGTCCAGCTTTAGGCCGTGGTGGTCTGATAGGGCACAGGTTAGAATTTCAACTTTCTTGTATATGTGTAGATTCATTTTGTGGCCCAATATGTGATCTATTTTGGAGAAAGTTCCATGTGCTGCTGAGAAAAATGTGTATTCTTTGGTGCGTGGGTGAAAAGTTCGATAGAGATCTGTGAGGTCCATTTCTTTCAGGGTTTGATTAAGTTCCAAAGTGTCTCTGTTAAGCTTTTGACCTGTTGATCTATCCCATGTAGAGAGGGCGGTGTTGAAGTCCCCAAGAATTATCGTTTGGGGGTTGATTTCTTGCTTTAGACGCTGTAGGGTTTTCTTAATGAATGTGGGGGGGCCCGTATTGGGTGCATATATGTTCAGTATTGTGAAATCTTCCTGGTGAATTGTACCTCTGACTAAAATGTAGTATCCATCCGTGTCTCTTATAATTTTTTTTGGTTTGAAATCCACTTTGTCTGATAGCATAATGGCTACCCCTGCCTGTTTTCTGCTTCCATTTGCTTGTAGAATTGTTGACCAGCCTTTTATTTTTAGAGCGTGCCTATCTTTTGTGGTGAGATGGGTTTCCTGCAGGCAACAGATTGATGGATTGTGATTTTTAATCCAAGTTTGTAATCTGTGTCTCTTGATCGGTGAATTAAGTCCATTAACATTTAGTGTTATAATGGAGAAACTATTGTTAATTCCAGACATTTATTATGTTTAGTAGCTTTTATAAGTATATTGCTTCGCTTTTAATGGTGTTATATTTGCCTTCTGTTCTCCTGGATATGCCTGTTTTTTTCTTCACGCTTGAGTATCATTTCTAGCAGTTTTTGAAGGCCTGGTTTGGTGGCCATGTATCCCTTAAAGTTGTCTTTGTGCTGGAAAATTTTTCTTTCTCCCTCGATCATGACTGATAGTTTTGCAGGGTAAATCAGCCTGGGTTGACATTTTTGCTCATTCAATACTTGAAGTATGTCTCTCCAAGCTCTTCTTGCTTTTACTGTTTCGACTGAGAAGTCATTAGTTATTTTAATAGGTTTGCCTTTAAAAGTGACTTGTTTTTTCTCCCTTGAAGCTCTCATCACCAGTTCTTTATCTTGAATGTGGAGTGTTTTAACTATTATTTGCCGCGGTGTGCTTCTATTTTGGTCGTATCTGTTTGGGGTGCGGAATGCCTCTTGTATATGAATGGGCCTCTCTTTTTTTAGATGAGGAAAGTTTTCCTTGATGATGGTTTGAAAAATTTCCTCAGGGGTGGTATTTTGAGATTCTTGCTCCGGTATTCCATGAATACGCATGTTAGGCTTCTTCAGGGTGTCCCATATCTCTTGGATATTTCTCTCAAGTATCTTTTTGGCTTTAACAACCTCTTCCATTGAGCTGGTTAGTACTCCCACTTTATCTTCAAGGTCTGAAATTCTGTTTTCTGCTTCATTAGTTCTGTTGATAAGACTCTCTGTGGCGTTCTGGGTTGAAGATAACTTGTCTTTTAGCTCAGTTTTAAACTCTGCTTGAGTTTGTTTTAACTGTTCTATGCCACTTTTTGTTTCTTGCACTGTTTTTCTCAACTCCTCCAGATGTCTGTTGTGTTGCTCTTCAAAGCGATTGATTCGATTATGTAATTCCTCCCGGATTTCCTCTTTCATAGTATTGAACATGGTAATGATCATATTTTGAAAGTCTTTATCCTGGGTGGGGCTTTCTTGGCCTTTTTCCGCGGGTTTGTTCTTGTTGGAGTCTAACATTATGGGATTAATTTCTTCAGTGGGAAATTTGTTTACTTGAGTGTTGCTTCTCATGGATTTGCACTTTGACTTTGGCATTGTCATTTTAACTCTTAAGATCTCTCAATTTCACTAAACTGAATTATTTGGCCTGGGGTACTGGTGGGCAGGGCCTGAACGGGGACTTACCTAGGGCGCGGGGTGAGGCCCGGGTGGACCGCGCGCGTGTCCTGACCGGCGGAGCGGGGTGGGGCGAAAAGGGAGGATGGGCGCGTCGGCGTGGAGCTATTTAACCCGAGGGCAGCTGGGGCGGGGCCCGGGCGCAGGGGGAGGTCCTCCTCGTCCCTCGGCCCCCGCGCGGCTCCGGCTGGATGGTGGGAGTCGGAGCCGGGTCCCGGTGGGCTGACCTGGGGGTCCTAGAGCGCGCGTTGAGGCCCGGCTGGATCTCGCGCAGGCGTCCCGACCGGGGGAGCGGGGGCGGGGCGAAAAAGGGAGGATGGGCGCGTCGGCGTGGAGCTATTTAACCCGAGGGCAGCTGGGGCGGGGCCCGGGCGCAGGGGGAGGTCCTCCTCGTCCCTCGGCCCCCGCGCGGCTCCGGCTGGATGGTGGGAGTCGGAGCCGGGTCCCCGTGGGCTGACCTGGGGGTCCTAGAGCGCGCGTTGAGGCCCGGCTGGATCTCGCGCAGGCGTCCCGACCGGGGGAGCGGGGGGGGCGGGGCGAAGAAGGGAAGCTGTGCTATTGGATTTCTATTTAGGAACTGTTGGCCTAGTCGAATCAGCTTGAGGGAGTTTCCTACCCTTTCAACTAGGGTTTCTATACTCTCTAATACTGAGGCTAATTGAGGTCCTTGATCCATTTGGAATTAAGTCTTGTACATAGTGACAAGTATGGGTCCAGTTTTAATCTTCTGCATGGGGGCATCTAGTTTGCCAGCACCATTTGTTGAAGATGCTGTTCTTTTTCCATTGGATCCTTTGGGCCCCTTTGTTAAAGATCAAATGGCCATAATTGTGTGGTCTTATATCTGGGACTTCAACCCTTATCCATTGATGTACATGTCTATTTTGGAGCGAGTTCCAGGCTGTTTTTATTACTATGGATTTGTAGTATAGATTGAGGTTTGGTATGGTGATACCTCCAGCAGTGTTTTTGTTACTCAGGATTGTCTTTGCTATCCTGGGTCTTTTGTGCCTCCATATGAATTTTGAGATTGTTTGGTCAATTTCTTTAAAGAATTGCTTTGGAATTTTGATTGGTATAGCATTGAATCTGTATATTGCTTTTGGTAGGATGGTCATTTTTATGATATTGATTCTGCCAAACCAGGAACATGGGAGGTCTTTCCACCTTCTGGTGTCTTCTGTAATTTCTTTCTTTAGGGTTTTAAAGTTTTCACTGTAAAGGTCTCTTACTTCCTTGGTTAGGTTTATACCAAGGTTTTTCATTTTTTTAGGGGTTATAGTAAAAAGGATTTTTTCTCTTAGGTCTTTTTCACTTATTTCATCTTGGGTATATAGGAAGGCCACTGATTTTTGTACATTTATTTTGTATCCTGCCACCCTGATGAACGTCTATATTAGTTCCAGCAGTTTCCTGGTGGAGTTTTTGGGATCACTCAGGTATACAATCATGTCATCTGCAAATAGAGATAACTTGAATTTTTCCTTGCCTATTTGAATCCCTTTTATCTCTCTTTTTTATCTTATGGCTCTCGCTAAGACTTCAAGTACAATGTTGAATAGAAGCAGTGAAAGTGGACGGCCTTGTCTACTTCCTGATGAAGCAGGAATGCTTCAAGTTTTTCTCCATTCAGTATAATCCTTGCTGTAGGCTTGTTTTATTATGTTCATAAAGGTTCCTTCTATTCCAGCTTTCTCTAGGGTTCTGATCATAAAAGTTTGTTGGATCTTGTCAAAAGCTTTTCTGCATCTATTGAGAATATCATGTGGTCTTGGATTTTGGACTGGTTTATATGTGAATTCCATTTATTGGTTTGTGTGTGTTAAAACAACCTTGTGTGCCTGGAATAAAACATACTTGATCACCATGACTGATCTTTTTGATATGTTTTTGAATCCTATTTGCTAAGACTTTGTTGAGAATCTTTGCATCTGTGTTCATCAAGGAGACTGGCCTATAGTTTTCTTTTTTAAGTGAATCTTTATTAGGTTTGGGATTAAGACATTATTAGCTTCATAGAAAGAATTTGGTTGTGTTCCTTCTTTTGCTATTTGATTGAACAGTTTAAGGAGTATTGGTGTTATTAACTCCTTAAATGTCTGGTAGAACTCTGTGCTGAATCCATCTGGTCCAGGACATTTTTTGGTGGGAAGATTTGAGATTACATCATTGACTTCCTCTTATGTTATAGGTCTGTTTAAATAATTCAAAACTTTTTGATTCAGTTTAGGTAAATTGTGCTTACTTAGGAATTCATCCATTTCTTTTGTGTTGTCAAGTTTCACAGGTAATAAGTTTTTGAAATATGACCTTACAGTTCTCTGAATTGGGATGTCTATTCTTGCATGTGCCTGAGTATGTGTCTATGTCTCCAATGAACACTTGAGTCACAGTATTCACTGGAATGGAGACATATACAGGCTGTTTGATTGGGGAGGGGCCACATGGAGGCTCTTGTGACTGGGTGTGTGTGTGTAGTATGCACAGTTTCTTGTCTTAACTGATGTTCTTCTCAAGGAAGACCAATGATCCTTTGGCCTCTTAGGGAGAGGGTACTTGTGGAAACTATGATCTAAAGAACTGTGTTCCAAAGGTAAATGCTGCCCTTCTTTCTGCAGCTGTCGAGTAACAGGTCACTGGCTCCATGTGTCTTCCCTACTACATCCTTGTGGCACCAGCTTTGGCTTTTGAAATTTTTCTTTTTAAGCAGTTCTGGGGATGGAACTCCAGGTCTAATGTATGCTAGGCAAACACTCCCCCACTGAGTAACATCCTTAGCCCAGAAAAATGTTTTCTAAGATAGCAGACAGCTTCCTTGAACAAACCCTTGTCTTTGCAGGGATGGGTCCCCATGCTTTGAGTCTATAGCTATTTTGAGTCCCACAAGAGACCTAGTCTTATATATGTATTGAGAATCCCAAGGAGACTTTCTACTTTCTAGCACATTTGATGTGCACTGGCGATTAAGGTTAAGAACTGGTACCTTCCCCATGACTTGCAAACTCAATCCTTTTTGGTGCCTGTTGCTGCTGTATTGTCTCATTGGGAGCAGCCAGCAGCCCATGGCTACCAGCACAGTCTCTGTGGCTTGTGATCTCCCTCTGCTTTGATACTCTGAGTGACTTTTGCTCTGCATTTAGAAGAAGCCTAGCATGCTGCTGGTGGGTGGAGTGCATTACCTCCAACATAACTCTTAGGAAAGAGTAGCAATAAAAACATGCAGTCCTTGCTTCCCATCTGCCATGTGATAGAAATAAACTGCACAGTCGGTGCTTTAAAAATTGTTTGACCATAAGTAATGTGGTACTTGGGCAGAATGGGAAATGATGCTTTCATCTGAACAATTCATTTTTTCTGAATCCTAAAATACCATGACTCATGGAGAGATTATTGAGGTACCACTTTTCAATGCTGTTGTTCTTAGGCAGAGGACTTTCTTCTGAACAGTGTCTTCTGGCTGAAATGTAGCTCTACGTGCATGTGCTGCTTCATAAGGTATCAGTCTAAGGCCAGAGCTTTCAGCTTTTAATTCTCTGCTGGTTTTCGTTCTGGGCTTACATAGAAACTCAGGCTTTTCATTGCTGCCATCCATTAAAACAGCAATCATTTGCTTTGATGATGCAACTTCCCAGTTTTCTCTAAAGCTGTCTTACAAAACAGCTCATCAGCACTTTCTGTCCTGTGTGTGACAAGGTTCTGTAGTATCTGTTATAAAGGTGGCTCAAAAAGATTCCATGATGGGAAAAGTTACAAAACAGTCACAAGAGTGTTGATGTGAGAGGTTAGATTCCTCTTTTACACCACCGTCTTTTTTTTTCTATTATGTTTATTTATTTTTTTTAATCAAACAAACTTAATAGGTACCCAGTCCCCTCCTTCCTGCCAGCCCTCCCCAGTCCCCCTTGTACCTCCCTATTCCCCTTTCTATAACACCTCCTACCTCCCTTTCTCCCAGTGCCTCCCTCTTCCCCCTTCCCATTCCCTTGAAGCATCCTTTAGCATGAAGGTCAAACTTTATACTACCTTCTTGTCCTCCCATCATACATAGGAAACAGAAGATTACTTGTCCCTTTAGGCAGAAAAGAAGGCACATAGAAAAAAGGAAATATTTACTTAGTACTTCCAATAGTTTAGTGTCAATTGTCAACTTGACCTCAGGAGGCACCCTCTGGGCTCCCTTGAGAGGGATTCTCTAGATTAATGCCAACCACTGGGCATGCCTCGGAGGGCATTTTTAACTGCATAATTGATATGGGAAAACCCAACCCATTGTGATGGAAAGAACTGTAGACAAGCAAGTAAGCATGCTGGAGTCACTGCCCTCTGCTCTTGCTTTGGATGTCATTTGACCATCTCATTCAGGGTCCTGTCACTGCCTTCCTTGCAGTGATGGGCTGAGATGTGAATTATCCAGATCCATCCTTCCAAGCGGCTTGAGTCAGGTACTTTTTTCCAGCATTGTATTATGAAACTGAAACACTACGTGTGATGGCTAGCATTAATTATCAATCTAACATTGAAGAGAGATTTACATGGAAGGGATTCTTGATTAAGTTTGGCCTCTGGGTCTGTTTGTCAGAAATTGATCATAAGTACATTAATGGATGTGGAAAGACCCAACTTAAAATTGAGAAGTAACCATTCACTGGAGTTTGGATGCCAGACTATTGAAGAAGGATTGCTGAAGAGCAAACATGTATTTGTCTCTCTGCTTCTCACTGTACTGTGATGGAACTGGTGTTTCAAGCTCTTGCTGCTGTGAATTCCTTGCCACAATGGTCTGTAGCCTGGATTGTCAGCTGCATAAGCACTTTCTCCCTTTAATTGCTGGAGTCAAATATTTTGTTGAGATAACATGTAATGAAACTTAAATACTGTTACTACTACTACTGCTGCTGCTACTACTACTATTACTACAACTACAAGGCTTCTTTCTTTTGTTTTAGTAGCTCTGTCTATATTAGCCATTCAATGGCACTTTGACCACCTATCCTCCTTTTGAAGATATTCAAAATGTCTCTGTTGACATTTATAAGATGAAAAGATTTGTTTCTACGGTCTTTAACATTTTTTCATACCCTGAGAGGCATACCAGTGAGATTGAATGAATTTGCAAATTAAGAGCAGTTTTGAATTCTGACTAGATAAGATAGTAGCCTGTTCTGCACATTCCCTGACTTTTGCAACTAAAATTCTCTGGGTGTCTTACGAGTAAGCCACGTATCTTGGAGCATATTATTGGGAAACTGCATCTGTGAGTTCCTGAACTCTGTCTCTTCTGTAATCCAGAAGCATTGCTACAAAGACTACATTCCAGAAGCACCATTAAACTAAGAGCGTGAATGAGAGATGGGTAAAAGGCTGTGATATATTATCTTTGTCAGGCATGTCTGTGAAGGATTATCCAGTTTAGTATATTTAAGGTGAGAAGACTCATTGTAAATGCTGATAACACCTTTCAATAGGTTGGCATAGCTGCATGAGGAACTGGTGTACCATTGTGGAGATTTGAGTTTAACTCAATATAATCACAGGAATTCAAATTGTTGACATTCTGAAGTGCCTACGTGGTACTCCATGACTGATTTTATTAGAAAACACAGATATCATACACACAGGATGTAGTGTCAAATACAGAGTAGGGATTCCCTATCAAGAGGCAGATGTGCTTGATTCAAGGTTTGGAAACACCAGACTCCTTGGAATCACATCCAGAGAAGAAGGTTATGTATCCTTCCCCATCATTCTGAGAGAAAGTGTAAAGGCAAACTTTCCATCCCTGGAATCTCCAGTCAAGGTAAAAATCAAGTCTGTTAACTAATGGACAAGATATCATTGTTTCTTTTTCTTGTTTTTTTAAAATTTATTTTTATTTTTCTAATTTTATAAGCATACTGAGTATTTATCCCTGCTTCTCTCCCTCCCCTCTCTCTCCCCCATTCTCCTCCTTTATCTTTATCAATCCGTCCCACTCTCTCCCACCCCACCTGTCTGCTTCTGTGAAACCCAGGATTCACTCTGTCTTGTCTACTCCTGTGTAGGTTCATGCGTATAGTGACATACCAAGTTGTATCTCTCAGGCTATTCCACTTATAGGGGCATTTCCCGTCACTCATCCAGCACTGTATGTTCTTATCTCTCTTGAGTCCCTTTATAATCTATGGGGGCATGTTGATATGTCAGTCATTATGCAGGTCTGGTAAGCTCCTAGATGCAGAGGTCCTGCCTTGAATGTCATGTCTGGTCTAATGATGAACCTTCCCATCTTTAGATTACTTACAATCTGACTGTTCCCTCTTTTTGAGGTTCGAGGGCCTTAGGATGGAGAGAGATTAGGTTGGCCTGATTCTGGTTGAGCTCTGCTGGGTTGCTGGTACTCCACATAATGACCGCCCAGTTGCTATCCATTTCACTGCTCTTCTGTTGCCCTAGGTGCATCGTGTTAGGGTGTTGAGATCCTCTACCTCTGTTATAGAAAAAGACCTCTAGGCTGAGTGTTAAGTGTTCTTCAATTCTATGGGTATAATAGCAGCTATTTACAGAGCAGTTTGATGTACACAGGCTGTTTTTTCCTATTGATCTATTTTCTTCCCTTTTAGGTTCTCATTCTAGTTAATAGTAACAGGAATGTGTTTCATTCTCACAGGCAGGTCTTTTTTTAATTTTAATACATTTTTTATTATTATTTGAGCTCATAAAAACTTAATAGGTACACCAGTTCCCTCCCTCCCTCCTCCTCCCCCCGAAACCCTTGCTCTCCGACCTTCTGGTGTCTTCTGCTATTTCTTTAGGGTTTTAAAGTTTTCATTGTAAAGGTCTTTTACCTCCTTGGTTAGGTTTATACCAAGGTATTTCATTTTTTTAGGGCTATAGTGAATGGGATGGTTTCTCTCAAGGCTTTTTCACTTCTTTCATTCTGGGCATATAGGAAGGCCTCTGATTTTTGCACATTTATTTTGTATCCTGCCACCCTGCTGAACTTCTCAATTATTTCCAGGAGCTTCCTGGTGGAGTTTTTGGGATCACTCAGGTATAAGATCATGTCATCTGCAAATAGGGATAGCTTGACTTCTTCCTTGCCGATTTGAATCCCTCGTATGTCCCTTTCTTGTCTTATGGCTTCAGCTAAGAGTTCAAGTACAATATTGAATAGAACTGGTGAAAGAGGACAGCCCTGTCTAGTTCCTGATCGAAGTGGGAATGCTTCCAATTGTTCCCCATTGAGCATAATCCTTGCTGTGGGCTTGTTGTATACACCTTTTATTATATTGATAAAGGTTCCTTCCATTCCTACTGTCTCCAGCGTTTTGATCATAAAAGGCTATTGGATCTTGTCAAAAGCTTTTTCTGCATATATCGAGAGTATCATGTGGTCTTGGACTTTGGACTGGTTTACATGATAATTACATTTATTGATTTGTGTATGTTGAACCAACCTTGTGTGCCGGGGATGAAGGCTACTTGGTCCCCGTGAATAATCTTTTTAACATGTTTTTGAATCCGATTTGCTAAAACTTTGTTCAGAATCTTTGCGTCTGTGTTCATCAGAGAGATCGGCCTATAGTTTTCTTTTTTAAGTGAGTCTTTATTAGGTTTTGGGATTAAAACGATATTAGCTTCATAGAAGGAATTTGGTAGTGTTCCTTCCTTTGCTATTTGATGGAACAGTTTAAGGGGTATTGGTGTTATTGACTCCTTAAATGTCTGGTAGAACTCTGTGCTGAATCCATCTGGTCCAGGACATTTTTTGGAGGGAAGATTCAAGATTATTTCCTCAATTTCCTTATATGTTATAGGACTATTTAAATAATTCACAACCTCCTGATTTAATTTAGGTAAGTTGTGTTTACTTAGAAATTCATCCATCTCTTTTGTGTTGTCAAACTTCCCAGAGTATAAGTTTTTGAAATATGATGTTATAATTCTCTGGATTTCTTGGGTATCAGTAGTGATAACTCCATGTTTATTTCTGATTTTGTTAATTTGGGTTTTCTCTCTCCTGCTTTTGGTTAATTTAGCTAGGGGTGTATCAATCTCATTGATTTTTTCAAAGAACCAGCTTTAGTCAAAAAGCTGATTTTTTCTATCATTTTCTTAATCTCGATTTCAGATATTTCTCCCCTTATTTTGCTAATCTTCTCTCTTCTACTACTTTTTGAATCAGATTGCTCTAGTTTTTCTAAAGCTTTAAGCTGCATTGTTAAGTTGTTTATTTCTGATGTTTCCATTTTTTTGATGTAGGCATTAAGAGCTATGAACTTACCTCTTAGAACAGCTTTCATTGTATCCCAGAGATTTTGGTAAGTTGTATTTTCATTATCATTCACTTTCAGTGAATCTTGAATTTCCTTTTTAATTTCTTCCTGAATCCAGTTCTCATTCAGTATCATATTGTTGTTTCCAGGAGTTAGTGTATTTTCTCTTGTTTGATGCGTTGTGGATGTCCAGCTTTAGGCTGTAGTGGTCTGATAGGGCACAGGTTAGAATTTCAACGTTTTTGTATATGTATAGATTCATTTTGTGGCCCAATATGTGATCTATTTTGGAGAAAGTTCCGTGTGCTGCTGAGAAAAATGTGTATTCTTTGGTATGTGGGTGAAATGTTCGATAGAGCTCTGTAAGGTCCATTTCTTTCAGGGTTTGATTAAGTTCCAAAGTGTCTCTGTTAAGCTTTTGACCTGTTGATCTATCCCATGTAGAGATGGCGGTGTTGAAGTCCCCAAGAATTATCGTTTGGGGATTGATTTCTTGCTTTAGACGCTGTAGGGTTTTCTTAATGAATGTGGAGGGGCCCGTATTGGGTGCATATATGTTCAGTATTGTGAAGTCTTCCTGGTGAATTGTACCTGTGACTACAATGTAGTATCCTTCCGTGTCTCTTATAATTTTCTTTGGTTTGAAGTCCACTTTGTCTGATATCATAATGGCTACTCCTGCCTGTTTTCTGCTTCCATTTCCTTGTAGATTTGTTTACCAGCCTGTTATTTTTAGAGCGTGCCTATCTTTTGTGGTGAGATGGGTTTCCTGCAGGCAGCAGATTGATAGATTGTGATTTTTAATCCAAGTTTGTAATCTGTGTCCCTTGATCGGTGAGTTAATTCCTTTAACATTTAGTGTTATAATGGAGAAACTATTTTTAATTCCAGACATTTATTATGTTTAGTAGTTTTTATAAGTGTATTGCTTCACTTTTAATGGTGTTATACTTGCCTTCTGTTCTCCTGGATATGTCTGTTTTTTTCTTCGCGCTTGAGTACCATTTCTAGCATGTTTTGAAGGCCTGGTTTAGTGGACATGTATCCCTTCAAGTTGTCTTTATGCTGGAAGATTTTTCTTTCTCCCTCAATCATGACTGGTAGTTTTGCAGGGTAAATCAGCCTGGGTTGACATTTTTGCTCATTCAATACTTGAAGTATGTCTCTCCAAGCTCTTCTTGCTTTTACTGATTCGACTGAGAAGTCATTTGTTATTTTAATAGGTTTACCTTTAGAAGTGACTTGTTTTTTCTCCCTTGAAGCTCTCAGCACCAGTTCTTTATCTTGAATGTGGAGTGTTTTAACTATTATTTGCGTGGCGTGCTTCTGTTTTGGTCGTATCTGTTTGGGGTGCGGAATGCCTCTTGTATATGGATGGGCCTCTCTTTTTTTAGATGAGGAAAGTTTTCCTTGATGATCAGTTTGAAAAATTTCCTCAGGGGTGGTATTTTGAGATTCTTGCTCTGGTATTCCATGAATACGCATGTTAGGCTTCTTCAGGGTGTCCCATATCTCTTGGATATTTCTCTCAAGTATCTTTTTGGCTTCAACAACCTCTTCCATTGAGCTGGTTAGTACTCCCACTTTATCTTCAAGGTCTGAAATTCTGTTTTCTGCTTCATTAGTTCTGTTGATAAGACTCTCTGTGGAGTTCTGCGTTTAAGATAACTTGTCTTGTAGCTCAGTTTTAAACTCTGCTTGAGTCTGTCTTAACTGCTCTATGCCAGTTTTTGTTTCTTGCACTGTTTTTCTCAACTCCTCCAAATGTCTGTTGTGTTCCTCTTCAAAGCGATTGATTCGATTATGTAATTCCTCCCTGATTTCCTCTTTCATAGTATTGAACATAGTAATGATCATATTTTGAAAGTCGTTATCCTGGGTCAGGCTTTCTTGGCCTTTTTCCGTGGGTTTGTTCTGGTTGGAGTCTAACATTATGGGATTAATTTCTTCAGTGGGAAATTTGTTTACTTGAGTGTTGCTTCTCATGGATTTGCACTTTGACTTTGGCATTGTCGTTTTAACTCTTAAGATCTTTCAATTTCACTAAACTGAATTATTTGGCTTGGGGTTCTGGGGGTGGGCAGGGACAGAGCTTACCTAGATCGTGGATGAGGCCTGGCTGGACCGCACCCATGTCCTGGCACGCGGAGCAGGGTGGGGAAGGGAGGATGGGGGCGCTGCTGTGGAGCTATTTAACCTGAGGCGAGCTGGGGCGGGACCCGGGTGCAGGGGGAGGTCCTCCTCGTCCCTAGGCTCTGTGCGCGGCTCCGGCTGGATGGTGGGGTTAGGAGCTGGGTCCTTTGGGCTGACCTGGGGTTCTGGTGGGCGGAGTGTGGAGCGGGGCTTACCTAGGTGGCGGGTGAAGGCCTGGCTGGACCGCACGCATGCGCGGGTCCCGACCGGTGAAGCGGGGTGGGGAAAGGGACAGGCAGGTCTTGAGTCCAATCAGAAAGCTATTGGTTGTCTCCTTGATAAGATGTCACCATTTCTAAGAAACAAAGGAGAGAGGTAACATGTCCCCTTATAGGTTTGGGTTCTGGTCTGTATAAAAAGGAGAAAGCTAGAGCATTTACTGTCTGTTTCTGACTATGGAGACCTAGTGACCAGTCTTCTCCAGCTCCTGTTACCATGATGTCTCTGATGTGTACTCTTGATCTCTAAGCCAAAATGAGCCCTTCTTTTCTTTTTCTTTATGGTGTTTTGTTCAGGTGTTTTGTTGCAGCAAGAAGAAAAGTAACTAAAATAGAAAATGGGTACTAAGATGTTTAGTCATTATTGTGAAAAACCTGATCATGTGGTTCTTAGGTCTTTGGAACTTGTTTGCGAAAAGAATGTGAAAGACTTTGGAACTTTACACTAGAAAAAGCTCTACAGTGGTGTTAGCAGAGTGTAAAACCTATTCTTGTGGGAGCTTAGAGGCAGGAGTGCTGAGAGATATGCGTGAACAGTGGAGGTCTTGCTTATAAAGCTTCAGAGGGGAACAAGGACTCTTATCAGGATTTGGGCTACAGTTACTCTCGCAATATTCTGATAGAGAATCTTATATTCTACCCATTATCTGAAAATCAGAAGTTGAATGTGAAAGTAATGGACTAATTTGTTTAGTGGAGGAAATTCCAAAACCAGAAAGCATTTAAACTATGGAATGGCAATTAGTTACTGCACTTATTCATGCTTACAGTGAAAAATATGGGCAAAATATATAAAAATTATGAACTTTAGTGAGGAAAGGTGCATGAACAGTTTTTGAAAAAAAAAACCTTTGTTGTATATAAATATGTATATAAAATCCCCAATAGAAGATGTTTTCTCATTTCCTCATTGTCTTTTTCAATGCCTCTGCTATAAAGGACATTATTACACCTTATTAAAACCTCACACAAATGACCATAAAATGCCCCATCTATGTATTCTTCTGTTTTTGAAAGCTGCAAAATAATGTAATCATCTACAGTCACTAAATAATCTTTATATTCTATTCCCCACTTCAGCTTCACCATCACTTCTTTCCTGTTAGTCTACTGAGAAAAGGTTTGGGATTGAGGGGTAAACTCGTAGTGAACTCATGACTGGAATAGCAAATGCAGGCCCGAGTCTACATGGATGAGCAAATCTAAAAAAGCAAATAAGGAGAATGCAGAAGATATATCATTTGCAGTTGTTAAAAGGAAAGCCATTCTTTTCATTGTGGAAATAGAAAAGGTTTCCTGAAGGCAAAACCCAACCATCGCTTCCAACTTGTGAAAATACAAATTTATTTAAAGTGAAAAGCATGAATTGACAATATTGCAAAAAGGTTTCCTTGCTGGATATCCACTGCTAGGAAAGTGGTTTTGAGGATTCAGTAAGCAAGGCATGCAGAGGGCTGCTGCAACTGTGATTCAAAGGGACCAGGCTACTTTCAAGCTGGCAGCAAGTTTGGTATCATTGTCCACACGAAACTGACTTTGCTTGCATGAAAAATGTCACACTATAGGGGTCATGAATTCTTGCTTTGCAATTTTAGGAAGCAATTGATATCAGGCAAAGTGTGGCAAGATTAGCGTCCCTACAAGGAGGTCATGAAAGGCTATTGTGTGAATCTTTGAAGATGTAGCCTAAGTTGCAGTGGAGCACCTAGGATGCTAAGGAAAGCTTCAGGAATGGAGTGGAGCTATGTAAGAGAGAAGCTAGATATCCTGCAGGCTGGAGAGGTGGTGGGTTAGACTACCTAAACTTTTTGGATCCATGGGGACACAGTATAGGTGCTTTTCCTGCTGGGTTTCTGTTATGCTTTGATCTAATCTTTTCCTTGTTATGCAGCTAAGGTAATGAAATTAAAAGGGAACAGAAGTTAAATCTATTTTTATACTTTTAGGTACCTTATTCTTGGCAATTTATAGAGCTCCTAACTAGAAATTCATATGATATTCATAAAAATAGCAAAATATAAAAGTTATAGGCATTTTATTTAGATATTAAGAATGGTGAGTATTGCAGTTTCTCTTCATGCTGCTGGAGGATACGTGGACAAATACCTTAAGAGAAACAGGGGGTTTATTTCAGTTTATGAGTCGCCTTGACAGGAGAGTTCATGTCAGCACTGGGGGCTGAGGGATCTGGCCATAGGAATTTTTGAGAGGAGGGCAAACCAGAATGCCAGAATGCCTGTTGCCAGTATGCTAGAGTATGCTGAAGTACTAAACCAGTTCTTTCCATCATGTCCACTGCCCGGGCAATGGTGCCATGCACTATGGGTTGAGTCTTCCCTCAGTTAGACAATCTTCCACAGTCTTGTTCAGGGTTTGCCTTAATTACTGATTTTTCACAAATGTGCTTATAGGTGCTCTTGGCAACTTAAAACCTGTATTAAACAGGTGGCAGGTTGACACCTGAGCCTTTTTAGAGGAGACCTTGGTCATGGAACAGATCTGTGTTCTGACCACTGTGATAGTTACAAGTTTAATTGTGCAGAACTACATAGACATGCATGCATGCACATGTGACTATCTGCAAAGATGGAGAAACCTCAATAGAACCTGCAGGTAGTGCCATCTTTGCTGATCTGGTTTGATCCTTTGCTGTAATTATGCAAGAGAGTCATGTCAAAAAAACGGGGAGTGGAGTACATGGAATTTGCTCCCTCTCCTTCCTTTCCTTCCTTTTTCTTTTCCTTTCCTTTTTCTTTTCCCCTCCCCTCCCTCTTCTTTCCCTCCTCTCCCCGTTCCTCCCTCCCTCCCTCCCTTCCAATTCTTATCATTCTTATAAATGAAGAATGCCAGCACTTGTAGGGCTCAGTGGACACTGAAGGTGCATCTGTGTTTTTAGTAGTGTTTTCCTATTATCATGTAAATGCATCTCTCTTCTGTACCTAGTTTGAGTTGAGGTTGTAGTGATAACACATTCAATAGTCTTTATTTTGTGTTCGGCTTAGAAGGGAAACCCTGTCTGAGCACAGCGGCAAAGTTGTACTATGGGATCCACAGCCAGGGACTGCTTGACTCCCAAGGTGGAGACTTTCTGAGTTTATCTGGAGGGAGGCTCATGGTAATAGCAAAGGCCAGTAATTAGGCTTAATTATTGTGAGATAGGCATAGGAAACTAAAAATAGGGCATTTGTGCCATAATGCAGGTGTAGCAACTGGGGACTCAGTTGTCCTGCTGTGTATCTCTCCTCGTGTCTGAAGCTGCTGTCACTCTTGCATGCAGGAGCCTTTGCTGTTTTTTTTTTTTTACTGTACCTTCCCAAGAGCTCAGAGATATGTGGTGCTGTTCCTAGTCCAGAATAAGCACAGCATTTTTACTGACCGATGAAGGAATTTTCTTTGTGGACATCTAGCAGGTTTTGCCATAGGGACTGGAATTAAAAATCTTTCATTGATTGGGAGCTGGTAACCATCGTCCTCAGAGTCTCACTTTTAAAAGAGTTTACACATAGTTAATGTAGGGGATTGTCCATGCATGTGCGTGTCTGTTTGTGCATTTGTCTGGATGTACTTATGTGTTTGCAAATGCATGTCTGAATGTGTACATGTGTGAGTATAGTATTATGTGTTTATCTTTATTAGTGTGTGCACATAGAAAACTATGCGAACAATATGCACATGTGTGAGTATTGCATGCATGTTAGTTTGTGCACACATATTCTGGGCTAGGAACACATGTGAGTACGGCATGTGTTAGTGTGTGCACATGTGGGTCTATGCAAGGAATATGCACATGTGTGAGTGCTGTTTTGTGTTAGTTAGTACATGTGTTCTGTGTGTGGAACATGCACATAAGTACAACATTTTTGTTAGTGTGTACATGTGTTCTGCGTGAGGAACATGCATGTGCATGAGTGGTGCATGTGTTTATATGTGCTAACATGTATACATGTGTCATCACTCTCCCCTGAGCTTGTCAAGAATTCTTTTAGTGGGTACCACCATGTCTCTCACTGGGATCCTGTGAAATGACTGTTTCCCTGCTTCATCTCTCTTGGTCTATGATTCTTACGTCTACTAGAGATGTTAACATAAGGAGAATGGGAATGCAATCCCAGCATGCTTGGTACAATATTAGCTATGATGATATCAGTTGTTAACCTTGTTAACTAAGGAACAGGTCTCCAGGCCCACCTGGAGGCCGTCTTTAGATGTCTGTGAGGGATAATCTTAAGTACTTCTGTAACCCTTTATCATTTACCTGCTTGAAGGACCTAGTCCTCCCTCTCCTTCCCCATGAGTGCTGGTATAGCAAATGTGCACCATCACATTTATCCCTACATTTGGTTTATAATATCACTGAAGATGTGAGCAAAAGGTCCAGCAGGTTCTGTTTCGCTGTGCCCCTGAGGACACAAAGGAAGTGGAAGTCCTTAATGCAACCATCTCTACCCTGGTGACTCACAGATAATGGCTCCTGTGTGGTGACTGTTCTCTGTGTGATAAGCAGACCTGGACTTTGGCCAGATTTGGGGAACAGGCTCTGCTGTCAAAGCATTCTGGGCAGATGCCAGTTGATTTTTGTTCTAAATTGGGTGACTCTCACTCAGATATATTTACTCCATTTAGGAGTTCAGAGAGAGGCAAGAAAATTGACTTGGGATTTCACAGCTCCCTGACCATCTGAGATTGGTGGCTTTAACTGAAGTACATTCAGTTGCTATGGAAACAGTTATCAATGTCACAATGAACTAAATCTTTGAAGGGTTCTAGTGCCCCTTGTTCATTTACATATCCATTTTCCTTTCTGAGGCCAGAGCTCCTTGGAATGCACATTTGAAGGGTTCCCTCCATCTTTTCCGACACAGCAGGCAGTGGAGCAACCACATCACTGTGTGCTTCCACTGACTCATGTGTATCTGTCTGCTGGACTGCTCCAGTGTGCTCCGGTCCATGGTGCGTGGGACCTTCCTGCCTGAGGTGCCTGGGTTGCACTACCAGTTCTTGCTGGAAAAATGATGTTTCTATCTCCTTGCTAACCCTCTTTGTACTCTCTCTTCTTGAATCAGCAAAAGAACATCTTTAAAGACATGATGTGTGGATCAAATCTGCTGAAATAAGCTATAAGACTGTCTACTTTTTCTTGTCACCATCATCACACCATGTTGTTTGAAAATAAGTTGCTTGACTTTCCCCATCTCAAATGAACCCTAAAGAAACCACAGGACAATAACCAATGTGAAAGTTACATTGTGGGCCCCTTGTCTTTATTAGTAGCCCCCTAGTCCATCTGGCCATCTCTCTGTCTTTCTGTGTGTCACAGCTCTCCGCACAAGCAGAGTGGACACAGGTTCAGTCCCCTTATGCCAAAAGGAAAAGTGAATAAATCTTGGTACTGAAATTCAGCTCCAGGTGGGACTGGTATGATGAGTTGATTCTGTAGCTGTTAGTTGTCCTCCCGGCAAACTGCGTTCTAACAGATGCCCTCTGCCTTCCTCTTCTGCTGCCTTCCTCTGCTGTTATCTTTGTGTTTAGACCCCTTGTTTGGTTAACATTATAGAGGTTCTGCACACATTTAGTTCAAAGTGTTCCCATTTAGGTGCAGCTGATAAGGGTAGGGGGAGCCTTGGCGATGGGTTCCAGTGTGACAGCACCCGAGCAAAGCTGCCCGCGCCACGCAGGGAGTGCCAGACAACATACGTTCGGCAAAGGGTGCACACTCCTTCAGACCTTGGCGAATGAATTGTAGTTGAAGAAAACTTTTCAAAGTTAATACAGCACTTTCTGTATCTGATGTGAGAATGTCATTAATGTAAAGAACCTGGTACAGTGCTAGGTCTGTGCAAGGCCGGTCCACATCTTCTCTGCCTCTGCCTGTCAGCTCCTTGTGTTGATTTCTGAGAATGAATTTCCACTTTGATATACTGGATTGCTGACCTTTTGTTCAACCTTCTTCCCTAGATTTGCCTCGCTAAACTAGGACAGGTGATGAAAAGGTTTATATCTTGTTATATTCATTTAGGCCTGTATTTGAGATTCTAGTCAGGCAATGATACACCATGGATTTTTTGGGTGAGAAAGATTGTTCCTAGGTAGATGCTAGCAGCCCAAGAAAAAGGAAATTTGGTTAAATGAAGTTCCAGGTAAGGTATATATTGCCATCAGGAACAAACCAAAGTGCACAAAATTTTCATAAGTCTGTAACCAACTCTGTGCTGCTGTGCCAAATGGCATCAGGATGTTCAGTGATGTAATGTTAACAGAGTTTACTAGAACACGAACAGACAAAATTGGTTTATACATGATACAAGGGAACACTGGGGAGGTGGAGATGGGAACCAGGCATTCTTATCTCTTGGGCTCTTTGTATGAGATCTATCTGGGTAGATATGTAGGCCATCCCACTGATCTCTGGCTAACTAGCAAGTTTTTCTGAGTAATGTTTTTCTTAGGACTGATCATTTCTTTAGGTGTCATGGGTCATTAAAAATCATGCTCTTGATGTTTCTGTGAGATATTTTCTATTAGTAGGGGTTTATTTTTGATCTGTATATCTACACAGATATACAGATGAATTAAAATGAAGGGAGAGAACTTTCCTGATGACAGTGGTGAAAAATTCAAGAGTATCCCCCAAAGCTACAGATCCCCAACAGGGATTATGTTTTCTTACTCCAAAAGACTGAGCAAGAGAGCATTGCTTTTAACTCAAGCAGGTTGCAACTATCAGGCAAGAGCATCATGGATGGTGTTTCGATCTTCATTTGAAACAATGATTACTAGTGCCAATGTCCACAAAGGACTTTAAAACAAGCAAGAGTTCTCTTTAAAAATATTATGCTCCGTAATACTCAGAATTAAGTTAATTGACATTGATGACAGGATATTTAAGAGAAAATTCTTAATGTTGTATTTAACAAATTCCATTTTCTGAGAACTCTAATTTTATATGTCTCAATATCAAATTCATTGACATAATTTTTTTATTTTTATACTTTTACAAGCATATTGGATATTCATCCCAACTTCCCTCCTTCCTCTGTCCACCATCCCCTCTTCCCTTCATCCCCTCCCTTCCCTTCACCTTTCTCTATCACTCCCTCCATGCCTATGACATCATTTTTTTATTTAGAAGTTTAGAAACAATGTATTGGGTTTTGTTTCTGTCTACTGAAGTTAATACACAATGCAGATTTTTGTTTCTGGGGAAAGGGCAGTGTGTGAGATGGATAATTACCTCATTCCTGTCACATATGAGGAAACTGAGGCCCAAGTAAGGGAGTCACTTACTAATAAGGTTCATGTCTAAGCTAATTAGATGTACAGATATCCACCTTGACTATGGAAAGCTGAGCTATGTGCCCATGTGAAAAATTAATAGTTGAGGCAAGCCATAAGTAACCCTATAGGATACTGTTTGATTGATGTGGGAAGACCCAGCCCATGGCGGGTGGGATCATTCCCTAGGCATGAGGCTAGGATGGAGAGAGCTGGTCAGTACTTTGGCATTCCTTTCAGTCTTCTGTTTGACGAGAAGTTTGCCCCTCTCTGTGTTGCAGCTACTCTTTCTCTCTGCTGCTGTGAGACAATACTCAAGTACAACCTAAGGGGAGAAATGGAAGATTTATTTGGCTGAAGATTCCAGAGAGGTGTTATTATGGCAGAAAAGTCATGGCAGGAGGCAGAAGCTGAAAGCAGCCCAGGTCACTTCGACTGTCTTGACGAAACAGAGCAAGAGCGAACCACAAGAGCAGATTGCTAGAAGCAGCAGGCAGGACCACCCAAGCTCACTTTCCTTCAGTGAGACTCCACCTCTTAAAGGTGCGATAACCTTTTCAAACATTAACAGTAGGTAAGGATTCAAGTGCCTGACCCTGTGATGGCTAACTCATTCAAACTAGGACACTCAGAAATCCCTGTGGTTATTTGGTGTGCCCAGTTTCCTTGGCTCTTGGTGCTGGTATGAATTCTGTCAAGCTAGACTAAGAACCATTACCAAAATCACAAGAAAAGATAAAGTCTTCTTGTTCCTCTCAGCTCTTTGCTTGCCACAAACTTGTTCCCCATAGCAGCATGCAGGCAAACTGCAACAATGTCACTTGTGATAGAATACCTGAGGGAAAAAAAAACAACATAAAGAACGAAATATTTATTTTGTCTCCTAGTTTCAGAGGATTTAGCCCATGGTCAGCTGGCTCCATTGCTGTGGGTCTGAGGTGAGGCAGAACACTGGGATAGCAGAAGTGTGTGGTTAATGAGTCTGCTATACCCCAAATGGTCAGGAAGCAGAGGGAATAAGATATACCCTTCAGACGTCTACACAAGTCTGTTTCTCCTCCAGCCAAACCTAACCTCCCACTTTCTGACACCTTCTGATAGTGCCATCAGGCTCTGACTTCATCCATTCATGATTTGACCTATTGGATGGAGACAACATGTGAGTCGTTACTGTGGTGTTGGGGGCAGTCTTCATACTGAAACCATGACAGTCACCAGAGACAGTGATGATGCTTCTATTTCTGCTCAGCACTCTCTGCCGTGCTGCCTGAGGGATCAGACTAGTGAGGCCAACTGCTGTACATGATGGCTGCGACGTGAATGTCAGGCAGTCACCAAGAAGCAGAAGGGGGATCACACAGTATAGGCCAAAATAGGCCAGCAGGAAGCTTAGCCACCATGACACATACCACGGATCTGGAGAGCAGCCTCTGCATTGTGTTTCCTGTAGTGGAAACGTGCACAGTGTCCACAGGAAAATGAAATGAGGTTTTTAGTTTAATACACAGACCAGGTACAGGTATCTGAGTGGTGAAGCCACATGGGTGTCCAGAACCAGTTCCCTGTGACCCCAGCTATAGATTCCCCTTCTTTTTTGGTATTTCTGCTCCCTACCACACCATCAGGGTCTTCATGTCCTGGGCTGCACAGCAGTATATTTATTGCAACGAAGAGGAGGCTGGTTTCAGCAACTTGTAGTAATCTGTATTGTAGAGGGAGCTGTATCAGGAGATCTTCAAATGGCTGGAGTGTAGAAAATATTTAGAATTCATTTTTACATGAAACACAACCCATGGCACCCAATCTAGTGATCCCCAGTGTTAAACTTGTAGCCATGGGCATGCGACTTACCTGATCATCATCAGTAGCCATCTTCAGACGGTAGGGTCATCATTGCTTTAATTGTTCAAATCTTTTATAGTAAAGAGTCATTAGTCTTAATCATATAGTTTTCGAAGTTAAATTAAAGCTAAGAACATTTTAGAGTGACTTGACTTACCATTGGTTTAACGATTTGTAGGTTATCAGTTTCTGTATACGAAACATATAACTTATAGATCGCAATCTGTTGCTGACTCATACTTCATACTCCACATTATTCTTATTACTTAGTGTTTTTTGCATTGAGGATTTATTCAGATGGCATTCCAGGTTTTTTTTCCAAAGTAAATGAAAGGACAATATATAATCTGATTAAAACATTTCCTAAAATACTTTCTAAATTTACAAGAGTTGTGAAAAGAAGAATGTCACTGAATATAAACTATAGCAATTTATTCTAAAAGGACATACTTTTCAAATGAGAACTAGTGATCATTGTATCAATTTTATGTATTAAAATTTGAATGCCATATAAATACATGTCTGTTAGTATAACCACTTCCTTATTTTATAAAGGAAAAAGGCTTATTTAGGCTTGTGGTTCTGGGAGTCCTCCATGAGGGTCAGCTCTGATGATGGCTTTCTCGTGCTGGTAAAAATGACATCACTTCTGCTGGCCGAGTGTCACCCAGCAAAAGATAATGATCACCCATGTATATTCATGTCTGGTCTTTACCATCTTGTAAAGCTACGAGGATTCATTCAGTCATAGGGCTCAACTCTAATGACATCCTAATCACCTCCCGAGGACTCTGTCTTTAAAATCTATAGTCTGATTTATTGTCCACATTCTCAATATTCATGGGATTTAAGTGTCAACCTAGGAAGCATTGGGGGCCACTCAGACATTTTTCTAGCTATAACACATGCATAGTTTTATTTGGTACTGTACAGAAAATGCCAGAGTTCTACACTTTGACTTCTGAAATTGGAAGCTGGAGATGGGTGAGCATTCATCCAGGCTTGTGCCTGCTTCTTGTTAACTCTCCCAAGAAAGGCTGGTGGCTTCTGTTAGTGTGTTTACTATTTATACATTTGATATGAATTCATGTTTTGGTAAATTGTGGACATGTCTGTTGCCAGTGAACCACACAGTTAAAGGCCTGATTACTTTGCGTTGTGTATTTTTTCTTTGCCTGGTGAAGTAGAGAAAGCATATGTAGACATTTCTTGTTCTCACAGTGGACTCTGCCCACTGTTGCCTCTTCATTTGTTAACAACCAATTAGGAGATAGTTAAACAAGAGTTTTATAATTCTGAATGTACTTGAGTTTTCTCGCTAATCAGTAGATCCTTTGATTCCATCAACCTGTAGTTTGAATGTATTGATTCTCGTATTTAGGGAACTATTTCCACTTGCTTCTAAAGACTGGAGTTCTCTGAATATTTGTTTCTCTTTCCCTAACATCCAGGCTGACAATAGCATACAAATAATAGCAAGATTAGAGGGAGTGAAGAATCTTATTTGTTGTGCATTTTCATTTCCTTGCTAGGGAGGAGAGAGAGAGAGAGAGAGAGAGAGAGAGAGAGAGAGAGAGAGAGAGAGAGAGAGAGAGAGAGAGAGAGAGAATATACATGCACGAATGCCAGTACACGTGTGTGGAGGTAATGAGAAAATTGTCAGAAGTCAGTTCTCTCCTTCTACCATGTAGACTTTTGGGGATCAAAGTCAGGTTGCCAGATTTGTGAGCAAGTACTTTGCTGAGCTGCTCACGAGCATTGTTATTGTTACTGTTGTTGTTGTTGTGTTATTATTACAAAGTATGTCTGGCTGGTCTGGCACTCATGTTTCCCAAGCTGGCCTCAGTCCTGCAGTGATTCTTTTGCCACAGCCTGCAATGCTGGAACTGCAGATGTGAAGTGTGGTACATGGCCCTACATTTTTAATTAAATGCACTGCTGAGCAGTGCTCGGTGCTCAGTGAGTATCCTGGGTCACAGAATGGTGGGGCAGTTGGTGCTCTCTTGGATTCCCAAATCTGTATGTTTATTTATTTTCTGTAAGGTCAGGCCTGGCTCTTGTATGTATGGCTGATGGTTATGCCTTGATTTTGCTTTGCTTTGTGGTCCATTTTTCCTGTGCAATCTCCCCTGAGAAGTTACTTAAACTGAGCATTAACGAGGCTAGGGAGATGGTCCAGTGATTAAAAAAAAAACCTTTGCCTCTCAAGCAAAGTGTCCTGAGTTAGAATTTCTAGAACCCAGGTAAAAATGCTGGGCTGGGGTGGCTTACATGTAATTCTAGCCCTGAAAGGCAGAACCTGGGAATCCCCAGAGCAAATTGGCTAGCCTTACTAACCCTAATTGTGTGCTCTGGGTTTAAATAGAGACCTAGACTACAATAATGTGGAAGAATAATTGAGAATGATTCATGATATCATAACTCTTAATTTCTCCACAGGCACAAATACTCAAATGCACTCATGTATATACAACAACCCACATGCAAGTAGATAAAACACACATGCATGTGTGTGCATACATCCATTGCACACATATGTGAAAGAAAAAAAAGAACATCAACAAGAAGGGCACCCTGAACAAAATGTGGAGGAGATCAAGATTTGGAGGTTCCAGGCAGGAATTGGTGAACTTTAAGGGTTGGGAACATGGGAAGGGAGACCATGATTGGAGACTGGTAAGATCAGTACCCCTTTGGAAAGGGAAACTTTGTGGGTGTGGCTTGTGCCTACTCTGTCTGAGGCCTCCTGATAGACTGGCCTATGTCCTCATTCTCTCCAAGTGGGCTCAAACCAGTACCTGAAGCCTTGGGGGAAGGGAAGCACTCTCCAGTGCTTGCCATAAATATTAGGGTAACAGATTCCTCAAGGATGAAATGTTTAGGAACACGTGATAGTGTTCATATTTGGGCTTGATTTATCATATGGATTTTGCTTGCCTGGAGAGCCCTCTGGGTTTCTACTGGGATTTGGAAGCTCTTTGTTGATATAGCCTTGTAAGCAGATTTGCAACGCTATCCTGACAGATTCCTGTGAACTGCTTATGATTGCTGGGGAAGCCCCTTCTGGGACTCCAGGTTTCAATAAAGGGAACATGAATCTGAGGTTGGAGTAGAAATGGGTCTACATGGACGATGTTTTTTTTGGTGCTAGCGTCTCGAGCCCACAAAATAAGAGTGTGGAAAGATTGTTATCATAGTATAAATGCTGTTCTAGAAAAATCTCAAGTAGTTTCCAAGATTCAGATTGTGCGTGTGTGTGTGTGTGTGAGTGTGTGTGTGTGTGTGTGTGTGTGTGTGTGTGTGTGTGTGAAAAGTCATTGGGATGGTACCAGGGTGCTCCATGCAAAGCACGTGGAAGAGGTCTGTCTGTTCTGAGATTTTCATTTTAGCTTCTGTTGGATTGAGAGAACGGAGAGGACAGAGAAGGAGCAGACTTGCTTCTTCATGATACACTGATTTCCCCTCAAATGGTGGGATCCATTCCTATAGGCTGGGTCCTCTCAGTCAAATGAACTGTACATATTCTACATATTGCCATTAATGCAATTAAATTTCAGCATGAGCTTTAGGATAACACTGAAATCACACTTTGAAACTACTCAGAAATGTCAAAGGCTCGCATGGAGGTTTATACTTTCCTTGTGTGCAGAGACTGAAATATTCTTGGGAAACATGTACAAAACCCAAAATACAGAGAGTGCTGAGCTCAAAGCCTTGCTGGGCCTGTCGCTGAGGACTCCCCTGACAGGGTTTTGTGTTTTCTCACATAGAAATTCTTTTTTTTTAAAATTATTTATTATTTATTCCATTGTGCATGTATGTGCGTGTGTGTATGTATGTGTGTGTGTGGGTGTAGAACCACGGACGAATTCGGGAACCACCATGGATGCCTCCACCTCCTCCTTGTTCACTCTGTCCCAGGATTCACAAGCTCCGCCCTACCAGGACCGGAAATGCAGACCGCCCCCGCTTCTGCCTGGCGTCTATACGTGGGGTCTAGGATCCGAATTCAGGACCTTCCGCCTGCAAGGCAGAGGCTTAACCCCTGAGCCACCTCTCCAGACCTCACATAGAAATTCTGTGGTGAGGCTATGCCCATCTGTCCAGAGCCTCATGTGGCTATGATCTATCAGCCTTTTCTGCTAACCCATCTCTGCTACTCTTCGTTCAGTGCAAAATCAGAGTCCTTGAATAACCAGATGCTCCTGGCCTGATCTGTTTTGTCTGTTAGACCTGATGTCTCTTGTTTGTGGATTCACTGTGCCTGCTTAAGTGTAATTTTACCTCAGCACCTTCCCCTAGCTTGGGTTATTCCTCTCAAGCTCAACTGAAGACTTATCTACCTCCCTCTAATCTTGTTTAGTTGCTGCCTTTATCAGTGAATCTCTCTTTTCTTCATCAGAAACAGCATTCTTCTGCACCATTACTTTCTGTTCTTTCAATCTTCTTCATTTTTCTTTAAAGCAACTGACTGGTCTATATATAGCTTTTCTCTTGTCTGACAGTCTGGAAAATGGTCTGTATTGTGCTTAGTCCATTTGAGCAGCTCTGCAGCAGGGCCTGCCCAATGGGGCATCTCAGAAAACTAGTAGCTAAATGAAGCATGAGCCATCTTTTCCATTCCACGTCATCACTTTCATCCTTCTACCTTGTGGTGTGTGTCTGCCTGCTTCCCAGATGCAGCCTTGTTCCCTTTTCTTTGACTTGCAGCACCTATTCAGGATTGCCCAACTGGCGTGTAGACATACACTTGCTCTACTGGCCACTGTGCCTTTGAAATCCACTTTTTACTGCTAGAGTGTCTCCCCATTGGTGCCTCCCCCATCTCCATGCTCCACAGTACTTTTCTGTGTTTCCTTCACAGATTTAGGACCCCCTTCCAATCGTTCACTTTCTTCTGTCCTGTTCATAGGAAAAACTTCTTTTTTTAATTATTTTATTTTTCTACTTTTAAAAGCATATTGAGTACTCATCCCTTCTTTCCTCCATATCCCCCCATTCCGTCTTTTTCCTTTATCAATCCCTCCCACTTTTCCCATCCTTCTGCCTGTATGTTGCTGTTGACCGCGGGGTTCACTCTGCTTATCTGCTCTTGTGAGGGTTCAGGCTTCTGTGGCATACCAAATTGTCACTCTTCAGGCCACCGCAGGATAGCAACATTTCCCTTCACTCATCCAGCTTTAGACACCAAGGTTTCCACTATATATTCTTATCTTTCTTGACTTCCTGTGAAGTCTATGGGGGCATGCTGATATGTCGGTCATTATGCAGGTCCGGGAAGAAGTCTCACTGTAGTGAGTTCCTAGATGTAGCAGTCCTGTCTTAAGTGGAATGCCTTGTCCAATGGTAAACCTTCCCAACTTTAGATTCTTACAATCTCACCATCTCCTCTTCTGCAAGGTTCCCAAAGCCTTAGAATGGGGAGAAATTAGGTTGGCCTGAGTTTGGGTGAGCTTGCTGAGTTGCTGGTTCTCTGTATTATGGCTGGCTATTGCTGTTCTGTTCACTGTTCTTCTATTGCATCCTATTAAGGTATTGAGATCCTCTATATCTGTTGTAGAAGAAGACTTCTAGGCTGAATGTTAAATGTTCTTCCAATCTACGAGTATAATAACAGCTATTAACAGAGCAGTTTGATGTAATGTCTTCCTACCTATATCTTAATTGGCTCTTTTTCCTATTTATCTATATTCTTCTCTTCATAGGAACAAATTCTATCCAGAGAGTGTAGATGTGTTTGAGTCTACAAATGCTTTTTCCCTCATCAGTACCCATCTTGATTTTTTTATTCACCAGGAAATCATGGATCCACAGGTCTGGCACTGAGAAACCATGGGTTTTTATTGACAGTTGTCCCTTCAAGAATTTTTAGCCCAGCAAGGAAGAACATAGAAGAAAGGAATAATTGCTGATGGAGCTCTGAGCAGAGTATGATCTGAGCTATGGAGGGTCTGACTGTCTCTGGGATCTGGCAAGCTCAGCTAGTCATTGTATTTGCTTCTGAGATCCTGATATGATTTGGAGACACCAATAGAACATTCAAATCTGTGCACACACTAGGGACTGTGGGGAAAGAACATTACCTAGGAGTCTACTAGCTCACCTAAGGCTAGGAACTGTCAGTTTCTGCCAATAGGACTGGAAACTTATAATACTGGGGAAAGTATCATTCTGCAGAGAAGGGGTCATTTGCCACAGACTAGGCCCTCCTTAGTCCCATCAGTAATAAATGTTCAAATTTCAATTTGACTTAATTCAATCTTGTATTTGAGATAGGCACCTAGTCTGTTTTCCAGGCTAGACTCATACTTGTAGACTTGTATGATCCTCTTGTACCAGCTTATCACAAGTGGGGATTAATATTTTTATTTACCTTTTTGGGGAGGGGGGATGCTAGGGGATGGAGCCCAAGGTCCTCATATATGCTAAGCAAACACTTCATCACTAAACTGTACTTTCATCTCTGAACAATTTTTTTTATTGACACCATGTAATAAATCTAATGAAAGCAGAATCTAAAAGGACACAGTATTTGCAGAAAACTGCATTCCAGCACAAAGGTTACTAATATTCACAGAAAGACACAAATATTCAGTCCCAGTATGGTAAAATCTGTAAGGTCTGGTTTGATTGAGTTCACCAGGTAGATTCCAAGGCCTGAAAATGCAGCCTCTAATAAGAAAGAGATCAGTGGTCGGTCAGAGTTGACTCAGGATTGACAGTGTTGTCAGAATTAATATTTAGGTACATTGAGACAGCCATTACAGGGCTCATAGTTCTGGCCATGATGGAGGAGCCTTCCTTCCTTCCCCAGCTGCGTTACAATAGACACCATTGGGATATGCAAGGAAGAAGCTAATTGTCCAGTGACAGGCAACAAGAGTAAAGGCTGGCTGCCACTCTGCTTACTTTCCCCACCCCCTGCTGAGCTGGTGGTGTACACTAGAGCTTGGATTCTACCTAAACTAAGCAGCAGTAAGTCAGCATCAGTAACTACTTGGTTTGACTGATTTGTCCAAATTCAGGTGTTAGACACTCAATTCCCAGGGCAAGAGTATTGAGAAGCGGACCCTTAAAGAAGTGATTGAAGTCCTGAAGGCTCTATACTCATGGACGTATTGGAGCGGTTGTCACTGTGATGAGAATAGATTTGTTATAAAATTGAATCTGTTTTCTTGCTGTGTCTTGTGCACATTTTCTTACCCTTCCACCTTGGGATGGGACAGCAAGGAAGCCCTCTCCAACTTTGCAGAGCTGCAAGAAAGAACCTTCTCTTAACAGATTAGTCTATGGTACTCTGTTCTAGCTGTACAAAGAACGCCAGAACAACCGCCCTCTGCATTTCACCCATCTGGCGTCCTAGAGACTAGCAGCCTCCTCCTGCTTCCCAGCTCAGAGACACTGAGGAATTTGTCCCCTTTTCCCCAGCTTTCACTGGCACCAAAAAGGCCTCTGAAATCCATCTTAACTGATCCTTGAAGAGACAAGATAGGGTTCACTGCCTCACTTTTGTTGGGATGGTCTGCTTGGAACTCAGTGGATTCTGGGCTATCCGCCGTTCCTCATCATGGGGAATGTTTGCTAAAAGGAATGAATGGGATCCAGAACTTCAGCAAAGAAATGTCCCGAATGAGCAGACAGAAGAGAAATTCTCTCATCATAGCATGAACCAGGACAGTGACAATGTGAATAAGAAAAGACAACAGATACCAAGAGGGATGGATCAGATGGTGGGATGTCTGACAACGCTTTGAAACAGCTTGTGTAAAAGTGTTTCAGCACACAATTAAAGACATTCTGGAATGATTCTGAAAATAGAAAATCAAATCAAATCAGAACCTTTTTTTTAAGAAAGGAGATTATAGAATTGAAAAATATAACTGAGCTTAAAAAAGATCCTTGCTTCATGGACTTAAAAACAGAGTAGGAATGATGGGAATAGATGATTGGACTTGGGCACAGTTATAGGTTACTCAGTCTAAGCAGCAAAGAAGCAGAATGAAGGATAGGTGGGTACATGGTGGGAAGGTAAAAGGAAGCTGGAATTCATGGTGTAGGAGTGCCGGAAGGAGTAGAGAGAGACTGAAAACATATGTAATGTAATGAGTGAAGCTTCCTACCTTCAACAAAAGGTACAATATCCAGATTAAAGAAACTAGGTTAACCCTAAATAATGATAATTCCAAAGAAATCTATACTAAGATACATCAAATTAAACCTATAAAATCTTGAAATAAACTTTACATTTTTAAAGCAGCCAGAGAATTATATTATTTTACCAACAGGAGAACACAAATTTCATTGCCAGAACTTATTCATATGAAATGATCAGGCTAGTAGAAAAATGTACACCTATGTGGGAGTATAAAAAGGAACTGCAAATGGTGAATTCTCTACCCAGCAAAAATATCCTTCAGAAATGAGAATGAAATCAATGCCTTCTCACACAAAGGAAAATTCACAGTTTGTTACTTGTGAACCTGCCTTTCAATATAATCAAAGGAGTTCTCCAAATAAAAAGAAAATGGGAACAGAAGTTTTGGAGACGCAAGTGGTAAAGAACACTAGAATAGATTAAAATAGGGAAAATATAATAGACCATCTGGCTTTTCCTTACTGTTTTAAATCATTCATGATGGTTAAACGTTATAAACATTGTAATATTGATGCCTATGGTTGATGTGTACGTAGGGATACTTATGAGAATTTTATCAGGAGGGATCTTGATGAAAATAAGATTTCCATACTCACTTTAGAATGTGAAATACTGACACCAACAGATATTGGCAAACCACATTTGTGTATTGTTTTATGAACAATTGTTGGCTGAACTATACAATGTTGTGATACAATCAAACACTGTAAATAAACCAATATGGAATGTAAAAAAAAAAAAAAACCCTCACAGAAAGTGAGGCTCAGAAAAAATTTCAAAATTGAAAACTTAAGTCCTGACCTATCCTTATTTCCCTCAACTTGAGTGGTTTGTATATTCTCATCAAAACACCGAAATTGGCAGAATGAACATCAGTAAACTGTTGTTTTATATGGATGTGTCCATGTGGTCTCCTGCATCCTCTCTACCTCCTCCTGTCTAGCCCCTACCACTGTGTGTCATATACTGCAGACAGACCTGTTACTTAGCACTGCTGTGAGTACCAGAATATCTCATCGCTCAGAGAACTTGGCAAGCAAATTTTTCAGACTTACCTGAAGTCCAGAGAAGAGGACTGGAAGCTGTCCAGGAAACTCCCTCATTATCAATGCCATGTTATCTTTCCTTTAGAAGTTCTTCTCTGCCAAATCAGTCAAAATGAAGTCTAGTAAGTATTGTTTGTAAAATGTGTGAATATAAGGTCATGTTTGGCGAATACTTAAAAACTACAAATCATCCTTCTACATCTGTGTGTGGCGTGTGTGTGTGTGTATGTGTGTGTGTGTGTGTGTGTGTGTGTGTGTGTGTGTTGCAGCTGTCATAGCAATAGCACTGTGAGCATATGTGAGTTAGATGACTATAAAGGGTTTGAGAGGAAGTTTCTTTTAGTCTTTTTTATTCCTAATATAAGTGCCTATAAAACTTTACCTGCTATTTTTGCAAAATAAATCTTGACTGTTACCTTGAAAAAAGAAATTGGCAGAACAGATGAGAAACATGATTTACTAATTCATGTTATGCAGGAAACATGCTTCAAATATAATTATCTAAATAGACTAAAAAGGATATAATAAGACAAAGATACTGTGGAAACAAAAAAAAGAGAAAAGTCAAAGTTGACTATGCAATTATCACAGTATTCTTTAGAGCAAAGAAGCAACTTAAGTCCTCAATGAAATATGGAAGAGAACTGATAGAGAAATCCACAAATCTACATCTTGAGGTCTTAATAACCCATTCTCAGCAACTAATAGAACTTCTAGATAGAAAGTTATGAAAAGATGAATAGAGCAACACAGTCATGCATTTAGTGTATATGCTTTCCATGCTATATATTAGTAGCACATGTTTTTTCAGGTGTCTATAAAACATTCATCAAAATAGACGATTTGCTGTATTAACAATTCACCATGGAAGAGGTGAGATCTCAAGAGAAACTACATCTTCTTGAGAAACTACTGCAAGTTAATATCATACAGGAGGAGAGGAACTGCTTTCCTCAATGATTTAACCAATGATAAACTATCCACGTCTCATCAGGCATTCAGCGTTTTCCAGTACAGACAACCCAGATGAAACAGAGTGGACCGCACATGCAAAAAAAAAACAAGAAATTATGAGGGAGACTGGCTGGAAAGGAGAAAATATGAAGTGGAACTGGAGGGGGATACGATTGGTAATAAGGGGTGAAAACATATAAATTCATTGTATTCATGTATGAAAGTGTCAGAGCATGAAAAGTAATATTTAATAAAGAAATAGGTGATATCCCTATCCCTTAACACACCTCAATAATCTTAAAATACTGAAAACTTGGAGCATGTTTTCTGAGGAGAGCAGATTCAAACCAGAAATCACTAATTGAATGAAAAGACAAAAGATCACACAGAGCTCATAAAGTTATCAGTATGTTTCCAAACAACACACCAGTCCAAAAAGCATCCCTAAAGGAAACAAACAAAAAGAAAACAAGAAACAAGCAGGATTAAATTAAAGACTAAGTGAGCATGTCCCAAGTGGAGAAGTGTAGCTCAAGCAGCAGGAAGAGGAAAAGTTAGCAAAAAGGAACAGGAGGGGTTCTTGACACCTGAAACTGAAAGAAGAGTGAAGAAAATCAAAATAGAGAGAGGAGGTTCATGGAAGTAAGAGAAAACAAACCAATAGAACAGAGAGTGGGCAAAACAAGTTTTTTTTTAAAGACAAATTATCAACTTAACTCTTTCTAGTGGAGATGTACTTTGGCAGTGGGGAGGGATATGGGATATTTGTGCAGTTTATCCAGGTAGAAACACAAAGGGTCTGAGCAGATAGATATTGGTTTGTGTTCATATTTTTGGTAGGACCACATGACCAAACAATGTAAGGGAAGAAAGGGGGTTTTATTCTTGCTTATGATTCTCCATTGAAGTTCATAGTCAGGCTTGACAGGAGAGTTCATACCAGCATCAGAGCTGAAGAAACTGGCCATACCATATCCACAGGAATTTCTGGGAGAAGGGCAAACCTTCTTAGCCATCATACTACAAGTCTGCTAGAATATTCTGATGTGTGCCAAACTGCTCAAGCAGTTCTTTTCATCTCATCTGTCTGCCCAGGGAATGTTTCCACCCACTGTGGGCTAGGTCTCAAACAATCTCCCATTGGCTTATTTAGGACTCCTTTTAATTACTGATTCTTCACAGATGTGTCCATAGCTCAATCTTCAATTTTCAAGTTGGGACCTGTCTAAATAGTAAAAAAAAGAATAGATTTGAGAAAGGGAATTCTGGGAACTCACTGTGGCTGGAGATAGAGACAATTAAGGATTTCTCTCTTAGGTTTTCAGTGACAGGAAAGCAAAGATGTCACAGATTAGTGGATGCAGGAGGTCAAATTGGCCTAGGAATAACAGTAGCACACTCTTCATCTATGCTCCATGTGATCTCAAACATGCAATGTACATCTATTGGAGGCTCTTGTTAACAGGAGACCAAGTTCTGGGAAAGGTTAGTGTGGAATTTTTGCCAGTGTCTATTTTTGTTGGTTATCTTGGAATAGCAATGGAGGGAACAGAACAGGTCATGGGGTATCTGAGTAGTCACTGAGAACAGTCCACAGAGATGCTGAAATGAAGCTACAAGTCAGATCAAGACCCTGAAGAGCCAACAGCATGGAGTATGTGATTGTAATGGATGTATTTGACGAACAGCGAGGTGGGAGGAGCATGTTTTCTCTTGCCTTGGCCTCGCAGGGGGATGAATGTGCTCAGGGTTTTTGCAGAAGAAATAAGGGGGAAGAAATTTCTCCCTTGATAAATAGGGTGAGCAAAAAGCAAAAAGTGCAAACCATAGATTGAGAAAAGAGGCTTCATTAACATCACTAGCTCTGAAGGGTGGCCCTTCTCTCTCCTGCAAAACACCAACTGTACATAAGCTCTGCTAGGATTCCTTTGCAGGGGACCCGAGCCACAGTCTGTGCTCAATCTCACCTGCTCCAACCATCCTTTCCAAACCATTTTCCCTTCTCCACTTTTCAGTGGAAGGGTTGTGTGTTCTGGGGGATTCCTTCTCCTGATGGCCAGGAAGGGTGGTGTGCACTGGAGGGGCCCCATCTCTCTTTCTGCTTATATTCTCAGCACTTTCCTCCCTGACTTTGCACCAGATCATTGCCTCTCCCAGAGTGCTTCACTTCTTTCTCATTTTCTTCTGTCTTAATTGCCTGCCCTGCAGGACTCTTACCAGTTTCCTGCCCAGCCCTTTCCAGCTGTGGCCTCTCCTGTCTGCAGCCACTGGCACTTTGCTAAGCAATCTCCTGCAGGCTCTGTCACTATTCTCTTTGGAGCTATGTGCTTTCCTTCTCTCACAACTGTGGAATTTGCCAGTCTGCCACACTTTTCCAGAGGAAGCTAGACATGCTCAAATTAATTAAATTGGGTCCAAGTCAATCAGGCCATTCTTAGCGCCTTGCATATGGATGCACTCTGCACCCTGGAATCAGTTGGTGGATTCATTCTTAGTGAAAGGGATTTGTCTTCCATGTAGACAGGGGAGATGGTAAATGAGAACATTCCTATCCAGTCATGGAATTAAGATTGTGATGAAAACAGCCTCTCATAGAAGAATCTCTTTTTCCCCTGGGGAGTCCCAGGATGATAAATAGAAACTAAGGTACTGGCTCCATGACTAGATCAATGAATGAAAGAATTAACCATCAGTTAGTTTCTTTAGTTGCTTATTACCTGTGAAATTAAAGAGCATTCCAGAGTAACCTGCAGCCACCTTTAAAACACTGAATATGTGAACACCTCCCCCAAACATCATGTATTTTCAGTTAAATGTGATCTAAGAGGTAAGACACTTTATCGATGTATACAGTCCCATTGTTTTGTTCTCTGCATAGTATTTGAAAGCACAAATCTAGGAATGCAGACTGAGGCAGGTAGCATCTCACCAACATGGCCTATTTATTATTTATCTTATATTTATTATAGAATTAATGAAGGAATAGCACTTGTAGTATGTGCTTCCGTAACGCTGGCATATCCCCTTTACCGCATCAGTGAATGGTCAGTGTTAGCTCCCCCACTGTCCTATTCAGTCCCTTAGCATTTGTATATTGGATTTAGCTTTGTCCTTTTGTTCCTTGAGGAGAAAAACCTGTCTCCTCACCTCAGTGCTGAGTTCTCCACAGCATAATACTCTGCTCCTCTTAATAGTGGTTGGGCTGATGGTGTATTAAGTTGCTATTCGTGTGATCAGGAAACACCTGGCACAGTCTACTGAGCCTGTCTTTGAGTATTAGAGTCTAAACTCAAGCAGTCTGTCTGTCTGACCTCTTGTGAGGGAATCCATGTCGGACATCATGGTGGGAACACGTGCAGAAACAATTGATCTCATCTTCGATAGGAACAGAGGAATGGATTGGCGGGGCAGAATTCTTCTTTTATAACCATCTTCTGCTTAGAAGCACTTGTAGGGTGGCATGAGGACCCTGGCACCTGTGATCTGTTGATGTTACTCTTGGACCAGCCTACACCTCCCAGACACTACTGTTTCCTAGTAGTGTCACCCCTTGGGCCAGGCCTTAAGTCAATGAGTCACACCTTATAATTTAGTTTTAGCCAGAGATTTGAGTAGTCTTGATGAGCTGCCTAGGAAATCTGTTTAAAGGTGGCAAAGATGAGCCACAAGGAAGGCTCAATACTGCCCATGAACTGTACTGTCATGCACAATGGGATATGCTTCTCTGCCTTGGCCCTGTGGCAGCTGTGGAATCTCGGCCTGAGGAATGGACTGTGTCTCTGGAAGGAGAGATACTGATTTTGTGTTTCCTGTGGCATTGGGAAGAAGAGACACTCTGATGGTATCTTAGTTTCTGAATGAAGCACTCTGAACAGTCTTATTTCAGACTGGTTCACAGATAACACATCAGCTAGTTATAGTGACGATTGTGCCTCCTAACTATCTTGTCTAAAACCCAGTGTCTGTCACCTCAACTGAAGGTCATCTGGGAGTAACTGGGATGTACTCCCATGGGCTTGACTCCCATGGACTTGACTCCCATGGGTTTGACTCCCAGTTGAAAGTGAGGATAAATTTTCTCCATGTGTCATTGCTTGTGCAGCTGGGGGGATCCATGTAAGAGGAGGTTTTACCAAGCATCCTGACTGCCCACTACACAGAATCTAAGTTTAAGTTTCCTTCTGATGTTACATTGACAAAGGGCTGTGTTGCAGTTCACCTGAATGGTTGCTGATAAATGACATCAAACGGCTTAAGGAAACAAGGGTTTATTCTCTCCTATGATTCTTGGTTACAGTTCTCAGTCCAGCTTTAAGGGAGAGCATGTACCATCACCAGGGCCGAGGAACTGGTCACACCATCACCACATGAAGGCTGAGAGACGGACAATCCTTACTTGCCAAGCCAGCATTTCTGGCCAAGTGAACAGAAGGATGCCAACTTTCTCAATCAGCTCTCTGTGATTTATTCTAGGGCCTAATCCCACCCACCATGGGCTGGGCCTTCTCCATCAGCTAGACAATCTCTTGCAGGTTTGCTCTGGGCTTAACTCAACTACTAATTCTCCACAAATGTGCCCAGAGCTCGAACCCTCAACTATCAAGTTGACACCTGTGCCTGACTATGACAGGCTGGGTCATCACTTCTAGAACCAAAGCCAAGTATTCTTGGAGACCATTGTTAAGATCTACTAAACTGATTTATTTAAAAGATGAGGGGAAGACAGATTCTAAGAAGGAAAAATGAGAAAGAGAATATAAGTGTAAGAAAGAAATGCACGTTTGCATACATGAAGGGGTGCTGCTGTAGGAGAAGACGGGAGCATGAAGACTAAGTACTTCCCCTCTGTTAAACATCTCTGTCTTCCCCATTGAGAAAGAGAGAAAATAAACAGAATTAACCCAAAATACCAGGTTTATTGCTCGTGAACTATGGGTTGGACATGTGCCCTTGACATGCTAGGCACATTGTGGTTTCCTGTCTCATCCACTGCCAGGCCTGGTACCACTGAGAACCTAAATTCTCCCCAAAGAAGTTGGGTTTGTGGCTCACAGTAGTTCTGTTCCATGACTAACTCAGATGATGGCCCAGTGTCCATGGGGAGAGGTAACCTAGGCAGATCTCTCTCTACAGTCCAAAAGCCTGTAGGGTGAGGAGTACTATCTGGAAGTGGGAAGTGAGCAAGCACCAAGTATAGTCAGAAATAGATGTAAAAGCCTAATTCAGATCCAAATGTGTCTTAAAGTAAATCACTAACAATGTTTGGCCATAGTGAACCACAGGAGCAACCTCAGGAACTCAGATCCTGAGGATTGCACTTTAAGAAAGAGAAACATGAATCTGTTCTTCATCTTAAGAATGACAAAAAGCTGAATTTTCTGGCCGAGTTCTGATTTGGGGGCCCTTCCATCTCTAACTGGTCTTCATTCCTTCTTACTTTGCTCTTTCCTCTTTCCTCTGTCCCTCCTAGTTGGGCAGACCTGACCTCTCTCCCTTGTCCCAGGAGTAGTGAGCTCATCATCACTTTACCCAGTTTGGTTTCCTGCATCACAAAACCTCTTACCATCCAGGCAGGACTAAATGCAGGCAAGACTGGGGGTTGACCTACAACAAGCTCTGCTTGACTCCCTACTGAGGTGAAATTCCAGGCAAGTTCAAAGACCTCCTGTCAGTCTTCCCTGGTCACTGGTATGACTGCAGTATGTGTCTTGGGCAGGAGTCACAGGTGCTGTGCATACAGCATGAATCTGGCATGGGTAAGCATCTTATGGTACGGAATTGAAGTCATGTTCACAAGCTTGATTGGGCTGCCGAGGCAAACTTGAAAAATCCACATAAACTTGCTGACTAGCTATATTGCAAAGGTACACTTTCAGTCTATGTTGGATTTTGAAAACTGCTCAGCATTGTGTTGTAATGTTGTTGGGCCTAATTATCTCTAAACATAGAATTACACTGTTATAGCTCCATAATAAAACCCTCTTTGTAGAAAACTTGGAAATTACAAAACATTACTAAGCACTGAAATTAAAAACCCATGATCTCATCTCCCAGGTAACTATATTTCATAATTCCACATTTAAAAATTTTTTTTATTTATTCAATTGTGTGCATGTATGCGTGTGTATGTATGTGTGTCTATGTGTGTGTGTGTGTAGTAGAATCACGGGTGAATTCGGGAACCACCATGGACCACCTCCACCTCCTTGTTTACTCTGCCCTGGGATTTACAGGCTCTGTCCTACCAGGACCAGAAATGCAGGCCGCCCCCGCTTCTGCCCGGCATCTATAGGTGGGGTCTAGGATCTGAACTCAGGACCTTCCGCCTGCCTGCAGGGCAGAGGCTTAACCCCTGAGCCACCTCTCCAGCCCCCATTATTCCACATTTTAGTGAACTTCTGTATCTGCTTTTCCAGATCCACCTTGTCCTTTTCTGCAGGCAGAAGAAAGGCAAATTGCCCTTTCTTCACATTGACTATCCATGGCTGTTCTAGATCTGAAATATCTCTGTGAGCTACCTCAATTCTTACTTTAGTCTATTCCTGTTGCTATAACATATCACACTGTACTGGGTAACTTAAAAATAATAGAAATGCTCTTAAAGTGTGTGAAGTGCAACTCATACCTATATATAATCCTAGTGCTTGGAAGTCTGAAGTAGGAGGATCACTGAAAGTCTGATGCCAGCTGGGTCTCATGGTAAGTTTCAGACCAGCCTGTGCTATAGAGTCATAGTCTTTCTCCCAAACAAAACAAACAATGGACAGGAAAGACGATGCCCTGATGAGCAATCTCATGTGGTAGAGAGGAAAGAGAGATGTGCTATGCACTCAAGGTATAGAAGATATGGAAAGATAATAGGGCATAGCTCATTTTGGTGACCATTTTGCCAGTTCCTTTTGTGAAGGGTGCATGTGCTCAAATTACAGTGGCATCTAAAGATATAGGTGCTCTTTTCAGAAAGAAGATGCAAAGGGAGGAGCGGACCTCACTTGCTTCTTATCTCCGTGGCTCTCCCACCTTGCATGTTTTCACTGGTACTTCTTTTCTTCTCCCCTCTTCCTGTTTAGCAGAGCTGGCAACAGGTCCCCCTCATTTCTATGTCATCTGCTTACCTCAAATCCCAGCCACCAGCTAACTACACTTCCTTTTCTCACCAATCAGAATCATGATCCTCCACAGTCACAGTTCTATGTTCTGTTCCCTCTTTCCAGTGCATCTTTCAGTATCCGTACCATGGTGCTGGGGGTACTGCTCTTGCCGAGGCTCCTCTGTGCTCCAGGCCCATGGCCTTTCCATCCCATGTTATCTGCACACAAACTCTACTTCGTGTAACTCTCCTCCTCTTGTTTTCTCTCCTTTCTTCCTCAGTATTTGCAGTGTATTCTGCTCCATCCCTTCCTAATTGTGGCTATTTTACACACTTGAAACCTGTTCCATCGATAATTTCGAAGTTGTATATCTTCTCTGTTGCACCTCCTGCTGCTTTATGGCACAGGCTCCTCTAAAACTCTTTGTAGAACAGAGCCCCCTTGCCATGCAGTGGTCTTGAGCCTCACAAAAAAAGAACAAGGATCCCAATACTCACTGTGATAGTTTTTTTTTTCTCGAGGTTTTGCATTAAGTGGAATAAGCCATGCACAGAAGGATGACCGCTGAACAGCCAGAAGCCACAGGCAGATGGTAGCTTGTGCTCTGTGGGGCCTGAAGGTGGGACTGGGGGGTTGTTTAAAGGGGACAGTTTCAATTGTGGTCATGATAAGCCACAATGTAAACTACTTGTTGCCACTAACTGAGGCAAAATGTAGTGAGATGCCACATTTTATTGCACTTGATTTTCCACAAAAATGACAATGTTGTTCTTCTCTCTGTCCTTATCTCTTGGAGTGATCTTTCTTTTAGAGTAGGCCATTGTCTGTTCCTGCACCATCCTGACTTGACTCACCACAGAAGCTAAGCCCTTGGCCCCTTTGCCTGACTCCTGCCCTTCCTTAAAGTTGCTCAGCTCTTGCCTCCTGGACTTTGATTTCTTCTCTGAGGACAACTATGCAACTCAAACTGTCTAACCAAGTGCACGTTGGAGATGGTATGCCTGCCAGAAGCACACTCACTTCTGGTTACACAGGAAGATGACCTTTCCCTTGCTTGGATTGAATGCAAGTGTGGTCCACACACACAAACACAGACTCGGAATAGCTGCAGATTTCAGTGTCAGTGATAAAGCCAGCAAACATTTAGAAAATGGAGAAGCATAGGACTGCAGGTTCCCCATCTTGGGCACAGCACACTTCTTTGATATGACATCAAAACCCCAAGTGATAAAAGGAAACACAGATAATTTGGAATTCATCAAAATTTATAATTTCAGTTCTTTGAAATATAATCCGCAGACAGAGTAAAAAAACATTTGCAATGCATGTAACCAGCCAGGGAGTTGTATCTAGACTCCATAAATAACATACACCTTAATGATAAGCACAAAACCAAATCACCAAAAAAAAAAAAAAAAAACCCCACTGGCAGTGGATCTAAACAGACTTTTTTATTTTTTATTTTCCTTCCACATTTTATTTTTTTTCATAATTATACAAGCTCAATAGGTACCCCCAGTCTTCCCCCTCCTCCTTCCCCTCCCCAGTCACCCATTGCATTTTCCCCCATTCTCCCCTTCCTTTCACCCCCTTCTCTCCCTCCCCCTCTCCCAGTGTCTCTATCCCCAGGAGCATTCTTTTGTGTGAACTCCAAACCTCTTTTTGAGTCCTCCACCCTAGTGAGGGTTCAGGACTCAGTGACATAGCCAGGAGCCTATTCTTGGGCTTCCTGTTAGTGTGGGAACTCTATTATGACTGTTTAATCCCTTGCCTCTAAGGATCCTACTGTCTGGAGCTTTCTCCCCTGTGATCCATGCTTGACTTGGGGGGGTTGTTAACATGTCAGCCATTGAGCAGGTCAGGCAAAGTCCAATTCTGGCTGCTACAGCCCTAACGTGTGTAGAGTATCTTGCATATTGTTGGTCTTCCCCATCTTTAGGCTCTTACAATCTTGCTGCCCTCTCTTCTGCAGGGTTTCCTAAGCTTTAGGATGGATGGTCTGGTTCCAGGTGAATAATGTAGGGTCTTTGGTGTTCTGAATTATGGTTTGTTGTTATTTTCAGTTTTGCTTTTCCTATACTACCCTTGGCTGCATTCCTATTGGTATCGAAGGTCACTTCCTAACATAAGCTAAAAGATTGTTTAAATGAAGATCTTAATATAAAAGGAGACTCAAAGACAGACGGAAGAATAGGAGAAAAACACAGCATTGGGGGGTGTCAGTGTCCCATTTGCCAGATGGTTGCTATCTATAAACACTTTTCTCCATAAAGTCAAATGAATAACAAATAATTCAAGTTTCATTAGATGTTAAAGACAAAACTACAGCAAGGGAATGTTTCATGTGCACTAGCATGATCATGTACATCTCTCATGTATACATATATACAAACAAAATAAACAAATTAGCAAGTGGGAGCAAACATGCCTACCTAATGCATTCCTGGGTGAAAGTAAGATGGTATAACTATTTTGGAAGCACTATCACCATTTATCATGTTATTTACACCATGACCAAAAGTTCTCTCTCTAGCAATACACACATGGGAAATGAATATAGAAAAGTGTGCAAAAGTGCACTATTTAGAACATTGCTTAATACTAATGGGAAATACATTAACAAATTAGCTTATCCATGTAATAGAATTATCTTGTTAAAATTATTTTATTTACTATAGAGGGAGAAGAGAGAGAAAGTATGTGAATGTCACAGTGACCCTGTGTAGGTCAGAGGACAGTTTTCAGAAGTTGGTTCTCTCCTTTCACCCTGCGAGCTTGAATTCAAGTGGCCTGGATTTCATGCAGGTACCTTTAACCATTAAGCTGTCTTCTTGGTCTTGTCATATAGTCTTTTATTATCATTACTTTTAATGATAGAATCTTGCCTTCAAAGTCATGAAAATCTTACCTCAGCCTTCTGAATGTAAGATTTATGGGTGTGTACCACCAGTGTAAAATCTTTGATAATACAGTGAAAGGAAGTAGTGATTTGTGTTAAAGTATAGATGTGTCTCAGAAACATCATGTCAGGGGAAAGAAGCCAGGCCCAAATACCATACATGTGATTTCATCTCTCTGAAACATTTGGAACTGGCAAATCTTTGGACTTTGAATGGATTCACAATGGCCTTGGACATTGTCATATGAGTTGAGACTCATGGAAAATGGGCAGATGGTTTATTTTGGGGGTGATGGATGTTTTTAAGTCAATCATGGTAATAGATGCAAACTAAGTTCACTTTAAAAATTATATTGCTTGCAACATGAATGATATTTGTAGGTAAATTATGCCTTACAAAAATGTCTAAGAATTGCTCCCATTGCTTGGTTGAGTATGATCCAAATACAGGGACATTTTAAATAAAGTCCATATTTATACAGGGACTGATTGTACATGAGCACGTCCCATGGGCCTCAGAAGATTGACAGAGACACTATGCACCAGAGCAGAAGTGACGTAGTTTCCTGCTGAGACACTGGGACTCCTTTCTGCATTCTTCTCTAGCTTATGTGAAAGTTGTACTACAGAGCTGTAGACCCAAATCCCTTTGACACTGCATTGAATGCCAACTTGTCTCATTTCACTCTGCATGTCCTAGTTCTCAGCCCATGACCATGCACACGGAACATGTATGTACATATTATCAAGGTACCATGAAGACTGCCTTTCGATGGCTTTGATTTCTTTTTCCCATCTAACTGCTGCCGTCATCCCACCCCAGGACTGTTCCAGCAGACTAGGCTGCCAGGCTGATGCAATAAAGAGTCTCAGACTGGAAGCAGAGACTGGACATGTCGTAGTCTCTCAGCTGTGGAGCTGGAAGCTGGAGACAGAGCCTAAGAGTAGAGCATCAGTGACATTGATTTTATGTGATGGTCTCCCGGTCTCTCATGCTTTCTAACTGTCTGGCATTCCTTGGCTGTAGAAACTCTGCCTATTTCCTATCTTCCTTCTCATAGCTTTCTCTTATGTCACATTGCTTCTAAAATTACAGCTTTTATAGAGACACCAGTTGGCTTAGGCAAAAGCCCACCCTAGTGCCCTCATGTTAGTTTAGTCATATCTGAGACACAATATAAATAAGCAATATCCTCTGAGAGACTAGAGGTTACACCTTCAACATGGATGACCAGTTTTACCCTTAGCATGTGCTTATCTCCATTTTCTATAAGTAGTAAGACTAAAAACATTTCTGGTACAAATAAAATATATTTTTGAACAAGCATGAAGCCTGTATTCCTAGAGTGGTAGTCATGTTGGTCTGAACTCCTTCCCTAGTCACTCACCCAACTCTCCTGAAGCTGTTCCCTCACTCCTGGCCCTGGATGCCTTTGCTTTGCATGCTTGAGTCCTTGTGGCCTGTCCCTGGGATGACATTCCTCTGGGCCTCCCCCACTAGATTTTGTAGAGCTCCACGTGTGTTATCTGCAATGTAGAAAGGACTAAAATAAATTTGCAACTCATACCTCTACATAGTGTTATTTTGTTGGACTGAGAATAAGACCCTGAAGTGACTCAAAGTTTTCTTATTCTTTTTGGTTTCTTGGTCCCCTTCCCAGGTCCCAGCAGCAATATGCAATAGTGTCAGGGTTCAGAAAACACTGCTGCAGAGAATGGTACTTGTGCTGAGTATGTTGATTCCCAGACATGCTCAATATTTTTCTGAGCTTTTCTCACAATGTAGAAGTAAAAGCTTCCTCTGAGGGACACTGGTCTGACTCAGGGAGTTCCTTTCTTGGCATTCTACAGGTAAGTGAGGGTTGACACAGGTGAAGGAAATCACAAATCTACTTGTTACCTAGCAACTTTGCCTTAGCAATCATCTCTTTCTCTGGGGTGTTACTGGAAGGACTTGATCACTGTGGCAGGACAGATTTCCTTTTTTTCCTTTCTTCCCATGCTTCAATCACACCATGTATCACAGCCCTGTAGAAGTCTCAAGTCTCGCTCCTTTCTGTTGCTCAGCATGCTATTTAACCTTCAGTTGTCTAGTACTTCTGTAAGTTTTCATATTGTATATGGCCATCTTGGACTTTCATGTTATTCATATATATGCTTTCTTTATTAATGTACCTGTGGTCACTTTATTTTATAGATCAGGAAATAGCAGCAGATTTTTTTTTCATGTCTATAGAGACATCAGTAATGCTTGTGAGTTATAGGGGTGGAGCTAGGGAGGGGATGGAGTACTTATTAAGCATTCAACCTATTAAGCTTGAATGATTGGGAAAAATTAAATAAATAAATATAAAAAAAGAGCATAACTAAGAGAGTGTCTTTAACTCACAATCAAGACTAACCTCATCCATTCTGCTGCTCCCATGTAAGAATCAATGGTGTGATCCTTTGCAGGATACATGCATGCACACCTATTTGTGTATGCACCACATATGTATATATCACACAGGTTCACACATGAACAATCATTAAGCCAGTTGTATGTGTGTTGAGCTGCATAGTGCTTATGTCATGTCCCATTGTTCAGAGGTTGTGCTGGGATAGTGGCTGTGAACAGAGGAAGATATAACAGTGCACAGCTTGCTCCATGTCCATTTGCTCCTTGATGTTTTGCAGTATTTGCTTCTCTGCTTTGTAACAGTTCCTGACCCTAAGTTTCTGCAACATACTTGCAGTAGGATTTTTGAAATGTAGGATGACTGCATGGAGCAGTATGTGGAAACAAGCAGAGACCCTGGCGTTTTCAGCAATGTTCTGAAGCGCTGCAAGATCTTCTGTTTGAGAAAGGAGAGTCTTGCTGGTTATCACTCCTATTTTATGTTGGAACTCTAACATGAGACCCTGAGAAAGTTTAGAGATGGAGGTGCCATATGGGGGTTTCTCTGGTGAACTGAAGTAGGTGGGAAAGGCTTGTAGGTGTCAGCATTTAAGAGCCCATCACAGACAGAAGCAGAGGAGCTTGGCCAGTAAAAACTAATGGATCATCAAGAGTTTCAAGTGGCCAAGAGTAATACAGCTGTTCGATGCTCAGTTTCGGTGATTATTTGCTCAATGCTAAGTTATTGATAATGTGGGATGGTGATGGAGCTGATAGTGTGTGTATAAAATTTCCAATCCCATGCAAACTGAGGTATAGCATACATTCTTTTAAAACTCGATTACCCTTAGTGAACAGAAAATGAGCACAACTGCATGACTAAACTCATGAATAAATGGGTTAATCATATTAAGTAAATGCCTGTCTGCTGACTAACATGCTCTTTCTTCAAGTAACTCACAATACTTAAAAATTGCACTTCAGTGTGTCCATCTGTCTTGTGTGTGTGTGTTTGTGTGTGTGTGTGTGTGTGTTTGTGTGTGTGTGTGTGTGTGTGTGTTTGTGTGTGTGTGTGTGTGTGTGTGTGTGTGTGTGTGTGTGTAAACACACCTTCCCATCCGTATGTGCAGGTAAAGAGATCAGAAGGTTACAGGCATAGAATAGCAACTGGACTGTTTTTCTTTCAGCACGAGTGCAGTAATTCTCTCGTTCCTTTGCAGATTGTGTGGGTTCAACCACTGTGCTACTGATTATGCAGCTTGCACACACATTTTTCCTTCCCATTTGCAACTGTGTTTGCATGTAAACGTACATTATAAATATATACAACACATTGACACATATAACCCTATCATATCTGTGTATACAACCAACTATGGGTGGAAATGTTTTTGAGGAATTGTTGAATTTGTGCTGTACACATACAGACTGCTTTCTGTATCAATTCCCCATACAGGACAATGTAATGCCCATGTTACCTAATATTTACATGATATTAGATGGTATATGTTACTCATGAGTGTGTACATAGTTTATATACCAATACTACATTATTTTATAGAAGAGACTTGAGCATTCATGAGTGTTTTGGTATCTACATGGATCCTGGACCCAGTCTTTCCAGATTCAGAGGGGTAACTGCATGCACGTGTATATGTATACCTATTGTGTATATGTGTACCTTTATCTTTGATGCCACTTGATCACTGCAGGGCACTGTTGTCTACTGGCACAGCAGCCATGATCTGATTGACTCTGGTCAGTTTCATCAGCACCTTAAGTGTGACTCACAGTGGTGCTGATGACACTGACAAGAGACAATTATAGTCTCTGTGTTAAATCTAATCACTGTATTCATCAACAATTGCTGGACAGACAGTGCTGTAAGCTTTAGTGTGCTTCTCTATGCATGCTGGTCATATTCCAATAGCATTTGTCATGCTCTTTTAACCTCAGTAGTAGGTTTCCTTTCTTCTTGTCAGGTTGAGAGAGAGAGTGAGAGCAAGTGAGAGAGAGAGAGAGAGAGATAGAGATGAAGAAGTGCAGTGAGAAATAGTTGTGGTGAAGAAGTGCAGAAACAGAGTTGTGGAGAAAGCCCGACGAGTGGAGCTTCTTAATTTTTGTTCCAGGTCTGGGAAGTCCTGGCAAGTTTTAGATGTTTCTCTGGCTCATATTCTACATTGAGAGGTAGCACAGTGAGAAATTTGAAGACCAAGAGGATTCAAAGGCTGAGAAGTTCCTGCGGATCTTTGTATATGCCTGCCCCTCTTCATGGCTGTGTTCGCCTGTCTCACTTGGCCTCCCAAGAGGTCAAAGTGCAGATCCAGAGTCAGAGAATGCCAGAGGCAGCCAAAACAGCTGCAGTCTTTGTGATACCATGCCCTATGCAGGTCACTTGGCAATTGTTTTAAGGTATATTCCATGTAGCAACTGGATTTCAACTGATTTCTCAATTGATTCAGTTGCTAGATTCTAATTACATTGCCAGTTGTAAGTTATAAACTAATTCTGATTAGCACAGCAACTGATTGACATCTTCTGTTATGTTAGAAGTGGATCTGTCATGCACAGTCCAAAGTCATGGGAAGATAATGTATCTGGACCATCTCCCTCACCAGAGCTGAGTCCTTCTGAAGGTCCCTGTGCAGCCCGGGAAGGAGCAAGAGAAACAAAGGACACTGATTTATTGTTCTCAAACTAAAAATAGTCTAGCTTCTCTCCAGCTTGAGACAACTCACATATTGAAAGCCTGTATTTTAATATCTTACATTACTCACAAAATCAGGAAAATGTACAATTAACTTGATAGCTGATGTGTTAACCAAAGCTTTGGTGAATACAGACCTTTTGCTACTTTAAATCACCATCTGGGTGCCACATAAAAGTGTGCTTTATGGCCTTGAGCTGGCTTGGCTGGTCCGTGGGTCTGTGTCATACTCGTCGGAGCTCATTTGAATATGAACAAGCAGCACAGATTATATTTAAGTTTGGCAGCCCCACTATTCCCAGTTGAGAAGTGCCCTTGTCTTACTAAAAAAAGTGCTTTTCCTTTTGAGCTTGAATTGTTCTTGTTTATTTAGTGACTTCCAGAGCACAACCTGGGCATTTCTGCAGACAAACATCTGTTTATGACTTCTGCTAGCACAGCTTTTTCTCCATTTTCCACAAGTAGTAAGAATAAAACATTTCTGATACAAATAAAATATATTTTTGAACAAACATGAAGCCTATATTCCTAGAGTGGTAGTCATGTTGGCCTGAACTTCTTCCCCAGTCACTCACCCAACTCTCTTGAAGCTCTTCCCTCACCCCTGGCCCTGGATGCCTTCACTTTGCATGCTTGAGTCCTTGTGGCCTGTACCTGGGATGACATGCCTCTGGGCCTCCCCCACTAGATTTTGTAGAGCTCCACGTGTGTTATCTGCAATGTAGAAAGAGCTAAAATAAATTTGCAATTTATACCTTTACCTAGTGTTACTTTGTTGGATTGAGAACAAGATGTCGAAGTGACTTGAAGCTTTCTTATTCTCTTTGGTTTCTCGCTTCCCCACTTCCATGTCCCAGCAACAATATGCAGTAGCCTTAAATCTTCTGTTTAAGAAATTTTCGCTTATTCTTTCAGAGTTTCATTCATGGATACAGCTAATTTATGCTATTTTCACACCTCAATCCTCCATCCCTTTTCCCATTGCAGAACTTCTTTTTCCCTACCAGTTTCACTCCTACATTCATGTCTTTTGTGATCACTGAGTTTCATAATGGGGCATCTTTGATGATATGTGTCTGAGCATTTGTTAGAGCATGAATCATATATCAGTATGTATATCTTTGAGGAAAGTATTTTCCCTCCTGCCCCCATCAAGTATTAACCCCTGTTAGTCTCTCATGGAAACATGGAACTTCTTGAGATCTTTCCCCTTCCATGGAAAAATGTTGACATGGCAAATCTTGTGCAGGAAACTTAAATCTTCTGTCTGCATGGGCAATGAATATGCCCCTGTGAAGGGCAATAAATCAAAACATCTGTTACATTCATCCAGAGCAGATATTAGAGGAGTTAAAATAAGTATAACCATTATTCATCAGGCTAAGGAAATTGAATGTATGAAAATGTGTGAAGTCTCATGAGAATAATGGATTTCTCATGAATATATCACTAGAGGAATCAACTGTCTGATTAAAAAAAGATACCCTGTAACATTATATAGATATGCAACCTAGCTTGACCTAAGCACTGGCAAAAACCACTAACATCTATTCTCAACCTTATGGCAACAGTTAATCTGTCTGGGGTCATTATCACTGACTGCTGGAGGCCCACTGCATGGCAGGTCCCATTATGAAGTTGTTCTTAACACCTGGCCTGCAGGGAACCCCAGGCTGCAGAGGGACTTGGGATGCTAGAACTTCATTCCATGTCTTTTGACTTTCTGACTGTGTGTCCAAAGTTGAGAAAGAGGCGGTGAATTTTATTATGACCTCCTTGAAGCAGTTTGCAATGAGGTTATGTTGGCAATTATAATGAGTGGGAGACTGTTCTTATGTCCCAGGAGACATACTCTGCTGAGCTGATTTTCCCAGGCTCACACTGACGGCTCCAGGCCGTTGGGGTGCAGAAAGGCAAACATACTGCAGGTCCTTTACCCCCTCACCCAACTCCAGGGGACTCCGGACACAGCAGGGAGTCTGTCAAGGCAAGACTCATTCACTCACTCATTCACTCACTCAGTTACACAGCTGTTGGCTGTGTAAAGCCTGATCACCTGCACCTCCGCCTCAGCACTCCAGAGACTCAGCAACAGACAGGGAGTTTGTCAGACAAGATCTCGGTTTTTTGGGGGGAACAAATCTGCTTATATAGACAAAGAACCAGAACGGGTAAAACAGGCAGCCAATTATCTTAATGGTCAGTACAGCACACAGGCTGCATAGGTCAAACTAAACATATATCTACATTGGCTCCTATGAGCCAATTAGGTCTCTCTGTAATGTGATCAGGGTCACGCCTAGGACACTAGCTCCCAGCGCCATCTTTGGTCCCATGTGCTAAGCCATGCCCTGCTCACTCACTCCCAGACCATTATTCCTGGGCAGGCCCAACAACACTCTCCTCAGATCTTGGCAAAGCTTGCTGGGAAGTACTTCAGGGTATATGTGAATACTTTCTTTTTTTAAACTTTTTAAAAGATTTGTGTGTGTGTGTGTGTGTGTGTGTGTGTGTGTGTGTGTGTGTGTGTGCACGCGAGCATGTGTGCATGTATGTGAGAAGACACTGTAGGTGCCTGTGGAGACCAAGGATGACTTCAGGAATTGCATTACTTCCTCTTTGCTTTACTCTGGAGTTTCCCAGGCTCTTCCTTCTAGGATTAGAAGTGTAGGCCTCTGCCATTTCCACACAAAAGTGCTTCTCACATATGTAGTAGGTACTTAAGCAGCTCCCCCACACTCCCTGAATCCTTGTCTTGTCCAATGTGCTGAGGATATGTCTGTGTACCAGAGGCAAGTCTTCCTGCACACATGCAGCCAAACCTTCTGCTGACACGAATGAAAGGAGCAGATATAAGTGCCATAAATATGTGCATTGTCTAGAATGTAGTTGAGCAGATGGCAAAGTGAAAAGGGTGAATACTTGCATGGTTAAGTAAACTTGCTGAGAAGAGCTGTCACAAAGACTGAGGTAAGAAAGCTCACCAGAGGGAAACCTAATGCCAAGGCCTAAGTGAGTGGAACCATAGTATATTGAGGAATAGCACAGAGGACGTCTCCTTGCTAGAATTATCAAAGGCAGTAGGGCCAGAGATATATCAGTAATCTGAGACATAGGCAGGGCATGTCATCTGGGGCCACCTTACCCTTACAAACAAAGAGTAAATGCTGTTATCTGCTTGTCAGTAAATCAGTCAAGCTGTTCCACTGGACATAGGCCTAGGGAGGTAAGCAGGAGATGGAAAAGAAGTGACTGACCCTAGGGACGAGGAGAGATGTCCCTTTCCATGTTCCCTCCGTTCCCAACTTAACAGCCATGTTGGTTCTTGTGCTTCCAAAGAATTCACATTGGGGGGCTGGAGAGGTGGCTCAGGGGTTAAGCCTCTGCCTTGCGGGCAGAAGGTCCTGAGTTCGGATCCTAGACCCCACGTATAGACGCCAGGCAGAAGCAGGGGCGGCCTGCGTTTCTGGTCCTGGTAGGGCGGAGCCTGTGAATCCCAGGGCAGAGTAAACGAGGAGGTGGGAGGTGGTCCATGGTGGTTCCCGAATTCGTCTGTGGTTCTACACACACACACACACATACACATGCACACACGCATATACCCACAATTGAATAAATAATAGTAAAAAAATTTAAAAAAAAGAATTCACATTGGGCACAGTTATTTCAATAGAGAAAGTAAAGTACCCCCTTCAAAGTCGAAGTCAGACTGATCCTCACAGTAACATCAAGACCTCTCTCTAGTATCTTCACTAGTAGTTTCACTTGCCATTTCTCTTCCATTTATCCATCCCTGGAACTGCTCTTATCCACGATTCAATCTTTTGTAAGTAGATGAGTTAGATACAGGAATCTGTCTCAAGGTATGACCCATAAAGTTGAGAAGATTGTAAGAGGGAAGAGCAAAGATGTCTTGCGCTTGCTCTTTGTGGGGATTTCACAGATGCCCTGTCCTTCCTCCTCCCTTGTTAGCTTGGTTATCTCATACTCAGCTGCAAATCCTCTGATTTTTCTTCCCTGAAGTTCCAACCTCAGCGTTTAATCTCCATGTTTATTTCAACCATAATAGATCCAGGGATTACTTGTAAAGTGGAGGTTAGAGAATGTCAATTGAATTACCACAGGAGGTGAGAAGAGATGCATGAAGCACAACCCTGGGGATTTAGGCTTGAATAACTCACGGATGTGGATTTGGAAAGCTGAAGTGGATCAGTCTGGAGTGTAAGATCTGAAGTCCAACTGGAGCTGACTGAGTTGGTTCTGGAGTTTGACCAAGTTTAGGTGGGCATCCAACTTGGGAAATCTAAAGTACAAATTGTCTTCAAAAGCTAGAGACATTTCTTTTTTTCTGGCATAATGCACATGCATGATTATGTGTGTGTGTGTGTGTGTGTGTGTGTGTGTGTGTGTGTGTGTGTCTGTGTATGTGTGTGTGTGTCTGTCTGTCTGTCTCTCTGTCTGTCTGTCTGTCTGTCTTTGGAAATCACCCTGGATTTTTCCACTTACTTAATATTTTGCTGTGGGGTTTTCCAGGTTCTTCTTCCAGGGCTGGAAGTACAGGTTACCATCGTTTCTGCCTTTTTTTTAAATGTTAAAAGTTTTTTTAATTTCATTTGAGAATATTTTTAACAAATATCTTGAGTGTGAAGTGTTATCTAGGTAATCCATTTGCTCTAGATGTCAGATCTCTCCGGCACAACTCCATTGCCTGCAATGATATTTATCAAAAGCTATAAATGCCAGCACACAGAATGTATCAATACTGTACCCAGTCGTCCATATCTAAATATTTCAGCTAGGAAACAGAACGTGTCACCTTCTGTCCTGGGTTTTTATGGGGAATCCAGATCTGAACAAAGGTCCTTTTCCTTGTGAGGCAAAGGCATAACTGCTGAGCCATCTCTCCATCCCTATAAGCAATTCTTAAGAGAGTGATCACAGATGTAGAGAAAGGAAGAGGCCTGGGCATGGTTCAGTGAGTGGCCATAAATGGTGTTATAGAACCACAAGCTTTGGGTTCTTTAGTGTAGGGAAAAAAAAAAGAGAACTGGAGAGGTTAGCAGGAAAAAATTAGCCTGTTTTAGATATGCAAAAATGCTGAAAGCATGTGCCATGAATCTGTATTTGTCCCTGTTGGTGAACCAGAAAGCTAGCTTGATGCAGAGGACGACATGAATTTCATAGTTTGTAAAGAAAAGGCAGTTTACTACTTACAGCAAAGTCAGCAACCTACCTTGTGGGAACTTGGTTTGAAAAAATCACGGGGGCCTTTGTTCATAAAACAGAGGTACAAGTCCTTACTGTCCACATCAGCTCAGTTGGTGACCCTGTGCTCCCTCTTCAGTTCTGTCACTGGGGAGTTTTCGAAAATCTACATTGTAATCTGCTTGGCTATGATGACTGCTTTGGTTTGGAAGCAAAATATGCTCCAGAAGGTTCATATGTTAATTGTTTGGTTCCCAGCTGGGGAATCCAGTCTCTGTGAAGAGACTAGGTGCTGATCTAAGCAGTGGATTGGTTGAAGATGATGGTATTATTGGGACTGGCACTTAGTTGTAGGAAGTAGGTCACTGGAGGTGTACTCTGGAAAGATACACCTTGTTCCTGGTCCCTTCTTGTCATTCTCTGGTTCGTGGACACTTCATCATGGACTGTTGTATTATGTCACCCCGCAGACTCACAGAAATGGCATAAAACAACCATAAGTTAGTTCTGGATAGGCCAAAATAAATCCTTTTTCTCCTAAATTGTTACCTCAGGTATTTGGGCAAAGTGACAAAAGCTAACACAATTACAATGTCCCAGGGGCATGGCTGCTTGATGTGATTCCTTGAAAAGACACTTGTCTAAATATTTCTGCTGCAAGATACAGTAATTCAGAAAAGGCCACTATCCAACTAATATTTTTCAGTTTTATTAAGTGTGTCACTGTTAACATTTTGGCTGTTGTAATGGCAAAATAGTAACAAGTTGTGGAGACTAACCAGAAATAGACATGATCTCAGAAGGAATGGACTTACTGAAAATAGCCTATCCTCATAGACACTGAGAAGTCTCTTAAAATAAACATCACCATTAATTCATGGAACTTGTCTTGGAAGTTAAAATCCATTGGAGATCCCTTAGATGTTGCAGGTCTGCAAATCAAGAACAGCTAAGCTGTCAAATGCAAATATGTCCTGCTTAAGGTGGAGCTGGGTTTTCTGTCTTTTAGGACTCATTGAAGTTTTTTTCATGCCCCATAAGCATCTGTGTACTCTCTTGTAGTTTAAATAGAACAAATTTAGCTAAACAAACCTAACAATGCAAACTCCGTAGCTTGCATACCTAAGACAAGGACTTTCACCACTTAAAAAAAGATGTGTCTCCTTAACCTCATAAGTTTCATAGGTTCTACCTATAAATAGGTCATACATAAAGTATAACCTGAGTGTTATGGGTTAGGGAGCTCAATGAGTGCCTATTCAGAATGCATAGAAGTTGCTTTCCACTCTACAACTGGGACATTTCCCCAGTGAGTCACATTCTTTAGAGGGATTGAGGGTTTCTGAGGTGTGGTCTAAATATTATGGCTAATTAGCACAGGCAATTCTTTTTTTTTAATTTTTTTTTATTATTATTTATTCAATTGTGCATGTGTAAGTGTGTGTGTGTGTGTGTGTGTGTGTGTGTGTGTGTGTGTGTGTAGAACCACGGACGAATTCGTGAACCACCAGGACGCCTCCACCTCCTTCTGCCCTGGGATTCACAGGCTCCGTCCTACCAGGACTAGAAGCGCAGGCCGCCCCCGCTTCTGCCTGGCGTGTATACGTGGGATCTGGGATCCGAACTCAGGACCTTCCGCCTGCAAGGCAGAGGCATAACCCCTGAGCCACCTCTCCAGCCCAGCACAGGCAATTCTTAGAACCCCTTTGGATGGATGATATACTTTGGGAGTCATTGTACTTCCTTTTTAAAACATACTGATTAGATAATTGCTGGATAATGAAATTATGTGGCTGACCATGCACACACTCCTATGTACTACAATGTATCACGTACACATGTGCTATGAGATATGTATATATATATATATATATAAATGTATTTGTACATAAACATCTTTGAGACTTATTATTTGGGTAATCACTTATTTAAAATAAAGGACAGTATGAATGAACTCCCCAGTTTACTAGCACATTGCTGATGTCCATTTATATAGTGTTTGTGTGATGTTGGGACATCAGTTGGCATATGGAGTGGTGGACACTGGCCATGGCATACATTCTTGTGTTTCTCACATGATATATTAGAGGTCTAGAGTTAGACTTTGTGTGCTCCACCATGGGATGCACTTTTGTAGTTCATGAGCCTTTCCTCCAATGTGTTTCCATGACAATATCTGTTGAAACACTGAGCCTTGTTGCTGCCTCTCACCCAAGACTTGGCTTTAGATATGAAAAATGTTCAGGAAAAGTATCAACAACAAAGTAACTAACTAAGGAAAAGCCAGTGTATAACATCTGCTTATTTTTGGTTTGTTTTTGTAGGTAAATGGATGTACAGTAGGAACCAATTTGGAATCGAAAAGTAGTAAGTTAACTTAGAAAGCAAGAACTAAGTTATATGCAGAGCCTCTGCATAGTAAAATTTTGGAGGCAAGCTGGTTGGTTTTTATTGTATTGTTACACAAGTAAAACAAAGCTTTACTGAAGCTTGGATAAGTGTCCCAAAAGCCCAAATGTTAAAGACTTGGTTACCAGTTTGTGATGCTATTTCATTATAATAGCTCAGTGCTGATGGTTTGTCAGTAAAGGGAATGGAGGTGTTTCCCTCTCCCTTTGGTGCCTGGTTTGGGAAAATACATAACCTCCCTCTGAAAACAGGATGCAGTAGAGTCCTAAGGCACATTTAAAGAGGGTCACAGAGGCGATATCTGGTGAACATTGGATGACGGGGTCACTTGACTATAAAAGGATGGTCCAGAGGGCAGATATGGATGGACAGCAAATATCAGGGTCAGTTGAAGGTGTCACAGTCACTCTTTCTGCTCCTGTAACTCAAGCAACGTAAGGGGAGAAAGGGAGATCTTTATTTGGTTTAGGGTTCCAGAGTGGACATACAGTCCATTATGGCAGAAAAAAACATGTCAGGTGGCAGAAGCTGGAGGCAGCTCAAGTCACATCCATCATGGAGGCAGAGAGAGCAAGCAGCAGACTAAGCTAATTGTTAGAGCAGCCAACTAGAGGGCGAAGGGTCACCCAGCTTCAAGGCCTGCTCCCTACACTATACCTTCTCCCAACAAAACTCCACCTCCTCGAATGGCCACAACCATCCAAAACATCAACTAAGGATTCAAACACACAAACCCAAATACTTGGTCAGGATTGCTGATGGTATTAAACTGTTGTAGCTATTTTGTAAGTTAGTGCTTTTTGTTTATTTGTAATTTCAAAATAATTCCTGCCAGTCCCGAAGCTTATGAAGATTCTAGTGGTCTGATAGAACTAAGTTGTATTGGAATATCACATTGAAGCTGGAAACTTAGGATTGGAAAACAAGAGGTGACACTTGTCTTATCCAGTCTGAAAGGCTCCAAAGTTTGAGGCTGGCCATTCTTTTACTTCAATGTGTACTTTGGGCTGCACACGGTGTGAATAGATAATGTTAGAGGAGTAGAGGGGCTTCTTTTAGGGGTCTCTGACCTGCTCTGAAAGGGCTCATTAATTAGTGGCTTTCCCACCATAGGTAAATGAGTGTATTTCATTTTACCTTTGCATTAAGTGGCAGCTGAGTCCAGATGTTTAGGTAACTTTCCCTGGGAAGGTTTAATGTAGGGCTGCTGACCTAGTGCCCAACTCCAAGCAGTACCAAGCTGGTCTACCAGTTCCTGCTATAGATTTTGCTAAGCAGATGCCTCTGTCTTATATTTATTTGGCTCTTCTTGGCTACTGCTGCATTGTCTCAATTTCTTCTGATATACAATTAATTTGTCCTTTGCATGTAGGTCAGTAAATCATCTTTTCAGTATAATTTGACTCCAAAAACTTTTGGTGGCTCCTTTTTCATATTTAACAAAGGACATATTTGCAAAATGATTCCTATTCTCTGTCAGCTTTTCAGATGGCTTTAAGAGGCTGGAGATGCCATTTTCTGTGCAGCCTCTCCAGATTTCATAAGTAGGTGACTAATTCAGCAGCTGAATGCATTTAGCATCTAGGTGCTTAGGAGCCTTGCCAGACAAGATACAGGAAGCCCAGAACACTTCAGAGACCTGTACGTTGTTTCTACAGCCCAGCCTCCTCCTCTGTCCATGGATCACGAGATGCCCTTTGGTGTTCAGTACTTGTGTGGTATCAAGGTGTGCCCTGCCTGATTCTATTCTTATCAGAGCATGTACTGGGCCGTCCTCTGGTGACACTGGCTGGACTCTGGACAGTGAGGTGGGTGCAGGTGAAAGAGGACTTGACCTTATTGTGAGGGCTCTCAAATGTATTACTATAGAAAAGACCAGTTAACAACAACAAAAAAAACATAACATTTATCTGATTGTAGATTTATATCATATGGCAATCTTCTCATTGAAGACCTAGTGGCCCAGGTGAACTATGCTGTTAAAACATGTTTTAAATTGAGAGTGGGTACTGTAGAGACAACAAGGAGACAGACATTGACCTGAGTTAGCAGACCGTTTATTGTAGAATAAACTAAGAGGAACCAAGTAGGGATTCAGAGAAAGAGAAATGCCTCCCTTACAGACTAGTATACTTTTATATTACTTAGAAAAGGGCTCACTAATTTGGGGGACTTAGATCTAAGGGTCCATTACAAAGCTTTTGTAGGAATATGAGGCAAAGAGACCTAAGTGCTGATACCTGAAATGCCTGGAGGGCAAGGTTCTGGGGATTGGAGCACTGCAAGGCTGAACCTGCTGCTGGGGGGGGGGGAGGCAGGATGTGATGGTGATAATACTGATAAGACCATAGCAGATCAGAGCATGCTATCTCTTCATCATATCTCTGGTCATTTTTCTAATAAGGAAAGATGGAAAGATGATCTCATGACCTATGAACAAGGAAGGCAAGGGAATTTCCCCATGACCACTCTTATTCAGAAAGGTGAAGGAGACACTTGAATGTCCAGGTTTCCTAGCTGATTTGCAGGAAAGTGGTTTTGGGGTTCTAAGACTTCCCTTGGGGAAGGAATTCCAGCTTCTATAGCTGACCTTGGGTGGGGTGAGGCAGAGGGCAGGAAAAGCCAGGCAGAAGGTTGGCTTCTGAGCCTGCTTCTGAGTCTTCACCATGCTGCTACAAGAAAGACCTTCTGGTGCATGATCCAAGAGGACAAATCTTGATAACTTGCCATACACAATCAGCAAGACACAAGCTGTAGTATTGACACAAGTAGTACTGACTTTCTAAAGCTTATCAATCCTCTTTTAAATCTTGGAAAATTTGGGGGCACATATAATTTGGGGGCATTTATCAACTTTGCATATGTACCACTGTTGCACTTTTGGGATTTCGATGGATCTGTTCTATATTTGCCAGTCCAGACTTGAGAGGATCTGATGCTAATTACTCTAATTTTCTCTGGGTTATTGTTGTGCCTCCTCAGTAGACTGGAGCTGCTGTGATGTTTGCCTCCTCTCTGGGTCCAAATCCCCAGGAGTGTTCTTGACCCATGATGAACATTTGGTGTGAATCACTGGAACCAAAAGGAAGGAAGAGAAGGAGTATTTGATGCTTCATTATTAAACATACAGATTCAGCAAATGGAAACCTAGATTCCATCCAAGTCTCACAGGAAGAGAGATGGTGTCACATTGGCTACTCCTTTTTAGGTCATAAAATGGAACGGATTAGAATTTTCTCAATACATTATTTTAACAGAAATGCCAAAATTTTACCAACCTGACTTTAGTTACAGAAATGCCTTCAGAGGAAGCCACCACTAGCTAAGACTTATATAAACTTATCAGAATAGTTTCCCATCTTCCCTGACTGCGAGGTTCAGTATCAACTTTCTGAGCCAGATGCAAATCCAGGTGTACTGTGGCTTCCATGGCTGTGGTTAAACGTTTAAATTTGGTTTAGAGATTGCATTCATTTCTCAGGGATAGTAAATTTTTTCTTCATTTCCTGTGCTGAAAATTCTAGTCAATTACTTAATCACAGAATAATGAGCAATAGTTCCAATTTCAAATAGTATCCTTATCATTTTAATAAGATAAATACCAAGAGATTTGTATAGACAGGAGGGAACTTGGTTGTTTAAATAGTTACTGCAATTTATCTTAGCAGAAGGTCTGCTTTTTGGTCATTGCTGCTTTATACACTCTCAAGAGATTTTCGAAAAGGGCCTTAACTTATGTGCAATTAGTGGGCTGCTAGTATTCAAGATTGTCTGAGTATCAATCCCAGCAATTTCTCTACTCCTAGGAGCAAGAAAGACTTAGCAGGATTTCTTTCTCCTTCCAGCACCCCTGCCCCTCTCTGCCTCACTTTTTGTGACAGCAACATCCTGGTCCCAAATCATGGAGTTAGCATTACCTGGTGTCTAGGGACTAGGGCTTTTGGTCTTTCAGTGACATGGACTGTTGCAATATGGTATCATCCTGACAGTCCCTTTGTCATATTTTCGAAACATATGACAGAAATGCTAAGAACATTTGTACAATTTCACCTGCTAATCTTGCTGCCATTTTTTGCAAGTAACTGGAAGAATGCCTATTGTTAATTTGGCAGGGGAAAGGATGGAAATGATTTCAGTCATTTGTGGGCACCATGTGGATGTTCATGACTGAAGTGAAATCAATTTATGAAACAGGACTTTAGGGTTGAGAACCTGCTGGACAAAGGGACCATAGTTTAGTCTCAAGGTGAGAGAGCATGAAAATAGAAAAGATAGCTTAAGGTACAAGAAAATAGGAAGAATCTTGCCACAGAACAGTATACAAGTGTGCAGGATGTGTCCCCATACAGAGAACTCTCAGACAAATGGTCTTAAGCCTAGAGAGTCATGTAGTGATAACCTCTTCATACATGGAGTGTGGGTCAGAGATATGGTGCCGTGCTACTGCCTGCTGCAATCTGAAGAATCCTCAGGTGATGCTTGGGGTTCTTGACTTTGCCACAGAAAAGAATTTTAGGATGAGTCAGTATGAGGCAGAATTGAAGTTTTTTAGGAAGAGTCTAACATAAACTTAAAGGGTTAATAGAAGGGAAGAGAGACATTCAAGGGGAAGGGTAATATACACCTAACTAAGCATGACTCAAGAGAATTGAGTCTTAGCAATAGTCATACATCTACTTTAATGTTAAAGTTATGCTGTAAAGAATTGCTAAGATTTTTTTCCATATTTCAATAATTGAGGTTGTAAGGTAACAGAGACAACTTGGGTAGGACTGTAATCTGCTCAGATGAAATCACTGGTCTCAGGACTGAGAGAAGAAACTTTTTCTTCTGAAAATTCCTAGAAAGTCAGAGGCTTGTTTACAGTGTGTCAAAGGAGAACCACCTCATTTATGTCTCTCTGGTGAAAGACTCATTTCAGAGTTAGATCTGTTCCCTAACCAGAAGAAAAATGTTCTCAAGGTACTAGGACTGTGGAGTCAAGACACCAAATAATGGAATGGATGTCAGAATGGGTGTCAGTCAGTGAAAATTCCTGTCCAATTCTCATTGTTAATTAGGTTACAAGAGGGTTTTGTAAATGTTAGCTGGCTCAGTACCTTGGTCTTCTAAAATCAAGTTCCATCATGTTTCATCCCATAGTGCCTGAGTAAGCATGGTAACTGGGCTGCAGGGTTGTATGAGAAGTGGAACTTACCTTCCAGCCACAGCAAGGGACAGGGTTGCATTTCCTGGAAGCAGAGTCCTGCTGCGCAACCCCACAGCAACTGCTGCAACTATGTGCTTGGACAGTTCCACTTTATCTGGTCAACACAAGGTCTAGATGTGCTGCCACCACCAATCCACTATTACGGAAAACCTGTTTCAAGACATTCTGTCTCCCTGCAGCATGGTGATGTAATTAGGCCAGCCCTCTCTGGGGACCACACTGCAAGGACCTTTGCCCTGCTCCCTAGCAGACCAGGCTTTCCCTGGGCTACCCTTGGCAATGCCTGCTGGTCCTCACACCATACTCCTCCCATGCCCCAGGTCTCTTCTGTGTGTGTTTCTTTCCATGTTCCCTCTCTCCCTATACTTGGCCCATTCCTGTTTGCTTCCCAGGGTACCCTTTAGGCCCCTTCTCCAGGCCCCACCCATTCCTGCCTTATTCTGTTCCCTAACTTGCTCTACTGTTGTATCCTTTCAGTAACACCATCAAGGACAGAAGTAGAAAAAGAAGCCACAGTCAAAGGAAGTCCTGGCAGATGTTCTTGGCCTGGTCCCATGTGGATCACCTTCAAAAGCCTTCAGAGACAGGGCTGTGGGCTCTCCATGACTTCATAAGGAATGGAGTCATGATTGTACTATTACCAGCAAAGTCATCAGTATAGTTGGTTCTCATTTCCATAACCTTCAGAGGCTGTGCCAGGTCTCCCCTTGAGGACTATCCTTTCTGGGGCTCTGCCAAATGCCCTTCCTTCTATGTAGGGGCCCCCTCATGTTCATAGTGCTTGAGATGAGCTCTTCACGCAGGAATGGGGGGGTGTTTACCATCTGTGAAAAATCCCTCTCTGTGCCGAGTCCTCTGATAGATGACTTTGACAAGACAGCTGTGCTGGGGCTGCATGCATAGAAGATCAGAGCAATAACTTCTTCTTTGAGGTTCAAGTCATGTAAGACTTCTTCCAAGAGGTTGCCCTTGGTCACCTTTACCTGAAGAAGCTTCCTTTGTTCCTTCCTGTCCATTGCGACACCCAATTCATATTACTTTGGAATTATGATACTTGCAGTCAGAGGATACTTGGTCCTCTACTCGATGGCTGAGCCCCTTATGTCCCATATAATCTCAGTTCATTATTACTTCCATCTGACAGTGTCTGGCACCTGGTAGTCACTTGATAAATTTTTTTCTTAGTAACTGAATAAATGCCTGAAGAGACAAATGTGTTTTCCAGTTTGAAGGTCTGGTAAAAGATAGGACTCTGCTGACCATATCAATGGAGGGTGGAGCTATTTCTAAGGACACCGGATATCTATCTTGTTTGATGTTTGATGCTGTCTCCTTATGTCATTCTCATCCCCCAGCCAGGCTAGCCTAATGCTGGTGCTATCTCACTGTCATGACCTGCATGTGAATTTTCCTCCACGAGCAGATACTTTTCAATCCTTAGCTGGAGTTAATATTTAGAAATATTGAACCTTTAGAAGGTAAAGCCTTGCTGGAGGAAAGGATGTCACTGGGGGGTAGGACCCAGCCCTACTTCTTCTGGCTTGTCTCCTCTCTATTTCCTGCTTCTGCCTACAGTCATGCCTTCTGTTATGCAATTCCTGCCATAATGAAATATATCCCTTCTGGAACCATAAGCCAAATATATACCCTTTTCTCTTATAAGTTGATCATGCGAGGTATTGTCATACTGCAAAAGAAAGTAATGATAACATTCTCCCTGAGGTGCCCTCATTGGCTATTCATGGAAAGACTCTTCTCAGCTGCTCTTACCTTCACATTCAGGACTCACCTGAGTCTACACTGATTTCAATTTTGCGAACAATGCCAACAGGACTGGGAAGACAGCTTACTTGGTAAAGCACCTGGTGTGCAAGCGCAAGTACTTATGTAAGATTTATATAAGGACTTATAATTCAACTGCTAGGAAGGAGGAGACAAGAGGATCCCTGGGACTCACTGACTTGTCAGCCTAATTGAATTTGTAAGCCCAAGACCAATGAGAGACCCTGTTTCAAAACACGAGATGGATAGTTGTGCACACATGTGGACCTGTGGATGCACATGTACACACACATACACACCAAACTTAATTCTCCCAGTCTCATCTAGTGTTCTGTTAAGAGCCCTGTGAGTGCATCCTACTCCAGTCTTCCACAATCAGTATTTCTGTTGGATGTTGGATGTTGTTGGGGACTCTGATGGCTTCTTGATGGCTAGTATACTGGTTACTCTTCTCTGTGTGATACACGCAAGTTTAAGCAACTTAATGGAGAAGGGAAGATTTATTTAGCTTATGGTTCCAGAAGGGAGATGCAGACCATTATGTGGAAAAGGCATGGCTGTCTGGCAGTAGCTGGAGGAGGCATAAGTCACAGCAGACATTCTTGGAGGCTGAGAGCTCCTGCAAGCTCAAGAGCAGACTCACTCAAGGCTCACATCCATGACTTCGTTCTTCCTGCAAGGCTCCACCTCCTAAAGGTGCCATGACTTTCCTAAACACATGAGCCTGTGAGGAACATATTTCAAATCATGACAGATGGCTAACTTTTTTTCTCTGGCCCAGGTCACTGGATCTTTGAGGAGATGCTTTTTGAAGGCATTCATAGCTACTGTGCTGTGCCTGATCACAGAAAACTGTAAGGATCCCTCCAGGCACAGGCCTCTTCAGGACCTTTGCCACAGCACCTTCCAAGATTACTGCAACCCACTTGATTCCCATTCATCAGGGACTTAGGTCCCAGAAGGTCCAGCCTCAAATCTCACTTTCCAGAGTTAATACTGTTAAAATGGTGCAAGAGAATAGAAATAGCTAAATTAAGTTTTTGATTCTTCATTGACAGGTTATAGTAAAAATAATGATAACACCTGCATTGCATTTAAGTGATGATGGCCAACCTTATAGGAAAGAGTCGGAACATTTGACAGTCTGCTTGGTTACTGAGCTCAGGGCTTACCACCATGAATTAAGGGGTCTGATTATGACCCCTTAACTACATAAGCTAATGGAGTCCCCTTTCCTTTGCTCTCCATTCCTTTCTCATAATTCACCAGCATCTGCAAGGAAAATAAATGAGCTAGTAATGAATGTCCCCACTGATGTAATGCTGCTACATTGCAAGGCAGAGTGGATGCCATGAGTTTGGATTTAAATAACCCCCTTTATTTTCTTTTGATGGTTTGCCAAGCTCTTACCCCCTCCCCAATCCCACCAACTCAAGTCATTTTAGCAAACACCAAAGGCCCAAAATGGGAAGTGCTGCCAATGGCATAAGAGCAGCACCACTCAAAATAAATCCTGATCCCAAGTTTCCAGATTGTGAATGACAGCTGGGCTCCCAGCGCAAGTCGATGTGCTTCCCCTTCCCTTCTGGCAAGCCTTGTGAAAGCCACTCTGAAGGGGCTCTGAACAGAGCGCCAGACTTTATGACTCAGGCATAGGGACTGATGGGTTGGAGTTAATGAAAGAAACAAGTGAGGACAAAGTTCAGAAGGCTCTCTGCAGCAAATAGAACCAACTCTCTGATGCCACTGTATTCTTGTCTTGCTATGCCCCTGGGATTGTACTAATGTGGATAGTTAGCAGTCAGAGGATGGCAGAGACACATTCTCCTTCTGATGTTCTCTGTCACCTTGCCATTTGTGACTTTTCAGACATTACCTAGCCGGTTCCCTCTATGCCTGGTCCTCCTGCTTTTCCAAAACCAGTGAGCACTTATTTTTCTCCTAAGCCCTCTGTCCATTTCCCTGATAGAGCTTATAGCACTTCAATTTTAAAATGTAGGTGGTTGTCTATTATTATGTTTCCTGTTGCTGTGTTAACTGTCTGACAAAAGCAGTGTTAGGAAGGAAGGGTTTATTCTAGCTCCCAGATTGAGGCTACAGTCCCCCTTGGCAGGGATGCCTCTGTGGTAGGAGCACGAGGGGTTACATCGTGCTCATAGTGAAGGAGCAAAGAGAGATACTAATGCTTAGCTTGCTTTCTCCTTTTTATTCAGCCCAGGACAACAGCCCATGGAATGGTATTACTCACACTGAGGGTGGGTCTTCCCACTTGAATTAACTAAATCTAGAAAATTCCTGACAGTCATGCAAAGAGGTTTGCCTTCTATATAATTCTAGTTCCTGTAAGGTTGATGTCATCATTTGAATTTATCTCTTCCCCTCCTTCCAAGCTCAGGTGCTTGCATTTTTAGCTGGTGCTAGTGTTGGGTAAGGTTATTGTACCCCTAAGGAGTTATTGGGAGTATGAGGTTTGAGTCGCTGGTGTGAATAGAAAAGGTGTGACGAAACTGAAACCCTCCCTGAATTTCATCCACTCTTCTAGGCAGTCTTGTCAGCTCACCAAGATCCAAGATGTCAAAGCATGCGCAGACTGAAAGAAACATGGCCAGTGCACTCGGCAGTGTCAGTGCTTCCCCTGACCGTGAAGCTCACATGGAACGCCTCCTCTGGCGCTTGGTGTGGGGTCTTGACTCTGTCACTCAGCGCACAACCCTTAGGCTTCATATTAATACTGCGAGTGTGTCATGTCCAAGTACTTTAACATGCCCCTTCCTACCTGTGGAGCTGCTCATGGCCTGTGTTTAGTGCTCTCTTGTCCGTGAAGTTCTTTAATTTGTGGTTGGGATGGGGCAAGCATCCATTCAGGCTGCACTACTCAGAAGTCTACCAGTGAATGTTTCTGGAAAGGAAATACAGACCAAACCTTAATGGAGATCCTCAAGCCCATGTGGATTTACCTCCTTCCCTCTCTCCTCTGAATCTTCTCAGGTCATGGTTTCGATAGTTATTTGCTGTGCTGGAGTTGTACACATGCTAAGCATGTTGTCTAGCCCTCCATAACACTTGCATTCCAAAATTCTTGTTTTGCTTGTAGTTAACTAGAGTGTCTGTCTTCTTGCTGTGCACACTCAGAGGAGATGAAGTTGATATTTGCTCTTCAACATTTCTTTTGCTTGAGTTCCAAGTGCAACATGGACAACCACACAGAGAACCTTCCTATGAGGTAACACCTTCACTGGCAGTGGGCTGTGGCCTTTCATAGTCACCCAGATGAGGAATACCTATGCCTTAAAATTTGGCAGCTCATCCTTCTCCAGCTGTGGAGCTTGCAACTACACTTTGATTTTGAGTTCAAATCCTAACACGGTGGAGTTCAGTATGTCCATGGTTATCACTGGAATTTTTGAATTGACTCTTTTAGAATCAAATATTGAATGAATATCTATGTATGTATATATGTATATGGTTCGTGTATATGACTTGCGTATGTAGATACATGATTGTGTATATAGATACAGTTCTTCACTAACAAAATACATAATGTGTGAGCCTATGAACCTAGGAATCTGCACTAACAATCAAGTGGCCACTATCTCTGTACATTCATTATGAACATGGATTTCAACCTTGATGCATAAGGTCATGAAGGAATTGCACCTGTCTGTGAACACAAACTAATTTTCTTCCTTTTTCTCTTCTTTTCTTTCTTCCCCCAGGATTACACCTTAACTATGTATTTCCAGCAATACTGGAGAGATAAAAGGCTCGCATATTCTGGGATCCCACTCAACCTCACCCTTGACAATCGAGTGGCTGACCAGCTGTGGGTGCCCGACACATATTTCTTAAATGACAAAAAGTCATTTGTGCACGGAGTGACCGTGAAGAACCGCATGATCCGCCTCCACCCAGATGGGACGGTGTTGTATGGACTCAGGTCTGTCTGATTCCTGGCCAGCTTGCAAGCATGTGGTATATACATAGGCGTGAGTGTGTTGCTCTGCAGGTGTGTGGTGTATCGTCACTGAATGCCTTGCTTTGCAGGCGCGCTGTGCATTGGCACTGAGTGTCTCACTTGAGGTGATGGTGCCATGTCCTGAGATGAATTCCAAAATAGCCATGAGATATTCTGAGCTTTGCAGATAAGGAAATCTCCTTGCTGTATGATTTGGGGCATTACTGTGGCTATAAATAGCCACCAGCAGTTGTAAAGCAGCCTTCTCAGATGGCTCATGTGTAACTGGGTTGCTGTATCTGAGAATGCAGATTCCCTTCGGATGGATTTCCCATATCCTGCTCACAAAGGTTGGTAATTAATAGTGCCCTGACACCGCAAAGACTTTAATAAAGTTTTTTTTTTCAAAGCTAGTTACACAGCTGAAAAAAAATCTGCTGAGCAGATTACAAGGTATAGCTTCCACAATGCCTTATGGGGCAGCACCAAGAATATTGATGGGAATGACTAAGTGAAAGGCTTCCTATAAAAGCAGCGCTCTGCATTCTTAGAATGAGATGACTGAAATCTGACAAACAGGCCTCCTGCTTGGGCTGTAAGGAGAAAAGGCGGGGCTTCTCTGGTTACTAGGAGACAAGCAGATATTCCCCATGGTGTTTTATGGCTTCCTTGTCTATAATGTCAGTTTGCTCTGAGGAATTTCTGCATTTTGCAATGAGTTTTTATACTGATCATTATTTTGTTTTGTGTGTGCATTGTATATATATGCAGTATGCATGAGTGTGTATGAGTGTATGTATGTGTATTATATGAATGTGTGTAGTGTGTGTGTGTGTGTGTGTGTGTGTGTGTGTGTGTGTGTGTGTCTGTCTGTCTGTCTGTCTATCTGTCTTGATATCTTGGCCTATAAGTGACCCCAAGGACTCTTAGAAGTAGCCACAGTTTTTAACGAAACATGTACGTTTCCTGGATAAACTCATCTCAAATGATTCAGAGCCTTTGATATGATTCCAATAGCTAAAAGGGAAGTGAATACAAAATATGTGAAAGTCTATACCACTAGGACATAGCATACCTCAATATGAGGGGAGGGAATTACTTTACTTTGTCTTAAATAGACAATGTTACAAGTTCTTAATTCAAAACACCAAAGATCCTAGAATATTCACCCAAAACCAGACCAGTCCAAATTTCTCCCCATCCTAAAGCTCAGGGAACCTTAAGGAAGAGGAGGCAGCAAGATTGTAAAAGCCTAAAATGGGGAGGTCCAACAATATACAAGATACTCCACACAAGTCAGGGCTGCAGCAGCCAGGATACAGCCACAATGTGATTGGATCTCCCCTGCTGCACAATGGCTGACATATCAACAACCCCCCAAAGTCTAGCAAGGATCACAGGGGAGAAGGCTTCAGGTAGTAGCATCCTTAGAGACAAGGGGTTAAACAGTCATAATAGAATTCCCATACAGCAAGCAGCCCAAGAAGGGTCCCTGAGCTATGCCGCTGAGTCCTGAACCCTCACTAGTGTAGACAACTCAAAAGGAAATTCAGTGCCCACATAAACAGATGCTCTGGAGGATGGGAGGGAGAAAGTAGGAAGCATCAAGAGAGAAGGAGGGAAAGAAAAGGAGTGAGAGGGACGGGGAAAGGAGAGGAGAGTGTATTGGAGAACAGTGGGGGAAGGAAAGGGGAAGGGAGATGAAGGCGGTTACCTATTGAGCTTATATGATTAGGCAAAAAAAAGTAATAAAATAAAAAAAGAAAATGTTACATGTCTTAAAACAAAACAAAACAGATAAACCAGGATTGGGGCAAAAGTTGGGATTTCTGCAAATCAGACCTTTTTAACTTTGAAGGAGAAATGGCCCACATTAATAAATTCATGGCACCACTTTATAAGAAGTATAACTTGAAGTTTCCTTGGGAAATTTAGTAATTTTATATTTTTGCCCCAAATGAGAGATGTAATTGCAGTATTCTGGAGGTTCTAACAGATGCTTCAGTCATGTATAGAAAAGATCATTGAGGTGGTTCATCAACTAAAGTGCTTGCTGTATAAACAAAAGGACCAGAGTCTGAATCCGCAGGTTCCATTTAAAATGCAAGATAGACATTGTGTCCCATCTGAAATCCAGCCTTTGAAGATGCACAGTGAAAATTCCTAGAACCACTAGCTAGTCAGACCATTCTTACCAGCAAGTTCTGGGTTTACATATAGAGTCTGTTTAAAAAAGATGAAGTAAAAGAGTAATCAAGAAATCTGATAGCATCTTAACATAACACACATATACATATGTTGTACACATAAAAATGGAAAAAAGACAAAATATATTATTGAAACATCTTTTACATAAAATAGCGTATCATTTATCCTCCACTGCCCTGCAGAGTTGAAGCTGAAGCCAGCATAGGTTTGCGTTGTACACCCGCATATGGGCATGCATGTGCAGTGGCCATGCTTCGTGTCAGTGAGTTCATGCAAGTCTTTGCTGTGGACCCAGCTGTGGGTATGTGTGTGGTAGTCATACTTGGTGTTCACATGTGCATGTGGGAGAGTGGCAATTAGAGGTTCATTGCTGATATTTTTGAGCTTTTTTTTTAAACAAAAGAATTTGCATTTTCTAAGTTTTTACTTATTCTCCATTTCTTACCAGAAGTTGAGTCCATCAGTATATCTTTGTTAAAGGCAGCAAACTGTAACTTCTGGGGAGAGTATAATTTACATAATACATGTGAAAGTATGATAATAAATTCACTAATTTCACTTGAAAGTGTTAAATTCAGCACTAAAAATATGTGAGTATAAAGAAAACAAGAAAAATCACCTTTTAAAATTATGTCTTTAGCTAATACTTGACATATGAGTTAGATAGTAATATAGTAATAATTCATAGGATGCTTTCACTGTAAGCTTTGTATGGTAACCAAAATACAATCTTTTGTATTGGATTTATGTGGATTCCCCCTCTCTGATTAGTAAGCAGATATCTAGCTATGTGGAGTTGCCATGTGCTTCTTCAGTCTTTATTGAGAGCCTCATTGTTCAATGATAGTCCTTCAGATTTATGTGGATCTACCAAACTGTCCTACTGAAAGAATTCAAGCCGCAAGCAGACTCCAGGTGTAGCTGCCCACACCATGTCAGCTGATTCCTAGAAACTGACTCATGTAGAAATTTTTGTTCTAATATTCTAAAAAATATATATTCACAGAAATAAACTTAAGTTTTTAAATAAAATTCATATTAATAATTCAAAATAGTGATTTTTAAAAGTGCATGTATATATAGTTGGGAATGTCTGTGCTATGTGTGGATTCTGCAGGAGGCAAAGCACAGGATCAGCCTCCTCTCTCCATCCTGGAGGCTTGTAGGTGCAGGATGGCTGCCTTAGTCCTTGTCAGATGTTGGTGAAAAAGGTCTCACCCAGCAGAGGGCACTTTCCTCCTGTCTCTGCTTCTGAGGTCCGAAGGTTGAATTTTTCTTAGCCCTGTACATCAAAGCTTATCCTTCATCCTGTCTGTCCAGCTGCAGTTATGCTGACAATCATCACTTGGTATCCCTGGATGCCTTTTCTTATGCACGTTGGCCATGCTGGCACCAAGATCAATGAGGGCATTGACATCATCTTGGAAAGTTGAAGATCTCAGGCTGTGGGCCAGTGTACCATGACATAGACTGGTGCGTCAGCTTGGCTTCATTCTGGGAAATCATTGATTCTTTGCTTGTTGACTGAAAATAGTCCACGACTGCTTACGTGGATGCTCAAGAGCAGTCCTGCCTTGGCAATAAAAGGTTATGGAGAATCATGAACCATTCTCCCTGACTCTTGATTCTTTGGACTAGAAACTTGGCTTATGCTTCCCTTGTGCTCATCAGCTTGGATTTAGCTGATTATGACACAGAGGAGATGTGGTGCTGCCCCAATTGTTGTGTGATGCCAGGGAATCTTCTGGAATGGGGAAAGGCAGCATCTTGACAGAGAAGGGGCTTGGAGCAGGCTGAGGACATGGTTCAGCAGTTAAAGCAAAGAAACCTATGTTTGGATCTCAAGTCATCTCACTAGGCCCTACTTACCCAGGATCTTACTTCTTGCTATGCATTTTGTATCTTTCCAGTATTTCTATTATGCTAGGACTGGATAAGGAGGTCATAGGTAGAATTTGCTTGAGCTAAAAGTGCCTAGGTTGAGTAATGTTTCTCAAAACAAGGATATGTTTTTTGACAGAGAAGCAAATCAGTCGAACAACACATTGTATTGTTCCCAGTTACTGCCAAAAGCTCCTTAATATTCAAGTTGCCATTTCTGTTGATTATAGTATTAAACTAAAGTTAGAACTTATTTTAGAGGATCCTAGTTAAGTCATTGAATCAGCTTAGTAACTGTGTCTGAGACAGTGGTTCATTTAAACTAAATTTTTGCCCCCGAAAATATGTACGTTCACATAGATATTGCTGGTCAGGAGACACAGGAACTGGCCACACCACATCCATTGCCAAAGCAGAGAGGCAAAGGACCAACACCTGCCATGGAATGGTCACACCCATTATGGACTGACCCTTTCCACATCAATCACACACTTAAGACAGTCTCCTGCAGGCTAGCCTTAACAAGATAATTCTTCAAATGTATGCCTCAAAACTCAGCTTTGAAGTGTCAAATTGACACCTAAAGCTCATATCACAGTCTTTCTCTCTCTGTCTCTCTCTCTCAAGCCACTTCTTGTAACTAAGTATCAAACTGACATTTAATTTCCAGTAGGAACGGGCAATTTGTATTCTCACCAGCAGTGAAGTGCACGTGAATCTTACCTGACGTTGTGGAACCTGACTTGGGATTTATTATTATTCAGGCCACTGTAATTAATCAGTCAATTTTCTTCATCACCACCTTCCCGCTTTATAAGTAATTTCCATTTTCTCAACTCCTCTCTCTACCTCCTTGCTGACATTTGGTACAGTCATTTCCTATTTCATCTAACCTTTGGAGACTGGCCAACTGACATGTAAAGTACTTGTTCCTGGTCTCAACATGAAAAGCAGGTTGTTCCCGTGCATGGCCTCCTCCAGATTCTGGAGACCTGGTTTCTGTATTTCAATTGTTTCCTGATAAACACTAATTCCCACATCACGCTTCCATTTGCTAACTTTCCTTCTGTTTTTCAGAAACATCAGGTATGGGTCTGTCTCATGAACTTTGCACAGAATGCTTGTGGGATATTCCTGTCTCTAGTAAAGTCTCATTTTTTAAGCATCATTATTAATAGCACAATTGAAGAAAGTTTCACTTCCACCTTTCTAAAGAGAGTCCAACCTGAACATTTATTGATTTTCTATTACAACATATCCTCCCTTGATGTTTTGAAACATTTACCCAACTCTGCTTTTATCTTACCTGTGCCTGCTAGTTCTTCTCAACTCCCTGTCACCTTCTGTGACTGTGGGAAGCATAGACTGAAAGAACTCACCTGTTTGTTTGCTGTTCTGTTGCAGGATCCAGAGCATAAATTGGTGAGAAAGAAAAGCCTCATATGAGGATTAAATTTGAACTACAATCTTTTCCTATTTATTACCAGTGCTTTCAAATTTTTATTGAGATTTTCCCTCCACTGGATCTCCTTGGTGCAGGTCAGACCTATCAGCTTTATTTTTGCTTTTTAATGCACACTTTTCCACATGAACTTCAGAATCATTTGCTTTATCCATCTTTTATGATTGAGCCTCAGACATCAATTTAGGGATGTTGTGACTGCACTGTGATTTCATTCTTCCCACATGCACACAGCAGGTTTGTGTCTGTTCTTATCTTCAGTTGCAACTTTTATAAAATTTCCTTGTTTTCTTCATTGACCACCCCCTACCTGTTTCTTGGTAAGGTCAGTCCTATTTTTTAAGGTGTTATGAAGAATAAGGTCTTTTCCATTTTTTTTTTATTTAACTGTGCGCGCATGTGTATATATGTGTGCGTGTGCGTGCGTGTGTGTGTGTGTGTGTGTGTGTGTGTGTGTGTGTCTGTGTGTGTGTGTAGAACCACGGACGAATTCGCGAACCACCATGGCCACCTCCACCTCCTTCTGCCCCGGGATTCACAGGCTCCGCCCTACCTGGACCAGAAGCGCAGGCCGCCCCCGCTTCCGCCTGGCGTCTATACGTGGGATCTGGGATCCGAACTCAGGACCTTCCGCCTGCAAGGCGGAGGCTTGACTCCTGAGCCACCTCTCCAGCCCCTTTTCCATTTTTTTAAAGCTGTATTTTCTCAGTGTGTGAGAAAACACTGATCTAGTTGCTTAAAACCTTCTTAGGGTATGTTTCTGTCTTTAATCATGCCCCACAAGTGTATATTTCTTATTTTCAGGAGTTTTGCTGAGCCCCTGAAGCATTTTGGTTTTTCAGTCATATCATTTGTTGTGATGACTTTTCATCTTCATGTTAAATAGTTTTTACTCTCCTTTCTATTTCACACTTCACAGCTCTGTATATCCTGAACAATGATAAGGAATGGCTCACTGTGGGGACCTTCCTGTCCCTTGTGACAGGGACACTTTTTGTGCCTATCATGACGGGCAACTTGCACTTCCGTTTAGTACATATTTTTCACTTCCAAGGTGCGTGTGTGTGCATGTGTGCGTAGATATGTATGTGTGTATATGTATGTATATGTGTGTGTATGTACATATACCTGGGGTGAAAGATTGTTAGAGTCTCCAGAAACTAACTCCTAGACTGAGAAAATGCATAAAATATTTCATAAATTTACACAACTATTACTGTGATGACCAATACTATATAACCTTTTAAAAATATCAAAAATGGAGTTTATTATATCACTCTGTATTTACATGATCTTCTTATTTAACTTACCTGTAATTGTTATAGATTAATCTAGTCATTTGTGGTTTTATTGCAAATTATCTGCAGTTACAAATGCTTTTCCCATTTTTTAAATGTTACATGTGTGAATATAGTGAATTCATAATATTTTCAATTTTCATCCCTTAGTCATAAGTCCTATCCTCCCTCCATTTTCCCTTACAGTTTTTCACTCCTCCTGCCAGCTTCCTCTTATTTTCAAGTCTTTTCACTTGTGCAACCCACTGTGTTTCATCTAGTTTGTCTTTGATGACATGTGCCTGATACGTTTCCTGCTTCAGCAAGTATCATAGATCAATGTGTATACTATTGAGGAAAGCATTCTCTTTTTCATCCCATTGGTATTAGTCCTCATTAGTCTCTCAGACAGGGGTAGATCTTCTTGAGACCTCTCTACTTTCATGGTGAGATATTGAGTCAGATCCCATGTAATTCTTGCATAAGAATACATATCTGCCATGAAATATTTTATATCACAATGACGTCTGGCTCATCACTGTCCCATTTCAGGTTCTTACAATCTTGCTGCTCCCTCAACTTTGCTATTTCATGAGTCTTGGGGTGAGTGTGGGTGAGGTACACATGTCCTGTTTAGGCACAAGCAGCCCACAGTCACTTATTTTCTTCATTTTGGTGAGTTGTGCTTTGCAATAAATTCCTTCTGATGTATAGGGGAACTTCTAGGTTGAGTGCTGAGGGCTTTTCTAGTGTATAATAACAAGTATTTACAAAGTATTTGATATACTATCTTTCTAGAACCCTTTCATGAGTTCTTGCTGTAGTTTACAGTAACAGGAATATGTTCCATTGTGACAACAAGCCTTAAATCCAGTAAGAAAGCTGTTGGTTGTCTCCTTGATATTCATGCCAGTATTACACTGATGGTCACATGTTGCCATGATGATTATTACTACAACTTGCAGATTTCACAGATTGAGAGACTTTTGGTTGTTTTTCTCTTCTGTATTACCCTCTGGTACTATGTAAGCTATCCAGGAAGGAGTTAGCTTTTGGACTAGTTCTAGTATTTTTTGTCCATTTCCTGTAACCCATGTATAGTTGCATTTTCAGTAATAGGGTTTTACTGTTCGTTTCTGGAGGGCAACCAAAAGCAATGGTAGAAGCCCATACAATGTGGGCCCCTTTGAGACCTCTCTGACGAACATCTTATTAAAAAAGTATCACATACCTGTTACTTTTATCATAGTTAATTGCTTCTGGATTCTATATAGAGTAGCCCCTAGGTACTTTTTGTTCTTCCTGTCTTCCTCTTTTTGTGTTCCCCTGTACAGGGACTGTCCATTCTTCTTCCTTTTTTAAAAACTAAAATGTTTTTGACATTAATGTAATAGAAGGTTCCTATCTGGTTGCATCCCACCCTCTGGGGTTTCTCTATTAGTCCTTCAGTCCCTCAGCCCCCCCCCCAAGTATTTCCTTCCACTGTTTACTCCTTCACTCTGCCACCTGTGATATCCTATATCTCCTTCCCTGAAATCTTCATCTTAACCTTCCCTCCCCCCTCTTCTGCTCATTAGTCCCGTTCACATATTCTGACTCTGAGAGGAATTCCAAGCCAATTACTTCAGTCAGGAGATCAATATTAGCATCCACATATAACAAATAACATATGTTATTTGTCTTTCTGTGTCAGTTACTTCGCTCAACATTGTATTTTCCAGTGCAACCCATTTACTGGTAAATTCCATAATCTCATTCTTTCTTGTGATTGAATAGTATTCCATTATGTGTATGTATCATATTTTCATTACTTATTTCTCTTCTTTTGACTGATTCAAATTTCATGCTATTGTGAATAGAGCTGCAAAGAACATGGATGAACAAGTGTTTTTGTAAGCTAAAGTCTTTTGGGATATTCCCAGAAGTGGTATAGTTGGGTCGTATAGTAATTCCACTTTTAACTCTTCAAGGAACCTCCACACTGATCTCCAAAGTGGCTATACTAGTTTACACTTCCACCAGCAATTAATTTTCCCTTTTCTCCACATCCTTACCATCACCAGCATTCTCTGCTTCATTTGTGTTCTTGATCTTAGCCATTCTGATTGGAATAAGATGGTATCCCAGGGTAGTTTGATTTGTATTTCTTTGATGACCAGGGAAGTTGAACATTTTTTAAGATATTTGCATGACATTTGAGTGTCTTTTTTTGAGAAGTCCCTGTTTACTTCCATAGCTCATTTTTTAATTGGTCTGTTTACTTCCTTGATGTTTAGTTTTTTGAGTTCTTTGTATACTCTGGAAACAAAGGAAATTAATTCTTTGTCAAATTCATAACTGGAAAAGATTTTCTCCCATTCTGTGAGTGATTTTTTTTTAGACAATTAACAGTTATTTTTGAGAAACAGAAGCTTTTTAACTTCATAAAGTCTCACTTGTTGATTATTAGTCTCAGTTCCTGGTATTTGGGGTTTTGTTAGGAAATTTTTACCTAGGCCTATCAAATCAATTGTACTCCTTTTTCTTTTAACAGTTTCAAGGTTTCAAATTTAACATCAAGGTCTTTGATCCATTTGTAGTTGATTTTGTGTGAAGTTAGAGGTTTCTCATTACTACTTGTTGAAGATGCCATCTTTCCCCCATTGTGTATGTTTGGCACCTTTGTCAAAAATCAAGTGGTTTCATGTGAGGAAGTTTATATCTGGGTTTTTTGTTCTATACCATTGACTAATAATACATCTGTTTTTGTGCCAGTACCATCCTGTGTTTATCACTATGGCCCTGTAGAATAGTTTGAAATCCAGCATAGTGATACCTCCAGCAGTGTTTTTTGTTTTTTGTTTTTTGTTTTTTGTTTTTTTTGCTCAAGATTGTTTTGGCCAATTGGGGTCTTTTTTCCTTCCATTTGATTTTGAGATTGTTTTTTCCAGTTCTGTGAAGAATTGCATTGGCATTTTTATTGGGATTGCACTAAATCTGTATATTGCTTTTGGTTGGATGGTCATTTTCACTATTTTAATACTACAAATCTATGAACATGGAAGAATCTTCCACCTCCTAATGTACATTTTAATTTCTTTCATCAGTGTTTTTGTAGTTTTCATTGTATAGGTCATTTATTTCCTTGCTTAAGTTTATTGCAAAGTATTACATTTACTTTGAATGAATAAGTTTGACTCCCTCTTTTTTTTTTGACTCTGGCTTATAAGAAGGCTGCTGATATCTGCAGGTTGATTTTATAGCCTTCCACTTTGCTGAAAGTGTTTATTAATTCAAATAGTTTCTTGGAGTTGTATAGATTTCTCAAGTACAGAATCATATCATTTGAAAAAAAGATATTTTAGTTTCTAATTTTTCTGATTGTATCCATTTTCATCTCCCTTTATTGCCTCACTCCTCTGACTAGGATTTTAAACACAATACTGAAAAACAAATGCTTTTGAGGTACAAAGTGATGTCATGATTTATGCATACAACATGGAATAATTAAATCGAGTCAGTTATCTATGTCATATTCCTCGCCTTCAGTATAACATCATTTGTAGCGAGTAGTAATCTGCATTAGAAGTTTTTGAATAATAAAATTCATTATAATTCATCACACTGCAAAAGATCTGGGGGGAAGAGAAACTCTTTTTGTGGGGATTGTGCCATGTGATCCTTATCTTGTTTCCCACCCCCTCTTTCAACCCTCCATTGTACTCTCTATTCTGGGCTGATTTTTTTTTAACGTTCCACATGTACAACAATGCTTTCCCTGCTCCTATGTTGATGGACAGATGGGTAGACTCCATGTATACAGAAATGCAGGCATCTGTTTGACAAACGACTTTGACTCTTTTGCATGCATACCTAAGAACGGAATTTCTGGTCTATGTACTACTTGTGCTTTCAGTGTTTTGAAACCCTTTATGTAATTTTCTACAATGACTGTGCTGTTTTATATTCCCACAAACAACCTGGCAATACTTCTCTCCTAGGCTTGAGGATAACCATTTTGTGGGTGTGGGATAGTATCTTACTGGGTTGTAGCTTGAGTTTCACTGATGACGAGCAATGCTGAGCCCTCTTTCTGTGCTTAGCCAATGTTCTTTTGTCTGTTGTGGAGAGAAATTTGCTGAGGTCATATGTCTATTTTTTTAATTTTTACTTTGTTGTTCTTGAGTTGTTTGAGCTCCTCCTGTATTTTGGATAGTAACCCATTCTTGAACACTTGGAGTTTACGAGAAGATATTTTGCTTTGTGAAATGCTGCTAGCCAAGTTTTCTATTAGGTGGAGATGTGAAGTCTGAGACTGCCTAGTACATCACCTCAATGATGAGAATCCCCATCCTATCACAATAATACCCCAACAATATTAAGTCTGACTGTAGGATGCCTAACCATATGTTACAAAATCTCAGGAGCAACCTCCAGAACTCATTGTTCCTGATTCTTCAGTACAGAACCAGCTGCTCCTGTCTTAGCACAAGTGTGCCCTGCTGTCTATGGCTCCTCTCAGAAGTGTCAGGCTTTACTTCCTAGCCCCTAGTATCTTTCAAACTCTTCTGCACATGCAGCTACCTGTGTTGAAGGAATTGCTACAATACCACTGTGTAGCCTGTTAGTCTGAAAGTCTCCATGCACAAGACAAGTGCACATGTCCCATTTGTCTGGGCAATTGACCAGACTGGCTGTTGCTGCTGACTTACTTATGCATATACTATCTCTAAGAAGATAATGGGCATCTTGATCCTATCCTTGTGTCCATCCTCTGCCATACACTTGAAACCTACAGATTCATTTGGCATGGTTTACACATGGCAGAGGCAAAAGAAGACAGTTGCTCTTGTGACTACCACATGGTCACTTCCATTCTCCCAGATAAAGCAAGTCACAGAAATAACCAGTAGTTAAGAAATAGGTAATTGACACCTTTGTTGTGAAGTAACTTGCAGTGAAAAAAGGAAAAGAATAGATCCTAGGAAGGGAAAATGGAGCCACCAACAGGCCCTCCTTGCCATGACGTTTCTCCCAACCACATCCCTGATCACCCCCCCCATAACACACTTTTGGATAGTCCTGTAAATGCATGACTGAAGCATTGGCCCATTTCCCAATGTCACGTCTCTCTGTAAGAACTTATTTGAGACAATGCTTGCTCTGGAGTATTCAACTTAGATGCAAAGTTTCTACACCTGGAAGGATGACATTTTCTTTTGTCACCCAACTGTACTGGGCTTCTGGGAAGCAGAAGTGGAGAAGAGCTGATTAGCCTAGGGTACTTACAAAGGGCTAGTGACTGTTAGGAAAGCAAAGGCCTGCCTGTGGTGCTGCCTCTCGACATAGATATAGTTCTGGAGTGTTCTAAGTGCCAAGTGTAAGTTAGAAGTCCTGTGTAGGGTATGCTGACCTGGTCCTGGGTCTGGTCAGCACAACATGATTGTGGTCATAGAAGTAGGACACCCACACAGGCACATTTTATTGTGGTCTTCAATTCATGGACATGGACAGGTGACTCAATTCTGCAGGATTCAGTTCTTCAGATTTAAGTTTCTAGCTTAAGGATTCACAGCAAGCACTCAACTGTTGGAGCAGAAAGCTTATTCAAGCATCTGGGCCAATGATCCCACAGAGTCTGGGGATACACAGCTCCCCATGAGCATTCAGTTATGGGCAGGCATTCTTGCCAACTTATCTTGAAACCAAGAAATATTAAGGTATTATTTGGGTACTCCACCCAGCATTTGCTTGAGTGCCACACTTTCTACTTAAACTTGCTTCCTGATTCTCTCAAGTGAGTCTTTGTGGGTCACTCACTGAGGATGGTGCTACTTTAGACAAGACAGGTCAAGCCCTCCTACATGGGCACACACAAGGGTTAGGCAAGGAGGTAACCAGTCTACAAACAGATGGAAAACTATTGAAATGGGACAAAGTGAGGGGAGATAATGAGCCCAGAAACTTTAATTTTGGCTGCCCCTGCTAAGTCTGGGCAGGGATCTGGGTATCTAGTGGTCAGCCAGGGACTAGGGTGAATGCTCTCATATCGACGCTGCTAAATATTTGCAGAGAATTAAGAGAATCATGCAAATGAGTGGTTGTTGTACTCTCTTAGTTCAAAGCTTGAGTTCAAGGCTCAGTCATGTTCAGATTTTTAGCAGCCGCAGAGGGTGAACCTCTGCAACCAGCTAACAGACGAGGGTCTCAGTCATGCTTGTGCTCATGCACATGCTCCTGCAACCAATACTTCCACAGCAACCCCACCAGGGGCTTTCTAGGGAAATCTGTATTTGTGCAATTGAACAGAGGGTTCTATACCTGCCCTAGTTGTGATTTTTAACTTAAAGATAGAGGTGCTGATTCTAAAGTATGTTTAACAAGCTTGATATAGTAGAGACAAGATAAAAAGCCATTCAGTGTCTGAAAGTCATAGGTCTAGGTTTGTCTGACTTAGGACTGCACATTCATTCGGCTGTACCAAATTACCAAAGGTAATTCAAAGAAAGTACCCAAAGGAAGAGAATGGAGAGAAGAGAGAGGAGAGGGAGAACAGAGAAGGGAGGGAAAACAGAGTAGAAAGGAAAAAGACAGAGGGTAGAGAGAAAGGGGAGAGAGGAGAAAAGGAGTAAGAAAAGAGAGAGCTGAGAGATAGGGAGAGAAAAGAGAACACAAGAGAAGGAAGAGAGAGAGAGAGAGAGAGAGAGAGAGAGAGAGAGAGAGAGAGATGCAGACATAGAAAGAGAGACAGACGTGTTGTTTATAAAAAAAACCCTGCCCTGCTAAGTGATGAGCAACAAGCAGGAAGTGGAATGCATGTCACTTCAGCTACTGCAGCAGTAGTATGTAGAGAATCGATTCCCTGCATGTTAATGTCTTTTCCGCCCTACTTTTCTTCATTTGAGAACCTCATTTCCTAAATAAACCTTTAGAAATTCAGTGTATTTTGTTCTTTTTAGGGCAAAGTGCTATCCATAAAGTTAAAGATGCCTGGGTCCAAAGCCATGCCTACCTTCGGGAAGTACTGGGAATGTTCTTTCTAATTCCTGTTTGCTCATCTAATAAATAGAAATAATAACAGTACACTTGAGTGAACCTGAAATTCATGGATCAAGGTGAAGCCGAGTGGTGACAGACTCTCTCTATCTCTCTCCACCATATTCCTTTCCTTTCTCGTTCCCCATATTTCTTTCTTCTTTCTCTTTTATCTCCCCCTCTCTTTCTCTGTTTCTGCTTTCTCTTCCCTCTTCCTCTCCTTTCTCCTACTCCTCCTTCTTTGTCCCTTTCTTGTCCATGTTCTTTTTGTTTGCTTTTACTTCTAATTTTTAGCCTCTTCCTTTACAAAGATTATTTGTGAAAAAAGAAAATATAGAATGCAGAGATGTTTTCCACCACCTGACCATATCTTTCTCTTTCTCTGTTTTTTTAAAATTTTTTTATTATTTCTTATTTATTCAAATGTGTTTGTGTGTATGTGTGTGCGTGTGTGTGTAGAACCACAGATGAATTCGGGAACCACCATGGACGCCTCCACCTCCTCCTTGTTCACTCTGCCCTGGGATTCACAGGCTCCGCCCTACCAGGATCAGAAACGCAGGCTGCCCCCACTTCTGCCCGACATCTATAAGTGGGGTCTAGGATCTGAACTCAGGACCTTCTGCCTGTAAGGCAGAGGCTTAACCCCTGAGCCACCTCTCCAACCCCCTCTGTTTTTCTACCAAAACCATACCTTGCAACCAGGAAAATTCTTGGTGTAGTATATGTGTGTGTGTGACGCCTGCCTGTGCCTGTGGAAGCCTAAGGGTGACATCAGGATTCATCCTGAATTTCTTTACCTCCTTATTATTTTATTCTGGCGTTCCTAGGCTCTGCATTCCCTGACCAGAATTGTAGGTCATCCCCATTCATTCTATTCAGCATTTTTATATGGGATTTGGAGTTCCCAACTAAAGTCCTTTTGCTTGCAAGGCAAAGACTTTAGCCACTAAATGATCTTATTTCCAAGCTTAACCAGGAAGATTCTAATCACTTATGCCTCTCAATCAGAAACAAAGAGAGGAACCACTTTTTAAAAGGATTCTACTGAGGATTAATACTGCAAGTCCCTCACTCCATCATATTGGTTTCCACTTGGCTGACTTGTGACATTATTCTTTAGAAATAAGAGTATATTTCAGAAGGTTCTGGAAATGTTAGTTATATTCTCCTCCGAAAGGGGAGGAAGGGACTGTGAGGTAAGATACCAGGAGCTGGATAAATGGTAAGAGTACTTCCTCTGCAAGCTTGAGGACCTGAGTTTAAATGCCAGCCTCCATGTAAAAAATGTCATGCCTAGCTTCATGTGCTTGTAACCTCAGCTTGGGAGCTTTCTGTCCAGCCATCTTAGCATGAATGTGCTATGTTCGGTGAGAGGGCCTGTCTTAAAGGGATAAGATGGTGAGCAACAGGAGAAATTATCCAATGTCCTCTTCTAACCTCTGTGTGAACATGTGAGTGCATTCACCCATGCATTCATGTGCACATGCCCCCCCACACTGTATACATACTTACAGACACACACACACACATTCACAGGTATACCCATGTTCCAACGTGGTTCATCTATTCAGGCCAGCTCCATTCATAAAGCCTAACGTTTTTGTATGAAGATCACACAATTTCTTCCCCTTTCCTGTTTCTGCCGATTTTCAGTGGTACTTGTTCTACCACCCGGGTACACTCCCAGGCTGGCCAGAAACTGAGTGAGGGGTTCTGTTATGCGACTCAATCTTGGTTTCTTTTTGTGTCCCAAAAGCCTGGCGGAGACCATTCCTTTCATTCATCATCAACCTAACTTTCCTCCTGCAGCACGAATACATCCTAACTTAACAGATGTACTACTTTTATGTGTTGCTGTGAGAGAACACCCAATGTCATGCAACTTAAGGGAGAAAGGGAAATTTAGTCAGTTTACAGTTCCAGAGGGGAGATACGGTCTTTCATGGTGTACGTAGCAAGGCTGGCTGACAGAAGCTGGAGAAGGCTATGTCACTACAAGCACCTTAGAGGCTGAGAGCTACAAGATTGCTTGTTGCAAAAACAGACTTCTCCAGGAGGTAGGGTGGGATTAATCTACTTCAAGGCTCACTCACTGTGACCACCTACTTCAAGCAAGGCTCTCACCTTTCTCAACTATTGGCCCTATTCAAATGAATGAATACCATATGATATATGAAGCATAAATGTGTACATAAATGGACAATAGTAGAACTTTTTTCCTTTCATTGCAGCAGAATTTTGTTATAATTTTACCTTCATAGGCATCATGTGTAGATGTTGGGTTGTCAGTTGGTCTGACATAAAATGTGTTCAAGTTTTAAAGTGTGAGGTTCAAACTTTAGTTAGAAGGTCACATGCTGCAGAAAGACATATTGAATAGCTGTGCATGAGATTATGGAATGTGATCCACTCTTTGACTCCAAGGTACCAGAAATATCATGGTGTTGGAGAACACATTTCCACCCTTTGCGGAGACAGTCCATGCATATTCTTGCTATTTTGTATAGATATTCCCAGATTTTCTTGTCTGCCAGGTGTGCAGACATTTTCCCTCACTGATGCTCATGGCCATGGAGAAGTAAAAATATTCCCTATCAGTCCACTTACCCCATGTTGTCAAGACCTATTTTGAGGTGAAATGAGACATTCTCAACAGAACTGGTACAATGCTGATATTTGACTGGCATTTTGATATATATGCCCCAGGAGCAGGGCTTGTTTGCTATGCTTACCTGGAGTATCAGCAGATTTATTGAAAAGATTCACAAGAACTCCATCCCAAGAAAGCCTCACACTAGGCTTCAGAAAGGATAGAGCCTGGAGATTCTGGGTGACTCTGGATTTTAGGAGAAAGATCCCTTCTTTCTTACTATCCACTACGAGTAGTTGTGGCCAGACCTGTCAGGTGCAGAAAGCTGTGTCAGATTCTGGACACAGGTCCTCGGGGTGTAGCCTCTACCCTCAACAATCTCCTTTGCATTTTCTCTGTCACTTTTACGATATCTCTGATTTTGCTCTCCAATGTCTTGAAAACATCATTATGAGCCTTCGAATCATGGTCCTGCCAAGTCACTGCTCCTCTTCCCTTCAGTTTAACTTTTATCCTAAGAGAAAATTCCTTATGTTGCTCCACCTGTCAGTTCAAGCCACATCTTAGTTCTCTGACACCTAATGATTAGGAGCTCCTGATATATGGTCTTTCTCTGGTCTACTTTGCTTCCACAGAGTTGGGGAAGGAATTTACAGTGGGATTAAATAACAAATATGTTGTAAATAAATAAATGCTTTGTAAAACATTGTGGCCTAAAAATTGGATTTTCAATGAAGACTTTGAATGGGTTGGTTTCCTTAAAAAAAAAAAAGACCAGAGACATACCTGGAAATTGTTACACTTGCTCTTCTGCTAGTGTGATAAAATACTTTGACCCAAACAAATTAACGGAGAAGCTTCCTTTCCGAAGGGGACGATCTCCATTTTGATGGGGAACTCATGTAGCAGGCTTGGCAGCTGACGCAGAAGCTGCAGCAGCCATAAGAAGGGTATAAAGGGAAGGAGGAACAGTGAGAAGAAAATAGAGAGGAAGAGAAGAGAAAAGGAGAGGAAAAAAGCGGAGGAGAAGGGAGCTAGGAAGAGGAGAGGGAAGCAGAGGAGAGAGGGTGAGGAAGGAAGCAGGACCGGGTTATCCAGCCTCTTCATCCACCCCCAGTGACGTATTTCTTCCAACAAGGCTCCACCTTCTAAAGGTTCCACAACCATCCCAAACGGCACCCTAGTCTGGGACCAAGTGTATTTGAAAACACATGAAACTGTGGAGAACAATAAACATTCAACCCACATCAGAAATTGACTTGTTTCCACAAGTGGTTTCCTGAAGCATGGTTGGTTTAATCACTGATTGTAGGAGCCTTAGCTGTCTTTGATGTTGATATAAATTCTTTCGGTGGATTAAATTAATCCAGTAAAGTTTGTTTCATAATGAATAATAGAAAACCAATGTTTTCTTTGGTCTCATGGTAAAAAAAAAAACCCATCTGGAATATTAGAATTCAGTCCAGCAGGCCACTCTTAATAACATAAGAACAAGTGAACTTATGGTTCAGAATCCTACAGCTTGCATGAGCACATTACATGGAAAATGAAAGAACTGAATCTTAATCATCAAGTCCCACATACAAGTTCTGCAGACACAGAGACAAGACAGAAACTGAAATTCTTTAGAAATCTAATTACTGAAGTCAACAAGATTCAATGAAATGATTTTATATAAGATTTAAGAGTTTAGGCATGATGTCTACATTTCATAAGTCAGTTAGGGTGAAATGATGATCAAGTTAATACTGCAATTGAACCATTCTATTCTACTGTAAAGCTCTGTACACTCTTTATGTGGATGGATATATTTTATTTGTTATTTACAAATACTTGTAATAAAATAAAATTTTATTGGTGCATCTGAATTCTCAAAGAGTCTTACTAGAGTGTGTTGTGAAGGTGTCAGGTGAGATGTGCATTGAAAGGAGAGGTTTACATGGTATGCATTTGTCTAGAATCAGTTCCCTGCTCCTTCCCTCAGCACCTCTAATGCTATCCTCACTCTATTTCAGAATCACCACAACTGCAGCTTGCATGATGGATCTTAGGAGATACCCTCTGGATGAGCAGAACTGCACCCTGGAAATTGAAAGCTGTAGGTATCTGAGCCTAATCCCCTTTTCCTTGCTTTGCATTTGATGCCTTTTGTTGTGATTTATCATCTTTACCAAGACATCGATACAGTTCTTAGTATATTTTTTTTTTGCTTTCTTAAGCATTAGACTGTGGGGGTGTACTTTACTGGTACAGCTCTTGCTTAGCCCCAAGTTCCATCCCCAACACAAGAGAAATGAAATGAAAGAAGTCAAAAGGAGGATTAAATTTCACCTTCATAGATTTCACTGTCACAACAGTAGGAAAGACAGAGTTACACAGAGAGAGAAAGGGACAGCTAGAGGGAGGCAGAGTGAGAAAGACAGAAGTGAGAGTGTGAGGGATGATTCAGTTACAAAAGCTCTCTTCATGCTAATCTGATTAAGAGAATCCATCCGCTGTGAAATAGGAGAAAACAAGCGTTCCCATTTCAGTCCATTCAGCAAGAAGAGAGCCAACATAAAGGTGTAATTTTCTTACAAGACACTTTGTCTCACTTGAGTGGCCAAATTGCTGGGACCCCAGGCAGGTGGTGACACTCAGTCCCATCAGACCCCAGTCCTTCTGACCCAGCTGGATCTGTACCTTGGCAGTTTTCTTCAATTTGAGGATTCCTTCAATTTGTATTGGTAATTCCATGCTGAAAACTTCAGTGGGAGGAATAGAGCTGCATGTGTGACCTCGAGCAAACAGATTGCTCTCTGTTCCCCTAACTGTGTCTCCTGGGGCAACAGCCTGTGTCCTTGCTGCTGTCTTACTGTCAGCCTCACTAGTGTGGGTACTGTGCTTTTGACAGTTGAATGATACTGACTTTGCAGTAGGACTAGAAGTGGTGAGGAGCCCAGGTCTGACTGTAGAGAACTGAGGCACTATGTGGGAGGAGGTTTCAGGACCCACATTGTGTGTCTCATGCACACACTGTGAGCCTCGTTGCCCACACTGCATCTTTTGTGCCTATACTGTAAGCCCTGTGCTCACACTCCACACCTCATCCCATGTTGCACATAATACATCTACACTTCATGCTTCGTGCCCACTCTGTGAGATTCATGGTCATACAGTGGGTCCCATGTACACTTCACGCTCAACACTGTGCACCTCATACCCATACTGCACACCTTATGCACACACCTCCTCATACTACCTCAGTGCCATGCTGCCAGCTGTGACTGCAGAAAGGAGGTGCAGCAAGTATGGTGAACCCTTGTGCATATGAAGCGTGTGCTCTGCTGTTGGCCTCATGCAGGCATGGTTATAAGCACAGGCAGAGACAGAGAGGATGTATGAAGAAAGCCCGCCTTCATGGAGACAAGGAACAGATAAAAACAGTGACCAATGTGTTTAAGAAAGAATGGATTGTGATGTTTGGGGTTGCTTAGGAGTAGGATCTGAAAAAGAGCTTCTTGAAAAGGGTTTATGGAAGTCAAGATGCAAACATGATATAAAGTGATCTGTTCTGAGCAGCACAGAGAGATAGTGAGTCCAGACTGGTAGGCAGGAGAGAAGAAAAACATAGGGGTTGATTCTACAGATTTATGAGGTCCCTATAAGACATTTGGACTTGATTTGCCAATTGCTTTAGGCATAGGAATGGTTTGATCAAGTGAATATTTTATTAATGACCTTGAGGTTGCCAGGTAAGTCTGGAATGTAAGATAGTCAAAAGCAAGCAGACCAATGGTAGATTCTATCTGTGATTTGCACTGAAGAGACAACAGAGTGACCTGGGGAGATGGTATCCTTGTGGCATTGTCATATTAAGTTTTGAGCATATTTTTTGTTATTATATATGTTCAAATCTAAAATTTTGTTATGTTGACATAATTGTCATCAGATGTGCTCTGGTTCATGTTACAGAAAAAACAGTCTAGCAGGACAGGTGCCTTTGATTCCAGCATGCAGCAGAAGCAGGGGGATCTAGGGTAGCTTGTGCTATATAAAAAACAAAGAAAAAAGAAAAGAAGTTGGTGTGGTCTTTCACAAGATTCATGTGTATGTTACATGTCAATCTGGGTTTTATTTTCTCATTTTCCCCTCACTCTGAAGGAGCTCTGCTTGCTTGTCACATGCACATAAGAATGTGCAGAGAGCAGGGCAGGAGTGAAGGTGCAACCCCAGCTGCAGTCACCTTGTGCTAGTCTCTCAGGATCACCCCAGTCCATGGTTAGGAGACAGAGCTGATGAACCATCAAAACACACTTATGGGAGCATGGATACCTTGGAAGAACCAGCTGGGGAATTTGGCCCTCAGTCTGTATAGATGTTTCAGAATCCTGCTAACCTGACTCTCACGTCCTTCTTAGTCCTTGCTTTTAAGATGTGTTTAAATCCACAGCTGTATGATACCCAAACTCTTACAGGTATACTTTGTACCAGAACTTAGTCCAGAGCTTACACTCTCCACTACTTTTAGGGTCAGCCGGGTATAAATTAAAGTGCAGAGGTAGCTAAATCTATGATAATTCTCATATATGAGCATACCAAGTTACTCTAAGTAAAACAGAGCCATCGCTTCTACTTTAACAAAGATGATTCCTTGATATTTCAGTTGTTCAAAGTGATATCTTATAGCACTATGTCCTCTCTTCTCTCTCCTTGTAGATGGCTACACCACCGATGACATTGAATTCTACTGGCGCGGTGGGGACAAGGCTGTCACTGGAGTAGAAAGAATTGAGCTTCCACAATTCTCCATCGTGGAACATCGTCTGGTCTCACGGAATGTCGTCTTTGCCACAGGTGATTCCTGGGTCCATGCTCAGTCCCTGTGGGGTGCTTGACTGTGTTGGAGCACAGTGTTCTTGTGAGACAAGTGCCTGCTGGTTCCCAGAGCAGTCATTCACAGCCTTGCTAGGCAGCCAAATCACACTAATCCCTTATCTGCTTGGAGAGGAGATCAGTAGCTTGGATGGGGAGGGTCACCTAAAAGTGGGACTCTCTCTAGGGCTTGTTGTGGGAAACTGGAAAGGAATGTAGCTAGTTCATGTAAGAACACTCATCCTTGGTATGCAAAACGGTCATTAGTGGCCTTCACAGCAGGGAAGCAGATGTGGGAACTGGCCACCTTTTCCTCACCCTGCACTTAGTTTTGCTAATTCATGACCCTGGAGTTTAGCAGTCAGTCCTGCTTCTTTGGATGAGAGTCTTCTACTATGTGGTTAAGGTTGCCATAGCCTGAGCTTCTTCATCATTTTGTTCCAGCTTTTCAAGGATTAGCCAGTGTCCTCAATTTTTCTATCCATGTTTGCTGAGATTTTGCTAAATCATTGTCACATAGAATTTATGACTTTCAGTAGCTTTTCATTCTTGCTGAACTTTTTGTATGGAAATCGAGAATATGAATGAAAGTCATTTCACTGGAAAGTATAGTCAAGTCTGCAGACTGGGGGTTGAAAGTGCTAAAAGCGAGCAGGTCTGTGCACACACTTGAGAAAAGCAACTTGACAGGAATGAGTCCCAGTCTTGCCATGACACTGATATAGCCAGCACTCTGCTCTCTGCCTCTTGCCTGTCAGATGAAATGCCCCTGACTTACAGGTACCTGCTGCCTGTTCTATTATCTCACCTCAATGCTGTTTTCCCTGGGAAGTTTTTGACTTGCTCCTCCTTCCTCAGCTCCCCATACTGGGATGGGTAGTCACTCTTTGCTTCCATGATTTCATCCACCTCTGCTCATGGCCACTGTTCCCACAACTACAAGGGTACACAAACCTCAGGAGAAGCCATCCTTGTCACAGTTTACTCTCTCCTTTCCCTACCTTGTTAACGTCTGAGATGGTAGTGACAGTCATTGAGTGCCTAGAATAGTGAGTTAAGGTTATTATGGGTTGGCATCCCCAGACCAGTTTCTATGAGCCATTTAGTTGTAAGTGGAGACAGATGCTTGGATTCTTAACACATTAGACAGACCCACTGCAATGCCATGTGCTCAGTCTGTATCCCGCATTCCTGCAGGACACTGCTGTGCTTGCTTTGGGTGAATGGTGAGAACTGCCGGGATCATGGGCTTAGCGCTGAGGAACAGGTTTATAGTTAAGAAAACTTCTCTGTGACAGCTCGAAGAACATGATTTATTACTCCCAAAATGGATTTAAACTGTTCTATGAGGCTTTATGAGTGAAAGATCTGCTAGATTATAGGACAATGTTCTGCCCAGGCTTGCATTTGTCCAGAGAATGGGTGTTGTGCTGCGTGAGGATCTCCCAATGCTTTCTCGGCAGAAGCCTGGGAAGGATGTGTAGTGTGCGCCCAGCCACTGCAAGCTCCCCTATCCCTCTGACACAACCTCTGAACCTACACTGTTCATCAGGTGTGGTCTCAACCATTCTTTTAAGCATGGCGTAATAGTACACAGCCTAAACATTGTAGGAAAACACCAGGAGTGGAAGGAAATCTTCAAGCTACATAGTCCCATGTGGCCATCAGGATGCAGGTCTTTCTTCTGTCTTATCCAAACTGAGTTCTGTATGCACCTGGAACTGCTAAGGGCTACAAAGCAGTCAGACATGACACTTTCTTAGATTTTTAAGAACTCCCATTGTAGGGCTGAAGAGATAGCTCAGTGGATAAAGGCACCTACTTGCAAGCCTAGAGATCTGAGTTCAATTCCTGAAGCCCATATGTTGCATCTGTGTCTCTGTCTGTCCATCCATCGTCTATCTCTTTCTCTCTTTCTCCCTCTCCCAAACATTTAAGAAAAAAAGAATTCCCACTGTAAAATCCTGATTTGCCCATCCATGAAGAAACAGCACAAGTCTCATCATGTTAAAGATGAGGTAATCCTAAATTTTCTTTCCTCATACAGATGATGTGAATTGATACTATTTAGTATAATCAGGAAAAATTCACTAGCCTAATAAAAATTTTTAAAAAAATTGTCAAAACAGGGGTTAGGAGGCTGGGGAAGGCTCAGTGGATAAAAGTACTTGCCTCTCAAACTTGAGGACCAGAGTTTGGATCCCCAGAACCATGTAAAGTCAGATATGGCAGCATGCATCAGGAATCTCAGGGCGTCTCTGGTGAGGTGGCAGGTGGAGACAGGAGAATCCCCAGAAGTTCAAGGGCCAGAGAGACTACTACCTCAATGAGATGGAAGGGGAGAGCAGACACCCATGTTGTCCTATAATGTCCTCATATATATCATGCATGACCTCACGCACACACACACGCACACACACACGCACACACACACATACACACACCATATACATACATAGATTTCAAAACAGATTTACAAGGAAACAAGACAGGACTGGGAGAGAAAAAGGCCTCTGGGTATTTACCTAATAGAGTATCTCATTCTGTTTGCACTGGGATGTGAACACAGGGGAGTCACACAGAAGCCTGCCTGGTGGTGGCTGGGAGATAGTGTGGCTGGATGAGTGAGGGAGGGGTCAACTTACAAATTCTCTCATGGTCTGGCTATGAGGGAGAGGTTTTTGTTTTGTTTCATTTTGATTCACCTACTTTGCTTCCATCTTGTCCCTAGTAGGTTCTGTGGGCAGCAATTTTCATCTACCTCTTGGATAACATAGAGTTGCAGGTCATAGGACAGATAATATGTGTAAAAGTACCCTCAGTCTTCACCTAGCAGCCGGCGTGACATAGCAAACAGAAGTTAGCCTTATCCCATGGGAGGTCTTCTGGCTATCATGGTTTCAGCAATCTCTCTCAGTAATTCTGTGACGTCTTTTATATGGCACTTAGCAAGAAGTAAGTCATGGGGGAAGAACTTTCTGAGATATGGTCAAGGGTCCATGTGAGCAGGGTTTGAAAACTCAGGCTGCCCAGAGCCTAGGTTCTAGCTGTTCTATGGCAATGTTGTCCATGGAACATTATCCTGCCTGTCTGAGAACAGGTTTGTTAATAAGGTCTGTTTGATGGGTTGCTGATATTGCTGTATCAGTTTGTATAAATACAGTGTTTCACCCACAGTAAGCACAGATAGACCACCAGGACCCCAAATGTAGGAACCCAATAGTAAGGCATAGTCTGAGAAATGTGAAAACAAACTAACCGAATGAATGTCTGGAGCTCTACAGTCACACCGTGCTTCTCTGAGCTGTTGGCTTGGTAGGGTCTGAGGCCACACAGTTTGTTTAGGGGCTTCTTCAAACAAGAGGCTGTTGGGGGCTCATATATGAATCTTAGTATATGGCCACTCCCTAGTTCCATTTAGTATGAAGTTTAAACACACATGGTCATTGGACTGGAAAAGGAAATCAAGATAGTATAGCCAGGTATATGTTCAAAAGAATTAATCTTTTACACAACAGAGACAATGTACAAGTGTGTGGGAGTGTACTCAGGAGTTTAATGTGCTCAGATACTATATTTCAAAGAAAAATCCACACAAAGTCTCTCTGGCTATGGGAATTAAGTATCTCTGCATGAGAGGAAGAAGCTGTGCACTAGGATTGCAGTTTAGAGACAAAAAAAACTAGGTGAATTAATTAATACAACCCCCCCCCCCCGACATCTCCTGGTGATTCAGACATTCTGTAGCGTTCTCACTCATTTAGAACTTCACGTAAATGGAAGTCAGGCTACCTGGTTCTAACTTCCCTACCTCAGTAGAGTGCTCTGTCATAATTTTCTATCAGTTGTTTTAAAGATGTATTCACCAGTGTCCCTGGCGGGGAAAGGGGAAACTTAAATTAAAGAACAAAAAAAAAAATGGCAGTCGGTGTTGTAGCTCAATAAGCACAACCCTTGCTAAGCACGTTCAAGGGTCCTGGGCTCAATCCTAGACTGCAAAGTAAATACATGAATAAATAAGAAAAAAAATAATGATGATGACTTAATCAAATTTATGTCATAAAGTTAGAAAACTCGAGTAAACTAATTCTAGATACATTGAAAATCCTAATATACTCTCTGATTACTTCTAAAATTAGTGTTTCTGAACTTTATGTAAGTGACCATTTTCCATATTTTTCCAAATTGACATTATAAGAATTCTTACAGCACATAAACGTGTAATCCTCTCTGCCCAATGGGTAAGCAGCACAACGCTGAGATGGAAAACATGGTCTGCTGCACCACTCTCCAGCACCTGTTCCTCCTTTTCTTGAAGTCCTGTATCTAAAGCTGGCATGTTACATACACTGTGCTGTGGTACCAATGTCTAAGAAATGACACTAGGATTGAAGGTCCCCAAATCCTAACCAAGAACCTTGGAATGTACTAACCCAACACTCAGAAATCACCTGAGGAGCTGAGGAGATGATGCTTTTTGTGCAAACAAAAGGAGCTCAGATCCCCCAGATACCATGTAAATGCCAGATGGATATGGCACTGGACCTGAAATACCAGCCTCAGAAGACAGAAGCTGGTAATCCTCAAAGTAAGTGACTAGCTAGATTTGCCATATGGGTGAGCTCTGGATTTGATAAGTGATCCCACCTCATAAAGAATAAAGTGAGTGAGAGGGAATGATTGCTGATATCAACTTCCAACCTCCACATACCTGCATATTTGTTTATATAGGTATATACATGGAAACAAACACACGCACGTGTACACACACACACACACACACACACACACACACACACAGAGCGCGTGCACGCAATGGATAAAAACAAATAGGTGAATAAGCAAAAACTAAAGACATCTTCTGCCTCTGACCTCCCTCATGCCTTGCTCCAGTGTTAGTGGTCAGAGGACACCATGTTCCGCAAGATATTGCCCAGCTCTGAAACCTTTTCCCATAGCTTGGATTCCCAGTTCCTGTCTCTTTGTTTAACTCACCAGACCTTTGTCTTAGCTGCTGCATCAAATTCTTTTTCCCTCTCCCATTATTCACTTCATTCTGATCCTAGCCTTTGGTCCTATTCCAACACCCATTTGGTAGATTTTCTTCCTCTTTTACTTCTGTCCAAATCCAGTAAATTCTTTAGTGAGCAATTCAGAAGCTAGTCCTATGGTTTACTCAAATTCCTTTTCCAGCTGTCTTTGTACTTTCTTTGGAAAGCTTTGAATCATATATAAACAATCACTACTCATCACTTACGGTGTTTTCTTACTCTTACACTTTATGAGATATTTTATAAATATCTTTTGAGTGAATGTATTTGTTCACAACCATGTTCTCAGGAATCCAACAAAATAGCCAATTGCGATGCAGGGTCTCCTGTAATGTCCCAGGGGAACGAGAGCAGAGTTTATAGATTATGTTCACTAGGGTAAGAGTCACTGCCAAATGTGCAAATTTCTTAAGAGAATTCTGGATCTGTCATCAATATTCCTTCCTGGTTCCAAACTGTATATTTAAAACGGTTAAAAACAAACAAACCTCAGAATACTCAGCTATTCTCTGGTACCTGAACGTATAGTGTTAATGCAGATCTCAAAATATGCATGGTTATATGTTCCAAGAAAGAACAAAAAGTAAAGGTGGAAATGATCCACATGGACAGAAGAAACAAGGAAGGAAAGGATTCTCTGTCATCTGTCCTGGCTGCTATCCAAACTTAAGACTCCTACATTTCCTTTTTGCTTTAGCCCTGGAAAGAACCTCTATTCACCACCATTAGCAGATACTGGTCACTGCACTGCTGTAAGACAGAAAACACTTATGGTAGAATTTCAGGAGATGGTAGAAATATATTTTTATAAACATAAACTAAATTTTTCTGGATCTTTAGAATTTGTTTGGATCAGAACCTATGGAAAGAAGTTTTGGGCTTTTAAAAAAATTCTGGGAATATTTTGAGTATTTTGTTTCTAGAACTTATTCTTTAAACATAATAAGTTAAAAGTTGGCCCCTGAACCTTTCTGTCAGGAAAAATGTTTAATAATACAAATCATAATTTCCTGATGAATACAACTGAGAGTAATTATGCAGAGAGGAACCTCTGTAAGACAGTCTGTTTTCACTGGTTTATCTAAAAGGAGTCTCTGCAAAAAAGTCTTTTCACTGGTTTATATAAGTTCTGTTAAATCGTATGTAATGTATACATATTATGAAATATTTGAGATGTGCCAGAAACATTTACTTAAAGTTCTTAAAAAAATCATAACAACATTGTGAGAGAGGTTGAGTTATAGTTGATAGAAGTGCCTAGATATACAAGTCTCCTGAATTTTGTCTCCAGAACAGAGAAACAAAAAGAAAAGAAGAAAAGAAAGCCATGAACACACATGCTTTCATTTCCTTATAAGTTTTACAATCACATCATTAATTTTCATTTTAAATGATCTGGCTTTTTATTAGGACTTCCCATCTAATTTAATAAAAAGTGATCTCATTATAGCTTTTCCAATGAATGTGTGTTTAATCTCTCTAATTTATTTAGGTCTTGCATATTTCTTCATATCATGTTAGAGCTTGTGTAGAAATTGTGTGTATCATATGAAATTTTCCTAGATATTTGACATTTTCTAATGCTATAAATGGTAAAATATTTTAAGCATAGTTTCCTGTTTGTGTGCATTTTCAGCAGTGATTTGTGCTAAGTGACCTTAATCACACATTTGTTATTTGCAATATTTATTTTAGATGGGACTTCTGCTCTTTCCAGAAGTGAGAGGACCTTGGTATGTTTGGAAACTGTGTTCTTTCCTTCTGAGCTTTATCTGTTACTGTCGTTATATGTTAGTATCTGTGCATGCTTCAAGCCCTGCACAGAACTGTTGTTGCTCCATGAAGGAAATGTTCACTTAAATATAAGTATCATTTATTCCTTTATCTCCAAATCTCTTGGAGAAAATTTTCCTTTTACCCAAAGGATATTTTCTTTAAGAAGTATCTCAGTGACAAATTTCTTACAACTAATTTTAGATCTCGAACTAGGGATGATTATTTTTCACGTCAAATGTATGTGTTGGGAACAAATGCCTAGACTGGCACTTTGTGATGTTCTGCACTTGAAGACACATGTGGATCCAATTAGTGAACTTTGTACATTGTTTTTTCCTCTCTTCCTCTTGATGCCTTTATATTTTTTGTCTTTTCTGGTTTTCACTAGTGCTAATGTGTCTCATGGTTTTCTCTGTAATTCTCTCCTGAGATAACGAATCTTATAGACTCCGGCCATCAAAAGAGGGGTCCCCTCAGCCACCACCTTCTCCAGCACTGCATTGTCTCATTCTCATTCCTCTCTCCTAGAAAGCTGAGTGCACACAGGATAAATCTACTTGCATTGTCTTCTGTATATCTTTTTTCCTCTCCTCAATCTTTAGTTCTTTGCCTGGGATATTTTTTAGGAGAGAACTTCTGGTGGCAGCAAGAGGCATTAGCAGCCCAAAGTAGTTGTCCCTTTGCTGCGACTTGGATAAATCTGACCTCATATTTGACTGTGTGCTTGCAAGAATCCTGACTTATTTTGTACAAATACAAAGACACAGAACAATCCAAAGCACAAAGGGTTTCGTGCAGCTTCCTTTCCCAGGAGTTCCTGCCTCCACTGCCCACAAGTCCTAAGAGTCTGCCACACATTCTGCTTGGCTTCCTTAGATCTTCTTCTGAAAGACTAGCTCCCTGCTTCCCTTTTCCGTTTCCTTTTTCTTCAGAATCTTGATATAGATTTTTAATGGCTCATGTTTCTATTACTTCGAAAAGATGTATTTAAAATTTTCCCGTTGTTTTCAATCAGCTTCAGTATAATTGAAACGCTTTAAACGTGAGTCCCACACCTGCAATTTCAAATAAGTTTCAAATAAAAAAATTGTTCTTGATATCATTATATTAACAGAACAGTATGAAAACTATTTACATAAGATCTGATGTGGTAGCAGATGCCTATCATGCCTGCTCTGGGAAACAGTGGCAGGAAGATCCCAAGTTCAAGGCAAGTCTGACCTATTAACTCAACTAACAGACACCAGAACAGCCAATTTTCATAGCATTTGTATTGTATTAGATATTTGAAGTAATATGGAAATTATTTAAGGTACACAGAAAGGTGTTTATAGATTCAGCACTAATGCATGTTGTGTGAGGGATTTGTATAACCCTCCAGTTAACATTGATATCTGCAGGTATCCTGGAACAAATCCCTTATGGAGACCTAAGAAGGCACAACTGTATGGGAGTTATCTTTTCTTCTGTTCTAGAACACCTCAACATGATGCTTTCCTCCTTTCCGTTTTTCAGATTTTTAAAACTTATTTCAATATCTAAGTCTTATTTTGATTGGATTAGTGAGGCTTGAGAGTAATAAATAAAATTTAGGGAACATTTCTTGCAGTTACATTAACAGAAGTTACAACTCTGAAATCCTTTATTTTTCTGATAACATGGATGAGGCTTTCACTCAGCATGGTGGGCTTTCAAGAAAAGTGCTACAAAGTTCATAGTGAGGAGGCCTGAGTATTTGGATGTTGTGTTAGTCAGGGTTCTCTGAAGAAACAGAGTCTATAGAATATAATATATATAAATTAAAGTAAGCCACAATAAAAAACAGTGTCTTTCAAAGTAACCACCTGAAGCCACCTTGCTCTTGACCGGAATGTTCCACAAAGCCAAAAAATCCCAAGAAGGTCTCAAGCCCTTGCTTCTCTGGAGGGTCAAAGATGCTGGGTTCTGACATCAGTGAAGAACAGCTGGGCTCTGAAGTCAGCGGTGAGCAGCAGCAAGAGCTTGAGACAAGGCTCCGAAGGCAGTGGGAACATCAACAAGTAATAGTGGAAAAGATGAATCTCCAAGTCAGCCAAGGACAGATATAGCAGCAGCAGCAACAAAGAAGGCCACGATGCTCTAAAAGTGAAAGATGCTCAAGAGTGGACTCCACAGCAAGTCGACACAAGATAAGGGAAGAGCAAGTCCCTCCTCTTTGCATCTCCTATCATCTGGTCCACCACTGGGTTCTCCACAGCAATCAATCAAGTACCTGCAGACTTGTTTGAGGGCCATTCCAACCATTACCTTCTACAGTTGTGCCCCAAACAGTCTGCAACTGCCAAGTTGACGCCAAAATGCAACCATAACAGATATAGTAAGTAGTAAGCCTTGAAAATGTGTTCCAAGCACTGGGATCTTAGATCAGTAAAGGAGCTAGGCAAAAACAATACAGAATTAAACTTACCTCAAGAAGCGTGCCAGCTTCACCATCAGGAGCCACTGATGTGTTACTCTCCCTCATGTCTCACCAGCTGGGTCGAGATGGTGTCTTCCATATTGGCTCTGAATCATGCTCTACATATTGACAGAATTTGTAGCATCCATTTTTTTTTTGCCAAATCTGAAGTTCACTCTAAGTTTATAATTTTCTTTAAGCTGGAATATTAAGGTTTCTTTTCAAGATAAATGAAAGGAGGCTATTTAGTATCTTCTTTAACTACGTGATTTGTTTATTTCTTTCATTAGTTTCTGGTATACAATTGGGTGATGATATTTCTCACTTCATTTCAAAACACTGTGGCCAAAGCAGCTAAGTATCCCAGTGAATGATAACAAAGCATTTCAGTTAAAAATACGAATTTTCCACTCTTCAAAAAATTTCAAAACACTGTCTTGTTTTTTCAACTAGCGTGACAACTCATGTTTTCCATAAAGTCTGTGTGCCCTTGTTAATGCATGCATTTAAGATCCTTTTCAGTGTCCATCCATGGGCACCAAAACTTTAAATTTTACTAGATTCAACAGTCAGGTTATTACTCCTTGGGACTGAAAGTAAAGATGTCACAGTTATTGAGAGGGTACATAAAATAGTAAAAGATGGAATTAGCATCTGTACCTTTTATAATTTAACTTAACCTTGAACTTAGAGACATTATTTTTCTTTCCCCCTCTCCCATTTTCTTTCCTTATTCCTTAGAGAACCTTTGGCTGCACTTCCTGTTTGGATGCTACCCCTGATTATTGATTCCAAATAAGCAAGCCCAGGACATCTCCACTTCTGTGCAAAGAGCAGTGCTAATTGTGCGAACTACTGCTATTGGTTGCCCTTTTTTAAGAGCTCCAGACAGGCGTTTCACTGCAGAAACCAGATAGTTTTGAAAAATCCATTCCTCTACATCTTCTTTACAAAGGTTCTTCTTATGTACCTTCACTTCTTACAGTTGCGTTTAAGATTCTAAGAAAATATTTAAAATATGCTCAATGGTAGGAACACAATGGATACAGAAGAAGAAGGACAAAAAAATTCATTTATTGTGTGTGGATTGTTTGGTGAAATCAAGCATTGTATATATGTTATGAATTAAGATGTGATTCCCAATAGTATAGAAGTCTTAGATTTTTCTTTTTATTGACTGGATTATTTAGATGTCATTCACGTAATATGTACATATTTACCCTTTTAAAATACAGAGTTCAGTGGTGTTTAGCAATGTGTAGAACTTGACAACTATAAATGTGATTTTAGAATTTTTTAAGGCCTCCATGAAAGAAACTATGTAGACATTAGTAATCATTTTTCTACTCTGCCTTCTCCACTCCTTGGCAGTCACTAATTTACTTCCAGGGCATACCTGTTCACACATTTTGTACAAATGGAGTCATACCATATTGAGTCCTCTGGGACATGATGCTTTTGCTTATGTCATCTTTCAGGTTCGCCCACTTGTGGTGTGTATTTCTTGTTGCTGAGTAATAATAGTCTGTTCTATTGTATGAACACACTTAGCACTTCCTACCCTTGAGCAATTAATGGACATGTGGGTCCTCTCCATTTAGGGTTATTAGGAATGAGACTTCTGTGAACATTTGTGTGTATGTTTCAGTGTAAAATATATTTTTCATTTTTCTCCAAAGATGAACTCATCCATTTAGGAGTGAAATTAGTAGGTCATCTGATACTCTAGACATTCCCACCAGCCACACAGAAAGGTCTGATTTTCTTACTTCCCTAATAGCACTTAGTATCTGTCCTGTTACATCCTAGAGAATGTGAAATGATGCATTTCCTTAGACAGTCATAATGCTTAGAATCCTTTCTTATGACTAGTGTCCATTTGTCTATTTCTTTTGGGTAAATATTTACTCAACTCTTTCCCATTTTTTTAATCTGGTTATTTAGCCTATTTTGGGAAGCATTCTTTATATATCCTACATACAACTTATATCAGATATATGCCTTGGAAATATTGATTCCCACTCTCTGGAATTTCTTTTTAATTCTTTTTTCATTCCCATGTGTTGGGGAGGGGGGTCTGTCTGTATGCATATCCTTATGTATGATGCATAACCCTCTGTGGGTGCACATGCACATCTATGTAAATGCATGTGCAGGACTGAAGCTGATATCAGGAGTTACCCTCAATCATTTTTTTACCTTTTTCTTTTTCATTAAAATTATTTTATTCATTGAAAATTTTCATACATAAATATGAAGAATCCATGCTTTTATTCTTTACTACACAGTCCCATCCCTCCCATCTTCCCTTTCTACATATAGTCTTCTTTCCAGCCAGTCTTTTGCATGTGAGGTTCACTGGATTTCATCTGGGTTGCTTGTAATATACTCACTAAGGTTCAAGTATTTATTGAGGCATGGCAATGCATCAGTAGGCAAATCATTGAGTAAAGAAGCTCCCCCATCTACTATCTGGCATTAATTTTCAGTGGCCTCCCAGGGAGGTGTAGTGTCTTTTGAGATCTTCCCTCTCCCATGGTGAAATAATGACAGGCCAAATATTGTGCAGGTTTTATGGAAGTGACGTTTCTTTTTTCAATATTTTATTTAGGGTGTGTGTATGTGTCAGAGGACATTGGGTGTCCCTATGGAGGATGAAGGATGACCTCAGGAATCATCATGGATTGATTCTATTTCCTTCTTGCTTTGCTCTGGAATTTCCCGGGCTCTGCCCACCAGGGCTGGAAGTGCAAGACACTGGCCATTTCCACTTGGTGTTTTTTTTTATTATTATTTATTCAATTGTGCGTGTGTGTGTGTGTGTGCATGTGTATATATGTGTGTATATGTGTAGAACCACAGGACGAATTCGGGAACCACCATGGACGCCTCCACCTCTTTGTTTACTCTGCCCGGGGATTCACAGGCTCCGCCCTACCAGGACCAGAAACGCAGGCCGCCCCCACTTCCACTTGGCGTCTATACGTGGGTCTAGGATCAGAACTCGGGACCTTCCGCCTGCAAGGTAGAGGCTTAACCCCTGAGCCACCTCTCCAGCCCCCTCTACCTGGTGTTTTTAATGTGGGACTTGGGATCTAAACTCAAGATCTTCAGGCTTACAAGACAGGGTATTAACCTCTGAGCCATTTCCCCACCCCAGAAGTGGACATTTTTTACAGTGTGATAGCTTTGTCATGATTTGAAGGTACTGTCTAACAACACCCCTCCCCACCCATAGGCTCTAATACTCTTCCACCCACTTCCTCTAGGTTCCCTGAACCTTGGGCTGGGGTGTGATTTATGTCCTGTTTATGACTGAGAGGTCCACAGTCATTTGTTCTCTCTACTTTGGTGAGTTATAGTTCTCTACATTAAACACTTTATGTTGCAAAAGGAAGCTACTTAGTCAAATACTGAGCACTTCTCTGATCTCTGGGAAATAAAATTTAGTGTTTATATAGTTTACTATCAAGTACTTATAGTTGAACCTTAATAACTTGTTCCCACCTCGGGCTCCCTTTCATGGGTTCTTCTCTTGGTTTGCCATACCAGGCAGGTGTTTCCTGAATAAAACCTTGATTTAAATCCAATCATAAAGTAATTGGTTACTCCCATAGCATACATGCCACGGTTGCACCAATGGTCACTTCTTTCCAGAGTGGTTGTTACTATATCTTGCAGCATTTACAGTTGGTTGATTGATTTTTCTTCCCTGGCACCCTAACTCATATTTTCTGGTACTATCAACATTGGGCAACGAGGAAAAAGTTTCCAGATCTGATTCCAGATCTGTTGTTTTCTTCATGTCCATAATCTTTGAAAACAGTGTTTTCAGCAATAGGGTCTTACCATTGGGTTTGAGAGGGCAACCAAGAGCAATGGCAAGCATGTTAATTTCAATGGATTATGACACCTCTTGTCATAGTTAAGCACAGGTGTCAACTTGACTCTTGAGGGTTTGAGCTCTGGGCACAGGTGTAGAGAGTTGATGGTTGAGTTAAGCCCAGAGCAAACCTGAAGGAGATTGTCTAGCTGCTGGGGAAGACTCAGCCCATGGTGGGTGGGATTAGGCCCTGGATAAATCACAGAGAGCTGGTTGAGAGAGTTGGCATCCTTCTGTATACTTGGTCAGACATGCTGGTCTGGCAAGTAAGTATTGTCCATCTCTCAGCTGTTATGGTGGCCAGTTCCCTCGGCCCTGGTGTTGGTGTACACTCTCCCGTCAACCTGGACTATGAACTGTAACCGGATTATTGTAAGAAAGTAAACTCCTTGTTCCCTTAAGTTGTGTGATGGTCATTTATCAGCAACCATGCAGGTGGACTGCAACACCTCTCTTGCTCATCAGTAAGTATTACCTACTGGTGCTGAGAATTTGATTTAATTGCCTGTGACTTCTGTTAGGAGCCTCTGTTTTCTATTTTCTTCCTCACTCTGTTCTCCTGTGTATGGAATATGGTTCACACTTTTTAAAAATTTTTTGATGGACCTATAATATAGAAAGTTTCCATGTGGTTCTATCTTATTTCTTTAGTGTTAAGTTTTACTCTCTTACACCCTCCTATATTCTACTCTCTTATTGCACTTTCTTCTTACAACTGTATTCTTTTGAGATGGAAATTAAGTTCAAGCACTCTGATTGGACCAGTCTGGCTGTTAAGTTTACTCTAGAGATTTCCATTCTCTGCTGTCCAAGGCTGAAATAACAGGTGGGCACCACACCCACCAAGCATTTTAGGTGGGATTAATTTGGGGATCCAAATTCTGGTCCCTTTGATGTGTGACAGGCACTTTAACTAGTAAGCCTTCTCCCTAAACCATAGTTCTGATTATGTATCTGCTTTCTAGTAACACTGAAGACTGAACCCATGATTTCCAGCATGTTACGGGTGTGTTGTGTCTCTGAACCACAATCCTGACTTTTCACTCTCAATGTTATTGCATCCTTTACAACAAAATGGGCTTTAGTTCTGCTGAAGTATCATTCTACTCTTGCCTTGACTTTTTTAATTTAGAAAATTTTTAATTCATACATGTTTTATTCTTTGACACTTTCATACATAAATACAATGAATTTATGTGTTTTGATCTTGTTATTTTACATATAAGGAAACAGGTCTATTCAATCAGTCAATCTCTCAAACAGAAATATTCCAAATACTCGGTGAATCTGACTTATCCAGACACCTGCTCTTTCTTGCAGACCTCATTAACCAACACTCTATCCTTACTGTGGAGGACCAGAAGGAAATGTGGAACCTGCTTATGATCTTATTTAAATTACATTCTGTCTCTCTCTCTCTCTCTCTGTCTCTCCCTTTCTCTCTCCTTCCTTCTCCATTTTCCATTTCACTCTCTTTTCTTTGATAGTTTTTTTCCAGCATATACTGAAGTGAGTAGTAGTGCTATGAGAAAATTAGTAATGCTATGTTTGTTGAGACAGGGTGTCATTACATAGTCTAGATTGGTCTTGAACCTCCTGCCTCTTCCTGAAGAATGCTGGGATTATAGGTGTGTTCTGCAAACACCAACTAGTTACAGATTTTAGACTATATTGACAAGTAAAAAGTAGGTTAAAGATGAGTAAGATAGTGTTATAAAGGAACCAAGAGCCATTTGAAGTCACCATGTAACTGTCTGGATGGGGAAAAGGCGTGAGTGCTGGAGTCAGTTCTGGAAAGGCTGAGATGCCATCATGTTACTTTACAGATTCATTGGAATGGCTCTGATTGCTCTAAAGCTGGCTTGACAGTCAATGCACATATTTTTAAAGAGATAAAAAATATCGATGCCTACAGAATGATATAACTTTAGACAGGACTAGAAAGTCAGGACTTTGTTTTGGCGTAACTCTCAATGCCTATGGGGAGAAAGAGCTGAGATCAGCATCTTCCCTATATAGTTTGGTCATGGAATTCCTGACTTAGAATGGTGTATTGTATTCAGGGACTGTGCCTCTGCCTATTGACTCAGCATCTACTATGCATCTGCCCACACGGGCATCGGCACACAGGGACCACACCAAAGTACCGTGTATTTCTGTTTTAATCTTAAAACTTCTGTTGCTATCTTGAAGAATATGTATTTCATGAAGTTGAGTCATTACTCCTTGGTTTTAAAGTGTTAACCTCTGGATGGGATCATCTCAGAACTTTCCCCATATGGTACCAATGGTCTTCTTTGCCAGAGTAAAAAGACTTGGTATGTCAGAGCAACAGAAGACTTAACATCCTGTAAAATGTATATTGGATGACTAAAGGCTTTGCCTGGAAGATTACTTCCCAAATTTTTGATGATGCTTGTGCTGGCCATCTCTTGTAGATCCTATTCATGATACTCTTGGCTTTATGGAGAGTGAAAAGTCAGGATTGTGGTTCAGCTTTCCTTCTCTCATGCCCAAAGGAATCTAGCCATTCATAATATTTCATTTCATCTGATGGGAGAGTGTTCTGTGCCCTGAAATTCATTAGTATTTATAGTCACATTGCTCAAAGTGATCTGGGCTGGCTTTGTCAGAATCTCCTGGACATGGACTATAGACTGCTGGACAGAGTCCTTTTCTCATCTTTAGGCTTTGTTCTGTTCCTCTCTAACATCTTAGACAAGGGCATGTGCTGAATGCTAAAGTGTTTAATTTGAAGTGACATTTCAGTTGCAGCAAATGCAATGTATTTGATGGACAGGATATGCTTGAGCAATTATATATTTTCTTAATTCTATTATATCTTGGCAAATTTCCTGAAAATTGTGTGTTTTTAATGTTGGTTGAATATTCTCTTTGACCTTCCATCACTGGGCTCTGTGGTCATGACCTGTTTCCCACATGTCAATGGTTCTTCGCTTCATATACCTCAATTTCAGTTTGTATTTGTATAGATTCTGTAAATATGTACTGTAGAAAAATGGCAAAAAGTTTGACTTGAAAAATATGGTAAATTTCACTGTTTTTAAAAATATTTGTTGCTCTTTCTTGTGGGAGGATTAAATACTGATTATATAAGAATTGTCAAGGGGCTGGAGAGGTGGCTCAGGGGTTAAGCCTCTGCCTTGCAGGCAGAAGGTCCTAAGTTTGGATCCTAGACCCCACGTGTAGATGCCAGGTGGAAGCAGGGGCGGCCTGCGTTTCTGGACCTGGTAGGGCAGAGCCTGTAAATCCCAGGGCAGAGTAAACAAGGAGGAGGTAGAGGTGGTCCATGGTGGTTCCCAAATTTGTCCGTGGTTCTACACACACACACACACACACACACACACACACACACACATACATGCACACACATACATGCACACACACACAATTGAATAAATAAAATAAAAAAATTTTTAAAAAGAGTTGTCAATAAGACTTTTCAGTGAAATGTAGCAGATATGAATGACAGTTCTACCATAGTGCCCAACAGTGTTTTAGATAGAACTGCATGGATATGTAGTCAGGAAAAAAATCTTTGTGGCAAAATACTGGGATATGTAGGTTACTGTAGCAAGATATAAACTACACTAACTGGAACAATGACTTTTCATATATAATGGGATTGCATTTGCTCTACAGTTGCTACAAGAACATAGTTGGAATCAACAACTTAAGGATTTCTTATTTGGATTACAGTTTCAGAAGTTATATAGTCAAATAAGTTGGGGAAACACGACGGAAGGCATGGAAGGCCAAACAGGAGGCAGATTCATATTACAGCAGCTGTCAGAACAAAAAGAGCCAGAGAGAAAGTGACAGAAAAGTCCCACTTCCTCCAGCAAAGCTCCATCTCCCAACAGTCCAATTACCTCCCAAACAGCACAAGCTGGGGATCAAATATCCGAACACGTGGGTCTCTGGGGGACAGTCCATTCAAATCATGACACTGGATATTGTAAGAGACATCTGAAGCAAGAAGCATGTGATCAGGCATATAAATAAATCCATCAAATCACCAACTGTTGCAATTACTCTCCATGTGACAATATTCAAACATAACTTAAGGGGAAAAAAGGGAGATTTATTTGGCTTATGGCTCCAGCAGGGAGATAAGTCCATTACAGGAAAAAGACATGGTTAACTGGCAGAAGCTGGAGTTGGTTCAAGTCACAGCACATATCATGGAGATCAAGAGAACTATCTGCAAACTGCAAGATGGACTGCCAGTGAAAACAGAACAGGGCTAACCAACCTTATGGTCCACTCCCTGTGATACACCTTCCTCCAGCAAGGTTCCACTGCCAAATATGCCACACCCTTCTCACATATCAACCAAAGATTCAAACTCATGAGCTTATGGGGAAAGAATCATATTCAAGCCATGATACCAAACAAGATCCAATATTGAAATTACTTCAATAAAGATATTAATACTAACATAAATTTCAAATTATGACTTATTGAAGATATTGGACTTTTTATGAAACTCAATTATGAAGTTTTGGTTCATGCATGAACCACATTCTCCTGTTTTTAATCCATCCATCCCTGAATGCATTGATGTGTGGCTGTGATGTGGCAAGTATCAATAGTTATATTTTAACAATTTGGAAAACATGAGGATGACTCTTCACATTTAGGGGGAGTGAGAGAACGGATTCACAGAAGCTGGCATCTACCAAATCCTTTCCTAAAGGTAGAAACTAACTCTGCAGAGCCAGGGGCTATGGGCAAGTGCTTAGGGCAGTAGGATTCTCCTTAACTAAACAGTGGTATATGCTCGTGAAGAAGCATTTTTTTAACATAATTTGAAAAAAAATACTAAGAAACTATAATTTCCACATGAGCATTGTAGTGATTGTGGGAAGAAGTGAGACAGAACATATTTTAGTATGAGGTGGCAGTGTGTGTGGAATGGAGGGGGCCTGGACATGCCAGGCCTGCATAGGGATCCTCTATGGTACATCATTGTTTTGGAATATAGGATACTAGGTATCATGGTTTGAAATTGTGTCCCCCACCATCTCAAGTTTGGGAAGGTCACGACACCTTGAGAGGTGAAGCCTAGCTAGAGGAAGGCGGTGATCACAGGGTGTGGGCCTTGAGGTGCATTAGTCCCACCCTACCTTCTGGAGGGATCTGTTTTTGCAGTCTTATAGCTCTCAGACTCCAATATTTTTGTGGTGACTTAGGCCTCTTCCAGCTTCTGCAAGCCAGTCATGCCACATTCACCATGAAAAACTGTATCTCTCCTCTGGAATTGTAAGCGGAATAAATCTCCCATTCTCCCTTAAGGTGCTTGACTTCAAGTGCACTCTCATACCAACAGAAGAGAGTAACCATTACACTAGGTCTGTGTTCAGTCCATGTATAGGAAACTTCATTTCATCAGTGGTGTGTGAGAAATTGTTTAACTGCTTAAGAAAGGAAAACTCAGGCCTGAATTCCAACTTTCACCTGAAAGTGGTTCTCTTTTAGGAACTTACCTAAGACTGAAAATTGATTTTTAAAAGACCTCAAAGAGTGCACTCTCTTGAGTAGACTCCCTGATATCTCAATTTAGTTGGAAGACTAGTTCAAGGCTAGTCTGGGCAACCTAGTAAGACCATTGGTCAAAAAAATTTTTAAACAGGACTGGAAATTTAGTTCTCTTATGAAAAAACGCTGCCAATCATGCTTGAGGCCCTTGATTCAACACTCAGGAATCACAAGAAAATGGATAGAGTCATGCCCAAAAAACCAAAATCTCTCTGTTCCTCACTTTCATCCAAGTACTGACCAAGTAAGACCCTGCTTAGCGTCTGTGATCAGATGAGATCAGGCACATTCAGGTTGATATGGCTGTAGACTATTCCCCATTCCAATGTTTTATAAGTTTTAGAATAAACAACTTGGAAAATATCTGCAGACAGCACAAAGAAGAATTTATATGAACAGGACTAAAAACACTAAGTATAAAGAGAAATATAGTTGTGGGAGAGTAAGTTTAAATACAGAGAACAAGCAAATATATAGGTCATGCTCAATTAAAGGAGTTAAGGCTGGGATTGTAGCTTAGGAGAACTATCTGAAAACGAATGGACAGGGCTTGTTTTTCTAGTGAGAATGAGCAAAAGATACACATAATACCATCATCTCACAAGGTGTAGCAGGAGCTTTAGAATGAACTCGCAAAGTAACCTGGAAATACTCAGAAGTCTTCCAACGCAGATCTGGCAATTGGCATATTCATCCCAAGGAAACAAGTCTAAGACAGCAACAGAGCTCCACAGAAAGTTACACTTGACACTTTTATTTTGAGACTTCCAAAAAATGGAAATCACCTAAATCTAAAACATTCAGAAAGTTCTATTTATGCACCATAGATTCCATGTGTATGTATTTGGTGGGAAGTTGGGCAGAATCTAAATTGTGTTTACACATAATTTGTGACAATTATGACAATGTTGATGCTGTGTTGACAATGTGATATAGCCATTTGAGCAGAGGCAAGAAAAGGGAAGTTCTCACACTGCCTGTCTTTAAATGCTCAGTTTATTTGCTTTTTTTTCTGGCCATTAATATGGTTGATAATAGAATAAAGAGCCAGGGGATATAGATCAGTTCTCTGTACAGAATGGGAAGAGTCATATGAATGAATGTAAGAAAAGGATGCAAGGCCAAATCCATACAGGATATCAAGAAAAGTCTGAAAAGGTTATATGAGTTTAAGACAGGAGAATCTGATCCTGCTTGTCTTGGAGCAGAAGGTCAGGAAAGTCAACATTTCCTGAAGTTTAGGATGCAGACTACAGTTTCTTAAGCAGAGGATCCTAACAATCAAAGTTTTCTGGAAGCACAATGACAACAAATTAATCTTTTTCTTTTTTTATTATTATTTCCACTCATACTAACTTAACAGGTACACCGGTCCCCTCCCTCCCTCCACCTTCCCCCTGACCCCCTTGTTCCCCCCTCCCCTCTCCCTCCCTTCTCATCTCCCAGTGCCTCCCCTCCCCCCCGTGGTTCACCCCCAATCCCCGGAGCATCCTTTAATATGCATGCCAAACTCACCTCTGGGTCCTCCTCTCCAATGAGGTGCAAGGACCCAGGGGCATTTCCCAGAACCCTTTCCTGTGTTCCCCCTAAGCTTAGGAACACTACTATGGCTGTCAATCCCTTGCCTCCAAGGAACACTACTGTGACTGTCAGTCCCTAGCCTCCAAGGATCCTAGTGCCTTTAGTCCATGCTAGACTTTGTGACAACAAATTAATCTAAAGTGAAATGTGCAATGAATTCCTGGTGATTCTGGCAATTTTCAGCTGTGCTATATCTCACATGCTCAATGCAGCACTGCTTCTGGATCTCCTGGATTCAACAGGCACACTTCACACCAGGCATGTGAACACCACACCCCATGCCAATTAAGTGCTACCTAAAACACTGTGACGTAGAATTGAGACTCTATATGCTAAGAGGTGAAGCATTTATACTGCACGTTGAAGGTTTTCAACTCTCATACAAAGTGGTATGATTTTGAAAAACAAAGACTTCTGATAATCGCCTACCATCAGTTCTCAACATCTGTATACGAAATTAATATAGCTTTGGATCATTCTCTGTGAGAATGATAGATTTTAAAATTTGCTGCTAGAACTGCACGAAAAATCATTTGATGAATTTGGCCCTGGAATTGGGAAGATTTTCCAGTTTTCTGAGATGGTCCTATGTATACCTTTGCCATTTTGTGCTACACAGTTATGTGAAATGGCACATTTGCTGCACTGAAAATTATATCTATCAACTCTGAAAGAGAATCCATGTGGCCTACATCTTGAAAAATCAATGATTTAAAATCAGCATGATTTAATTCTTTATGAAGCAATACATAAGTATATTTATCTTTGTGGCTCGCAAATTTGCTTTCATCTGTAAGGAATGGTAAAATTATATGTATACTAAAGAATTCTTTTTAGTATACACACAATTCTTTTCTTATACCATTCCAAAAAGCCTCCATGTTTTTGTGAATGCATGAGGAAAAAATAATTTTATTTTGGTTTTTGGGATGGGATGTTGTTGTGTAGCCCAGGATGGTCTGGAGCTCTCTGTGTAGTCCCAGCTGACCTTAAACACAGTTCTCTTGCCTCAGCCTTCTCACTCTTAGATTACAGGTCTGTTTCAGCTCTGCTGAAAACCTTTTTCTTTTTCACTTTTCCTTATTGGTGAATTTTGCGCTTGAGCAGTTCCATACATGCACATAACATTCTGATTATTTCCCCCTCTACTTTTCCTTTCTTCCCCCCTGCTTCCACCAACTGCCTACAAGTCTTCCCATATTCAGAACTATACACACTTTTTGTTTTGTTTTGTGCTCTCCCCCATAGGTTTAACCAAGGCCTTTTATGTGGCTTTGGTTTGATTCTCTGTCTTAGAGTCTAGTAGGCACCTCTTTGTGCACATAACTGGATGCCACACACACACACGCAAGCATGCACGCATGCACAGAATTGCTATTCATTAAATGGGGGCCCTGCAGGCTCCTCTTCTGTTCATAGCTGACTGTTAGTCCAGTAGGTTCCCTGTAGGCATAATGTCAGTAAACCATTCGTTCATGATTGTCGTGGCCACATCGTTTTTAAAGGATGACATTTCACAACACTTTCCTCTGTGTGCAGCAAATCATTTTAAAACAAATTTCTTTCTGATTTACTACCAGTGAATATTTGATTTGTATACCTCTTTTATATATTTGGTTCCATAAAATTTCTTAGGCAAAAAGAGTTTCATGTGAAAAGCATAGGAAGTTTAGGTTTAAGTGTTCTCAGAGAGAAAAAGGGGTAAGGACATGGCTGTTTAGAAAGGTCCTTTGGGCTTTCACTGGTGGTCACAGTTTCATTGGTATTCAGGAGTTAAGGAGCTAAGAAGATTATAGCTGATGTTTTGATTTATTGAACTGTATGGGCAAAAACATAGCTGATGCGTGCCTACTCCAATAAGAACAAAGGAGAATAGAAAAGACAAATGCAGCACTAAATGTGACATCTTCAGTGACATCTCATTCCATGATGACAGCAGTGACTAAGCCCCAGGGTATGCAGTGAGATGTACACATCCAAAGATGACTGCTGGATTCTACATGTAAGAAAATGCTTTTCTGATGCTATCCTTGGTACCTTTCTATGCTTAGAACAGTGGACCCCTATGTGCATATCACTCTCTCTGGGACTGCACTTGCTTCTCTGCCCCTCCAGTTCTTGGGGTTCCCTTGACACCAACACAGACTGATCACAGGCTAAAGATCTCTTAGATGGGCAGAGAAGATAACCAGTAATAGCTGGTTTGCCAGCACAAATTTGCACCAAATTTCCTTTGTCTGCAATGAACAAAAAAGGGATTGTCATCAATGGAAAAAAATCAACAATGTACTTGTCATCATTTTGGTATTCCAAACCCAAAACCTCCTCAGAGTTTTCCTAGGAAGAGTTCTCAGCAGAGCATTTAGTCTCAGAATGGTGTCTTTAGTCATTGGCTTCCAAACTGACAGGCATACTCTTCTCAATTCTTCTATATTCTGCCATTAGGCCAATAGAAGCAAATCAAAGGATTGTGGGCTGCCCCTCAATTCAGATGCAAGTTGCTGGCCCTCCTGTCTCCTCACTGTGAACTTCTCTGTTTACTGCAGGCGCCTACCCTCGGCTTTCACTGAGTTTTCGACTGAAGAGGAACATTGGCTACTTCATTCTCCAGACATACATGCCCTCAATCCTGATTACCATCCTCTCGTGGGTGTCTTTTTGGATCAATTACGATGCATCTGCTGCTAGAGTTGCCCTTGGTACGTGCTATTTCCAAGTCACATCTAAATGTGAGGTGACCAGGTCATTACAGTGTGAGGGGGGCTTAAAGGCTATATAGTTCAGCTCGGATGTTTTAGCATCATGACTCCATCCTTGTCACACAATCACTTTTTATCTTGAAACAATAATTTCATGCATGAGGCCCTTGATGTGATAATTTAATTGTAAGGCTCCAATGTGAATTATCATGCCTGTGAAAGGGAAAATATGCTTGCAGAATATTTGCATAATAGAACTATTTTTGACACTAATTTTAAAGTGAGGATTAACATCTTCTGCTCAAAATTATTCTGTGGCACAGGAAGAAGACTTGATTAATTGTTGACTCTTTTTTAAGTCAGAAAAAATCATCAAATATTATGGTATATAATTGAAATGACACAGCTTAATGGGCATTAAAATAAGCAGCTAATTCTGAGCCATTCCCATGAGCTGTAGTGAACTTTCCTGGTCGTTGGTTCCCTGAAAACTAGATTATTAGCTGATGTACAGTGTATCTCAGAGGCTCTTATGTTTTAATATTTGCTTCTTAGGGAAAGGCTTGTATTTGTGGAAACATTGTTCTCCACTCAGCTGTTATGAAACTCATGGAGAAAACTGTCATGTGAATACATTGCAGTGAGATAGAAGTGACTAGCTATACCTAGTCCGTTTCTTCTTTGGATGGACTGAATTTAGTTTATGAAAGTGGACTTAACAACAGAAAATTTTAAAAAAATCACCAGAGGGATAGAGAGATAGCTCAAGGTTGAAACCTTTGCAAGAGAAATGGCAGTGGCAAGTAATTTCAGCCTTGAAAAGGGAAGCTTGGTAATTCCCAAAGCAAAGCAGTAAGGAGGTAAAGCAATCCAGGACGGTTCTTGATGTCACTCTTAGACCTCCACAAGCATACACTCAAGTGCTTTCCTGTATACCCACCTCACACACATGCACACTCACCTACATACAAGATACACACAGAAGATCAACAGGCACATAGAGGATTAATGCATGTGCGTACACACAGGCACACATATGCATGCATCAAAATAACACTAGAAAAGAATTTGCAATACATTTGCTAGTGAAAACAGCTAACAGAAAAGTGTAGTTTGTGGTTCCAGCTATGCTCTGGGGTTCCAATTTACCACCCCCTTTGGTTTCCAACTCTCCCCACTTGGGGCTTAGCCACGTGCCTAGGGTTCAGCTACTTTCCTGGATTCTAGTGATCTTCCTTTAAGGTCTTCTGATCCTTCCTGGGGGTTCAAGCTTTTCCCCTAGTGTTGGCGAATCCCCTCAGGTCCAGCTGGGGGAAGAGGGGAAATGATGGGGGCCTCGTGGGCTTGAGGCAGGGGCCTCATGGGCTTGAGGCGAATGGGCGAGCTGGCGACAGGGTCACCACCCAGACCCCGGGAGTCAGGCGAGAAGCAGCAGGCGAGAAGTTGGCTGCAGACTCAGCTTTACTCAGGAAGTGTTTGGGCTTATACGGGTCAGGGGTTCAATCAGGTGTGGCCACCCCTCTGCTTGGGGAAGGGGGGAGCAGCCACCAATCATTTAGCTGTTTTCTAGGTGTCCAGGTTAGATAGCTGCTTCCCGTTGGTTGTTCATCCCTCCTTCCTATTGGTTGTCCATTCCTCTGCCTGTATGGTTCCTTGTTCAGGCTTGTCTGTAGTCAGACCTCTTGGATTCGGGAGCCTGGGCTAGGGCCTTCCTGAATCACTAGTGCCACACCCTGGAGTTTGGCTACTTTTTTGGGGTTCAAAGTATCCCTTTTCGGGTTCTAGCTGATTCTTCTTGCAATCCTTATTTTGCTTATTAAATTTTCCAGGACTTCAAGTGGATTTTATTAACTATATGAATACTTCAGTCAGACCCATCCATAGCAGTGCAACTTGCACAGTTGTTTTCAAGATTAGATTCAAGTAAAAGAAACTGGCAGCTATTCCTAAAGGTATCAGTTGAACAGAACACTCTGAAGAACAAAAGTATATGAAAAACTAAGACTTCCTTATATTAAAATTTTTCTGTATTTCAAGTAGATATGATAAGTAAAAAGACTTTTTAAAAAGTCTTTAGGATTTCTCTGTAGCTCACAGGGCTCAGGAGTAGGTTTTAATATCACTCATTTACTCTTTCTTAGACTGTTTTATCCTTTGCATCTACCAGAATTTCAAAGACAGTGAATTTGTTGATCCAAATGTTGCAGAGCCGTTAGTTTATATAACCTGAGGTTCTCTTTTAAGAAACTCAATATAAAAAAAATTAAAATTACTGGGACCCTTTCCAAACTTGGAAAAGATGCAAATCAGCTGACGTGTCAGGAGTTTCAGTGCTTCACTGCAACCAGGATGTTGTTCCTGAGATCCAAGAAGTGATTACCTGCAATTAAGAACAATGTGGTGAGCTGGAACTCAGTTTTCTCAGCAAATGTAAACTGTACCTGCTTGGTGGAACTCTGTTATCTTCCACAGCATAAAATAGCTAATCTAGAAGGTGGAGTAGAGTAACCAGCCTCATTGTGGTTCTGTGTTGTCTTGGTGACACAGAACAGTTGTTATAAGCTGAAACCAATCCTCGGTGACTTTGCTGGCAAGTCATTGCTCAGCCTCGAGCCTGGGCACTGTCAGGGCAAACAGGTGTTTAGAGACCTGAGCAGAAGGTGCCAAGAACAGAGCGAGTGGGCATTTAAAGGAGTTTAGTGAAGGCTCAAACCTTCACAGACAACTCTGATCATAGGGCTAGTGGGATCTGTTCAAGTAAGAACATTCACAGAATATGACCATAGCACTTGGGTACCCGCTGTCTCTCTACCTTATGACCTGTCTCTGGGACAGAGTCTGCTGTATTGGAAAATGGTGTTCATTAACTCACTGGTTAAGAAAAAGCCTGTCACAAAGTCATGATCGTGGGATGATATCATTGCAACAACTTAGAACTTACCAAGTCCACTGTATCTTGCAGTCTCCCAGCACCCTGCTGCAGCTGCCCATTCTGCAGCACCACCACATATGTGGTGGCACAGCTCCTGCCTCACAGAAACCTCAGAAATGATTAGAAGTCACATGAGCTGAGAGCCGAGCAAGACTTGCACCCAGTTAATCTTACTTACCCACCATACGTGCAGTAACCTGTTTTTGGACAGCTTCACTCTTGGAGTTTTAGTTACCTTTTGTCAACTGAGACCCAAAAATACTCAATAGAAAATTCTAGAAATAAACACCTCAGGTTTTAAATAACTTACTGCAACACATTTTTACAGTCATCTTTATTAGCATCATTAATGTTAGTGTTCCTAATTTTTAAGTTTGTCATTATCCCAGGTTTATATGTGTTTTAGGAAAACAGTGTGAGGTGGGTGTGCTAATATCTGTGCTTTCAGAAATTCCCTGGCGGTCTTGGAACTATGATTCCTAATACTAATTCCTAACAACAGATACTCTGTCAAGGTTTGCTTGGCATTATAAAAATCATATGTTAAACCAATGAAAATAGGCAAAAGCCAAGCAAGCATTGTTATCAAGAATTAAGATCATGATCAAGGAATCTCTTGATTTGATATGAAGCTCCACAGGCAGGACCTATGCAGCTGGGGGCTTCGAGAGACCCCAGAAGTAAGGGCTGGTTCAGACTCACAACAGCAGGGCCTCACTGGCGGGAGTCACCCTGAGCCTGGTTGGCTCTCAGCCATGCTTACTAGTGTCGTGTTTATCAGAACTTTGTGCTCAAAGAACTTTTGTGCTCAAAGTCTGATTCCCGGGAAGAGTGGCAGCCCACAAACCATAAAATTGTACATTGCCACTTAGGTATCCTTCTTTCTCCAAAATACTGAAGTCCAGTTATGGGAGAATAAGAGCTTTGAATGTCTAAAAATGAAAATGCATGCCGTGTGCTTCAGTCCATACTGTTTCAAGCAGAAGGAAGAAAAACAGAATAGTTTCATTACATGGTGCAAATGAATTCACCTCATAGTATTCTTTGCAAATAAAATTTTTCAAATGCAAAATTTCAATTGTACACTTAAAGAAAAAAAAGTGAGTCTAGGTTAACACTTGGCAGGAAGTCCCAACAGCTTGGCCAATGCAAGAGAATGTCTCCTGGACTACAGGTACTGCCCCGTAGAGAGTAGCTACTCAAATAGTATCAATGACTGGCAATTACCATTCATTAGTAAGTCAGTAAGCATGTTAGTCATTGCCTTTAAGCCTCTTGGGGAAAACATGATTAAACTAGAGCTGAACATTGGGTCTACTTGATGCAATTCGATTATCTAAGCTAAGGACTACTGCAATATATGACCATCTGCTGTATCTTAGAATGGAGGTAAATGGCATAATAATTTACAAATACATGGATCTTTTAAGCTAATAGTTCATATCAGTGGGGAGGGGAGACCAAAGAACAGGAATCACACACACATTGTTTCCTTGCTATATCAAAATAGCCAAGACTGGGTAATATTTTTTTAAATAAACTTTATCTATTTTGTTGTTTGTGTGTGTGTGTGTGTGTGTGTGTGTGTGTGTGTGTGTGTGTGTGTGTGTAGAATCAAGGGTGACTTTGGGAATCATCTTGGATTACTTTTATCTTCCTTTTGCTTTGCCCTGGGTTTTCCTAGGCTCCATCCTCTAGGACCAGAAGTGCAGGTCGCCACTGTTTCTGCCTGGCCTTTCTTAAGTGGGACCTGACATCCAAACTCAGGACTTCAGCTTTCAAGGCATAATCTTAACCCCTGAGCTATCTCTCTAGCCTTATCATATCTTTTTTTTTTAAAACAGGTTTTAGCTTATAGTGTTGTAAATTTAGCAGGGTGGTCTCAAAATCTGTTCAGCTCCTTGGTGACCTTCCATGAAGGATGATATCTGAATGACTGTATGTCATGAGTGGTCAGTCTTTCTCTTTCATAATAGTTCTCTCTTAGGAACTGGATGGGTCCTATAAGAATTGCTTCTCTCAGGGTGGAGCCCAAAGTTCTAGGCTTCCTCCACTACATGTCAACATTACCACACTGACGACCAGGCTTACCTCACATAAACCTCCAGAGGACACATTCAGATCCTTTCCAAACCACAGCAAGCTTTCAGTACAGAGTCCTATTAGTAAGGAACTCCTCCAGAGGTGCTGACTACCTGTCATGGGGTCTTGGACCACACTTCTGGGAACATCACAGGCTCAGATCCGTAAGATGATCTCACTCTGTGTACTCTCTTTCTGATGAAGCCTGCTGAGGCCGGTGTGTACATGCCCACTGAAGTAAACCCACTGAAGAAGTGAAAAAGCAGCTAACTAAGCATGCAAGCCCCTGGAGCCCATGCAGAAATGGAAAAAATAGTAGTGGCAGAGACATTTCAAATTTTGAGTGATGGCAAGAATATATATTTGGTAGCATCTGCATGGTGTTTTCACATTTCCTTGTAAACTGTAATTATCCCATTGCCATGTTCAGAGTGTTTAAAAGTCCCCAGGTGCACATGAATGTAATGCTAACAGAGTCTTAGAATATTCTGACATCTGAAATTTCTATACATTGCGTAAGCAATTGTGGTTGGCAATTATATATAAAAATAGTTTCTTGGTTCCTTGGCTCTCCTCTCTACTGGGAGTAACCTCTTGGAGCTCAGGGGAAGGAGAGCATGTCCTGGCATAGTTTTGGCTCACTTTCCTGTTGATTTTCCCACTCCCTGTGGATGACTGAGCTTTGAAGCCTGGAGTCCTTATTGAAAAACGCAAGGGCAAGGGGCAGTGCCTCTGAGGGTGGGCAGGAGTCAATGGAGAACTTTCCTTCTGGTACCCACTGTACCTCAGACTGACTCAGCTCCAGAATTCACTTGTTTCTCTCTCTCTCTCCCCCTTCCCTTTCCTCTTTCCCCCCTCTCTCAGTGTGTGTGTTTGTGTGTGTGCGTGTGGGGGGATTAAGAAAAATAAGGTTAGATTCTGCCTTTCACGCAGCTGTTTTTTGAGCTGAGACCTAAAATGAGAAGACAGCTGTTTATCTGTTGTCACTGTTCAACAGTCCCCAGCATGTCTCATCCTCACTCTACAATCTGTGTAGAGAGAACTATATCGGGGCAATAGAAGGGATCACAAAAGAAGGGATCGCAAGTGAGGTGCACATGGGGAGCTCTGTGTTTAAGATAATGGCATCACTCACAGCAAAATGACAGAAAGGATGAAAAAGGATCTTGTGCGTCCCAGCATGTGGGATGAGGTGGGGACCACGCAGCTGGTGTTCACGGTTTGCTGGTGGATAGATGGTTCTGTGAGTGGTTCCACCCTCCGAGCTGCCCTCAGATGACACTCTCTCCTTGAGCTCAGAACTGGGCCCTGTCCTTAATCATCCTGAGACACTCAGCCCTCTTGTCCCCTGGAATGGGACTGACCTCTAGCAGGCAACCACAACGAGCTTCCAAGGGGCTAGGCCTCAGCAGCTTCAAATCTGGGCAAATTTAGTCAGCCTCAAGGGTTTCCCAACCAGGCACTGGCACTGGGTTACCTTGTGGGATTGCTTTAATTTCTTCTAACACTCAAAAAGTATCTTCTTTCCAGCTGACCCACACTCAAAACTCCCTTCTCTAACTGGGTGAGGCCTCTAACTTTGCCTCCTGGGTACAGATGGTGGGGTCTGTTCCCAGGTGTGATATACGGCCAAGTCACATGTAGTCCATTATACATGCCCGGTGTCATTCGGACCATCTTGTCAGTGTTTTAAGGGGAGAAAGGTCAGAAGGGACTTGGGAATAGAGGCTGGGAGTTTATATGAACTGCACTTTCTTCCTAGGGATCACCACCGTGCTCACCATGACCACTATCAACACACACCTTCGGGAGACTCTGCCTAAAATCCCCTATGTCAAAGCCATCGACATGTACCTGATGGGCTGCTTCGTCTTTGTGTTCCTGGCCCTTCTGGAGTACGCCTTCGTCAACTACATATTCTTTGGAAGAGGCCCTCAAAGGCAGAAGAAGCTTGCAGAAAAGACGGCCAAGGCCAAGAACGACAGATCCAAGAGTGAAAGCAACCGGGTAAGCTCGTCCCCCTACCTGCTTGGTTCTTCCCATCTCTTCAAATAACTACCTGGGTTTTCTGATTCTCCTATCTGAGCTTGAGGATCCAGGTGGGCTTCCTGACCACATCTGAAGTGGTTCCCCAAGAAAGCAACCAGGGTGCCCAACTACATTGGTGCAGATATAGGAGACAGCCTCCTCCAATCCCAGTGCCCTCTAAAAACCTAAAGGGGAGAGGTATCAATTTAAGTTTTCCATTCACCATTGTGCAGCAATGCTAGGCAGTGGAGTTGGCAGCTACCTCGTGACCCCACCTCCTGCTGGCCACATCCTCTGGGGAGAGTCTAAATGTGAATGACATGAACAAGGCATAGTTATACTTGGCCAGTTTTCTGGCCATTGTGCTTCTTTGACGTGCCTGGCTTGCCCATAGGAGAACAAAGGCAATTAGCCCATACTTCTCTTTCATCTCAGCTCCACACTTGTGCGCCCTCTTCCAATCACAGGTATTTCATTGGGTGTCATGTTTGTTTTTAGCAAACATATTGTTATTATGATGATATTTTAATGAAATGCATGATAGTTTTCTTTAAAAAAATCTTAAAGATATCTTTCTTCCTTGTTAATCCCTTCAAATCCTAAAGAATATATTCCTGACTCAAGAAGATGATTCAGCAGGTAAATGCTGCCATGTTGTTAGCTAGCCTGAGATGGGTTCTGTGAACCATGTGCTGTGGCACACAGGCATATCCCACCCCATCATGAAATAAATGCTGTGTGTATGTGTGTGTGTGTGTGTGTGTGTGTGTGTGTGTGTGTGTAGCAATTTGCAGATTTGAACTTATTCCCCTATTTCTTTTTCTTTTAATTTAATTCTTCTTGTGAATCTACTGATTTGTCAAGCCCATAGAGTTTTTCTTGTATTTCCTGTGCATTGAGTATCAACTTAGGTTATCTGGACATAAAGAAGCAGTGTGTCTTAGAAAGCTGTGTGACCAGGAGTTGCAGATGGACGATGTCTGGTCACAGGAATGCAGAAGGTTCCTTCCCTCCTGTAACACTGTTGGCCAGTGGAACAGAGGATCTGTGAATAAAGGCCAGGCTCTCACAGACAAAATTATTCAGAATATCTTACTGTGAAAATATAGTCAGAAGCGCAGTACTGCATTGTCTCTCAAGAGATCTGCACCTTGCTGTGAATATATAATGTGCCTTGGCTGTGCTGTTTCCAAGGAAACCAGACAGCTTCTCTTCCTCACTTTCTCCTGGTGGAGCACACATACAAACACATCTGTGTGTGATGCTCTTTCCTAATTCCTGCTGTATTGTATAGATGATAAATTCATTTCCTTTTTTTCTAAGTGAGATTGTTCACAATGAAATTGTGAATTTCAGAAGTACTTTTCTGAGCATGAAACACAAAATTTAAAAGAAAAAGAAAAAGTAGTATAAAATAGCAGTCAGAACAAAAATTACAAGTTCTAAAAGAACATCCATCAGATTCAGAGAAAGCCCAAAGTTAATTGGGGGACATTTTTATTGTTTGCTTTCCTCAAACTTTGTTTCTCTTTTCCTAGCAGCTTTGGTGAGGTTTTCATACATCAGTATTTTTCAAACTCTATCATTTCCATTTGGCTCTTAAAATTTAAAGTCAACACACATACATGCATCTATTCTACTCTTGCATCCATTTGATGCTTTTAAAGATAATCATTTAAGGACTGTGAGATAGAAAAGAGGTTAAAACCTTTGCCTCCCAAACAAAGGGAGCCCAGCTAGGATCCCAGATGGCCACATAAAAATGTTGGGCAGTTGTAGCAGCCCTCCTGTAATTCTAGCCCTGTAAGACAATCTGGGAATCTCCAGAGCAAACTGGCTAGCCAGACCAGCTCTAATTGTGTGTGCTCTGGGTTTAACTGGAGACCCCGGCTCACAATAGTAAAGTGAAAGAGCAACTAAGAATGATAATTCCTAATACACTCTGGGCTCCCACAGGCACACACACTTAAGTGCAATCATGTATACATACCCACCCACACAGGTATGCCAACCTATGTGCAGCACACACAGAGACTCATACACATAGACACACAAACACACATACGTGCACACGCGCGCGCGCACACACACACACACACACACATATACACCCCAACACGCATATATGAAAAGTAAAGAAAAAGATAACCATTAAATTGTTCCTTCCTCATCTAAGAATTTAGTAACAATTTTTTAGTAGAAATGAACCTTTCAAAAACTTTTATGAGATGGCTCAGCAGATAAAAGTGATTGTCTTGAAGGCCTAATGACCTAAGTTCTATTCCTCGATCCACATAAAGACAGAAGAAGAGAACAAATTTATCCTCTTGCCTTCCTTCACCTGTGCACCGTAGACCATATGTACTGTCCCCCATACACATCATAAACAAACACGCAATAAGTAAAGTAACATTACAAAGTTCTTGTCCTATACATGTGTACAAGAAAAAATGAAAAAAGACTCACAGATTTTATGGCAGACATTTCAAAGCCCAAAATACTGTCTACTTCAAAGGCTTTAGTGATGACGTCATGTGGCCAACCATACCCTTCAGTTTCCGCCTACTAAAAGAGGAGCTGTCTTTTTTTTTTTTTTCATTCCTCATCATCTTTATTGTACAAAATAGCAATACTTTTTTTTTATACTTTGTCTTTTAATACTGATTTTAAAATTAAACCTTAAGGGGTGCAAATGACCAGAAAAACAAATGTGATTTACTGTCTGATTTAGATAAATATACAGAGTCCATTAACTATGGTTCACATATAGTATGAAATAATAGGTAAGAAATGGTACATCATGTTTTTTAAAATATGCTTCCGAATTATTTTTAAATATATATTTATTGACTCATTTTAATGTTAATGTAGCTTTGATACATGTCTAGTATTTCACATCAACTAATGATAGATAGTATGGTACAGAAAGTTTAATATAAGTCGTCTGTATTAGAAAACTGCCTATTCCAGAATGCAGGTCACAGAAACACATTGCAAGGCATCAACCAGGAATTTGTTACCAAAAACAGCCTTTAGAATTCTTAATGCACTGAACCCATGAGATCTCTTTACATTTAGTGGCTACACAATATTTAACTCAACAATTCGTAATTGTTTAAAATATCTCTACCTTCCCCTAGTTTCTCTTCATATATGGTAAAACTCTTAATCTTGACCTACCTCTTCATATTTCTTATTCTACAGTTGTTCTTATGCCCTAGAATTGAGAATTTATCAGCTAGCATGCTGCTACCTGAATATCACAGAAAGACATGTTCACATGTACATTTGGTAGCATAACCTTTAGCCTTATGTATATGAAGCAAAATAATAATTCTGGCCAAGAAATAAGACTCACAGACACTGTATCATTCTTACTAAGAGGATTTCATGACTTTCATGGCAATTTTTTTCTCTTTATTCTAAAACTAGAATTTTTCACTGAGCGGGAAGCTAGAAGGCAAGTAGAAAATGAGATAACCACCATATACATCTAATGTCTGACATATTCTAGAAGGGTGAGGGAGAATCAGTAATCTTGATGTCTATGATGTCTATTAGATGAGTTATTTGTAACTGTCGAGGTTGTAGAGCAGGAAGGAAAACTGCATTGAAACCACCGATTGTAATTACAATAGATATGCAAGGAACCCTTCAAATGAGTGCTCATGAAGTGACTGAAAATTTCCAAATCATCCGTTATCCTATAAAGGACATTCAGCCTAGATTACATCCACAATCATGAGTTTCTATTTTGAGAATTATATTGTAGATGATAAGATCTACATCTCCCTTAGAAATATTTAAAATAACAAGATTTCTAAAAGTTAACAAATTTTAATAACCCCAAAGAAAACCATGCCAGCAATTGAATGTGAATTTTCTACACATTGGGTGATATCCAGATTATGACCACATAAATGTAGCACCATCAGTAATGCAGCTAAGTTTGTTAAGCTAAGTTTTCAATTCAGTGTCTAACTGAGCCCCTTTGTACTCCGCAATAAGTGCTCTTCATGTCATTGTCTCCATTAAAAGAGGTCACCCATTGTGAAGCAGGAACATGTCAAATTTGAATTGGTTCTTGAGTCCTTCCTCAAGGGAGGTTCTGTGAGAATTGTATGCTAGTCATCAATGTTGAGAGCAGACAAAAGCACTAGATCAGGTCATGCTTTATACTCTAATTTTGCTGTTTTCTAGGGAATCATCTCTCAGGCTAAGCTTCATTCCCTACAGTCGAAAGGCACAGATTTTCATAAGATCATTTCCCAAACACAAAATGATGTCATGAAGGAGAAATAGAACGCTGAACCATTCTGACCTGTCCCTGAATCTGGAAAAAAAATCTCGGACTAAACTGACATTTCTTGCATCTCGCATCTCTTACATGGTTCCTGAAATTACCAATTGTGTTTTTATTTTCCTCATTCCGTTCTACCTGAGATGTCTTTTTTGGTCACTAGTTTCCCGTACTTCAAGGCGATGGCAGGTATTCCTTCATGGAGCTTTTCTACATTTCTCCTGCATCCATGCTTGCAGCTCCTTCAGTCATACTTTGCTGCAACATTAGCTTTGTTGCTATTCTCCAGATTTCTGGCATTCAATGTGCTTGTGAAAGACAAATCACTCACTGTCCTTGTGTATGCCACATCTTTTGAAAAGAAACAATTTCTGTTTCTACTAAAATATCTGGTAATGATTCAGATATGGTAAAGATTCATGTCAAGTGTGGCCAAGCCTATCATGGGATGAGTGACTTTTATCTTGTGTGGATCTGGCCTAACCAGAGTGGTAGGGTGTCACACACACACACACACACACACACACACACACGCACACACACGTGCACACACACGCACACACAAATACACACATACATACACTCATGAGGAGAAAGGACATGGTCACGAATGTAATTTTTTTCTATTTATTTAGTGTGCGTGTGTGTGTGTGTGTGTATGTGTATCAGAGGTTACTGTGTGTCCCTGTGGGGGACCACGGGTGACTTCGGAAATCACCCTGGATTGCTTCTACCTCCTTTATGTTTTGCTCTGTTTCCCAACCTCTGTCCACCAGGGCCAGAAGTGCAGGCTGCCACCCTTTCTGCCTGGAGTTTTTACATGGGATCTGGGATTCAAACTCAAGACCTTCTGCTTTTGAGGCAGATTCTTAACCCCTGAGTCATCTCTCCAGCCCATAAATGTAATTTTAAAAAATGTCATCTAGATTCAATTATGAAAGTCCATCACTTCTATAAGGAAACAAGTTTCTTTGCTTGATATTTCATGTGCCTGAATTGTTATTTTAATAACTTAGGTTTTGATAAAAGGAGCTTTTCATATGGTGTTTTGGATAATAGAAAAGAGATATTTAAAAACACGTAGGGTTGTGATTCTAGCCCAGTTGTGGGACATCTAACATAAATTAGATCCTAGTGTAAAAAATAAAATCAGAAAATATATTGAACACAAAAAAATAAAATAAAAAATATATTTGAAGAGCAATATGCAATCATTTAAAATATATTTTCTAATTATAATAATCTCTTCATCTCTTAGACTATTTGGGGAGTGCCTCTCTTAGACTATTTGGGGGTACATAGCACGATCCTAACAGGAAGCAGGTGTATAGTTGCACTTTGCCAGATGTGCCCAAGTAGTTCAAATATTTGGAGTGCATCCCAGAGAGGCACACCTTCTCCCAGGGACCACTGACCTTGTACCTCATGATTTTATTCCTAAAATCTTATTGTGATATGAAGTGAAGAACACTTTCTATATCTTCATAATGTTTGGGGGGATCTTACCTACCATGGGCAGGAAATTTTTAGTTTCTGAGATCTAAATAATTAATGATTAAATATTGACATTTAAAGAATAAACTCCACATTGCCACTTCAGAAAAATAAACACTTTCTGCATATCAATATTCTCTGACTCAACTTCAGGTGCACGGTACCTTTAAAATGTCAGCTTACAATTCAGGTAGATATGTTTAAAGTTTTGGACATTTTTTTTATTTCAGCTCATACAAACTTATTAGGTACACCAGTTCCCTCCCTCCCTCCTCCTCCCCCTGTACCCCCTGCTCCCCCTCCCCACCCTTCTCCCTCCCCATCCCCCAGTGCCTCCCACCCCAATTCCCAGAGAGTCCTTTCTTGTGCATGACTGATTTTCCTCTGGGCCCTCCTCTCCGATGACGTACAAGGACCCAGTGGATCATTTACTACCTGAGGGGAGTGATCTCACCAAAAGTTTTCGACATTTTAAAGGAATCAAATTGGACTTAATAATGACCTTGACTTACTCAGTTTTATTAAGTGATGACCACATGAAAATTTTAAAAACTGTACTTTATCACCCCTACCTAACTTTTGTGTCTTCCCTGTCCTTGCCAGTAGTCTCCCTATTAATCATCTTAATATAGAAGTTTAGGATAGTACTGTCTAAGAGCCTTCAAAGCACTAAGCAAGTCCAAAAAAATCTTGTCTTCTGTAATTAAGAACTTCTGGAATTTATCTTACAGATACTTTAATTAAACTATACCCTTATTAAACTGATAGTATCCTCACAGTCTTCTCTAACCTAGTAAAAGGCAGGAGTCCTCCCTGACTTTCATGATAATAGTTAATATGTCAATAAGTTATTCCTCAACTAAACTCGCTCATGGAAGAATGATAAACAATAATGTAGTGCCAGAAAAAAAGGATTTCCAGCCCCCCCCCCCAAAAAAAGGACAAGGGAGATGGGCCTCCAGGCAAAAGAATGAGAGAAATGCTGACATAGGATGGATGCAGGAGAGCCCAGGAAAGGAGGCCACTGCAGGAATGAAGAAAGAGAAAGACAGAGACAGAGACAGAGACGGAGAGAGACTTCAGTGTTATCCCAAAGGTGACTCAAGCAAGGATTCTAGCCCCAGACTCCTCCATTCACAAGGTCCCCCACCCTCAGGTGGCCTGCAGAAAATTTCATAGCTGACCAAAAAACACATGGACCATTTACATTGTCCAGAAAAAGACATGGAGCACTGAATAAAAGTTTATCATTGTGAAGTTTGGATCTATTGTAGAAAGGGACTTTCTCCTTCAAATATAGCCCTTGTGAACCAGAACCTAGACTGGAGAGATGGCTCAGGGGATAAGGTACTGTCCGCAGAGCTTATGGACTGGATTTTAATCACCAGAGTCCTTAGGAAAGTCAAGCAGGCTTTGAAGACGTCTATAACTAAGCACTCAAGCCGGCTAATTAACATAGCCAGTTGGTTAGTCGTGGGTTCTGAGAAATTAGGCCTTAATGATAAAAGTGGAGAGTGAAAGAGGAAAACACCTGATGTCAACTTTGGCCCTCCACCTTCATGAACATATATATGCTTATTCACAGCATACACACACACACACACACACACACACACACACACACACACACACTAAATTAATAAGGTAAAGAGTCACTGAGAAAAAATACCTGAGCTTGACCTTTGACTTCTACATTTATATACACTTTCATCCATGTACTTATGAACACTTATACACAAAGTAAACAAACAAGAAAATAATTCAACTACCAAGGCCTGGATTAACCAGGAAGCCCTTACTTGGGCAGAGTGCTGACATTCCAGGAAGACTGTGGTGAGTATAAATATTATAACCGTAGGACTGTACTAAATGTTATATGCAGTGTGCTTTCCTATATTCAGTGTCTATAAGTAATGTTTAAGTTGTAATCTAGTCTGTAAGATAAAGTTTAAGAAAGATACCAGAGCAGTATAGAATAACAACATTAAATAATTACAGCTAGATGTTCTAATAAAAACTGTGTAGGCTGGGAAGATGGCTTAGGGGTTAAGGCTTTTGCCTCACAAATAAAGGGACCTGACTTTAGATCCCCAGATCCTATAAAAATGCTGGGTGGCAATAGTGGAAAAGTGCATTTCTGGCCCTGGAAAATCCCAGGGCAAAGTAATAGGGAGATAGAGCAATCCAGGATGATTCCTGATGATTCCTGATGTCGCCTTTGGGTCTCCCCAGACTCACACACTCAGACGCCCTCTCTGTACACACACACATATGCACGCACACAAAAACATAATAAAAACTGTGTGTCCTGTGCCCACCCTTTTTTTCCTGGTATGAGAAAGTGGCAGGTGTGACAGATTGAAACAATTTTCCAAGTCATGACGGCTCCTGTTGGACTACAGCCTACAGGAAAACTGTCATTTCTCTCTGGTATGGGATTGTGAAGAAACTGTCATACATGTAAGTTAGCACTACAAAAGCCATTTGTATTTGATTGTTTCTTCATGTAGGACTCTACTAAAGTGTGAAACTTCTTTTTAAAGAGGTTCCTTTCCCCCTTGTATTCTCTAAACTCTTATATGAGAACTTTAAATCTGGGACATAAAATATCTAAGCTGTAGTTGCATATCGAGAATGACATTCCCCATAAAACTAGGTACTGGGCATCAGAAATAAAATGTGAGTGTGGATTCCTTCCTGGTCTGCATGTGGACTTTGGATTTGTGGCTGTGTTGGCCACTTCACTGTATGCATTTTCTTCTGACTAGGTGGACGCTCATGGAAATATTCTGTTAACATCGTTGGAGGTTCACAATGAAATGAACGAGGTTGCTGGCAGCGTGGGCGACACCAGGAATTCAGCAATATCCTTTGACAACTCAGGAATCCAGTACAGGAAACAGAGCATGCCCAGGGAAGGGCATGGGCGGTACATGGGAGACAGAAGCATCCCGCACAAGAAGACCCACCTACGGAGGAGGTCTTCGCAGCTCAAAATCAAAATCCCTGATCTAACCGATGTGAATGCCATAGACAGATGGTCCCGGATCGTGTTTCCCTTCACCTTCTCTCTTTTCAACTTAGTTTACTGGCTGTACTATGTTAACTGAGTGACTGTACTTGATTTTTCAAAGACTTCATTTAACACTGAGTGAAGTATTACCCTGCCTGTCAAGTTTTTATACCTGTACACACATACACAAACACACAACACACACACACACACACACACACACACACACTACATACACAATTGTATATATATGTGAACTTTCTCGACATATATATAAAATACACATGTATATGAGGATGTATGTGTATATGTTTGTACACACAGGTGAGCAGACCCATGTGTATGTAAAACAGATACGCACACATACATACATTTTGCAGCTATGGACAATTTAACACAGGATGCATATTAAAGAAAGTCATAGTTTTTTTTTCTTTTTTAATTGAAAGGGACAAGTATCTAAATATTATGCCTTGGGAATGAGGGCGTGAAACACTGTCATCCCAAAATGTGTCTTTTAGTATCATAAGTTAGATGTCTTTCATTTTAAAGATCAGAAAGAGATTCTTAGTTGATCACTGGGAACTCCCACAGCGGCAGTCACACACTTCTTATCCTCTTTCAGTCTGCTGAGCCACGGCTTGCTGGCTCCTCTGCTGATGGGCTTGCTTTTATCAGGTGCACTTTCTCAGTAGTGGATCAGCAGATGAGGTGAGCTGCTGGCAGTGTGCTTGCCTGTTGTCTTATGAGTAGCTAGATCCCTTGTCAAAGTCTGAACGTCCATCTATGAAAACTCATCAGGAGTCAATGGTATTCTGTTGTAAGTACTCCACTGTCCAGTTCTCGTGGGGTCTTCTGTTAACACTGAGTGCATCTGGCGTGACTGTCATGCAGGAACACAGTGGCAGGTCTTGACAATGACGTTTGATTGCTGAACATGCACTCTCCATCTCGTCCAGGTTTCCAGGCCCACTGTTTAACTGAAAGCATTGACGTCTCAGGTTCTTGTTACTCTATGGTAAAACCATCCAGGATGATTTTTCCCTTTGTGGTTATGTTACCATTCGTACAACATTGTATGTTAATATAAAATATATTTGCGTAATATGCATATGTATGTATATTTACCAAGGTTTCGTTTCTAGTGCTTGCTACCATGGCAGCATGCAATTTCACACTTTCATTCTGTGATGTAACTACTTTCTGTTATCTAGAAATTAAGATTGGATCTAAAACATTTCTACTGTTGGCTTTCAGGAACTTAAGCAACATCCTCATGCCTTTGTTTCTGTATTGACATGTCTCATAAGCACATCTGACTCTCCTAGACTCTCTAGGAATCTGCAGGAATACACCACGACCACACAGCAGCCCATGACCATTCTCTGAGGCGAGGAGAGCAACCTGACCGAAAACAGTCACTCTGGGTTCCTCCTGATCTGCGGCCTCATCAGTATTTGGACTTTTTAAAGCTCGCAGAAACAAGACAAGGTGCACCGGTTTCATAGACGCAACCTTAACTTACTATTTAGATGAGCTCTTTCTAAAGAAAAAAAAGATGATATATTTTTTGTAAACAATATTTCTTATCACAGGCATCCATATAAGCTGAAATGATGACAGTTGTGCAAACAGGTGTCACAGGGAAGCATTCGGAAGACGAAACACAAAGCAAAAATATGCAGGAAGGAACTGCTAAGTTAATACTTCTCCCTCAGACACCACATATGCATTACTCTCTCCGTTCTGTCCAAAGCGAATGCTCGGGCCTGGCCCTGGAACCCTCTTCCTTCACACAGGAAGCAGCACTACCCTCCCTGAGAAGGCTGAGGACTGTCACCACGGACTGACACTACTTGATTTTTCTTTGGTGGCCATAGTTTTGTGGGAGTCTGTGACTGTTTAAAACCCACCCTCAGATAAAAACATCATCCACAAAAATCTCACATTGTAGGCACTTTCCAGTTTCTCTGTTCTTTTCCTGCTTCATTCCTCCTTCCTGTCTTCCCCCCATTACTGCTCTTCAGTTTTGTTGTGAGCTGGAGACAAGCTAATAAATTTTAGGTTTTGGCTTTTCTCTGGGAATTCCCCCCCCAAATGGGTAATAATGGGAAGATCTTACAACGTAAAAATAGATTGGGAAAAATCTTGTATGTGGCCTTATCACTGTTAACATGTTAAAGAAAAAGGACATTTACAAAGACCTTCTCCCTTTCAATACTTCAGGTATCTTTTTTTTCTGTATCCAGTAATTCAAGATGTGGACTCCACATGTAGAAGAGGGACCCCAAAAATGTAAATGAACATGAACATGATCAGTCAGTGACCGATAACTTCTAGAAGTCAGAACTGTGACATTAATGATTTCTAGGAGAAAAGTGACTTTAAACATTTTTGATGCAAATTACCCAAATATCAAAGGCAGAGATCCTCATGTGGCTCAGAAGAGCAGCAGTCTACTTTCTGAGGTTTTTCTGGATATAAATTTGCATGGTATAGTCATAATAGCTTTTGAGCTTTTTATATGCACTTGGCACCAAGACTGGGATCCACAACTTTGTAGACAATGCGATGACGTTAACATAACAGCTATACTATAAGTAGTGTTTGTAATCACACACACATACACACACACAACTACATACATGTATTCTGTAAAAAAAAAACTTTTTAAGATCCTTGGGTATGTGTTTGCTTTACTCCATTTCAGAAGGAAATTCTTTTTTCCTCTAATAAAGTTATTTTATAGCTTCTCCATTTTTAAAAGTTGTTAAAAGTATTGAGAAGAGAACTCTGGCTTTGCTAGTAGAAGAGACTGAAAATGATTCTGTGTTCTGTTAAAATGGTCTCTCATTCATCCACCTAGACAGTTTGAGATAGTGCATGTGGAAGACTTTTGACCAGGAGCTCCAATGTGAGGTAGCTGTTACCTACGTCTAGACCTCTTGTGTAAAGATAGAAAAGTTTAACTTGGGGGTCTAATAGGATTTCTTTCTCAACAACAAAGTAATGAACCATCAGTTCTCACAGTAGTACTGTCTTTCCAAAATGGTTCATGGTGTGGGAAGAGACTGGTGACCATTCATCCTTGTAAACCATAATCAGGTGTGCCCGTGACAACTCACAAACCCTCCTACCTAAGTCTCTACAGAGAGAGAAACAGATCAGACAGGATTCCTCTTTAAAATAAGAGTCATTCCTACTCACCAACCCCAGGACTGTTGAGGGGTTGCACTGTCTGCACCATAATCTATTCATTTCCCTGAAACTGATAGACTTGAAATTATGTCATATAATTTCCCACTATAGACTTGAAATTATGTCATGATAATTTCCCACTAGAATAGAAGTGGCAGTTCAGCTGCAGTACTGTGTGTTTGGGCACCACTCTCATCAAATGTACTTCTCTCCTGTGCAAATAGAGTTGACATTCTCACCAATGAGGTCATCTCAGAGGTGATGACCAGCACATCTGAGACTGACCTTAAGGGGACAGGCACATTATAATTGCAAGCACTCATATAAGGACATTGTATAGTCAGTTCATTGGTGTTTGTCCCACATGGGGGTACTTTCCAACTTCATGTCTCCTGGCTTGAAAGTATAATTCCAACCATAATCCTCTGCCTGAAAATGAGTTCTATTTCTGGCCATTTTATTGGAGCCAACTGAACAATTAATATAATATTTTGTTACTCTAGGCTCTCATCTCAGTGTGAGTGCTTCATAAGAGTAACAAGGACTCTTGGGTCAAAGAGCTGCCCAGGAAGACTAAGTTTCCTAGGACACTAGGTAGTGTGCCTTGGATCGAATACCTCTTCTACTGCTTTGAAAGGTGCCATGTTTTCCTGAAATACTAAATTCCCATCTCCTGGGTAAACAGTGACCCCTCCCCAGATTGGCTCACACACCACACCTCTCCTAAAGACTGGCCCATGAATATGTCTTTCATGACTCATTTTTCTACTTCACAAGTCAGTGAATGTGTCCAAGGTAAGTAAATGACTGTTCTAGAAGAACTAGGTGTTGCCATCTTAATCATTACCCATGTCCATTGTAAAGATAAATTTGAACCCGGTTTTGCTTAAGCACATTAATGTAATTTTTTGGTATTATTTGACATGAAAAAAACAGCAAAATTGAGTGACAGATACAATATGAAACTTGTTGAATGATTCAAATTTATTAAAAAAGAACTAACTGACTTAAATGTGAACACTGATTTTTTTTTTTCCTTCCCTGAGTCTCAATTGCCGAAATGGTTATTTTAGCAGTCTTATTTCATTACACGAAATCACTAGGGTTACGTGGAAATAAAAGGAATTTAAAGCCCCAAATTGATTGCCTATGAGACCAATCAAACTTTCTCAAAAAAAAGTCACATTTATGTGAGCCTCCAAATTCAATTCCTAGCACCATAAGGGTGGGGGGGTGATTTAGTTTGAAACTCTGAAACTCAAGCGACAACTAGATATACAAAAATTCTAATCTGTCTTTGTCTTCCTTTTAAGACATTTTACATCAATGACCAATGAATGAATTAGCTACTTTATGGATATTGATTCTCACTTTAATTCTTTGGTTTTAGTTCTTTGGAATTGTAAAACAATTTCTTTTGCTGCTTTTGCAATGGGAAAGTAAAAAGTGGGATTGCGGATTGAGGAAGCAGATGAGTGAGTAGAGGTGAACGTGGGTACCTCAATTCAGAGAGGATTTACAGAGAACTACTGGGTCTCTGGGAAGAAAATCTTCCAGGCAGCACCCCCAAATCTTGTGAGACAGCTAACCAGGTTTGCCAGGCTTCGCTACTCTAAGCAAAGTGGTACAGATTGTCCTGATGGGATCCTATGTGGACAATTATTTTTTTCAGGTCTGCTTTGGGCACTATGCTTGAGATATAGCTAATACTAATGATTTCTTATCTGTGGTAAGAACACTATTCTGGGATGGTCTAAGCCCCTTTATTAGGCCATTCTAGGTGACAAGTTAAATTAACCAGTGACTGCAGAAGAAAACATTTCCAAATTTTGAATTTCTCAAAATGGCGTCTGAGAAGCACCCCATTTGGTCTCCAGAAGCGGTCTCTTTCCAAGAGATCCAGCTACACACCCAAGGAACCTTCTCCCAAACAGCTCACTCTCCTCACTCTGTGGACATGGCCCACATTCACCTCTGACTGTTTAACAATTCTTGCTCTGATTTCTTTTTACTAGCTCTTAAAGAATAGGGCTTATCTCTCACACAGGATGGAGTATAACCCTCAGAATCTGGGTACTACTACAGTTTGAAGGTAGGACATTCATGCCAGTGGGACAGAATCTGTGGCTGTTACTGATGAAGGCATTCCTGGCTTCATACATGGCTTAGCAGTAGAGTGCATTCCTCAGACCTTGGATTCAATCCCCTGAATCATTGTATTTATTTTGAATGTGTGTCTGTGTCTGTGTGTATCAGAGGCACTGTGTGTACCTGTGGAGGTCCCAGGGTGATTTTGGGAGTCACTCTGGATTGCACTACCTTCTCTTTGCTTTGCTCTGGTGTTTCCCAGACTCTGCCTTTCAGGACCAGAAGTGCAAGCCACTCCCATTTCCGCTTGAGATTTTTATGTTTGATCAGGATCTGAACTCAGGACCTTCCACTTGAGAGGCAGAGGCTTAACCCTTGAGTCATCTCTCCAGCCACAAACACTGAATTATTTTAAATAAATGTGTAAAATGCATTGAAGTGCAATGAGTGGTAAGTGTAGTTGTGTGCAGGGAAACAGGAAGTGAGTCAATGACTTTGACAAACAGGTGATTGTGAATCAGTGTCCTTATCAACTTAAATCTCCACTTCCTGTCTCACCAGGTACTTATTTCTTACCTCTCAAGTTTTAAATAATTTGTTACTTTTTTATTTTTCTGTTAATTACCATGCGATGGTTCTTAGTGTCAATGAAGTACAGTGTAGTATTTCAATACCTATGTGTGATATATATTGATTTTTCTCTTTGGAACTTCTATAACCTTATCTCTTTATGTTGGAGACTCTTCATTCCTCTCTTCAAGTATTCCATAAAGTACAAACAGATCACTGTAACTTACACACTGTGACACCAAACACCGAGATCAATGTTTTCCTGCTGTTTAGCCAACCTCTTGCTTTCCCATCTTCCTACCATCCTTCCCAGCCTCTACCAACCGACTCTATTCTGCTGTCTTCTGCTTTGAGATCCGCTTCCCTAAATTCCACATGTGAGAGAGGCTATGTGATATTTGCTGTTCTGTGCCTGGCTTATTTCATTTAATAGAATACACTCCAGTTCCATCCATCTTGCTCCCAATGACAAGCCTTTGCTCTGTTTACAGCTGAATGACATGTCACTATGTGTACAGCCACATTTCCTTCATCCATCCATTGAGGAGAACCTAGTTCGTCTATTGCGAACGTGAAGTAATTACTGTCATCTTTGTGGGTGTGTGTGTATGCATGTTCTTATGTGGGCACATTTATATGCACATGTGGGTAGAAAACAATTTAATTATTGATCCTTTTCCAATTTTAATATTAAGGCAGGACTCTCAGATGAAACCAGAGATTCCAAAGTGATTCCAAAGGCAGCAGGCCTAGGCTTGCCAGGCTTTTATGGGAGTTCAAACTGTTGCACATGTGGGGCAAGCACCTTATGCACTGAGCCGTCTCCCTAGCCCCAGTGTCAAGGACATTTTAGATTAAGATATTCACATTCCCATCCTTTACGTGCGCCTTCTTTTCTGCTCCTCTTCTTCTGTTAGACATAACTAACATTTATAGTGTGTCTGAAATCAGATAATGTCAATTTTCAATACTGTACGTAAGACCTTTCCTGAAATTTGAAAACTCTTAAAGGGCCCACATTATTGAACTGAACTTGGTAACTGTGATTTATGGCTTAGTACTGCCATTGAATATGAAAAGGTAATGGTGAGAAGAAGAGACGAGAAAAGTAAAACTACCTAAATGCCATTGTCCTTTACCTGGGACATAGAGTCATGTTGGCTCAGGAGAGAAGACTGTCCTGCAGTTCCTGCCGTGAGCCATCAGCTGCATGTCTGTGAGTCACATTGATGTACATTATCTGGGAGGATTCTGCCTATCATTTCTAAATGTTGGAAAATTATTAACAACTTAGAGCTATTAAATTACGCAAATATGCAAAGCAGAGTTAAGCAGTTAGCTTGGGTTTCTCTGCGCATTTTTAGTCTAGCATCTAAACTTGGTCTGTTTGAAGGTGAATTCACACCTGAGGTCGGCGTCCCAAGGACTTTTTGCACTCTTCCAGTTGACCTAAAAACACAGTCTTGATCATTGTATCAAGTCTTCCCTAGTTTGAACCCTCCTGTCTGCCCACAAATACCCACAAATACTGCAGTCCTACTATAAAATCTCATTCGATTATATCATTCCATTGGAACACTATATTAACTCCATGGTGTTTCAGTTCCTATCTTCCTCTTTCCTGGCTTTACCTTCCTCTTTCTTTGGCTCATACTTTGTAATATTCCAAGGAAGTGCCATGTGACAGAAGGTTGTAATCTCTTTCTTGTGCTTGGTTTCCCCTTGCCCTGTGCTGGTCAGCAATCACCTGGGGCCCTAAGCCTATTGCTCCACTGCAGCCAAGTAGTGATGCCTTTGGCTTAGAGGCACTGGCTACTGCTATGCCTATGCCCTGCCCCTGATGACAGGATAAGGTCAGACCACAAAAAAAGAAATGGAAGGGTAAATGACAACCAGTTAACTACTGGTCAGCATAGATCAAGGGAACGGTAAGTGGACACTGGAGAAAGGAGGAAGGGGCCAAACTACAATGTAATCTATTCCACTCCAGGGAGGAAGGCTGAATCCATTCCTGAGGGGCTCCAATGCCACCACTGAAATTGCTTTCAACACTCCCACCCAACATCCCACCCCCAGTTCCTTCCAGCCCCTCCTACGAGAATCCCTCTAATACCCCATACCAACACCCCCCCACCAGATCCCTTCCAATACCTTCTACTAGAATCTTTTCCAATCCCCCATCCCACCCCCACCAGAATCCTTTCCAGCACTCCACAACTAGAATCCTTCCTAACACCACACGCCCAAATCTGTTCCAGCACCCCTACTAGAATCCCTTCCAACACTTCATCCACCCCCCTCCAGAATCCTTTCCAACACCCTCTACCAGAATCCCTCCCAACACTCCATCTCTCTACAGCCCAGTGTTGAGGGACTAACATGAGGCTGCTAAATCACATATGAATGGTAGCAGCTTCTAATACACACGGTTCTGATCTGATCTAAGTCTTGTTCTTGCTTAGTTGAGAAAGGTTGTCATCAGTCTCTTCTTTATTTATTTTACCTTTTAGCAATTCAATTTCATTTCCTGAGCACCATTTTTGAGTTATAAATGATAAATGAAATTTGCACATATTTAAAACATGTAATGTACTAATACTTGGCAGGTGAAACCATCCTTAGAGTTTAGCCTATGAACATCCCTGTCTCAAGCATCAGCTATGTGCTTCCAGCTGCAGACATAGCCAATATTTGTCTGACTTCTCTGAAATTTTATGTAAATGGGTTTCAACAGAGTGCCCTTCTCTCTGTTTTCACAGCTAATTATTATGAAACTCATCCATGCTGCTGCAAGCCAAGGGTGGTTCAGGAAAAGCAAAACTAAAAACAACAACAAACCATAATTCAGAACACCAAAGACTCTACATTATTCACCTGGAAACACACCAGTCAAATCTCTCCCCATTCTAAAGCTCAGGGAACCTTGTGGAAGAGGGGGTAGCAAGATTGCAAGAGCCTAAATAAAGATGGGGAGGACCAAGGGTATGCAAGACATTCCATGCAAGTTAGTGCTGCAGCAGGCAGAATTGGACTTCGCCTGACTAGCACAATGGCTGACATGTCAACAAACCCCCAAAATCTAGCATGGATCACAGGGGAAAAGGCTCCAGGTAGTAGGACTCTTAGAGGCAAGGGATTAAATGTCATAATAGAGTTCCCATACTAATGGGGAGCCCAAGAAGAGGCTCCAGGCTATGCCATTGAGTCCTGAACCCCACTAGGGTGGAGGACTCAGAGGAAGGTTTGGCATTCACACAAAAGGATGCTCTAGGTGATGGGAGGGAGGAAGGGGGAGGCCCTGAGAAAGGTTCAAGGAGGAGGGGTGAAATGAAAGGCGAAAGTGGGGAGAGTGCAAGGGAGAGTACAAGGGGAGAGTGTAACTAGGGAGAGGAAAGGGAAGGGAGAGTATGGGGTACCTATTGAGCTTGTATAATTATAAAAAAATAAAATGTGGGAGAAAAAAAAAGAAAATCATCCATGCTACTGCATGTATTTGCTTACTGAGCAGCATGCTGCTATGCATGTATTCCATTCCTTCACTCATCACTTCACATTTGGAACTTTTCACTGCTTAATTCTTAGCTGTAAAGCAGCTGTGAACACACGTACACAAGTCTTTGTAGGATCCAATGCTTTGATTTCTCCTGAGCAAATAAATTCTGAAAGGAGCAGATCATCTAATAATGTATGGATAGCTATGTTCATGAACATGATAGGTAGTTTCCCTATCTATTTTTGTCATTGTACATATCACCATTTGTATATAAATTTCAGTTCCACCAATTATTTCCCAACACTTGATGTTGCCAGTTTTTTAAATTTTAACCATTTGTAGTATATATCAGCATTTCCTTTCAGCTTTAATTTACACTTTCTTATTAGCTAATGAGTATGTTTTCTTAATTTTATTTTAAAACTCTGTTTTAAATTTAGAATTTCTATTTCATGTTTGCTTTAAGTTTTATATATTTGTATTAAATATAATTTTATATATTGAGTGCAAATCCTTCCAGATATATTTTTTACCTTACCTTGACCCCTAGTTCTTGACTTTTATATTCATTCCCTTAACAATCTATATCTTCCATTTGTTTAACTTTCTTCTCTTGTGGATAATGCATTTGGAAGGGCACCTAAGTAATATTTGACAAACCAAAGTATTATTTCTTATGTTTTCTTATAGAAATTTTATAGTTTTAGATATTACATTTAGACATGATTCATATTGAGCTAGCATTAGCATATGGGATGAAATGTAAATGAACTTTTTATTATTATTATTATTTCCACTCATACAAACTTAACAGGTACACTGGTCCCCTCCCTCCCTCCACCTCCCCCTGATGCCCCTTCTCCCCCCTCCCCTCTCCCATCCCTCCTCATCCCCCAGTGCCTCCCCCCCCAATCTCGGGAGCATCCTTTAATGTGCATGCCAAACTCTCCTCTGGGTCTTCCTCTCCGATGAGGTGCAAGGATCCAGGGGCATTTCCCAGAACCCTTTCGTGTGTTCCCCTTCAGCTTAGGAACACTACTGTGACTGTCAGTCTCTAGCCTCCAAGGATTCTAGTGCCTTTAGTCCATGCTAGACTTTATAGGGTCAATAATGTGCTGGACATTGCGCAGGTCTTGCAAAGTCCTATTATTATTGCTTGGGCCCTAACTTGTGTGGAGTATCTTGCATATCATTACTCTTCCCATCCTTGTGCTCTTACAATCTTACCGTCCTCTCTTCCACAAATTTCCATGAGCTTCAGGATGGGGAGAGATTAGGCTGGCCCAGTTCCAGGTGGTTGGTGTAGAGTCTCTGATGTTCTGAATTATGGTTTGTTCATTTTATTTTTGGTTTTGCTGCTCCTGCAATGCCCTTGGCTCCATCCTGATGGGTATTAGATGTCACCCCCTGGCCAGAGATAAAAACCTGTTAAATTAGGGTCTTGTTATAAGAGTATATTCAAAGGTAGATGGAATAAAAGTAGGAGACCGTGGTAAGAGAGGGGTCAATCACCCAGTAAATGAACTTATTTTAATACATACCCATATCCAATTGCTCTGGCTCCATTTGTGAAATGGAAACAATTCATTCTTTGCATCCTTGCTTATAAGCAATTGACCACCTCTCTTTGCCTGCATATATATGCTGCTCTAGTCCAATTGGCTCTAGTCCAATTGGCTCTCTCTATGTCAGTACCACAGTTAATCATTCTAAGTGTTGAGCACTGTCTTGAAAACTGATGTCCTATGTAATAAGACATTGCATAGTGTTAGATTATCCAATTTGTTTTTCTTCAGTTTTTTTTTTTTTTTTGGCTATTTGTATTTACATTTTAGAATCTTCTTATTAGTGTGCAATAAACAAATAAAAGTCTACTGGGAATCTAATTAAGTTTTGCATAGACTACACACAGGTACAGAACTGACTCTCACCACCCTGGTCCTTCTGACTCTAAGCGGTATTTGACTCTTTACTTGCCAGGTTCCTATCATATAGCTCAGGCGTTTTGAACTGTGCAATTCATTGCTGTAAGCAGCGGTCTAGATGTTCAGCAGCAACCATGGCCTCTGTAGATGAGATGCCAAAATATAAACTGCTGCTCGCCTCACCCTGCCCTGGGCTCTGTCAACAAATGTGTCTCCAGACCATTGCCAAATGTCCCTGAGGCAGAAAATTGGTCAAGAGGAATCTCTTAGCATTTCTCTCAGCAATAGATATGAGCTTGAAATGCAGAAGCCTCACACATATTATGCTCATTTTATCCCTATTATTTCATATTTTTTAATCTTTATTTTTTAATTGATTTATTCAATTGTGTGTGTTCACACGCGCGTGCGTGTGTGCGTGTGTGTGTGTGTGTGTGTGTGTGTGTGTGTGTGTGTGTGTGTAGAACCTCAGGCGAATTTGGGGACCACCATGGACGCCTCCACCTCCTCCTTGTTTACTCTGCCCCGGGATTCACAGGCTTCACCCTACCAGGACCAGAAACGCAGGCCACCCCCGCTTCCGCCCTGCATCTATACGTGGGGTCTAGGATCCGAACTCAGGACCTTCCGCCTGCAAGGCAGAGGCTTAACCATTGAGCCACCTCTCCAGCCCTATTATTTCATATTTTGTGGATGATATTGTGAAGGGTAATTCTTAATATTTTATTAATTTGTTGCTAGTTTGTGAAAATGCAGTTAATTTTTTTTGTATTGGTCTTGTGTCATGAAACATCTGTACACTCCCTAATTTTAAAGGTCAAAAAGCAGTAGACTATATTATAGTCTATATAAAACACTGCCATTTTTAGACAAAAAGAAATCGTGTCTTCTTTTTAATCTGGATTCCTTTTTAAAAAGTTATTTTTGAGAGAGAGAGATTGAGAGTACATGTGAAGATCAACGGACAAATTTCTGAAGTTGGTTCTCATCTTCCTCCAAGTGGGCTCCAGAGACTGAACTTAGGTCATTGGCTTTGCCTGCAGGTGCTTTCACCTGCCGAGCACCCCACTGATCTGGATCTGGATGGCTTCTGCTTCTTTTTACTTTGCTGTTACACCACCAAGAGCGTCCAGTGTAGGAAAGAATGAAAATGGCAGAATGTTCTTGCCTGGTTCTTGACATCAGGGTTAGCACTCAGTCTTCTCCACCAAGCTCGTTGGATACTCTTTTTGAGATTAAAGAAGTTCCCCGATAGAAGTATGCTGAGAGTTGTTTTCTCTAAGAATGGTTACTAGACCCTGTCAAATGCTTACTTCTACTCTTACAGGGACAAGAGGGTATGACCTTTCAAATTTTTTTTATGTGATAGGTCATATTGGTCGGCAATTTCTTTTCTTGTTTCTGTCCAGTTTCAGCTGAAAAACATTGTCTCCTCTTTAGTTTCTATGAAGCATTTTTGTATAGCTAGTAGTATTTTTTGTCAACTATTTGGTAGGTGAAAACCATTACTTTTGTTGAATCTGTGTGTGTGTGTGTGTGTGTGTGTGTGTGCGCTCACATGCACATGTGTGTGCAAGAAACTCTTGAGCTCTAAAGTGATGTCCTTAACAGCTGTAGAATTAGGTGAGTGACCTATGTCTTTGGGGCTAAGATTGATACTCAGAATTTTGATGTAATCTTAGAAGTTCCAAAGATCCTGCAGTTCCTTGCACATCTGTAGACCTGGCGATGTTCAAGGTCCTTTCTTTCTCAGAACGAAAATCTGGTTCTCTTTTTATTTTGGTCAGCCTGATAGATATTTATTACTTCATTTTTTAATTCATTTTTCTTTTGAGAGGCCTTTTGTTGTTATTAACTTTTCCTCTATTTCCTCTTTTGTTACTTCGTTGACTTTTAGTCTGGTCTTTGCAATTATTTTTCTTCCTAGATCTCTGTTTTTCTCTTCTTTCTTCACTTCCTAAAAGCAGAAGCTGAGGACACAAGTTTGAAGCGTTTCTTCTTTTCTATGCAGATGTCTATGCTCTAGGTAACCCCTAGTATCCTTCAGTGACTTCCCAACACATTTTTATGTGTTGTATTTTAGTTTTTACTCAACTAGAAATATTATTCAACTTTTTTGACATAAATCATTTAGATCAGTTTTATGAAATTTTCAAATATGTAAAATTTTCTAGATCTCTTACTATTACTTTTAATTCCATAGTGGTCTGTCATAGCTAGTTACAAGTGTCAACTTGATGGCTGAGGGTTTGAGCTCTGGGAACATTTGTTTCTGCAAAACTGCAGGAGACTGTTTAATAGTTTAATAGATGGGAAAGGCCCAGCCCATGATGGGTGGGACTAGTTCCAGGACAAGTGAATAAAATGGAGGGAATTATTTGGGAAAGGAAGCATCCTCATGTATATGCCAGAAATGCTGGTCTGGTAAGTAAAGATCATCTCTCTCTCAGCTATTATGTGGAGATGGTGTGGCCAGTTCCTTTGGCCCTTTGGTGATGATGCATGTCTTCCTGCCAACTGGACAAAGAACTGTAATCAGACTATCAGAAGAGAATAAACTCCTTGTTCCCTTAAGTTGTGTTGTCATGATTTTATCATCAACCCTGCAGGTTAATTGCAGCATGGTCTAAGGTCATACTTTGATATGGCTTAAAGCCTTTTGAATGTATGGAGATGTTCTTATGGCCTAGGATAGGGTCTGTTTTGGTCAACACTTTGCTAATACTATCAAAAGTATGTGTGGTTTGGGGTTAGTGGGAGTGCTTGATACAGTGCTCAGCAAGAGTGCTCATTAGCAGTGCTGAGTGGGGTACTCGGGAGTGCTCAGAAGTGCTCAATGGGAATTCCCAATAGAGTGTTCAGAAGTGCTCAGCAGAGTACTCAATGAGTGTTGCTCTACAAGTGATAGTGGTTAAGATTCCTATATACTTAAGGAATTTCTGACAGTTTATCTTTGTAATTATTGAGGGAATGTACTGAAATTTATGCCTATAGTTGTGAATTTAGCAATTTCTTATATTGCTGTTTTTTTGCACCATGCATTTGAAACCGTTTTATTATACAGTACACAAGTGTTTAGAATCATTTTGCAATTGTGATGTATTACTTGTTTAATATTATGAAATACTGTTTTGTCTTTGCTAATTTTCCCTGATCTGAGCTTTATTAGGTCCCATTTTGAGGTCCCCTGTTGATAAATCCACTCAAGTTTTGTTTAGGTGAGTGGCAACACTCTATATATTTTTCTATCTATTTTCTTTTACCTTCTATGTATCTTCATTTAGAGTATTTTCATTTTGTGGACACATACAGTTGAATCTTATAGTTATGGATACTTGATTTTTAAAAACCTAGTATGATCATTTTATTGGAATGCATGAATAATTTACAGTAAAGTAAATATATTGATATTAAGTGATTTATGTCTAGATGTTCCTGAAGTTTTAGTTGAAATGTTTTATTTTTCAGCTGAGCAAACAGAATCCTGACTTAGAAGTGGGAACCTCAAATAAGATGTTCTTTGGGGCCCATGTAGACAGTTAATAATTCACAGGGAACTGTTTTTTCAGTTCTTCTACTGAACAAGTCAGTGAATATTTTTTATAAATTTATTAAATTAACATTTTCATATATATACTTTTTGCCTCCTTCATTCCACTTCTATTCCTCCCTTCTTTCCCTCCTATTCCCATTGCGTCCCACCCTCCTTCTCATTCCTAAGCGGGCCCATTCTACTCCCTCCCATTCTCCTGTCCTTTGATTCTATGGGTCCTGGGTTCCATCTATATCATCTGTTCTCATGGGGGTTCTGGTCTCTGTGGCAGACAGACAGGATGAGTACCCCCTACCTCTGTCTGACCCCTTGCCCCATAAGGATGAAACTGTTCCTCCTGAGATCCATGATGATCCATTGGGGCATGCTACATGTTCACAACTGTGCAGGTCTGAGGAGATCAGTTCCATTGCCACAATGTGGCTGCCCTATCTTGAGTGGAGTGACCTGTCCATCTTTAGGCTCTTGCAGTCTTACTTGCCCTGTCTTCCACAAAGTTCCCTGAGAAATGGGGAGAGATTTGGCTGGTTCCAGGCGATCATTGTGGGGTTGCCAGTGTTCTGTATTCAGTTTGTTTGTTGTCCATTTTGTACTTCTTACACTGCACAAGGATGCATCCTAAATGAGTGTTGAGATCCTCTTCTATCCAACAATACAGAAACTGTTAAAAGAGAGGCCTTTATATAAGAGAAGGCTTGAAGGGGAGGGAAGATCAGAGGTAGGGCGCAGTAGTAGGTGGGGTCATCTGGTTGTTAACTAATCACTAAAATGCCCCCCAACCCCACGACAGAGAATACACAACCAGTGCTTCAAACCAATCCAAACATTAGTGATTAGGAAGAAGACCGACTGCGGATTGCATCAGATATCTTGCTAATTATAGCTCTTTCTTGACAGTGGTCTTATTTCTCTATTGAACTTTGTTCTTTTGCCTTCATTCTCTTTGGGTCTTCTTTGCCCTACCTATGTCAAAAATCAAAGAATGTATGTGTGGGGACTTATTTTTGTTATCTTCGACCCTTATCCATTGATCTCTGTGTCTGTTTTGAAGCCATTATTACTATGGATTTGTAGTATAGATTAAGGTCTGGCATGGTGATTCCTCTAGCATAGTTTTTATTACTCAGGATTACTTTAGCACTATCTTGGGCCTTTTGTGTTTCTACATGAACTTTGAGATTGTGCTGTCAATTTATATGAAGAATTGATTTGGAATTTTGATTGGTATAGGATTGCATCTGTATATTGCTCTTTGTAATGTGGTCTTTCTCCCTTTTGGTGTCTTTCTTTAGGGTTTTAAAGGTTTTGTTGTACAGGTCTCTCACTTCCTTGGTTAGATTTATACCATTTTTTAGGGGATATAGTAAATGGAATTGTTTCTCTTAGGACTTTCTTACTTGTTTCATCCTTGGTATATAAGAAAGCCACTGATATTTGAACATTTACTTTATACCCTGCCACTCTGCGGAATGTATGTATTAGTTCCAGGAATTTCCTAGTGGAGTTTTTGGGGTCACTCAGATAAAGGATCATGTTGCTTACAAATAGAGATAACTATTGAATTCTTCTTTTCCTGTTTATATCCCTTTTATTTCTTACTGTTGTCTAATAGCTCTAGCTAGACTTCCAACACAAAATTGAATAAAAGTGGTAAGAGTGCACAACGTTTCCCAGTTTCTGATCTAAGAGGGAATGCTTCAAGAATTTCACCATTTAGAATGATCATTGCTGTAGGCTTCTTGTATATAGCCTTTATGATGTTGATGTATGTTCCTTCTATATCAATTATCTCCAGGACTTTGATCATAAAGGGATATTGAACTTGTCAAAAGCTTTGCCTGCATCTATCAAGAAAATTATGTTCTTTGGGTTTATTAATTTGTGTGTGTTGAACAACCTTGTGTCCCTGGAATAAATCCTACTTGATCATAGTGAGTTGATTTTTTTTTTTGATGCTTCTTAATCCATTTTGTGAAAATTTTGTTAAGGATTTTTGTATCTGTGTTCATCAATAAGATTAGCCTATAGTTTTCATTTTTTATTGTAGTTTTATTTGATTTGGGGACTAATGTAATATTAGCTTCATAGAGAAACTTCAGGAGTATTTCTTTCTTTGCTATTTTATGGAATATTTTAAGGAGTAGTGATGTTAGTTGTTGTTCAAATGTTTGGTAGAATTCTACAAGTCCTACTGGCACTGGCCTTTTTTGTGGGGAGATTTGTAATTACTTCTTTAATTTCATCACTTCTTATAGGACCGTTTAAAAAATCCAATTCATCCTGATTCAATTTTGATAGGTTATGCACATTAAGGAATTCATCCATTTCTTTCTGATTGTCAAACTTTGCAGAGTATAAATTTTTTAAGTATGACCTCATGATTCTCTGAATTTCCTTGGTGTCAATTGTAATGACTCCATTTTCATCTCCAATTTTATTAATTTGGGTTTTCTTTCTTTAGAATTTGGTTAATTTGGCTAAGGATTTGTCAATCTTATTGATTTTTTTCAAAGAACCATCTCTTAGTTTGGTTGATGCTTTGCATTGTTTTTCTTATCTCAATTTCAGGTATTTCTTCCCTGACTTTACTAATTTCTATTTGTCTATTGCTTTTGATATTGGATTGTTCTTCTCTCTCTCTAAAGCTTTAAGCTGCATTGCTAAGTTGCTTACTTGGGATGTTTCCATTTTTTATATAGGCATGGAGTGTTATAAACTTTCCTCTTAGGACTGCCTTCATCATATCCCAAAGGTTTTGTTAGGTTGCATTTTCATTATCATTTATTTCTAGGAATTTTTGAATTTCTCTTTTGACTTCTGCCTGAACCCAGTCCTTGTTCAGCATCATGGTCTTTATCTCCAAGAATTTGTTTATTTTCTGACATTTGTTTTGTTGTGGATGTCAAGCTTAATTTCATTGTGGTCATATAGGGTACAGGTTAACTTTGTGTCCCAATAGGTGGTCTATTTTGGAGAAGGTTTCATGAGCTGCTGAAAAATATGTGCATTCCTTACTGATAAATGGAGGGGGTCGGTAGAGGTCAGTCAGTTCCATTTGGGTTATGGTTTGATTAAGCTCCAGTGTATCCCTGGTTTTGGCTTGTTGACCTATCCAGTGGTGAGAATGGGATGCTACAGTCCCCTATTATTATTGTTTAGGTTGATTTGTCATTTTAAATATCTTAATATATGTTTAATGAATGTGACTGAGCCTATATTAGCTGTGTATATGTTCAGTGTTGTGTAGTCTTTCTGAGACTTGGCTATCTTTCATGGTGAGATGTTTCCTGAAGGCAACAGTTTGTTAGGTTGTGATATTTAACACATGTTTCCAGTCTGTCTTTTGATTGGAGAGTTCATGCCATTAACTTTTAGAGTTCTAATTGAGAAATGGTTGTTGGTTCCTGTCATTTTCTGTGTTTATGTGTGTTTTTCTTTTCTAGGAAGTTGTGTTGGTATTATTTTTCCCTTCTGTTTTCTTGCATATGTTTGTCCTTTTCTTCAAGCCTGGGTATCTTCTCTATCATATTTTGCAAGCTTAATTTGGTGTTCATGTTAGCCTTCAGCTTATCCTTATGGTGGAAAATTTTTCTTTTACCCTCAATCATGACTAATAATTTTGATAGCTATATTAGTCTGAATTGGCATTTGAGCTCAGTTATGACTTGAAGTATGTCTTTCCAAGCTCCTCTACCTTTTACTGTTTCTATTGAAAAATCAGGTGTTATTTTAATAGGTCTATCTTTAAATGTGACTTTTTTTTTCTCTTGATCTTCTGAGCACATCGTCACTGTGTTTGTGTTGTTTTGACTATAATTTATCATGGCAAGTTTATTTCAGTCATATCTTCAGATGTGGAAATTTTAAATTAATGATAGTGTGAAAACTCTCTTCTGAATTGGCTTTATGGGTTTCTTCTTCTGGTATTCCATGAATGTGTGGTTTGGTTTCTTCAAGGAGTCCCATAACTCTTGAATATTCCTCTCCAGTATTTTTTTTGATTTTTCAACTTCTTTAATTGAGCCACTTTAATTGAGCCATCTCTTCTAGTTCTGATATTCTATTTTCTGCTTCATTGGTTCTGCTGGTAAAACTTTCTGTTGAATTTTGAATTATAGCTAACTTATTTTTAATTTCAAGCTGTACGATTTTTTTTCAATTGCTCTATGCTTAGTTTTGTTTCTTTAACTGCCTTTTTTATTTCATCTATGTGCCTGTGGTACTCCTGTTCATATTGGCTAATGCTGTTCTTTAGCTCCTCTCAAATTTCCTCTTTCATTTTTTTCATCATGATAAAGACCATATTTTGAAAATCCTTGTCTTGGTTATTGAATTCTTCTTTTTTAATTTTTTAAATTATTTATTCAATTGTGCATGTGTGTGTGTGTGCATGTGTGCGTGTGTAGAACCACGGGCGAATTCGGGAACCACCATGGACCGCCTCCACCTCCTTCTTGTTTGCTCTGCCCTGGGATTCACAGGCTCTGCTCTACCAGGACCAGAAACGCAGGCTGTCCTGCTTCCACTAGAGTTTATACGTGGGTCTAGGATCTGAACTCAGGACCTTCCACCTGCAAGGCAGAGGCCCAACCCCTGAGCCACCTCTCCAGCCCGGTTATTGAATTCTTTACAAACATCCATTGCATGATTTATGATGTGACTTGGTTATTTTGTGCTTGACTTCTAGAATCTTTCTTGGTGTGTGTTTATGACTAGAATGAGTCAGACAGAATTGCTGCACTTGGACTATTATTGATACTGTTTATATAAGTATATTTAAGGTCAGTCTAGGGTTCCTTGCTATTAGTTTGTGGGTAAGGTGATATGCTACAATGAAAGAAGTATCCTCTGGTTCTGTGGGTGACAGAGTTTATGTCTAGATTTGACTAGATGGTTGGGTTTGGGTGTAGGAACTGTTATATGTGGTTTATGTTAAATATTAGATCAGTTTTATATTATGAAATAGGATGGTTTAGTAGTCAATAAGTAGAGCTTAGAGTACTATGGCAGCTATTGGTTCCTTCAAGGTTTATAAGAATAGTTAATGCCCTAAGGGGTGAGTGGCTGGGGTTTTGGATAAGCCATACAGAGGTTTGAAGCAGAGGTGACTGTCAACTGTCATGAGAAGGAAAGTAAAAAGAGTTACTTATCTTAGGGTTGGATGTGAAGATTCCCTTCTATTTGATGGAAAGAGCTTTAAGGTGCTCAGTAGCAAGGTGTTGGTGCTCTGGTCTCAGGTCTGCGGTGCCTGCTGACACTAGTCCCCAGGAACGAAATCCTATCCACCAATGCCTGCTGGTGTCCCAGAGTCTAGGGAAGTACCTTGCAGTTGACATGAGCCCAAAAGAGTGTGAATATGTTTTGTTGTTGCTTCTTCATCTATTAGTTATTTTCTCCTGGTGATAAGCTGAACAGGATTGAAACAGAGAGTGAGAATCATGAGCAGCACCGCCATCTCTTTTAGAACAGATTTCCAGTAACTTTTGGTCATGTCGTCTTACCTGCTTTCAGGAGCTAGATTTGTTTTCTTCATGACTGCAACCTATGTTAGGTATTATGTATTAAGAGTTCTCTCTGATGCATACTGGGTATCAATCATACACTGTTCTTCAGGTTTTTGGTTGATATCTCTCATTTTTTTCATATTCTTTCTCATTGGAGAGTTGTGGAGTGAGGGACACCGAACACTATTGTGAAATCAGTCAAATTAATTTACAATTTCTAAGAAATATAACTCAAAGATGGAGCTAGAAACTCTAAAATTTTATATTTGTTGAGCATTATAAGAATATACCTTTACAGAAATTAGAAAGTCATCTCATGAGGGAAAAAAGTTTTATCCTATATTTATGTCAGTTATTCATTCCTCCACATCAATGTCCCAACAATTAATGAACCAAACTATCAGTGTAAGTCTTTGGCAATGAAGTTTCATTGACACAGGTATGCAATTGTTAACAATATCTATAGCTGCTTTTTTAGTAGAATGGCAAAGTGACAGTGAGACAGAGCTTGTGTTGTATTATAGAATCCAAACTGTTTATTTTCTCACTTTTAGAGACAAAATTTAGATTATTTAGGTGAATCTGAGAATCCAAGCAAGTCATTGATGATCTAACCTCACATTCTAGTCTCAAGCTACCAAGAAATTTTGAACCAAACACAATAATATTGCCAGGTCTGCTGGCACTCGTGTCTGCCAAAGTTTACACTTCAGAATGAGAAGAAGGAGGATGTTCTCAAAATTATTGGCCCATGTGCCACATGCAGGTACTGTTCAGATATTGATTTTGAGATCATATCTCTGGATGAAGAGTGGAGAGTTGGTAAGATCTCCAAATACTGGTCTAGTTTTGCAAAAAGGCATTCACTGGGGTCCAGTTTCCTCTAGATCTCAATGTGAAGATGAAGGCTGTGCTGCCTGGCATTTGTTTCCTCATTGACTTCATGTTCTTTAAAGAATGTTAGTAAGAACAAAAATCAGGAGTGCAGTGGAGGAGTGAAGAAGGCATATACAGAAAATTTGTAACTATATTGATTGAGACTGCATGAGTAGGAAACTCAGTGGTTTTGGTTTTCTTTCATGAAGTATCATATATCTGCACAAATTCAGGTATTGTGCACAAAGCACCAGTTATAAAATTTTGCTTGTCAAATTGTAGAACATATTTTTACATAATTGACATAGTTATGTACGTATCTTTATACTTCTCAAATATTCACTGAGAATTTAGGAAAATGCATTATTTTGAATTTAAAAATAAAACTTTCCATGAAAAACCAAAAAAAAATATATTGCCAGGTCTGCAACAGTGAACTAGCCACGATCTACTTCTATTCAAACTGTACTTATCTATTCAACTACTTATAGCTATTTTGCTCATCTTTTATACTGTTGAAAATCCCTTTAGAGAAGTTTCATGGTAAGACTTAAAAATAAAAAGTCAAACTTAAATTTTAAATAAGCCAAAGAAATTATTTAGTAATATTACTTCAAATCAAAATCTGCTTGCTTGATCTGAAGAATAGAAGGTTGAACTTCTCTAGCTGGTAATTCATCTCTCATGAAAGAATTAACCTTTGGGTGGAAAAAATAGAAATAATTTTTTGTTGTATACATTACTGTGGGTTATTTCAATTTTATGTATAACATGTCCTCACAGTAAAAATGGTATTATTTCTACAAATAATAAATGAATATAAATTAAGGGGATACTGAAAATTTTTGGTCATTAATGACCAGTGTTCTGCATCTAAGCCTTATTTATTAAAAGCAAAAATGATTTGTGGAGACTTCTCATAAGGCATGAAATTGTATTCTTAACATGTTTAGGTATGTGTAAAAACTGACTCAAATGCATTGAATTGATGAAATAAAAACTCATGCTTTCAAAAACATCAAAATTTACAAAATATCAGACAAATTTGCCAAAGATAAAAGTGAATCTAAACTATTAGGAGACACCACAAATATTAATAAAGGAATGCTAAGGAGAAGTAGAAACAACTCATATGAAAGATTTAGATAACCTACATAAATGGCCACATTCTTTTAAAAACAAATAAATAAGTTAAAATTAAAATCCCTAAACAGATTCTTCCAATAAGAAACAGACAATCTTAACAACTTATAATAAATGAAGAGACCAGATTAGTAACAAGAGAAATAAACTTGGACACACAAGTCTGAACCTGCTGGCACCCCCACAGTCCCCAAGAGAAAAATCATACTAACTGCACAGAACTTTCCAGAGAAAGACACTTGCCAGTGTTACCCTAAGACCAAAAATTAAATGTGACAGGAAGGAGTATTGGTGTGGCTTATAATTCAAAAAATTCTCAACAAAATTATAATGACCCAAATCCAGCCATATATAAAAACAATTATATACTATGGCCACATTAGTTTTATCTCAGAATCAAAGGCATTAACATTTAAGAATAAATGAAAGGATACATCTTATTGCTAGAATGGGAAAGAAAAATCACACAATGAAAGCTTTTAACAAACTATAATACCTGTTCATGATTTAAAAAGAACACCCAAAATCAACAAGCAAGAGCTGGAAGGGAATGGCTTCAACATGATCAAGGAGCCCTACAAACACATGAAGCCAGCATCATGTTTGATAACAAAGGAGCAGTTGATTTCCCTTTGGATCAACAGCAGGAGCAGGACTTCTCTCCTTCTCACTTCCACTTAACATTAATGGAGGAGTTAGTAAGGGCAAGTAGATGAGTTCAAGAATAAAGGTCGGCCACACTAGAAAGAATGGAAAGTTTCTCACTTGATATATGACATAACTATATGTACAGAATCTGAGGTGATTACTATAAAGCTATGAGAACATGAATTCAGCAAGGCTGTGTGACATGGATCAAAGCATAAACATTTCATCCAACAGTAGATGAATGAATGATGAAAATGTGTTAAATACATGCAACAAAATACTATTCAGCTGCCAAATAAATGAATTAATGAAATTTGGTGGACAGTGTATGGAGTTGGAAGAAAGTATACTGAGAAAAGTATGCCAGATGCAGAAAGAAAGATACTGCTGAATGTGCTCCCTTGTAAGTGGATCTTAGCATTAAACTCAAAATGGTAAACTCAAATAGAAACTTCTACAACACCCACAAACTACAAAGGAATATAAGTCAGGGGTGAAGGAAGATCCCAAAAGTGGGAAGCTACAGGCAAAAAGATGAATAAGGCAATTATTGAAGAAAATTTTTAAAAGAAAGGGAAGAAAGAGAATAGGATATTGTAAGGGGGAGGAAAGGAGACAGAATATAGTAAAGGACAGGGAATAAAATAAAAGACAAGCAGTTTGGGAAAGAAAAGATCAACAACCTAACCCCTCAGCTATGAATACTGCAACTGCAACAGCTCTGGTAGGAAGCATTAAACTTGAATGAGTTCTAAACTCCTTCCCCTCCTCTTTATTGTCAGGGAACATATTTGTGGGACTGTAAACCTGTCCAAATATACAGGAACAGATGTCTCAGTGTTAGCTATAAATAAGCTATCAGCACTCAGGCAAGAAGAACCCTGTTTCAATGGGAGATTAGTGAAGCAGAAAGCTACAACTGGCAAGAGTGCGTAGTATCAACAGTTCTAGAATGTTCACCTCCAATCAGGCCATCAAAATCTCTCGGTATCCCAAGACTCAGGGAATCTTGTAGAAAAAGCAGTAAGATTTTAAGATCCTAAAGGTGTGGAGACATACTTCAACTAAGACATTCCAGTTATGACAGGGCTGCTATACCTAGGAGCTCAGTATGAGATCTACCACATACCACACCACATACCATGAACCAGCAAGGATTTTAGGAAAAACAACCACACTCAGAGAGAAGGGGTACTTCCCCATCTGTGAGTTTGCCCACTGAAGGACCACTTACACTATGCAGAAACCTGATCCCTTCCTAGTACAGGTGCCCTGAAGAGAGTCCTGTTATTTATACATGCAGAGGAACAGGAGGGTGGGAGGGACTTGGCTGAATTCATGAAGAGAGGAAGTAGGAAGTGGAGTGGAGGAGAAGGAGGCAAGAAAGGATATAAGCTAATTTTGCTTATGAAAAATTTTGTATGTGAAAAATTCTTAATAAAAATGTTCCAAAAAACCATAAACATCAAGTACCTTCTTATATATATGCAGTGATCAATGGTGAATTAAGAAATTAACTCAATAACAGTAGCATGAAAAGAATGAGACACACAGGAATAAGTTCGACAAAATGAAAAACTTTATCCCCAAAATTCTAGCACATTACTGAAAGAAACTGATGAAGTTTTGCATAGGCATAGCAACAGTTCTTGTTTGGAGCTTAGAGAATTTCACATTGGCAAGTAGATTTTGTTGCCTCAAGTGCTCTACAATCTATTCCAGAATCCTAGCTGACTTTATGGAACTTCAAAATACAATTCCAAAACTATTCACAAAACCTGAGGATGGCAAAGAGTCCTGCAAAGAACAAACATGCTGATCCATGCATCTAGATTTTGAAACTTACTGCAATGTAGTGTTAACCAAGACAGTGTGTCAGCAATAGAAGGGATAGGGTTGACAGTCTAGTGATAAATTAATTTTTTTCTAATGTTAATTACTTTAAAATGGAGTTAGTTTATTAATGAAGTATTTTCTTAAACCACCCCACTCTCATACCACATAATTGAAACCCATCATTTTGGGGATGGAGTCGGAGAGAAAGACAGAGACAAAAGAGAAAAGAAAGGGTGAGGAAGTGAGATGGAGACACAGAGAGGCAAAGAAAGCAAAGAGAGGGAAGGGAGAAAAAAGACAGAGACTGAGAGACACAGAGAGAAAGAGGGAAGCGGGAAGCTTGTTAGGAGAAGGACAGCACGTTGAAATATTCTTTCACTTCCTCTGAAGGAAACATCATCTTAGGACGAGTTCCTCTTTGGCTCTTGACACGCGATCAGCACTCATGCCTATATATCTTTGTGATTATCAAGTCACAGCCATCTTCATGATCACTCAATATGGAATAATTAACACCAAGGCTCCAAGGCATGAGCCGCTTGACCACTCCAGAGCACAGAATTGATCTATCTGCATTCCTCTTGGAATTAGTTCTAATAAAATCTTTCATAGGATCAGGCAAAAATACATCTTTTGTAGTCTCAAGTACTGATCCATCCAAACAATAATTAGTTGTGAATCAAAATAAAAAAGAAAGCAAATCCAGGGAGTGTAGCTGATCTCTGCTTGAACTACTATGTGGCTTGCATGTAAAATTTGTCAAACTGTGCAAATTCAAAGCTGTGAGTTCCAATCGCAGCCCAGCCACTTTCTGGGTACTTTACACGAACATTTTCCCACAGGAGCTTGCCATTCAACAGGCCAGCAGAGAAATAACCCTTAATCATTAATGTGATTGTATACCATTTTCTTGCTGTAACTTCAACATGTCCTGAAGTATACACAATCCATCCACCTAGATCAGCTGAAACGTTGTAAGACCCATTTGCGAAAATCCAAAAGAAAACTCCTGCAGCAGCTCTAACCAAAATACCGCCTTTATTCACTCTTGCGGCAATGAATACACCATCCGAGGAGTCTCGATGTGACCGTCACACTGCACTGTTAGATTGGTCCATTTGTAATCTCCTCTAAAGCTGATCGTGTTGAAAGCATTAGCAGCCCAGGTAATAGGTCATTGTTGAGAACTTGCATAGTGTGTAGTGATGATCCCCAAAGTCTTCATTATTTATATAGTACACCAGTCTGATCAGCAAAATTTGGAGGTTCATTAAAAAATGGGTCATCCACATTGAAGTCATCCTTATAGGTATTGTGGAAGGGCTGGGACATGGGAAGAGGTGGGAAGCTGCCCTTGTAACCTGTGGTGAGCGTAGTGAGCGTGACGAGCTTATCCTCCTGCAGCTCCAGCGTGAAACTGCCGCCACTGTCAAGGAGCCATAGAGAATCCACTTGTTGAAACTGTAATCTGTCAAACAATGGTCCAATTTTGGTACACCACACCTGCAGCTCCGGGATTCTACTAAAAGACCCCTTAAACTTAAAGGTAGCAAATTAGTGTGAAACATTTGTAGAAAGGTAAAGATGGATGAATACACTCAGAGTGTTCGTGACTAAAAGTTTCAACCATGATGGTGAGGTTACCAAAGCCATCGGTCAGGGCTACGGAGCTCCCACCTTTCTCTAAACACACAACTGTATTCAGATAATTCCAGCCTGGTTGAGTAAACTGAGTTGTATGAGCTGATACCCAGATAGGAGATGCTACTACATAGTGCCCACTCCATGGCTCCTTGGCAGTCATCAATCCACATCGTCCATATGGCATTTCTTCATAGCAACTAGCCACCAAATTCCAAGCAATTGTGGAGGTTATGTTGCCATTAATGTAATTCTGATATAATATGTGACCCAAACAACCTACACCCATGTCGGTGTTTATAGTGCTAAAATCCTCAGAAGCCCAAAGCTTCTTTCTTCTCAGCTTTGCATGTCATGCTGCCTGGGTCCCAGGATAATGAGCCCTGATAACATCAACCACCTCCAGAGTTCTGGGTCAAGCAGCATGGAAAAAGAAATGGGTTCCCAGAGATTATCACTTGCTATGATTTTCACTTGTTGGAGACCTTGATAGTTCAGCATCTTCCTTAATATCTTTGGCATCAAATGGACTTTCACTCCAAATTCCAAGGTAATCAATCTGCAAGCCATGGTAGTGCTTGGCTCCTATGCTCCGGCTCACAACATCGAAGGAGGTCAGCTGCAGATCCACATAGGGTCAGCTCTCACCTCTGCCCAGCCAACCAGGGAGTGACCATCGCAGCCCTATAAGTATAATATCAGGGTTCCTCTTCTTAGCTTCCTTCATTAACCACCACTCATAGCCTCGAAAGTAATTCTTATCTAGTGCATAGTGCATGAGGGAGGGTTCACTGCCACCTGTTGTTTGCTTGCCACCACCTATTTCGACTTTTAGAATATGCAGAGAGGCACCGAAGTTTGGCTTAAAGAGATGATCCAGTGCTAAAGAACGATAGGGTTCTGTGTAATTTACTAGAAGTCGGGAGGTTGCCGGCCGCCGCTGATGGCGCCAATGCCCTCGAACTTCTGGCCCAGCGGGTCGGAGCCGCCGGGCGCCAGCAGCGCGCACACCAGCAGGCGTGGCAGGCAGCAGGGCTCGCCAAGCCCGCGGCGGCGGTGGCTTTCAGGCCGCGTTGCGGGGAACCTGCTAGCCGGGCTTCGGCCACTATGCGGGTCACATGACTGCGGCTAGTGATAAATTTGTATATCTCTGGCCAGCTGATATTTTTAAGGTGGTCAAGACAAGTCAATGGAGAAAGAACCACATTTTAAATAATGATGTGGAGACAATTTAATATGGAAATGGATGAAAATGGATACTAACCACTAATTTTGTGTCATGTACCTACATTTACTCAAGAAGAAAAAACATCAAATGATGAACTTAGAACTTAGAAGAAAAAAAGGTAAACCATTGTAACCCAGTTTTAAAATAGGCAAATAATCTGAATAAATTCTTCTTCAAGAAAGAAATGCAATTGATCAATAAGTGTCAGAACATACTCAATGCAATCATTCATTAATAAGCAGATTGATAGTTTGTAAGTGATTAAATAGGGAATTACAATTTGAACAGCAGTTCAACTCAAGAACATACACCCAAAAGAAGTCAAATCCATGACAGCTCACTAACTTGTTTTTTCAAATTATTTTGTTCTTTGACACTTGCATAAATATAGGAAATATAATAAGGTGTTTTACACCTTGCTCTCCATTACCATCACCCAAGTTCTCTACCTAATCTCCCTCTGACTTTCATGTCTTTTTGCATGTAGGATCCACTGGGTTTCATCTAGGATGTCTGCAACAGCAATTACCTGAGCATCTGCTGGGGCGTGGATGACCCATGGGTAAATTGTTAAATGAAGAGGTTCCCTTCTCCATTTGGCATTAATCTCCTTATTAATATCTTGGGGAACTGTATTATTTCCTGAGATCATCCCTCATCCATGGTGAAGTATTGTTAGACAAACTATTATGCAGTTCTTGTGGAAGTGAGCATTGCTTTGATAAATTATTGGGTGGTGCAGCCCTGTCATGATCAGAGGATACTGTCTGGTGCACCACTTCCAACCCACTGGCTCTTACATTCTTACTATTCCCTTTTCCATGAGAATCCTCCAAGGCTCTGAAAAGAATGTAGGCAATAGCCATTATTCTTGGATTACCCCTTCCTCTGTTGCAGAAGACATCATATACAAGGATCACAGGACATGGATAAAGCAAACTGGTATGGATCTAGAAGATTTCTCCTTGCTGGGTAGCCTTCATGGTGCCAAAAGGTATGATGTAAGCTGCCAGGGGGAAAAAACAATTAACAACCTTCCCCAAACTACAACACTGTAAGCTACAATAGCAACTCCTGTGGTAAGAGGGGAACATCGAGGGCAATAGTGGCATGTAGTGTAGGCGGGCAACCAACTTCTTTCTGATTGAATCTAAGGCCCTCTTTTTGGCAGGAAACACACATCTCATACTGTCAACCTAGCCAAACATGTGGAATGGACAACAACTAGATGGGAACAAACTATTTAGTGTTAGCTATAAGCACTTAATGGCCAACCACCATCTAAACACTTCCCATTTTACCCATAGATTAAAGAAACTCTAAGCACTTGACCAAGAACCTCTTGTAACAGAGTCTGTAATGTAGAAAACTACAACTGAGCAAAGTGTGGAATGACCTTGGAGTGCTTGGCTCTAAATAGGCCATCAAAATCACCCCTTTACTATCCCAAATTTACTTGTTAAAGCTTACAGCAGCATTATTCACAACAGCCCAGAGGTATAAGTCATCCAAATGCCCATCTATGGGTAATGGATGGACAAAATGTGGTATATCCATATGACAGTATACTATTTAGCCCTTAAAAATTGGAGTACTGACACAGACTTCAACATAGATGAACCTTGAGAACACTATGAAAACTAAAAGTGAAGACTTTCACATGAAAATTTAGAAAAAGACAAACTGCAGAGAAAATAAGTTAGCCAAAAGTTCCTCAGAACTTTCTGGTAAAGTTTTCCATGACTATATTTAAAATGGGTGGATTTTAGCACATGTAGTTATAACTCAATAAAATTGCTAAGTTGAGTTTGATTGGTAGTCAAAAATTATAATGAAATAACAGTGACTTTAATACAGTGCTCTTTAACTCTTTCCACTAAGTCTAAAAATGGCCAGCCTAGAGCAAATATGACAGTCCAGTGTTTCAATGACCCTGACAACTTTTATGAAGATTCCAAGGTTTGCTTGAATTCATAATTTGCCTTGTGGAAAGGGAATCACTTTTGTTCTACTCACTAACGGAAGTGACCTATAAAGAACCACTTTTCAAACAACTCGGATACAGATATTTCAGATATTTAATACATAAATGTGTTTTTAATTCAATTTCATTCATTTCAAATTGTATATACCAAACTACTAGAATAACACCTTTGAGTCTTCAGACTTGCAAACTTAGAAAAAAAACTTTAAACTTTAATCATCATGAGCACTGCAAATGGGGGTTTGTTATTACATCACCCCAAAACTGAAGGTACCCACTCATTGATAGAATTTATTGGTAAGCAGTGGGGAAAAGTGAGACAAGCAATGCATGTATATAAAAACCAAGAATCACATTTGTCATTGTTTGAAATGTGTCCCCCCACAGTCTCATGTGTTTGCCAAGGTCATGGCACCTTGAGAGGTGGAGCCTTGCTGGAGGAAAGTAGTCACAAGGGGTGGGCACTGAGATGGATTAGACCTACCTTACCTCCAGGAGAAGTCTGCCTTTGCAGCAAGCAGTCTTGCAGCTCTCAGCCTCTAAGATGTCTGTAGTGATGTAGCCTCTTCCAGTTTTGGCCAGCCAGCCATACCTGCCTCTGCTTTGAAAGACTGTATCTCTTTTCTAGAACCACAAGCTGAATAAATCTCCCTTTCTCTCTTAAGTTGCTTGACTTTGGATGCTCTCTCACAGCAATAGTTAGAAGTAACCATTACAGAAATTAGTACTAGGAGTGGGGCATTGCTGTACCACAATGTGAAGCTGTTTGTGAAGCTGAGAAAAATTGGTACCCAGCACTATGGCCAATGCTGTGATGTGACTAGTGTGCCTTTGGAACTGTTTTTTGGGAGAAATATGGAGAACTTTGGGACTTTGTGCTGGAAAGTCTTTATGTCTCAGTGATGGGGCCAAATGGGCCTTTCATTTAAGAGCTCTGAAGAGAGCAATGCTGTGAGAGATGCAGGCAGTGGAAACCTAGCTTGTCATGATCCAGAGGGGAACAGAGACTGTACTTGCAACTGGACAAGTGACACATGGAGCCATGTATTGGCGGAGAGTTTAGTGAAGTTTTGCCTTCATCCTAAAAGCTTCCCTGAAGTTAAAATGGAGTGCTTGGCAGAGGAAATTTCAAGGCAATGTAGTCTTGATAATGTGATATGGCTACTTTTTAGTTGTCTTCAAAATTATGAAAAAAGCAAAGAATCAGTCTGGAAGAAACAAAAACTATAAGATCTAATGATGATAATGATGATGGCTGTTAAAGAGATTAGCTCCATTAGTAAATATAAGAGGCTCACCTGTTGGACTTGGAGCTGCAAGATCTGGAGTTTTCCTGCTGGTTTTCAGTCTTGTTGTGGACTAATTTTTCCTGGATATACCCCCATTCCTTCCTTTTGGAATGGGAATGTTTATTTTGTGCCATTGTATGTTGGAAGTGTGTAACTTGTCTTTTGATTTTATAGGAGCCTTTGGATTTTGGACTTTTGGACTATGTTGGAGCTACTGATGTAGTCTATGAAGACCTTTAAAGTTAGACTGAGTATGGTTTACATAATGAGATGGCAATGAGCCTGTGGAGGCCAAAGGTGAAGTGTCATGGTTTGAAATGCATCCCCCATAGTCCTCTCCTTGAGAGGTGGAGCCTTGCTGGAGAAAGGCAGTTATAAGGGGTGGGCCTTGAGGTGCATTAGACCCATGCTACTTCCAGGAGAAGTCCACTTTGCAGCTCTGAACCTCCAAGATGTCTGCAGCATCTAGCCTCCTCCAGCTTTGGCCAGCCAGCCATGCCACCTCCACCTTGAAAGAGTGTATCTCTCCGCTGGAACCATAAGCTGAATAAATCGCCCTTTCTCCCTTAAGTTGCTTGACTTTGGGTTCTCTCTCACAGCAACAGTTAAGAATAACCATTACAAGATTTCTCTAGCTTTTCTTTAGTTTTGAAAAGATACTGTTGAAATATAGTTGGACGACTGAAGAGACTAGTAACAAAATGGTCTTTTTGAGCTTTTACTACCTCCAGCTCAGAAGGATGATCTCCATCTCCCCACATTGTGTGGGAACCATTCCTCACTTGCCTTTCCTCCTTTTTGGAGTTGTATCAGTGTCATCACAAAAGGAGTTGGGGTTGAGGCTCAATGACAGAAAAATTCAGCATGCTTGTTTTAATATCCAGCAATAAGATTTCAAAAATTTAAAAAGAAGATCATTAGTTGAATGTAAGTCATGTGACAGGGGAAAAAAGTTGACTCCTAGTGTACTTTACAGTCAGTTGAAGACAGCAGTAGATGTAAGGAACAAAGATATGAGAGGCCTTAGGCTGGCCTGGGTCCAAGAGCATGAGCCCCACAGCACAGTTTGCTCTTTTTCACATCTTTTATTCCTGATTTGGAGAACACACAAATTTCCAGTTGGTTTCCAGAACCTTGAATGAAACCTTTTAGCTCAGCTAGAAGTATAAAAGCCAGATTTTTTTTCTCTGTATCCACTGGTCAGCTGAGTCTCTCAAGTGTTCCACTCTCTGCCCTTTCCTTTCTCATATGGTACTAAACACTGCCGTGCACTGATGAGCACATTCAGATGGATGACTAATCATCTCTCAACTATCAGCTCTCATTTATCACTGCCAGATAATTTGAATTGCAAAGATCTGTAGAAAGCTTCCCTTTTGAATATTTATTGACATTTTAGCAACTCTTCTTAATTAAGTAGTTTATTGGAATGAACAAGATCATTGTTTATTCTGGTCCAACACAAGTGTGAAGATTCAAAATGACACCATTCCTTTAGTAGAAGGCACCAGGAGGACTTGGCCAAAAAATCTCTGTACTGCTACAGAGGTTGATTTTTTTTCTCTGATGGAAAGTGAGGGTCCATGTAAGCTGATGTGCGGCTGTGCTCAGATAAATGTAAAACATTTGCTGATTTTGAGAATTCAAATGTCACACAGGAAAGACAGAAGTAGAAAAACACACGTCATGAAGATGCAGTGGAGAATAGGAGCACATATCCAAGCCAGTCTCTCGGAGTCAAAGGTGAAGAGAAAACAGTCCTTGAGTTTGCCTTGAGTTAAGTGTGTGGATGGTCGTGCTGAAAAGCTGGATAGCTGAAGCATGGCATGGCAGTGCGATACTCCAAAGCTCTGTTTCTGCTTTAAGTTGTTCCAGTGGCTATTTATCCTTTCCCAACACAGAACAGGCACTAAAGACCACCTGTCCCTTGTATAGGCCCATAGTAATTTTGTTCTATAAGGTTACATATTGTGAATCCTAAGTTTGTGAGGGTTTCTGTATTCCTGCTGTGAATCAAATTAAAAAAAGCAATGTGCTTACATCTGTGCAATGAGTTTGATATTTCACAGCTAGCAAAGGCTAAGCATACATGTTACTGTCCTCCATCACTTCCTTGCAGCACTTGGGCCATGCAGTCCTTGTCTAGAGTGGTAGAGCCTCCCTACTTCTTCAGCTGTCTGTAAGGAAACCCCAAACAGGAAAGAAATAACCACCTTTTAAAGAGTTCATATATTGACTTATTAGAGAAATGAAATGAAATGAAAACTCATTGTTTTCATTTATGACTATTTTCAAATATCTATATATTCAGTGTCAACTATTTTCACTTAGCTGTTTTCTAGATGCAAATGTTGGTTTCTAAACAAAAAATTGCTTCATATATTACTTGAAACAATGATTCTTTTTGGTTTTGTAGGACCAGAGATATGCATTTTACTAATTGAAATTATTTCCTGGTTATTTGTTAGCAATTGCATTGGGCACTTTTTGTGTTTTATTCATGTTGTCAGTAGTAATAAATGAGATTTTTTAAACTTCAATTTGTTTAAGTTAAAAAATAATTTAAGAATAAATTTGTAAGTATAGGTGTCATACTGAAATACAGGTGTCAACTCGATGGTTGAAGCTTAGAGCTCTAGGCACATTTGTAAGGAATAAGTATTTGAGTTAAGCCCAGATGTAACCTGTAGGATAATGTCTAGTTGATGGGGAAACCCTGTCCATGGTGACCATGACTAGCCCCTGGGCAATCCTTTGGTATACTTGACCAGGTATGCTGGCCTGCCAAGTAAGGATTGTCCCTCTCTCAGCTGTTATATGAACATGATACAGCCAGTGCTCTTGATCCTCATGTTATTGTGGGCTCTCCTGTCAAGGTGGACAAAGAGCTATACAATCAGACTAGTGTAAGCCAAAATTAAACCCCTTAATTCCTTAAGCCATCTGGTTATTGTTGTGGCCTGGATGGAGCTTGAGGCTTACATCCTCAAGATCTTTTGACTGGCACTGGTCACATTATTCAGTTGTCTGGAAACTCAACAGTGAGTGGATTATCATGTGTCCTTTCTCAGAACAAATATTAACATGAAATCTTTTAAGTGAGAATATAAAGGTCAAAGCCATGGGCACTTGATTCTATTAACACCATGTAGTTGAAGTAGAATTTTCCTTATCCTCTAAAGTATGCAAAAAGTTATTATGGTATTAATAGAGTAGGAAACTTGGTCTTCATCTTGTACTGCATATAGCAGTATTCAGATGGGATGGACTTCTTTAAGTGTAAAGTCACTAGATCGCCTTTTGCCTACTTGAAAGTATATGAATTTCTACTTGCCAGTGAAACCTAAAAATTCGGATCATATTTTTTAAACAATGATACAGTTCTTATTACTAAACTTAGGGTCACAACTCATGCCCTGACAGGCCAGATTCAATCACTCTGTGTCTTGGCCTATCATTGTCTTTACTCTAAGTGGTTGAACAAGTTCTTAGCACTTCGTGAAACCTCCTTCCCCTCTAGTTGGAACTAGGCCCTTTTCTGAACCCAGCATGAGATTCCTAGAGTGTGTGGGAGAGTGGAATTCTTTGGGGTACTTTTCTTCAACTGTTCAGAAAGCCAAAGTGGAGAATACTAGTTTTTATTTTTTGAATAGTCTTATTCCTGCCGATCTGCTTCCTTTGTTTTTCTAGCCACCTACCTTCAGAAAATGAGCATTTTAAAAAGAAGCAAATTCTTGAAACCTCTAGAAATTTCTTTTTTTTTAAAAGATGAGCTGGCTCTGTCTTGGCCTAGATGCTATAGAAGCAGAGCTTGGTAAAACTGGACAAAGTCTTGGGTTGTTTTGGGGCATGAACCAGAAACAAAACTCCAAATGCAAATTTTGAATACAAACTGATTTATTCACTGGGTCACACAAATCCAAAAGCAAAGGGCCCCAAACAGTGTTACAAATGTATTATTATAGGGGTCCACATCTTGATTAAAAAAATAGAAAAAGAAGAGTAGAATCCTTTTTGACAATTATCTACTTAAGGAATATAGCAGTCATTTTTGGCAACTATTTACTAAGGAACTAAGAAGTCACTATAATAGATACCGTGGGAATATGTGATGTTTGCTGAGGGCAATACTAGGGAGAGTCAATATGACCTGACCTTATTTAGGCTCTCATCCCATTGTGAGTTCCCTTAAGAATTTCCTATCTCTGTGTTCAAGGGGTTGTGAGCCCGACTTGCGAGATGAGCTTCCTATAGTTGTCCTGCCACAGTAAAAAGGAATAAACACAAACTAGTTTTGCCTCTCCCATGGGGTGTTGTGAACTGGCTAGTGAAGGGTCGGGCACCTTCCTTCACCCAAATCAGTATCCTTCTGGGTCAGGGAAGTCATATCTTTTGTTTGACAGGGGAATTCTTGGGAGAATAGAAGGTTGCAAAGTTCCATGGCCACCTACACTGTTTCCACTATAACCAGTCCTTTCACCAATAGCTCTAGCAGCTAGCCTGCAGCAGGAAGTAATCTGCAGCAAGAAGTAACCAAGAGTGGGAAATAAGCAGAACCCACACAGAGCCTTCAGAGCAATAGGGGTAGATGTTATTTTATAAACATGGCATTCTTCTTGCATTATTAATACTTTTTGAAGTGGTAACTTTGTCATTTTGACCTTTATTTTAGTCCATTTAGTTGCTACAACTGATTACCATAAACCAGATAGCTAACGAACCTTGTATATATTTTTAGTTTGAGAGGCTGAGAAGTCCAGCACCAATGTGCTGACACATTCAGGGCCTTATAAAGGTTACTATTGGTTAGTCATGGCCTTACAGTGCAGTCCTTACATGGTAAAGGAATTAGACAGACTTCAGATTCCCTTATAAAGTCACCAATCCTGAGACAGCACCAGGGCAAGCGAGAGCCAGATGGGCACTGGGCGACTCTGTGCCTCGCGGAGGAAAAACAACTAAACATGGGCAAAGGAGATCCTAAGAAGTCGAGAGGCAAAATATCATCATATGCATTCTTTGTGCAAACTTTCCAGGAGGAGCAGAAGCAGAAGCACCCGGATGCTTCAGTCAACTTCTCAGAGTTCTCTAAGAAGTGCTCAGAGAGGTGGAAGACTATGTCTGCCAAAGAAAAAGGAAAATTTGAAGATATGGCAAAGGCGGACAAGGCTCATTATGAAAGAGAAATGAAAACCTACATGCCTCCCAAAGGGGAAACAAAAAAGAAGTTCAAGGATCCCAATGCTCCCAAGAGGCCTCCTTCGGCCTTTTTCTTGTTCTGTTCTGAGTATGGCCTCAAAATCAAAGGAGAACATCCCGGTTTATCCATTGGTGATGTCACAAAGAAACTGGGAGAGATGTGGAACAGCACTGCTGCTGCTGATAAGCAGCCCTATGAGAAGAAGCCGCGAAGCTGAAGAAGTATGCTGCCTACAGAGCTGAAAGAAAGCCTGATGGAGCCAAAAAGACAGTTGTGAAGGCTGAGAAGAGCAAGAGAAAGAAGGAAGAGGAGGAAGGTGGTTCTAGTGCAGTTTTTTTTTTCTTGTCTATAAAATATTTAACCCCCTGTACACAACTCACTTCTTTTAAAGAAAAAAATTGAAATGTAAGGCTGTGTAAGATTTGTTTTTAAACTGTAGAATGTCTTTTTTTGTATAGTCAACACACTACCAAATGTGTCTTTAGATAGCCCTGTCCTGGTGGTATTTTTCAATAGCCACTAACCTTGCCTGGTACAGTATGGCGGTTATAAATTGGCATGGAAATTTGAAGCAGGTTCTTGTTGGTGCACAGCACGAATTAGTTATATCTGGGGACAGTAGTTTTCTCATCTTCAGTTGTCTCTGATGCAGCTTATACAAAATAATTGTTGTTCTGTTAACTGAATACCATCCTGTAATTGAAAAAAAAATTGCAGCTGTTTTGTTGACATTCTGAATGCTTCTAAGTAAATACAATTTTTTATTAAAAAAATAAAGTCACCAGTCCTAAAATGAAGGTCTTCTCTTATTCTAATCACTTTCCAAAGTCAAAATTTCAGCATAAACTTTAGGGAAACATGAATATCAGACTAGAACAACATTGTGTGTGTGTGTGTGTGTGTGTGTGTGTGTGTGTGTGTGTGTGTGTATGTGTGTGTGTGTGTCTGTGCGCATGCTTGCATGTCTGTGTCTGGTAGCTCTAGCTACAGGATTGAAGTTTGCATGTAAACCACCAACAGTGTCACAACCGACATTATAATAATAAAGGTTGTATAAGCTTCTGACTAAATATTGTGACATTAAGGGTATGATAAATTTATAAATTAGAAGACTGTAATAATGTAGGGTATATATGATGAACTTATAACTAACATTATACTAATGAAGAAAAGTTCCAAGAACTCCACAAAAAGCAGGAACAAGAAAAATGTATTAAATTTCTCCACTCTTATTCAATGTAGTGCTTGAAGTCTCACCCATAGCATTATGAAAGAAGGCAATAAAAGAAACACAAATAGGAGAGCAGAAGAAAAGTGGATACTTATTTACATATGATGTTATAGAACCTTAAGATTTTACAAGAAAACTTACAACTGATAAATACTTCAGAAAAGGAGCAGGATAAAAATCAACATAAAATTTAATAGTCTTCCTATATATCAAAAGTATGCATGTGATAAAAGAAAAAAAGACTAAGGAAACAAAAGAAAAATAATCTAAAATACATCTTGGAATAAACCTAACCAAATGTCATGTTCTGTATATGAAATACTTCTCATAGATTCATGTGTTTGGGTACTTGGTTCACAGATTGTGGTGGTGTTTTGAAAGGCTGTGAAACATGAAGAATATGGAGCCTCACCAACGGAGGCTCCAGCCTGCCTCTATGTACTGTTCTATCCATCTTTCTGTTTTGCCAAGATGTGAGGAGGTATGGAATCCCAGATGCACATTCTTGCCTCTATGAAACTGCTTTACACTCTCTCCATGATATACTGTATTCTCCAAAACAAACCAAAATAAATTCTTTCTGCCTTAAATTGCTTCTTGTCAAGTATTTGGTTATAGCAACAAGAAAAATATCCAATTTGTCAGTGATATATAAACACTAAAGAAATTAAAGACACTAGAAGATGAGTAGATTTCCGTGTTAATGAACGGACATCAATACTACTATAAGAATGGGTACGTTACCAAAAGCAGCCAACAGATTTAATGTAATCAACAACATTCCAATGTCAACCTTCACAGAGACAGAAAAATTCCTAATATTCATATATAAGTTAAAAAGACACCAAACAGCCAAAGAAATCAAGAACAAAGAAACAGTGTTAAAGATACCAGAGTATCTACTACTGATTCTACCTCAGAGCCATGGCAATAAAAACAATGTATCAAAAAAGTCATACAGCCTTTCCCCACCCACCCAGGAGTAGTCCAGCTGGGACTCACGGCGATCTAGTAAGCTCCCGCCACCCAACCCCAATTCCCAGGCAGCCTACTGGACCCAGCCCAACCCCAAACCCCAGGCCAAATAATTAATCCCATAATGATAGACTCCAACCAAAACAAACACATGGAAAATAGCCAAGAAAGCCTGACCCAGGATAACAATTCATCAATCATCAATTTATGCAGTTTATACGAAATAATTGTTGTTCTGTTAACTGAATACCATCCTGTAAATGCAAAAAAAAAAAATTGCAGCTGTTTTGTTGACATTCTGAATGCTTCTAAGTAAATACAATTTTTTATTAAAAAAATAAAGTCACCAGTCCTAAAATGAAGGTCTTAACATGATCTTTACCATGTTCAATACTATGAAACAGGAAATCTGGGAGGAATTAAATAACTGCATCAATCACTTTGAAGAAGAACCCAACAGACACTTGGAGGAATTGAGAAAAACAGTTCAAGAAACAAAAACAGGCATAGAGCAGTTAAAATAGACTCAAGCAGAGTTTAAAACTGAACTAAAAGACAAGTTATCTTCAACCCAGAACTCAATAGAGAGTCTTATCAGCAGAACTAATGAAGCAGAAAATAGAATTTCAGACCTTGAAGACAAAGTGGGAGTATTAACCAGCTCAATGGAAGAGGTTGTTAAAGCCAAAAAGATACTTGAGAAAAATATCCAAGAGATATGGGACACCCTGAAGAAGCCTAACATGCGTATTCATGGAATACCAGATCAAGAATCTCAAAATACCACCCCTGAGGAAATTTTTCAAACGATCATCAAGGAAAACTTTCTCATCTAAAAAAAGAGAGGTGCATCCATATACAAGAGGCATTCCACAGCCCAAACAGATATGACCAAAATAGAAACTCACCATGGCAAATAATAGTTAAAACACTTTACATTCAAGATAAAGAAATGGTGCTGAGAGCTTCAAGGGGAAAAATAAAAAGTCACTTCTAAAGGTGAGCCTATTAAAATAACAAATGACTTCTCAATGGAAACAGTAAAAGCAAGAAGAGCTTGGAGAGACATACTTCAAGTATTGAATGAGCAAAAATGTCAACCCAGGCTGATATACCCTGCAAAACTATCTGTCATGATCGAGGGAGAAAGAAAAAATTTCCAGCACAAAGACAACTTGAAGGGATACATGTCCACCAATCCAGGCCTTCAAAAAATGCTAAAAAAGATACTCAACCTTGAAGAAAAAAACAGGCATATCCAGGAGAACAGAAGAGAAGTATAATACTACCAAAACCTAAAAGTGAAACAATATACTTACAAAAGCCACTAAACTTAATAAATGTCCAGAATTAAAAATAGTTTCTCCATTGTAACATTAAATGTTAATGGAATTAACTCACTGATCAAGAGACACAGATTACAAAAGGATTAAAAAATCACAATCCATCAATCTGGTGCCTGCAGGAAACCAATCTCACCACAAAAGATAGGCACATATTAAAACTAAAAGGCTGGTCAAAAATTCTGCAAGCTAATGGAACCAGAAAACAGGCAGAGGCAGCCAATATACTATCGGGCAAAGTAGACTCCAAACAAAAAAAAATCATAAGAGACACAGATGGATACTACATTTTAGTCACAGGGACAATTCACCAGGAAGACTTCACAATACTGAACATATATGCACCCAATATGCCCCCCCACATTCATTAAGCAAACCCTACAATGTCTAAAGTGAGAAATCAATACCAAAACGATAATTCTTGGGGATTTCAACACTGCCCTCTCATCATGGGAAAAATCAACAGGTCAAAAATTTAACAGAGACACTTTGGAACTTAATCAAACCCTTACTGAAATGTACCTTACAGATATCTCTTGAACTTTTCATCCACACACCAAAGAATACACATTTTTCTCAGTCAGCACACAGAACTTTCTCAAAAATAGATCACATATTGGGCCACAAAACGAATCTCCACATACATAGGAAAGTTGAAATTCTAGCCTGTAACTTATCAGACCACCACCGCCTAAAGCTTGACATCCACAACACAACAAACAAGAGAAAATACACTAACTCCTGGAAACTTAACACTCTGATGCTGAATGAGAATTGGATTCAGGAAGAAATTAAAAAGGAAATTCAAGATTTCCTAAAAGTGAATGAAAATGAAAATACAACTTACCAAAATCTCTGGGACACAATGAAAGCTTTCCTAAGAGGTAAGTTCATAGCTCTTAATGCCTACATCAAAAAAAGGAAACGTCAGAAATAAATAACTCAGCAATGCAGCTTAAAGCTTTAGAGAAACTAGAGCAATCTGATCCCAAAAGCAGTAGAAGGGAGGAGATTAGCAAAATAAAGGGAAAATATCGAAATCGAGATTAGGAAAATGATACAGAAAATCAACTAGTCAAAAAGCTGGTTTTTTGAAAAAATCAATAAGATTGATACACCCCTAGCTAAATTAACCAAAAGCAAGAGAGAGAAAACCCAAATTAACAAAATTAGAAATGAACGTGGAGTTATCACTACGGATACCCAAGAAATCCAGAGAATTATAACGTCATATTTCAAAAACTTATACACGATGAAATTTGATAACACAAAAGAGATGGATGAATTCCTAAGTAAACACAACATACCTAAATTGAATCAGGAAGTTGTGAATTATTTAAATAGTCCTGTAACATATGAGGAAATCGATGAATTAATCTCGAATATTCCCACCAAAAAATGTCCTGGACCAGAAGGATTCAGCACAGAATTCTACCAGATATTTAAGGAGCTAATAGACCAATAATCCTTAAACTGTTCCATCAAATAGCAAACAAGGAACACTACCAAATTCCTTTTATGAAGCTAATATCGTCTTAATCCCAAAACCTAATAAAGATACACTTAAAAAAGAAAACTACAGGCCAATCTCTCTGATGAAAACAGATGCAAAGATTCTCAACCAAGTCTTAGCAAATCGGATTCAAAAACATATCAAAAAGATCATCCACGGAGATCAAGTAGCCACTAGGAAAATGAAATACTTTGGTATAAACCTAACCAAGGAAGTAAGAGACCATTACAATGAAAACTTTAAAACCCTAATGAAAGAAATTGCAGAAGACACCACAAGGTGGAAAGACCTCCCATGTTCCTGGATTGGCAGAATCAACATCATAAAAATGACCATCCTACCAAAAGCAATATACAGATTCAATGCTATACCAATCAAAATCCCAAAGCAATTCTTTAAAGAAATTGACCAAACAATCTCAGAATTCATATGGAGGCACAAATGACCCAGGATAGCAAAGACAATCCTGAGTAACAAAAACACTGCTGGAGATATCACCATACCAAACCTTAGTCTATACTACAAGTTCATAGTTGTAAAAACAGCCTGGTACTGGCTCCAAAATAGACACACAGATCAATGGATAAGGATTGAAGACCCAGATATAAGCCCGCACAAATACAGCCATCTGATCTTTGACAAAGGGGCCCACAAAATCCAATGGAAAAAGAACAGCATCTTCAACAAATGGTGCTAGCAAAACTGTATATCCACATGCAGAAGATTAAAACTGGACCCATACTTGTCACAATGTACAAGAATTAATTCCAAATGGATCAAGGACCTCAATATAAGGCCAAAGACTATAAAAGCCATAGTTGAAAGGGTAAACTCCCTCAAGCTGATTGGGTTAGGCCAACAGTTCCTAAATGGACATCCAATGGCACAGTCACTATAACCAACACTCAACAGATGGGATCTTGTGAAATTAAAGAGCTTCTATTAAGATAAAGAGATTGTAATTTGAACACAAAGGCAACCCACAGAATGAGAGAAAATCTTCACAAACCACATATCTGATAGAGTTCTATTATCCAGAGTGCACAAAGAACTTAGAAAACTGTACATCAAGGAAACAAATGGGTTAATTAAAAAATGAGCCTTGCAACTTAAAAGAAACTTTACCAAAGACGAAATTAAAATGTCTAACAAATATCTTAAAAAATACTCCACATCCTTAGCCATTAGGGAAATGAAAATCAAAACTTCCCTGAGATGTCATCTCACCCCTGTCAGGATGTCAAAATTCCACAATACAAACAATACCAAGTGCTAGAGAGGATGTGGAGAGATGGGAACTCTCCTACATTGCTTTGGGAGTGCAGGCTCCTACAACCACTCTGGCGAGCCACCTGGCAATTCTTAAAGAAGTTAAAGATTGAAATGCCATATGACCCTGCTATTTCACTTTTGGAAATAATCCCCCACAGCAAAAATTCACCTCGATAGCACAAGCACGACCATGTTCATAGCAGCACTGTTTACAATAGCAAAGTCATGGAATCAACCCAAATGTCCAACAGTTGACGAGTGGATAAAGAAAATGTAGTACATTTATGATGAATTAATGCAATTTGCTGAGCAATGGATGGAATTAGAAACAATTATATTGAGTGAACTATCCCAGACACAGAAAATTAAGCGCCGTATGTACTCCCTAATAGGTGGATCCTAGTACCAACCACTTATAGATATTCAAAGACAAATCTCTGTAATACCTACAGTAATTATAAATATTATAACCAGGAGAGAAGGGGAAGGAGGGCCCCACCAGAAACAAGGAGAGAGGGGACCATATTACAGCAGAGAAAATATGCCACCATCAAGGACTGCAAGTAAGTAATGAGACATCTGGCTAAGTTCATAGACTTTCCTTCCTGATCATTTGCAACTGATGGGGTATAATCTCACCAGAAGGAGAGGGCATATAGGCTGCCTGATAGAAAGTAACCATTTTGCAAATGGGTGATTGACCCCTTTCTCACTGTGGTCTCCTACTTTTATTCCACCTACCTTTGAATATACTCTTATAACAAGACTCTAATAGGTTTTTATCTCTGGCCAGGGGGTCACATCCAATACTCATCAGGATGGAGCCAAGGGCATTGAAGGAGCAGCAAAACCGAAAAAAAAAATCAACAAACCATAATTCAGAACATCAGAGACTCTATATCAACCACCTGGAACTGGGCCAGCCTAATCTCTCCCCATCCTGAAGCTCAGGGACATTTGCCGAAGAGGGGGAGGTAAGATTGTAAGAGCACAAGGATGGGAGGAGCAATGATATGCAAGATACTCCACACAAGTTAGGGCCCAAGCAATCATAATAGGACTTTGCATGACCTGCACTGTGTCCAACACATTATTGACTCCCAAAGTCTAGCATGGACTAAAGGCACTAGGATCCTTGGAGGCTAGAGACTGACAGTCACAGTAGTGTTCCTAAGCTGAAGGGGAACACACGAAAGGGTTCTGGGAAATGCTGCTGGGTCCTTGCACCTCATCGGAGAGGAGGGCCCAGAGGAGAGTTTGGCATGCACATTAAAGGGTGCTCTGGGGATTGGGGGGGGGAGGCACTGGGGGATGGGAAGGGAGGGGAGAGGGGAGAGGGGAGCATGGGGGTCGGAGGGGAGGTGGAGGGAGGGAGAGGATTAGTGTTCCTGTTAAGTTTGTATGAGTGGAAATAATAATAATAAAAAAATGTTTAAAAAAGTCATACAGATTAATGGTCTGAAGCAGAGAACCCACATCTAAATCCACATACAGTCATCTGATTTAAAGAAAGTATTTATTCAGTATGTGTGTGTGTGTGTGTGTGTGTGATGTCTGCGTGTCTCAGAGGTCACTGTGTGTGCCTATGGAGGCTCAAGCTAACTTTAGAAAGCCTTCTGGATTGCTTCTACCTCCTTTTTGCTTTGCTCTGGAATTTCCCAAACTCCGTCTCCCAAAGCCAAAACTGTTACCAATATCATTTCTTCCTGGTATTATCACATGGAACCTGGGATCCAAATTCAGGTCCTTCTGCTCTTAAGGCAGAGAATTTCAAACCCTGAGTCATCTTTCTTGCATAACTATCTGATTTTTTGAAAAAGTTTCCCAAAACACACGTGGGAGAGAAGAAAACAGCTCCAACAAATGATGTTGGGCAAACCAGAAATCCACATATAGAAGAATGAAAGTAGTATTGCATCTCTTATGCCAAAGAAACCAAACAAAACTCCAAATAGATCAAAGATTACTTTAAGACTCAAAACTTTGAAAATTATAGAGGAAATTATAGGGAAAGTACCTCAAGATGCAGGCATAGGCAAGGACTTTATGGCGAGAACTGCAACTTTTCAGGGAATAAAACCTAAAATTGATTAAGGATATTTCATAAAATTAAAAAACTCGAGTCCAAAATGTAGGATAAAACATCTGTGTTGGGTATGCATCTTACAAAGGATAAATATCTAGAATGTATAAAGAACTGAAGAAACTAAACCCCTCATGATCTGATCGATAAATGGACTATTGTATTGAACATATACTTATCCAAAATTGATGTACAAATAACAAATGTGCATATGAAAAAATGTTCAATGTCCTTACTATGAAGAAATGTTGCATCTTATCCCAGTCAAATGTTATTGAGAAAACAAATAGCAACAAATACTGGTGAAATAGGGGGAGAAGCCCCTTAGTCATTGCTGATAAGAATGTAAACTATTCTATCCATTGTGGAGATCAGCAGAGAGACCCAAAAGCGAAAATTAGAACTACAATGTGCTCCAAAACTGGCATGTCTGAGTACATGTCATGAAGATGCTTGTTGTGCTTAACATAGCAATATTCACAGAAGCCAAGTCATAGAATCAGCCTTGGTGTTCATCAACAGATGAATGGATAAAGATACATGGCATAGAAAAAAACAATTTGGCCATTAAGAAGAACGAAACCATATGGTTCTAGAAAATGGGTGCAACTGGAAATCTTCATGATACGCAAACTATTGAAATATCACATGTTCTGTCATTTGTGGATCCTAGATTTTATATAAATACATAAAGACACTTAAGTACTTCATAAAAGGAGAAGTGAAACTGGGGGGATGAGAGGACTAAAAATAGGGGGGGCAGAAAAGGGTGGTTGGTAAGTATAAACAAGGTTCATAATATTGTGAAACAACATGTTGTTTATGTTTCTTTGTGAAACCCGTTGCCATGAAGTGAATGTATGTCAATAAGGGAAAAAACAACATAGTAACAAAAATGGATTGCTTTTGTTTAGCTCATAAGTTGACTGGACAGGACCATCGGTAGAATTAGAATTTTAAAATAGGTCCTTAGAAACTTTTCACATTAGCTGGAAACAAAAAGCAAAACAAAACCACAGACCATTCAAAATGTATGTCAAATATAATATGCAAATTCTTGAAAACTTTATTGAGAAGAGAGGGATTCCGGAGAAGTACTTGAAGAAAGAGTAACTAGATTCTCCCCCTTCCCCCAATTAATGAAAGACTAAATCAAAGTACCAGGAAGTCAGAGAACAGAAAGACGGTTTATGAAACTGACACAAAAGAATATCACTACATTAAATGTAAATAAAAATAAACCATGTGAAACTTTTGAAAGAAGCTGGTGGTGTGCTTTACCTATAAATGATCAAGGATAAAAACGACAATATGCACTTGGTCAGCAACTAAGCAAGGAAGAGGAGAGTGAAGTATTTGATAAAAAGGAAAGGAAATAGATCAACTTAGAATTCATTTCCAGAGAAACAATTTTTCAAAAGCGAAGGGAAAGAGAAGACCTTTTCATGAACAGAAATAATTCACCATGATCAGCTTTTCCTGTAGAAAAATTTGAAATTCCTCCAGATTGAAATGACCCTGGTCTAAAATGTGGATCTGCATTTAAAAAAGTGAACATTCTGCAATGTAATAAAGACTGATACAATAAAGCATTCTGGCTTTCATAACATCTGAAAGATAAATGTTTAATGAACATTATAGTCATGCATTGGAAGAGTGTATCATTTGATGAGTGAAATTCGTGATAACAGTGCCAAAAGGAACAGGAGAAAAGCCAAACAGGGATTGGCAGTAAGTTACTGTACTGTCATTTAACTGAGCTTTGATGAAGGTATGCATTGCAAAGTCCAGGCAAGTAAAATTGTTATGATAAAATGGAGCCATATGAAATGCTGTTTAACTCAGAGAATTCAGAAAAAAAGAGAAAAATGCAATTAGTACAAAAAGTAGAAAATTAGTAGATTTCAATTCATCTATATAAAGAATTATTTCAAATCTCCATAAAAGTTCCAATGACCTACTTCACAAAAACCCACAGGGAAACACAGAACAGTGCTCCCGAGCAGACATCACTGCTGGACATGTTGCAGCACCTGCTCTTTATCTGATAACAGTCTTCCTTTCTGTGCTGCTCCCTTACAGTGCTCATCACTGTTTGGACTATTCCCTGGTGGGCCTCTCTGCCTCCCTTAAGACATGAGCAATGTCTGAAACCTACATGGAAGTGGCCAGCACAGTTTTCATTTGTGGTATTTAGTGTTTCAAGTCAAGATTATTAACTTATTTGGAATCTCTACTGCAGCATTCTCTGTTTCTTTTTTAAAATTAATTAATTTATTTTTTCCACTCATACAAACTTGACAGGTACCCCATTCCCCTTCCTCCCTCCACCCCTCCCTGAATCCCCTTGTTTTCTTCTCCTTTTTCCCCTTCCTCCCCCCCACCTCCCTTTCTTCCATTATGCTCCCCCCCCCATTCCTGGAGCATCCTTTACTGTGCATGTCAAACTTCCCTCTGGGTCCTCCTCTTTGATGAGGTGTAAGGACTCAATGGCATTGCCTAGAGCTCTTTCTTGTTGTCCCCTTTAGTATGGGAACTCAATTGTGGCTGTGAATCCCTTGCCTCTAAGGATCCTAGTGGCAGCATTCTCTGTTTCTAGATGACTATTGTCCTGTCTTTACCCAAGTCTATAAGTTTAGTATTCTTTAGCTTCTGGAATTTTTGCAACAGCAGTTTTTAAGTCTGCCAAATTCAACATCCTCTTTTTACAAAGACATCTGTCTTCTTGTTTATTTCCTAGTTATGCCCACATCTTCTGATACCTTTGCTATCTCATAATTTCTGTTTGAAAGCTGCAGATTACAGAGAGATCACTGTAGGAGCACTGCAGCAGCCCCGAGGAGCACTGCAGCACCTTGAGGAGCACTGCAGCAGCCCCGAGGAGCACTGCTTTCTGGTGTGTGGTTTCTCCCCTCTATGCCGCCCCAGCCAGCTATCTTCCCTGCAGTGCACAGTCTCTGTCTTTATTCAGAAGTTTCCCCTGTCCCTATTCTTAGCAGGTTGTGGGTTCCTGTCCCTCATATTGTTGGTATGTGGACATAAAAGCAGCTGTGCTAATTTATAGAATTAAAATCAAGTACACTCCCTTTTCATGTTCACATCTGCCCAAGAACCTGAAATTCTGAGGCCCACTCTCAAGAGCTGCCTTGGCCATGCACAGCCTTCCCATGGGTAGGGTGAGTGTGATTTCAAATGTAAGCCTGGCATACAGAGAGATGTACCAGATTCCACATAATTTCCTTTGGCCAGTATTTGGTTACAGGTTAATTTTAAGCTCTTAAGAGCCTCAAAGCTCCAGGCCCATTGCTGATGGTCTGTGGAGAATCAGTTTTATTTTATCTCACATAGTCACCACATTTTGCTTCAACTTCTCTGGATAGTCACAACTACAGAGCACACAAATGGTAAGAAGGATAACCTTAGGACTCCTGCAGACCCATCCCTGGGTTTTCTGTCTTCAATTTCAGATAGGGGATTTCTGGATTTTGTGTTGTCCTCTTCCATGTTGGTTAAAACCATTCAGATCTGCCAGAAGTCAGATCTGAACAATACCTGGCCTGAGTTCTAGGCTCAGCTCACAGTTTTTTGAGACAGGTCTCCTGGAAAACATTATGTGGTTCTCAAGTATCTCGAATACAAAGATTTGCAGTACAATACACCACTTCCAGCATGTTCTCAGCTCCTCCACCCTGTCAGCAGTCATCTTCATGAATATTCTATTTTCTGGAACATAATGCTCCTTAGTGCTCTCCTGTGTATAATGACAGTGGATAGGTGGGGTGCCTCACAACACATAGTAACAAAAGGATTTTCTCAGTTAATAGCTGTGCTTTATTTTTGCTGATGTAAAATGAGCCAGCATGTCCAAGAGAATACCTTCCAAATATTTCAAATGAGCTTTCAGACAGCTTCTTAACAGAAACAATCCATTTTATTTATTTTCAACAATCTTTTCATTACAACTTGAGTACAATTCTTGGAAATTTTACAGCTATGTACTAGTCTTACTTTTTTAGTATTATGATAAGTGTACACATATTTCTTGTTGTTAATCAGTGTAATGGATATAATTCAGGAAATGCTAAGATTTTTCAGATTGGATCATATTGAATGGAAGTCTGTGCCAGTTAGATGTAGATGCCAACTTAACAGTGAGGACTGTGATCTGGGCACATTAGTGAAGAATTAGTAGTTAAAGCAAGCACTGAGCAAGCCTGCAGGATATTATCTAACTGATTTAGGAAGGTGGAATAATTCCCTGGGTATGTGGACAAGACAGAAGAATTGGCTCAATAATCTGCCATGCTTCTGCATATGTTCCTAGACTTGATGCTTGGCAAGGGAGGAAGTTTGCCTTTCTCTCAGAAATTCCTGTGAATACGATGTGTGACCTCTCTTGCCAAGCTGGACTATGAATTATAACAAGAATTTTAGGTGAGGATAAAATCCCTTATTTCCTAGATTGTGTGGTGGTGAATTTGTCAGCAACATGTAGATGAACTACAACAGTGGCTCAATGCCAGAGATTGTGTTGTGCTACTCTTGGATTGTTAATGTTCCCCATTCCTGGAGGGAGGCTGAAGTAGCCAGTGAAGTCAGTGTTTTTTTCAATGAGTTCTGTCCATGTATGGCTCATTAAAAAGGCCCTGTGAGTCTGAGATTCTGCAATCTACCCACTGGAGAAAAGTCAAATACATAAGCCTGCAAAAGCAGTGACAGACCTGTAGTAAGCAAAGTTTCTGGAGTGAGTATCCTATCTTTGGCATGATACTTTTATTTAATTTTTATTAACTTTTATGCTAACAATGAATTTATGTTCTTGTCCCCCACCCCATTCTTTTTTATACTCCTCTTCTCCTACCTTCCCTTTAGTTCACCAATCCGCTATCCATCCTCCTATCCCTCTACATTTGTGAATCACAAGACTTTTAGTGTGACACATATACAAGCTGAAGTCTGGGCATTTGTTGCATTGCAAGTGGCTCTTCAGTGGGCAGACCTAAGGTGGGAAAGCTTCTTTTTTCTTGTTTACCATCTGCTTGAAAGATCGTCTCTGGTTGCAGTTATTACTCCCGAGATCCTTGCTCATCCATGGGGGACTGCTGATATGTTAGCCATTATGTAGATCTGAGGGTAATAAGTCTCACTGAAGTGAGCTCCTGAATGCAACAGTCCTGTCATGACTGGAGTTTCATGGATGACACTACACCTTTCCACCTTTAGGCTCTTAAAATCTTACTGCCCTATGTTCCATACAGTTCCCTGAGTCTTGGGATGGGGAAGCATAATGGTTACTCTTAACTATTGCTGTGAAAGAGAACCCAAAGTCAAGCAGCTTAAAGGAGAAAGGGAGATTTATTCAGTTTACAATTCCAGAGGGGAGATACAGTTTCTCATAGTGGAGATGGCATGACTGGCTGGCCAAAGCTGGAGGAGGCTATGTCACTGCAGACATCTTGGTAAGCTGAGAGCTGCAAGACTGCTTGCTGTACAGGCAGACTTCTCCTGGAGGTATGGTGGGTCTAATCCACCTCAAGGCCCACCCCTTGTGACTGCTTTCCTCCAGTAAGGCTCCACCTCTCAAGTGCCATAATCTTGTCAAACACATGAGACTGTGGGGGACGCATTTCAAACCATGACACTTCACCTTTGACCCCCACAGGCTCATCGCCATCTCAAACCATACTCAATCCAACTCTAAAAGTCTTCATAGACTATATCAATAGTCCCAATACAATCTTAAAGTCCAAAGTCTAGAGCCTCCTGTAAAATCAAAAGACAAGTTACATACTTCAACATACAATGGCACAGAATAAACATTCCCATTCCAAAAGGAAGGAATGGGGAAATATCCAAGAAAGATCGGTCTATAATGAGACTGAAAAACAGGAGGACAAACCCCAAATCTTGTAGCTTCAAGTCCAATAGGTGAACCTCTCTTTGAAATCATCTCAGTTTCAAAGGGCTTTGCTTGGTTCTACGCCTCCAATGCAGCTGCCCATAGAAAACATATACCTGGGCTAACTCTTCCCAGAGTATACAGCTCTCCTTGGCAGATATTTACTTCTCAATGGTAAACCAGGCTTTAACTCCACAGCATAAACTGTCCTTCTTGGGCCTCTAAACTGCAGACTTTCTGTCACATGCTGTATGGTTTCCATCATTTTTTGAAATCTTGGAGGAGGACTCCATGATCTCCTCTCTCTTGCATCACTGATGCCTCTAAAACCAGAACCACATGGATGACTTTGCCAAGACTGACCCCCTTGAATCACAGCTGATTCAATTTTTCTGTGCTGACCATGGGAAAAATCTCTTTCACACCCGAACTGTTGGTTTATGGAAGAAGATGACTCTTGCTTTGGAACTCTACCCTTTAGCTCATTTCTTCCAAAAGGATTTTTATTCTTATGGGTGGGAGCCTTCTCTGAGGATCTTGCCCTCAAGCTAGGGCTTCTCCTATTATCCAAATTGAGAGCAGACTTTGATTTACAAAGGAGCTAATCTCTTTAACAGCCATTTTGCTCTCTGCTTCTTCCTGGTTTAACTCTGTAAGTTTGGCATTGCATTTTTCATCATTAGATCTTACAGTTTTTGCTTCTTCCTACTTGATTCATTGCTCTTTTCCATAACTCTGAAGACAACTGAAAAGTAGCCATATCACATTATCAAGACTACATTGCCTTGAAATTTCCTCCACCAAGCACTCCAGTTTAACTTCAGGTAAGCTTTCAGAATGAGAGCAAAACTTCACTAAGCTCTCCGCCAACATGTGGCTCCATGTGTCACTTGTCCAGTTGCAAACACATTCTCTGTTCCCTTCTGGACCATCACAAGCTAGGTTTCCACTGCCTGCATCTCTCACAGCATTGCTGTCTTCAGAGCTCTTAAATGAAAGGCCCATTTGGCCCCATCACCAAGACATAAAGACTTTCCAGCACAAAGTCCCAAAGTTCTCCATATTTCTCCCAACAAACAGTTCCAAAGGCACACTAGCCACATCACAGCATTGGCTATACTGCTGGGTAACAACTTCTCTCAGCTTCACAAACAGCTTCACATTATGGTACCAGATGATCTTAATCTCACAGCAATACCCAATACCAATTTCTGTAATAGTTACTCCTAATATTGCTGTGAGAGAGCATTCAAAGTCAATCAATTTAAGGGAGAAAGGGAGATTTATTTAGCTTACAATTCCAGAGGGGAGATACAGTTTCTCATGGTTGAGGCAGCATGGCTGGCTGGCCAAAGCTGGAAGAGACATCACTGCAGACATATTGGAGGCTGAGAGCTGCAAGACTGCTTGCTGCAAGGACAGACTTCTCCTGGAGGTATGGTGGGTGTAATCTACCTCAAGGCCCATCCCTTGTGACTGCCTTCCTCCAGTAAGGCTCCACCTCTCAAGGTGCCATGACCTTGCCAAACACATGAGACTGGGGGGGGGGCACATTTCAAACCATGACAGGAATGATTTTGATGTCCTGTTTAGAGCTGACCGATTTAGGCTCACCTATACATTGCGCTCTGGTCAGTTGTGGTTCTTTGCATCACGAATTTCCCACTGCAACAGGATATATCTTGGTTGAGTGCTGAGAGCATCATTGTTCCTTTGGACTCTTCCTCAAAATTTTCTGATGCTTAGGATGGGAAGAGGTTTGGTTGGCCAGATTTGGGCTATTGGTCTATTTCACTTCTCTTTCAATGCAATAAGCTGTGTCTTCTTTGGGTGTTTGGATTTTTTTAATCTAAAAATGTAATGAGAGATGTTTAGATGGTAATTTAATGTCAGATGCTTTTGGTTGGTATTGAGACCTCTGATCCCATCTATTGTCAATTTTCTCCCCTTCCACTATTATTTAGACTAGTTTACATTACTGAATATGTGTTCCCTGACATTGAGGGAAAGGGTTTAGGGGATAGTAAGCAGGTAGTTGATTACCTGGAGGCTAACTCCACTTCTTCCTATGTCCTATTCCAGTTCTTCCCTCCTCTTTAGGACTTTTCTTACATAAAAGCCTTATTTAACTGTTTGCCTATTATTTTATTTTTTTTGTTCTTCAGGGATCTTCTTCCACCCCCTAACTTGTATTCCACTGCATTTGTTGGTATTGCAAAAGTTTCTGTTTAATTATATCAAACTGAAAGTTTAATGCTGATGCACTGAAAAAGGAGAACAAATAGTATCTGTCTTTCTATGTCTGAGATATTTCACTCAGTATAATTTTCTTCCATCTTCATCCACTTACAGGCAAATTTCAATTCATTTTTCCTGACAACTGAATAATATTCTATTAGATATATACAACACATTTTCATTAAACATTCATCAAATATTGGACATTTAGGATGGTTTCATTTATTTTCTACTGTGAAAAGTTCTGCTATGAAAAAAGCTGAACAAGTGGGTTGTAGAGTGAAATGTTTTTTAGGAATTATCAGGAGTGGGATAACTGGACCATATATTATTTCATTCATTTATTCGTTCATTCGTTTGTTCGTTTATTTATTTATTTATTTATTTATTTATTTATTTATTTAGTGTGTATCTGAGGGCATTGTACATCCCTTTGGAGGACCAAGGAAAGTTTTTCATCTTCTTGTTTCTTCTTTTTTTTTACTATCTCCACTCATACAAACTTAATAGGTACACCGGTTCCCTTCCTTCCTCCTCCTCCCCCCACCCCTCTGCTCACCCTCTCCTCACCCTTCCCTCCCCACCCCCAGTGCCTCCCCTCCCCCAATCCCCGGAGAATCCTTTAATGTGCATGCCTGACTGTCCTCTGGGTCCTCCTCTCCGATGACATACAAGGACCCAGCGGCATTTCCCTGAACCCTTTCCTGTGTTCCCCTTAAGCATAGGAACACTATTTTGGCTGTCAATCCCTTGCCTCCAAGGATCTTGGTGCTTTTAGCAAATGCTAGACTTTGTGGGGACAATAGTGTGTTGGACATTGTGCAGGGCATGCAAAGTCCAATTATGATTGCTTCGGCCCTAACTTGTGTGGAGTATCTTGCATATCATTGCTCCTCCCATCCTTGTGCTCTTACACTCTTACCGCCCCCTCTTCTGCAAATTTCCCTGAGCTTCAGGATGGGGAGAGATTAGGCTGGCCAAGTTCTAGGTGGTTGATATAGAGTCTCTGAAGTTCTGGATTATGGTTTGTTGATTTTCTTTTGCAGTTTTGTTGCTCCTGCAATGCCCTTCACTCCATCCTGATGGGTATTGGAACCCTTCATTAAGGGTTTCAAAGTTTTTACTTTGTGAATCTTTCACATCCATGGCTAGGTTTATTCCAAGACTCTTCATTTTTTAAGAAGCTATGGTAAATGGTATTTTTCTTTTCAGGTGTTTTTTTTTCTCTATTTATCCTTGGTATGTAGGAAAACCATTGATTTTTTAATATTAATTTTGTATTTTGCCACTCTACTGAACTTATTTGTTCCAGGAATTTTTTTGGTAGAGTCTTTGAGGTCTTTGAAGTATAGAATCATGTCATTCTTGAATCAGGATAACTTGACTTCTTTTTTTCCCCAAATTTTATCTCTTTTATATCTTTCTCTAGTCTTATGGGTCTAGCTCAGACTTGAAGTACAACGCTGAATAGGAGAGGTGACAGTGGACAGCTTTGTCTAATTTCCTAATAGAGTTGGAATGTTTCCAGTTTTTCACCATTTAAGGTGCTTTTTGGCATAAGCTCGTTGCATATTCCCTTTATTATGTTAATAAATGTTCCTTCAAACCCTATTTTCTCCATAGTTTTTATAAAAAGGAGTGTTAGATTTTATCAAGAGCCTTTTCAGCATTAATTGAGAGATTAATGTGATTTTTTGTCTTTGCATTTGTTTAAATGGTGAATTATATATATATATACACACACATACATTCTTTTGTTTTACATATACTGAAATAACCTTGTTTCTCTGTAATAAACCCAACATGGTTATGGCTGATGGTGTTTTTGATATGTTTTTGGACCCAGCTTTCTAGAATTTTGTTAAGGATCTTTGCATCTGTATTAAAGTTTTCTTTTTTTTAATTGTGCCTTTCTTTGGTATTGGGATTAATGTAAGGTAAGGTTCTTGGAACCTGTTTAGAAGTGGTCCCGCCTTTTAGTTTGTGGGATAATTTTAAAAGTATTCATATTAATTGCCCTTTAAATGTCTGTTAGAATTCTGTCTTAAATGTGTCTGATCCCAAGTGTTTTTGACAGGGAGATTCACAATACTGGTTAAACTTCATTGCTTGTTATAATATAATTTAAATTATTCATTTAATTTTAGTTTAACAGATGTGTTTTTTTTTAATTTTATTATTTATTCAATTGTGTATGTATGTGTGTGTTCACGTGTGTGTATTGTATGTGTCTATGTGTAGAACCAAGGACGAATTCGGGAACCACCACGGACTGCTTCCACCTCCTCCTTGTTTACTCTGCCCAGGGTTTCACAGGCTCCATCCCACCAGGACCAGAAACACAGGCCGCTCCTGCTTCCGCCTGGCATCTATACATGGGGTCTAGGATCTGAATTCAGGACCTTCCGGCCTGCAAGGCAAAGGCTTAACCCCTGAGCCACCTCTCCAGCCCCTAATTTTGACGTGAAATTTGTCCATTTCTTTGTGATTGTCATATTTGGTGGTGTAAAATTTTTTAAATTATAATTTTATGAGTCTTTGAATTCCTTTGACATCTACTGTGATGGCTCCATTTTCATCTCTAATTTTGCTAATTTGTGTGTTCTCTTTTTTGATTTTGGATAATTTGGCTATTTTGTTTGTCAATTTTGTTAAGTTTTTCTAAGAATTAGCTCTTTGTTTGATCGATTCTTTGTATTGTCTTCTTTGTTTAAATTTCAGCTATTTCTCTTCTGATCCTAGTTATCTCTGCCCTATACTTATTTTGGAGTTGGTTTGTTTTTGTTGCTCTAAAAGCTATAAGTTATATTTTAGGTAGTTTACTTGTGACTTTTCCATTTTTTTGATGTAGTTGTTAAATGTGAACTTTTAGGAGCACCTTTATTATATCCCAAAAGTTTTGATATGATACATTTTCATTATCATTGAGTTGTAGGAATTTTTGAATTTCCATTTTTACTTCTGTCCAGACTCATTACTCATTCAGTAGCAGTAGCATGGTTAGTAAGCTTCTAAGAGTTTGTGTATTTACTGTTCTTTGCCTGGTTATTGATGTCAATCTTTATTTCCTGGTGGTCAGGGAGAATGAAGATGGTGATTTCAATTTTTTCATATTTGTGGAAACTTGTTTTGTGGTCTAGATGTGGTCTATTTTGGAGACTGTTCCATGGACTACTCAAAAAATATATATATTCTTTGACTTTCAGATGGAATGTTTGGTAGATATCTGTAAAGTACATTTGGTGTCTGGCTTGTTTTAGTTCCAATGTGTTTCTGTTCAGTTTTTGGCCTATTGGCCTGTCTATCAGTGAGAGTGGAATACTGAAATCCCCTTGAAATCCCCTACTATTATCATGCTTGAATTGATTTTTTTGTTTTGCACATTGTAGTGTTTTTTCAATGTATTGACAAGTATGGCATATACTTGACAAGTATGCAATACCCTTCTGTGTCTTTTATGATTTGGTGTGATTTGATGTCTATTTTGTAAGATGTTAGGAAAGCTATTACTGCTTCTTTCCTATATGCCTTTACTTGGGGGTGTTTTTGGCTATCCTTTGACGCTGATAATGTCTATCTTTCAGAATGTGGTGTGTTTCTTGGAAGCAGCAAATTGACTGGTTGTGCCTTTTAAACTTTTCTTTGCTTGTGATGTGCGGGGAGGGAGGGGAGGTTCTTTTCTTCCCTCCCTCCCTCCTTCCCCTCTCCCTTCCCCTCCCTCCTTCCCTCTCTTCCTTCCCCTCCCTCCTTCCCCTCTCCCTTCCCCTCCCTCCTTCCCTCTCTTCCTTCTCCTCCTTCCTTCCCCTCCCTCCTTCCCGCCCTCCCTCTCTCCCTTCCCCTCCCCTCCCTCTTCTGTCCCTCCTTCCCCTCCCTCCTTCCCTCCCTCCCCCCTCCATCCCTCCCTCTGTCCTCCCTCCTTCCCTCCCTCCGTCCCTCCTTCCCTCCTTCCCTGCTTCCTTCCTTCCTTCCTTCCTTCCTTCCTTCCTTTCTTCCTTCCTTCCTTCCTTCCTTCTTTCATGTGTATGTGTATCAGAGGGCATTCCTATGGCAGACCAAGGGTTACTTTGGAAATCATCCTTGATTGCTTCTACTTCTTTTGCTTCACTCTGGGATTTCCCAGACTCCATTATCAATACCAGAAGTGGTAAGTACCCATTTATGATTGTGTGAAATATTTTAGTTGTAGTGTTTTCTTGGGTTTCTTGTTCCAGGATTCCATGAATATATATAGGTATGGATTCTTCCTTGTGTCCCATAGTTTGTGAATATTCTTTTTTTTTTTTAGGGTTTTTACAGTCTCTTTAATTGAATCATCTTGCTCTGTCAGATTTTCTTCTAGATCTTATTTTCTACTTTCTGCCTGTTCAATTCTGCATTTGATAATCTCTGCTGACCTTTCAATTTCAGTTAGTTTAACATTGAATTCCAGTTGAATTTCAGTTTGTAGTTCCTGTGTTTCCTGTATTTCCTTTTTATTCTCATATAATTTTTATTATTTTCTGTTCATATGGTCATATGCTTATTCATTCCTCCTTGAATTCTTTATGTTATTTTGTAGTTTGTCACATTCCTTTTGTAGTTCTTACAGTTTGTTGACATTTTCTTTGGAAGACATTTTCCTGAGTATTATTGCTTTCCAGGCTAATATCCAGAAGGTTATTCTGATTGTATTGTATTCTATTGTAAGAGAGTTACTGTCTTTTTGTAGGAGACATTTGCATTTCCCTGATGGCTAAGGAAGTGGAGCATTTTTTAAGATATTTGTTAGACATTTTAATTTCATCTCTGGTAAAATTTCTTTTAAGTTCCAGGGCCCATTGTTTAATTGGGCCATTGGTTTCCTTGGTGTTTAGTTTTCTAAGTTCTTTGTGCACTCTGGACAGTAGAGCTCTATCAGATATGTGGTTAGTGAAGATTTTCTCCCATTCTGTGGGTTGCCTTTGAGCTCGTGTGACAATCTCTTTATTTGAACAGAAGCTCTTTAATTTCACAAGATCCCAATTGTTGAGAGTTAGTAGCACTGACTGTGCCATTGGATGTCTGTTTAGGAAGTGTTGGCCTAGCCCAATCAGCTCGAGGGAGTTCCCTATTCTTTCAACTATGGTTTTTATAGTCTCTGGCCTTAAATCAAGTTCCTTGATCCATTTGGAATTAAGTCTTTTACAAGGTGACAAGTACGAGTCCAGTTTTAATCTTCTTCATGTGGAGATCCAGTTTTGCCAGCACCATTTTTGAAGATGCTGTTCTTTTTCCATTGCATTCTTTGGGCCCCTTTGTCAAAGATCAAATGCCTGTATTTTTGTGGGCTTATATCTGGGTCTTCAACCCTTATCCATTGATCTGTGTGTCAATTTTGAAGCCAGTACCAAGCTGTTTTTATAACTATGGATTTGTAGTATAGACTAAGGTTTGGTACGGTAATACCTCCAGCAGTGTTTTTGTTACTCAGGATTGTCTTGGCTATCCTGGGTCTTTTGTGCCTCCATATGAATTTTGAGATTATTTGGTCAACTTCTTTAAAGAATTGCTTTGGGATTTTAATTGGTATAGCATTGAATTTGTATATTGCCTTTGGTAGGATGGTCATTTTTACAATGTTGATTCTGCCAATCCAGGAACATGGGAGGTCTTTCCACCTTGTGGTGTCTTCTGCTATTTCTTTCTTTAGGGTTTTAAAGTTTTCATTGTAAAGGTCTTTTACCTCCTAGTTAGGTTTATACCAAGGTATTTCATTTTTTTAGGGGCTATAGTAAATGGGATTGTTTCTCTCAAGGCTTTTTCACTTCTTTCATTCTGGGCATATAGGAAGGCCTCTGATTTTTGCACATTTATTTTGTATCGTGCCACCCTGCTCAACTTCTTAATTAGTTCCAGGAGCTTCCTGGTGGAGTTTTTGGGATCCCTCAGGTATAAGATCATGTCATCTGCAAATAGGGAAAGCTTGACTTCTTCCTTGCCGATTTGAATTCCTCTTATGTCCCTTTCTTGTCTTATGGCTTCAGGTAAGACTTCAAGTACAATATTGAATAGAAATGGTGAATGCTTCCAATTGTTCCCCATTGAGCATAATCCTTGCTGTGGGCTTGTTGTATACAGCTTTTATTATATTGATAAAGGTTCCTTCCATTCCTACTGTCTCTAGCGTTTTGATCATAAAAGGCTGTTGGATCTTGTCAAAGGCTTTTTCTGCTTCTATCGAGAGTATCATGTGGTCTTGGACTTTGGACTGGTTTACATGATGAATTACATTTATTGATTTGCGTATGTTGAACCAACCTTGTGTGCCGGGGATGAAGCCTACTTGGTCCCTGTGAAGGATCTTTTTGATATGTTTTTGAATCTGATTTGCTAAGACTTGGTTGAGAATCTTTGCATCTGTGTTCATCAGAGAGATTGGCCTATAGTTTTCTTTATTAAGTGAATCTTTATTAGGTTTTGGGATTAAGACAATATTAGCTTCATAGAAAGAATTTGATAGTGTTCCTGCCTTTGCTATTTGATGGAACAGTTTAAGGAGTATTGGTGTTATTAACTCCTTAAATATCTGGTAGAATTCTGTGCTGAATCCTTCTGGCCCAGGACATTTTTTGGTGGGAAAATTCAAGATTACTTCTTCAATTTCCTTATATGTTATAGGACTATTTAAATAATTCACAACTTCCTGATTCAATTTAGGTAGGTTGTGTTTACTTAGGAATTCATCCATCTCTTTTGTGTTGTCAAACTTCACAGAGTAAAAGTTTTTGAAATATGATGTTATAATTCTCTGGATTTCTTGGGTATCAGTAGTGATTACTCCATGTTCATTTCTAATTTTGTTAATTTGGGTTTTCTCTCTCTTTCTTTTGTTAATTTAGCTAGGGGTGTATCAATCTTATTGATTTTTTTCAAAGAACCAGCTTTTTGAGTGGTTGATTTTTTCTATCGTTTTCTTAGTCTCGATTTCAGATAGTTCTCCCCTTATTTTGCTAATCTCCTCTCTTCTACTACTTTTGGGATCAGATTGCTCTAGATTCTCTAAAGCTTTAAGCTGTATTGTTAAGTTATTTATTTCTGATGTTTCCATTTTCTTGATGTAGGCATTAAGAGCTACGAACTTACCTCTTAAGACAGCTTTCATTGTGTCCCAGAGATTTTGGTAAGTTGTATTTTCATTATCGTTCACTTTCAGGAAATCTTGAATTTCCTTTTTAATTTCTTCCTGAATCCAGTTCTCATTCAGCATCATAGTGTTAAGTTTCCAGGAGTTAGTGTATTTTCTCTTTTTTGTTGTGTTGTACATTTCCAGCTTTAGGCCGTGGTGGTCTGATGGGGCACAGGTTAGAATTTCAACTTTTTTGTATATGTGTAGATTTATTTTGTGGCCCAATATGTGATCTATTTTGGAGAAAGTTCCGTGTGCTGCTGAGAAAAATGTGTATTCTTTTGTGCGTGGGTGAAAAGTTCGATAGAGATCTGTAAGGTCCATTTCTTTCAGGGTTTGATTAAGTTCCAAAGTGTCTCTGTTAAGCTTGTGACCTGTTGATCTATCCCATGTTGAGAGGGCGGTGTTGAAGTCCCCAAGAATTATCGTTTGGGGGTTGATTTCTTGCTTTAGACACTGTAGGATTTTCTTAATGAATGTGGAGGGGCCCATATTGGGTGCATATATGTTCAGTATTATGAAGTCTTACTGGTGAATTGTACCTGTGACTAAAATGTAGTATCCATCTGTGTCTCTTATGATTTTCTTTGGTTTGAAGTCCACTTTGTCTGAAAGCATAATTGCTACCCCTGCCTGTTTCCTGGTTCCATTAGCTTGCAAGATTTTGGACCAGCCTTTCATTCTTAGGATGTGCCTATCTTTTGTGGTGAGATGAGTTTCCTGAAGGCAGCAGGTTGTTGGATTGTGGTTTTTAATCCACATTTGTAATCTGTGTCTCTTAATCGGTGAGTTAATACCATTGACATTTAATGTTATAATGGAGAAATTATTTTTAATTCTGGACTTTTTTATGTTTAGTAGATTTTGTAAGCATGCTGTTTGATATTTATGTTTTGGTGGTATACTTCCCTTCTGTTCTCCTGGATACGCGTGTTCTTTTCTTCAAGCTTGAGTATCATTTCTAGCATTTTTTGAAGGCCTGCTTTGGTAGACATGTATCCCTTCAAATTGTCTTTGTGCTGGAAAACTTTTCTTTCTCCTTCAATCATGACAGATAGTTTTGCCGGATACATCAGTCTGGGTTGGCATTTTTGCTCATTTAATACTTGAAGTATGTCTGTCCAAGCTCTTCTTGCTTTTACTGTTTCCATTGAGTAGTCATTTGTTATTCTAATAGGTTTACCTTTAAAAGTGAGTTGCTTTTTTTCTCTTAAAGCTCTCAGCACCTTGTCTTTGTCTTGAATGTGGAGTGTTTTGACTATTATTTGCCATGGCGATTTTCTATTTTGGTCATATCTGTTTGGAGTGCGAAATGCCTCTTGTATTTGGATAGGCCTCTCATTCTTTAGTTGTGGGAAGTTTTCATTTATGATGAATTGAAATATTTCCTCAGGTGTGGTATTTTGGGATTCTTGTTCTGGTATTCCATGAATGAGCATGTTAGGCTTCTTCAGAGTGTCCCATATTTCTTGAATGTTCCTCTCCAGTATCTTTTCAGCTTTAACAATCTCTTCCATTGAGCTGGTTAATTCTCCCACTTTGTCTTCAAAATCTGAAATTCTATTTTCTGCCTCATTTGTTCTGCTGATAAGACTCTCTGTTGAGTTTTGGGTTGAAGATAACTTGTCTTTTAGTTCAATTTTAAACTCTGCCTGAGACTGTTTTAACTGCTCTATACCTATTTTTGTTTCTTGAACTGTTTTGCTGAAGTCCTCCATGTGCCTGTTGTGTTCCTGTTCAAAGTGGTTGATACGGTTGTTTAACTCTTCTCGGATTTCCTCTTTCATAGTATTAATCATGGTAATGATCATACTCTGAAAGTCGTTATGTTGGGTCTGGCTTTCATGGCTATTTTCTGTGGATTTGTTCTGGTCGGAATCCATCGTTATGGGATTGATTCTTTCAGTGGGAGATTGGTCTGCTTGGGTTTTGTTTCTCATGGATCTGCATTTTGACTTGGACATTTTTGTTTTGTTTTTTAGGACCTTTCAGTTTTTGTGTGTTTTTCACTGAACCGATGTAGTTGGTATTGTTACACCTGCCAGTTATTACTAGTGCTTGCCTTGGATTGGGTATGTTTGTGTATTGTTATTGTTATATCCTAGATGAGGCTACTAGGCTGTTAGTACGTCAGTTAAGTAACCAGGGGGTGAATATTAGTATGGTAGTGCACTTTTACGATTTAGTGTCTTGGTGAAATGTGAGGGTGAGTGGTGTACTCCCTAGAGTTGTATGTTTTTGGGGTGGCTGTATGAGAAAGTTGATCTACAGCTGTGATACTAGAAAGGATCAGTAAGGTGAAAAGAAAAAAAAAAAGGAAGTTTACTTATTTTTGGGCTGGATGTGAAGAATCTCTCGCCCATGTGATATAATGGTTGTAGTGGAGTCCAGATGTGTGGCCTGTGTTCCCTTTGTTCCTTAGAGCTTTGCTTGAGTTTCCTTTGGACTTTATTGAATTCTGAGTAGCAGTGTGTCTTCCGCGGACCACATGTGTAGGTCCCCGGTGGGCCAGACAGGCACAGGGTCTGATGTTGATGGCAGAATTCTTCACCTGTGACCTGGGGGGGGGCAAGGCATGTGGGGGCGGGAGGGTGTAAGGGGCTGGGGTCCCGGGCGGGACGGGGGCAAATCTGGCGGAGACACGGGTGCTGCTGGCCCGGCGGCTCCGGGTGGGTGGCTGGGCTGGGCTGGGCTGGGCTGGGAGTGGCTCTCTCACTCGCTCACTCACCTTGGAGGTAGGCAGGGGGGTCAGCGCCGAACATATTTCTTTAAAAAATCACAAAAGTATTTTTCATTGATTTTTAGGTTGTCATACAAATTCAGAGTATATTTTACATCCACAGAATATCTCAATTTAGTCACTAAATTTTTAGTGAAAATATTTTATCTTTTTTAGGTGTCATAAAGCATAGATCTGTAAAAATTAAAACTTTATAGCCACAAAAAATGAGCCTTAGAACTAAAAAGACACTTTTCACAGGACGAAATTCAAATGTGTAGCAAATACTTTAAAAAAAATCTTCTCCCAGCCATTAGGAAAATGCAAATTAAAATCACCCTGAAATACCATCTAGTCCCACTCAGAATGACTAAAATCCAAAATAAAAATAATAACAAGTGGTGGCTAGGATGAGAGCAGAAGGGTTTCCTCATTTATTGCTAGTGGGAATGTAAACTTACACAAGTCCTTTGTAGATCAGTATGGAGGTTCCTAAAAAAAGTTAAAAATCAAAAAGCCATATGACCCAGTTGTACCACACTTGGCACAGCACTTTGATTATCACTAAAATGAAAAGTCATTGAGTAACCAGGGCTAGTACAGAAGCCAAAATTGTAACACCAGATTTGAACTGAAACCTGAAAACTAAGGCTACTCTTCCCATGTCTTTTGAGATGTCTTGTAAACATGCAGCTTTACTCAATTTATTCCTATTGTGTGTAACTTTGTGTGATAAAGGATGATTTTGTCACTACAGCTCCATTCCCATTGTAGAGTAACTGTCCTAGCTTTTTAATGTCTCAATCCCAAATAATGCAGAAGGAGAACAGGCCCAGTATAAATTAAAGTCCATGTAGGCTTGGTTAGTGACACATGGCTCTTAAAAACTGTAAGCAAAAGCAGATTTCACAAATAGTAATCTGACTATGGACAGCAAAACTGGTGTATCTAACTCTTATCACATTGCTACCCAAGTTTATTGGTTAGTGACTGTGATAGTTAATCTTGGATATTAACTTGACACATCTGACATTAACTAAGATCAATTGAGATCATTTGAAGGATTATCTGGATAATACAAAGATCAGGCCCAGATCCCATCAGAACTGTCATAAATCCCATTGGAACCTCCCTGTAGTGGACCATGTAAAAGCCATATAACAAAATAGAGTAGAAGAGGAGAGACTCTTTGAAGCTGTGCTCCTCCCTCCTACCACCAGACCCTCCAAGTCTTCAACAAAACTAGAGACTCTCTAGGAATCCTCCAACCTTCAGCCCACGGACATACTTGACTGAGCAGCTGCTGGCAGCTAACTTTGGACTACCTCGGCCATATCTCATAAGCCAACTCAATAAATTCCATATGTATATATAAAATATTATATTATACTTATTTATTATATCTATCCATTCCATTGTTTTTGTGACTCTAGAGAACCCTAACTAATAAAGCGACTATTATTACATTCATATGAATGATACATTTCAATATGTAATAGTAATGGGACACACTGGGACCCACTGGCAGATGCAGTGGCACTGTGCAAGTCAAAGCTCCATGGAGATAAAAAGGGTAGCAAAAAAAGGCTGTGTGGGTTGGTGAGTACTATCTGCACTGGATTGATGAGTACTTTCTGTGCTGGGTTGTTGAATACTCTCCATAGTGGGTTGGTTAGTACCATCTGTGCTGGGTTGGGGAGAACTATCTATGCTAGATAGTTAGTACCATCTATGCAAGGTTAGTTAGTACTGTCTATTTTTTTTGTTTCTAATTTCATTTGAGAAAACTGGAAGATGCTTCATTACGATAGAGGATGGCATATGTGTGAAATTTCCATGTGGTGGAAGCCAGTCTGGCTTAATAGGCAACAATTGTTCAAATCCACACTCAATCATTTCACTGGGTTTTAGCTGAGGGCAGGAATCAGAGACTAATTCTACTTAGCCAGTGTGTGATATTCTAGAGTGAAATTCTCTGATAAGAGGTAATGTATCTCTGCAGTCCCACATCAGTGATGGCTTCTGGATATTAATTCCTTTGCAACTATTTTTGTCACCTCCACAGGACTGAAGATCTTTACCATGGTGATTTAAGAAAAGACTAACTTGAAATACACTTATAACTGTCCAGGCAGGAGCAACTGGGAGACAGTAAAGCAGAAAGGGTATCTCTGTGCAGCTTTAGGGTTGGCCCATGTCTGCTGGCACTTTGATGCCGCTTAGGAAGAGAGAACTGACTGACTTCCTCCCCAAGAATTCATCTCCTTAGCAATGCCAAAGTTGGCAGGCAAGTATGCATACACCATGTGTCATGAGCTTCCACTGTATCTAGTGTGAGCTGTTGAGGTCTGTTTTTAAAAGTTCAAGCTATTTATAAGTTTTACATTTTCCAAAATGCGTTTTCTTCTTTGGAAGTCTTTCAAAGAAGATTGTCAGTTTTCTTATATTTCTTTCTTCTTTCTTTTTCCCTTTATTCTTTCTCTCCAACCCCAATTCCCACTCCAAGTTTTTTGGTTGTTTCAAGAAAAGTCTTGCTATGTCAGTATGCCTAGTCTGGTATTTGCTGTGTAGTTGACCTCAAAATTACTGTCATTTTCCTGCATCAGCTTCATGCTCCTATTGCAGGATTATAGGTTTCTTATACTGTGTTGGCTATTTTTTAATTTTAATAAAATAAACATTTTGTATTTTATAATTGTTCATGGAAGTTTTCCAGGCCTTTCAATAGGATGCAATATAATATTACAATGATTTTATACTTCCTTTAACTTGACATGTATTTTATGTTTCATCATTTTAAGGATGATTTAATCATTGTTCATTGGTTAAACAGAACAGTTCAATAAAATACAGAATAGTTAGAAGGATAGAGTGCTAATGTGATTGGCAGACTGGATTCCCAGAGACCTGAATCTTGAACCCCGGGGGCTGTGCCACACTGCATGACCTGAACATGGGAGTCTCTCTGAACATGGGAGTCTCTCTGAACATGGGGGATTTCTCTGAAAATGAGAGGATCTCAATAAAAGGGGTCCCTCTGAACACAGGGATCTTTCTGAACATGGGAAAATATTTCTGAACATGAACTATTGATCACATCAGCCCCTTAAAGGCAGAGAGATTTCTGTAATTAGAGTCAGAGAGATGGGGAAGCAGGGAGAGTGGGAAGACTGTTCTGTGTTTTTTTTCATTGAGACTGACTTACTGGCATTTGCTCTTCTTGATTCAATGGATCTACGACACAGCTAGCAGAGTCTGGGATGTAATTATTGAATAGACTACTGTAGTTATTATTACATTCATTGGTGACAGTTTCATCTTTGCCATCAGTCTTCACCTATGAATTGGCCCAGAGTGTACACATGAATAGAGTTTGATGAAAAGGGCTGAATGGAAAGTATATGGCAGAAGAAAAGTAGTGAAAACCTCTTTTATGATTTCCCACTTTCATTATTTCCTTAGACAGAAATAGATATTTAGGTGTTAAACACATTAGGGTTGTAGGATAAGCTGTAATATTATCATAAGTTTGGACCATTCTGACTAATGAACTCAACAATTATTGAAGGTACTGCTGTCTTCATTCCAGCTGATAGCATTTTATGAAGTATTAACATAACCTTAAAAGCCTTCTGTGCATCACTTGTTCATTTGTTCATCTTTTCCCACTAATCTCTGCAACCATTGACTATTTTACTATCTGTTCCAATGTCAACTTGACAATTGAAAACTGAGGCTTTGGGCAGTGTGTGAAGAATTGGTAATTAAGACAAGTCCTAAACAAATCTGTAGATTATCTAATTGATTAAAAAAAAAAACTTAGACTATGGCGAGTGAGCCTATTTCCTGGATGGACGAATAAGACAGAGAAAGGTTATTCAATACTTGGGCAAACTCCAGATTGGCAAGTGAGAAGGTTTGCTCACCTTTCAGTAATTCTTGTGGATATGTTGTAGTCAGTTCCCTCACTTGCCCTTTATTTGAACCCTTGAGCTGTTTGGTTATGAATTTCTCAGCAACACAAAGATAAACTGTAGCACTGTCCTCATAGTTTTGTCTTCTCAAGATTGTTTTAAATTTAAAACAACACAGGTGTAATCATTAACATGGGCTGCTATTACTTGGAAAATTTCCCAACTTAATAGATCATTTTTTTAAAAAATTATGAATTGCATTCTAGTTTCTGGATATACCAGAATTTTTTAATCCATTCACTTACTAATGTATGTCTGTTAGTTTCCAAGTTTGGGAAATTATATGACAGGTGACTCTAAAAATTTGAGCAGGCTTCATCTGGACATGAGTTTTTGTCTTCTTTGTGCAGATAAGATTTGTTGCTGGATTTTGTGGTAAAAGTCTTCAGTATTATAAACAAATGTAATGCTGTCTCCAAAATCAGCTAGACCATGTTGCAGCTTCACCATCAGCGTCATGTGTCTATTTGAGACAAGACTTTGGTATGAGGATTCAAGTTCTCTATGTACCATATTGTCTTGGATCTGAGGACTGTCTTGCCTCAGAGTTCCAAGTACTAAGATTATATGCATATACCACCACAGTTGTGTTGTGTGTGTGTATGTGTGTGTTTGAATATGTGTGTGGTTCTAGGAACTGAACCCAGAGACTTATATGTGGTCAGCAAGCATGCTACAACTGAGTCATATTCCCATTTCTAATTACTTTTATTTTAATAATAATTTTGAGCAACTTCCTGTTCTCATTTTAATATGCAATATTTTCTCTTTCTCTTCTGAGGATAGCACTATAGCATTATATTTTGTAGTATAATATAGTATGGAGACATATAATATAATAAAATTTTATTTTCCTGCACTATTTCTCTTCAAGAAGGTATCCTCTGTTGGTAGGTTTTAATCTTCATCTTTACTATAAGGGTTTCTACTTAATAACTGGTCATTTTTGATATTTGTTCACTAAAATCATCAAGACAATGATTGAGAGATTTGTATACAGAATGGTTTTGGGGGGATGCTGGCAAAAGTTGCACAGAAATGTCTTTTTGGTAGGAGTCCCTGGTTTCACCATTGTGGATTTTAATTGCAGCCTCTTCAGATTGCTGGCAGATATTCTTCCCCCTCAATCTCTTTAAAGATCTCTGGGTAATGATCCAAGAGCAGGACTGGAGGACCCTACATATAATGTGTGTGTGTGTGTGTGTGTGTGTGTGTGTGTGTGTGTGTGTGTGTTTCCATTTTCTGTCCCTCCCACATTTCAGCAGTTGAGATCTCCTATATGATAGTTTCTCTAAATTAGAAACTACTGGATGTATGTTAGTTTCATGTGCGTGTGTGTGTGTGTGTGTGTGTGTGTGTGTGTGTGTGTGAGTATGTGTGTGAAAGAGGGCACTTCAGTGTATGTATCTGTGGAGTCCCAAAAATGACACTTGGAAATTATACGGGATTCCTCTATCTTCTTTTTTGTTTTGCTTGGGGGTTTCCTAGGTGTTTTTTTTTTGTTGTTGTTGTTGTTCATGAGACAAAAGCTTTAATCCTTAAGACATATTCTTAACCCTCAAATAGCCTTTTTGTAAATATTTAATGGACTTGCATTCTCAAAGCTATTGTGTGCTTTCCATATATGAATTTTTTTGAAATTCTAAGATGATTGGGGATAGCAACTTCTTTGTTATTACTTTTATTTGCCCAGTTCTACAAGCTCAAAAAGTACTCCCCTTTTGCTCCTCCTTTCCTTCCCCTTATTGTCTCCCATTTCTTTCTCCCCCCTTTCCATTCTCTCCCCATCTCCGGCTCACTCCTTTCCTCCTTGGTGCGTTCTTCTTTCTCCCTCCCAATCCTCCAGAGCATCTGTTTATGTGGACACTGAATTTCCCTCTGAGGCATCTACAATAATGAGGGTACAGGACTCAGTGGCATAGTTTGGGGACCCTTCTTGGGTTGCCTGCTACTATGGGAACTCTATTATGATTCTTTAACCCCTTGCCTCTAAAGATCCTACTGCCTGAAACCTTCTCTCCTGTGATCTGTGCTAGATTGTGGGAGGTTGTCGACATGTCAGCCATTGTGCAAGTCAGGCGAGGTCCAATTATATTGTGGCTATATCCTGGCTGCTCCAACCCTGACTTCTGTGTAGTATCTTGCATATCCTTGGTCGTCCCCATCTTTAGGCTCTTACAATCTTGCTGCCCCTTTTCTTCAAGGTTCCCTGAGCTTTAGGATGGGGACAGATTTGGCTGGTGAATCTGAATTACAGTTTGTTGTTGTTTTCAGTTTTGCTGTTCCTGCACTGCCCTTGGCTGCATCCTGATTGGTTGTCAAGGTCATGTCCTAACCAAAGATAAAAGACTGTTTAAACAAAGATCTTAATATAACAAAAGACTCAAAAGTAGATGGAAGAATAGGAGTAGCACCCAGCAGTGAGAAGGGTCAGTCTCCCATTTGCCGGATGGTTACCATCTAACTGCCAGTCCCTACAACCTCCCTTACTGAGGAGATCAAACCTGTTCAGTCCCAAGTGACTAGAGAAGTGAAAATGAGCTGCATCAGGTGGCTCCCTACTTACATGCAGTACATGACCATAGCCTAATTTCTCTACTGAAGTGTGTTCTTTTGTCTCCTTTCTTTTGAGGTCTTCTTTCCCCTTCTATATATAATCCTTTGTGATTACAGTGGGTGTTACAGAGATTTACTTTTGAATCTGTCGTTATGTGGGTTTGCAACTAGGATTCACTTATTAGGAAATACATATGGTATCTAACTTTCTATGTCTGGGATACTTCACTCAATATAATTTCTTCTAATTCCATCCTGGAACCTTCCATCCAAGCACCAAGAAATACACATTCTTCTCAGCAACACACGGAACTTTCTCCAACATAGACCACATATTGAGCCACAAAAATGAATCTTCACATATATAGGAAAGCTGAAATAATAGCCTTTATCCTATCAGACCACAATTGTCTAAAGCTTGACATCCATAACAAATAGCAAAAAATACAATAATTCTTGGAAATTAAACACCATGATATTAAATGAGAAATAGAAATCAAAAAGGAAATTCAAGATTTCCTAAAAGCAAACAATAATGAAAATACAACATATCACAATCTCTAGAACATAATGAAAGCTGTCCTAAGAGGTAAGTTTATAGTTTTCAATGCCTATATTTAAAAATGGAAATGTCACAAGTAAATAACTTAGCAATGCAGCTTAAAGCTTTAGAGACACAAGAACAATCCAATCCAATTTTCTTAGTTTTCTACATTGGTTTTTCAATTATTCTTTTGTAGTTTGGTTAATAGAGCTTCCTCTTTTAGGTTCTTTGCCTCAGTACCAATTTGTAGTGCTGAAATTTTTTTTAACATTTTTTATTATCTCGGCTCATACAAACTTAATAGGTACACTCCCTCCTCCTTCCCCCCGACCCCTCTGCTCACCCTCCCCTCATCCCTCCCTCCCTACCCCGCAGTGCCTCCCCTCCCCCAATCCCCGGAGAATCCTTTAATATGCATGCCAAAATTTTTTTCTTAAGTGACATATGTGAAAGCATAAAGTTAAATATGTGTATGATAAGCAACTAATTGATGAAGAAATGAAATACAAAACTTTTTGACAGATGTCATCAGGTTTGTTAAATGGAGTGGACTCCACTGAGATTTTTCTGATTTTCAATGATCTCCATTTAGTATATCTTATGGAATTTTCAATGCAATTCTAGACACTGCAGTAAAACTTTATTCCCTTTCTCTACCCTGTAATGTCACACACTAGTAGCTGTCTCTCCAAAGCCTTCTCTGATGCCTCAGAGACTTGCTGTGTTTTCAAAAACTTTGTTTCACTTACCTTCTGTCTGATGTTTTCCCCACTTGTAGTGATGTGTTCTGGAAGAAAGCAAGTAGTAAAGTTCCATTCCTATTATAGCATTCCAAAAACAGAGGTTATTAGTAAAATTCGTGTTAACCTTGAGGTCTGCAAACTTTTCTAAATGGGAAGTTCACTTTTTGCTTCTCCATCTTCTGTGGAAGCAAGTGGTTGAAAAACACTCCTCACTGAAGCACACACCTGAGCCTCAAGAGCTCACCACTGCAATGGGGCTGCATAGAGGATTGGGAGTCCTTGTATGAGATTCTCTCTCTCTCTCCTTTTCTTATTCCTCTCATATCTATATATAGCTCTATCTATCTATCTATCTGTCTATCCATCTATTACTGATATTTCTGTATATCCTTTCAGCCCAACATCCTATCCCTCTGTGGTCAGACTTGTGTGCAAATGTGCCAGCCATTTCAGGTGCCATTCCCCTATGAACCAGCACCCTCCAATACCCACCCATCCTCACTAACCTAACAACACTCCCCAATAATCAATGAAAAATCCTCCATAAGTCTATTAGATACCACAGAAAACAAAGACTTCGGACCAGAGGACCAATACAATTCAGGACCCCAAGCGTCTTACCGTTCAATGCAAGACAGCCCTATCACTCAACCAAAAGGTAAGTAACACATTTTATTTTCCATTTATTGTCAAGTTATAGTCACCCCAGTCTAAGACTTCTAATCAGCATGTGATAGTCCCATACACACATCTGCTACAAGGCTGTAGTCATTCACCCTCACATAATAATAATCCATAAAAACTTCTATCTCTCACTCAACTCTAATCCCTTTCCTACTTCTTGCTACTATACTCAAACTACTCTGTCCTCTTAAAGCTTTTCTGATACTTAAGTGAAATCTCACCTACCAAAACTGACACTCAATTTTAAATTGCTCACCTAATTAGACCACTAACCCATTCATTCCCAAAACAGAGCAGAACTTACATGCCCTTAGGGCACTGCAGCAACCACATCCACAAACAGTACAAAGCAGCCTTTGTCTGACCATTAAATAACACCATCCCATCCATATCCAGGGAAGATTTTGCAACATCTGTAAAACTTTTCAACTCTATCTGACTCAAAAGGCTTTCTGACTTAAAAGATTCAGAAAAACATACCAAAGAAAGAAACCAAAGACCTAACAAAGGATGTCTAAGCCACATCATAAAACCACAAAATTTAACAAAAACCTGAAAAAAAATTCTACAAAAAAAATTAAACCAATAATGATGGATTGTAGCCAGGATAGCTTCTTGGATATTAGTCAAGAAATCAATTACAGAGGTAATGTTTTCCAAAGTTTGATTATTAATGTGATGAAGGAAATGTGGGAGGAATTAAAAGGGAAACAAGAAGAACTCTGAGAGGAAATGAATAACTGCATAAGCAAATGAGAACAGAAAAATAATAAACATCTAAATGAGATGAAACAAGACAATTGAAGAAACAAAGCAAAGCATAAAGCAGTTAAAAAAATTGCTAGCCAAGATTAAACTTGAAATTAAAACTAAGCTAAGTACAAGCCAAAACTCAGCGACATCAGAGAAAATAGGTCACCATCAAGTATTGCAAGTAAGTAGTGAGACTCACTTTCCTTCCTGGTCACTTGCAACTGAGGGGGTTGGATGTCACCAGTCAGCGAAGGCATAGAGTATGGCAGTAGTCCCCCGAAAATGGGAGACTGAACCTCCCTCACTGTGGTCTCCTACTCCTATTCCATCTACCTTTGAATCTACTCTAATAGTAGGATTCCATTTAAATAGCCTTTTTATCTCTGTGTAGGAGGTGACCTCCAATACTAATCAGGATGGAGCCAAGGGTGTTGTAGAAACAGCAAAACTGAAAATAACAACCAACCATAATTCAGAACATCAGAGACCCTACATTAATCACCTAGAACCAGACTAGCTAAATCTCTTCCCATCTTAAAGCTCAGGGAAACTTGTGGAAGGGGGGTGGTGGTAAGATTGTAAGAAGCCTAAAGATGGAGAGGAGCAACAATATGCAAGATACTCCACACAAGTTAGGGCTGCAGTAGCCATAATTGGAATTTGCACGACCTGTGCAATGACTGACATATCAATGACCCCCCCAAAGTCTAGCATGGGTCACAGGTACTAGGACCCTTAGAGACAAGGGAATAACAGTCACAACAGTATTCCCATACTAAAGGGGAGCACAAGAAAGGGCTCTGGGTAATGCCACTGAATCATTACACCCCATTAGAGTGGAGGATGCAGAGGGAAGTTTGACATCCACAATAAAGGATGCTCCAGGGAATTGGAGGGGAGGAAGAGAGGAACGCTGGGAGAAAGGGAGGGAAGGGGGTGAAAGGAAGGAGAAAAGGGGGGAGGGTGCAAGGGGGATTGGGGAAGGGTGGAGGGAGGGAGGGGACTGGGATACCTATAAAGTTTGTATGATTGGGAAAAAAATAAATAAACATAATAAAAATTGCTAACCAAGACTAAACTTGAAATTAAAATCAAGCTAAGTACAAGCCAAAACTCAGCATAAAATCACCAATAGAACAGATCAAACAGAAAATAGAGTATTAGAAGAAGATTAAAGAACAAAATTGTTAAAATAAAGAAGCTGAAAAAAATTTAAAAATGCATGAAAGGAATAGTCACAAGCTATGGGACACCCTGAAGGAAACAAACTTGTGCATATATAAAATCTCATAACAAGAAACTCCCTAAAGCACACAAGAACACATTTTTCACACCACCATAAATGCCTCAAGGACAAGAGACATGTGGCACTCCAATGAGAATGACCAAAATAGAAACAACAAAAGGCAAATAATAGTCAAAACACTGCAGATACAGGATAAAAAAATGTTTTGAGAGCTATGATAGGAAAACTGAGTCATATTTAAAGGCAAGTTTGTCACAAATAACAGCTAATTTTTCACAGGAAGCAATAACATCAAGAAGAGCTTGGAGAAGCACTTCAAGTTGTAAATGATCACATATGCTAAAACTGATCTATTCTGCAAAACTATCAGTCATAATTGAAGGTGAAAAAAATTTTCCAGGATAAAAATAAACTAAAGGCATAGATGGCCACCTAACCAGGTCTGCAGATGATACCAGAAAAAATATTCAAGATTGAAGAAAAGAATTAACACCCAAGAAAGTAGAAAAGAAAAATAATGCCAGTACAACTGTTAGGCAGAGAACCTTGTAATAAAAAAATTTGTAATAAAAATTACAAATTCAGAAAATGGCAGGCAGCAACAAACACTTCTAAATGTCTTACATGTCAGTGGACACAACTCCCCAATCAAGAGACATAGATTACAAGCATAGATTAAAAATCACAACCCATCAATTTGAAGCCTTCAAGGAAAGCACCTCACCATGAAAATTAGGTGTTATCCAAAGTCGAAAGGTTGATTAAAGGTACTTCAAGCTAATGAGACTAGGATACAGGCAGATATTTTGGAGGTTTATTATAAGGTGTTTGTAGTTAATATTGAGGCATTAACTACTATCAGTTTTCTCCCTGTCCACTGTGATTTAGACTGGCTTACATTGAGGTGGGGGTGTGTTCCTATCATTGTAGTAGGATAGTAGTTAGTAAGCAGGTGATTAGTTATTCAAAGGCTAATCTCATTATTTACTGTTTCATATTCTTTTTCTTCCCTTTCTTTAAGACTTTTCTTATATAAAAGCCTTGTTTGACTGTTATCCCTTGTCTTTAGTTTCTGCTCTTTTACCCCCCTGGATAGTGCTCCTTTGCATTTGTGGGTATTGTAACAGTTTCTATTTGATTCCATCAAACAATGTTTAATACTAGGATCTGCTTATAAGGGAGAACATAGAGTGTAGGTCTTTTTGCATCTGGGATATTTCACTCAGTATCATTTCTTCCAGTTCCATCCATTTACTAACTAATAAGATCTTTCCTGGTACTGAATGGTAATTCATTTTATATATGTACTAACCATCCATATATATTTTCACTAACCATCCATCACCATTTGGAAATATAGGTTGGTTCCATGTTTTTGCTATTGTGATTGAAAAGAGCTGCTATGAACATGATTATACATGTGACTTTGTTGCAAGATACAATGCTCTTTGGGAATAATCTCAGGAGTTGTATAGGTGGGTCATATGGCATTTCAATTTTAACCATTTTAGGAGCTTCCAAATTGATCTCCAAAGGGGTAGCATGAGTTTACAATCCTACCAGAAATGTATGCGTGTCTCCTTCTCCTTATACTCATGTCAGCATTTGCTGTTGTTTGTGTTTTCGATCTTATTCATTCTGATTGTAGTATCTCAGTGTGGTTTTAAATATTTTATTTATTTTGTGTATGTATGTGTGTGTGTATGTGTGTGTGTGTGTGTGTGAGAGAGAGAGAGAGAGAGACAGAGACAGAGAGACAAAGAGACAGAGAGACATAGAGGACACTGTATGTCCCTATGGAGGAACAAGAGCAGGGAATCATCCTAGATTGTTTCTACCTCCTTCTTGCTTCACTCTGATATTTTCCAGGCTCTGCCCACCAGGGCTGAAAGTGTAGACTGCTGCCATTTCTGCTGTGCTTCTTTTTGTGGGACCTGGGATCCAAAGACAGGATCTTCTGCTTGCCAGAGTCTTAACCCCTGAGCCATTTCTCCAGCCCTCAGTGTGATTCTAATTTGCATTTAATTTGCATAATGACCAGGGAGTTAGAACCTTTTTAAAGATGTTTCCTAGACATTTGAATTTCTTCTCCTGAGAGTTTCTTTTCGGTTCTACAGCTCATTTTTTTTTAAATTGGGCTTATTTCCTTGGCATTTAATTGTTCAAGTTCTTTGTGTACTCTGGACCTAATACCTCTATAGGATGTGTCCTTAGTGAAGATACTCTTCCATTCTGAAGGTTACCTTTTTGCTCTATTCACAGTCTCTTTTGCTGAACAAAAACTCTTAAATTTTATGTAGTTCCACTTGTTTAGTTATGGACTTATTCTTTGTTCAGTTGAGATCCTACTGAGGAAATGCTGGCTGAGGTCAATCAATTTGAGGGTATGCCTTTTTTTTTCTTCTAGGAGTTTTATAGTCTCTGGTCTAACACTGATGTCTTCGGTTCATTTGGAGTTCATTTTTCTTGCCGGGAGATAAATAAGAGCTCGGGGCTGGAGAGGTGGCTCAGGGGTTAAGCCTCTGCCTTGCAGGCAGAGGGTCCTGAGTTCGGATCCCAGATCCCACGTATAGACGCCAGGCGGAAGCGGGGGCGGCCTGCGCTTCTGGTCCTGGTAGGGCGGAGCCTGTGAATCCCGGGACAGAAGGAGGTGGAGGCGGTCCATGGTGGTTCGCGAGTTCGTCCGTGGTTCTACACATACACACACACACACACACACACACACACACACACACGCGCGCGCGCGCGCGCGCGCGGGCGCGCACACATGCACACGCACATGCGCACAGTTGAATAAATAATAATAATAAAAAATAAGAGCTCAGTTTCATTCTTCTGCATGTAGAAACCCAATTCTGTCAACACCATTTGTTGAAAATGCTGTCCTCTTTCCAATGGGTTTTTGGGGCACCTGTGTCAAAGACCAGCTCCCTAATAGGTCAGTAAACTTAAATTTGGGTCTTCAGGTCTAATCCATTGGTCTATATCTCTTTCTCTTGAGCCAATATCATGCTGTTTTTATTATTATGGCTTTATAGCATAAAGTCCCACAGAGTTTTTTTTACTCAGGATGTTTTTTGCTATCCTGGGTCTTTTATGATTCCATATGAAATTTGAAATTGCTTTCTAATTTCTGTGAAGAATTGGGTTACAATTTTGATTGATATTAAATTCAATATGTATCTTGCTTTAGACAGAATAGTCATTTTAACAATGCTAATTCTGCTGATCTAAGAACATGGCAGGTCTTTCCATCTTCTGGTGTCTTTTGTAATATCTTTTTCTTAGAGTTTTTAGGTTTCCATTATACAGAACTTTTACATCCTTGATTAGATTTGTTGCAAGGTACTTCAATTCTTTAGGAGCAATGGTAAATGGTACTGTTTCTCTCAGGTCTTTCTCATTTTGTTTATCCTTGATATATAGAAAAGCCACTGAATTTTGAGCACTAATTTTGTATCCTTATCCTCTACTGAACTTATTTATTAGCTCCAGGAGTTTCCTGGAAGATCTTTAGGGTCCTTGTGGTATAGGATCATGTCATCTCTGAGTAGGTATAACTTGTCTTCTGTCTCTAGCTAAGACTTCAAGTGTAAAGTGGAATAGATGTGGTGAGAGTGGACAGCCTTGTCTAGTTTCCGACCTGAGTGAAAATACAGTTTTTCACTGTTTAGGATGCTTTTTGCCATAGGTTTGCTGTATATGGCCTTTATTATGTTGATAAATATTTCTTCAAAACCTATTTTTTTGCAGGGTCTTTATCAAAAAAAAGGGGTGTTGGATTTTATCAAAAGCTTTTCCAGTAACAGCAAAATCATAAGATTTCTTTGTTTTTGTTTATATGGTGAATATATTTATAGATTTATGCATATTGTACCAACCTTGTTTTTCTTGAATAAACCCAAGCTTGTCCCAGTGCATAATATTTTTGATATAATTTTCAATCCAGTTTGTTAGAAATTTGTTGAGGATCATTGCATCTGTGTTTGTCAATAATGTAATTGGCTTGTAGTTTTCTTTTTTGGTTGTATCTTTATTCAGTTTTGAGATCAATGTAATGTTAGCTTCATAGAGTTTGGAAATGTTCCTTCCTTTTCTATTTTGTGGAGTATTAGTATTTATTGTTGTTAAAATATCTGGTAGAATTGTGTGCTCAGTCTATGTGTTTCTGGATTTTTCCTGAAAGGTATATTATTACTTCTTAAACTTTGTTCCTTGTTGTATGACTATTTAAATAATTCAATTTATTGTGGTTTAACTTTGGCATGCTATATGAGTTTAGAAATTTGTTCATTTCTTTATGATTGTCAAATTTGTTAGTGTATACATTTTTAAAGCATGACCTTATGATTTTCCAAAATTCCTTAAAATCTGTTGTAATAGCTCCATTTTTAATCTCTAATTTTATTAATTTTGGTTTTCTATCTTTCGGTTTTGGTTAATTTGGTTAAGGGTTTATCAATCTTGTAAGTTTTTCAAAGAACCAGCTTTTGTTTGATTCTTTATGTTGCTTTCTTAGTCTCAATTTCAGTTATTTCTCCTCTGATCCTACTAATCTCTGCCTGCCTACTTCTTTTGGGGGTTGGCTTGTTCTTCTATTTCTAAAGTTTTAAGCTGCCTTTTAAAGGTTTTTTAACTTATAATGTTTGAATTTTTTGATATAGGCATTGAGTGCTCTAAATTTTCCTCTTATCAGTACCTTCATCATATCCCAAAAGTTTTGACATAATATAATATAATAGTTTTGACATTATAATATAATATATTGTGTTTTCATTATCATTCAGTTCTAGGAAGTTTTGAATTACCATTTTGAATTTCTGTTTTTACTTTTGTGAGGACCCATTTCTCATCCAGTAGTATATTGTTAAGTTTCCAAGATTTTGTACATTTTCTGTCATTATGGATGCCAGTCTTTAATCACTAGTGTTCAGATAGAGTGTAGATGGTGATTTTGACTTTCTTGTATTTGTGGAGACTTACTTTGTAGCCTGTTTTAGAGACGCTTCCATGGACTGTTGAAAAGAGTGTATAATCTTTGAGTTTTGAATGGATTTTTTTTGGTGGATGTCTATCAAGTCCATTTGATTTATGGTTTGTTTTATTTCCAATGTATCTCTGTTTAGTTTTTGGCCCGTTGACTTGTCTATTAGTGAGAGGGAATATTACTATTATCATGCTGGGACTGATTTCTTGTTTTACATATTCCAGTGTTTATTTAAAAACTGTGGGTGAACCTATGTTTGGAGCATATATGTTTGGAACATATATGTTTAGCATTGTGAACTATTCTTGTGCATTTTTCTTTTTATGAGTACATAGTATCCTTCTACATCTATTATGATTTGTTTTGTTTGAAGTCAGTTTTACCAGATATTAAGATAACTTCTCTTTTTTTTTTTTTCTTAGTTGCACTTACTTGGAGTATCTTTATGCATTCTTTGACCATGAAATTGTGCCTACCTTTCAAAGTGAGGTGTGCTTATTGGAGGCAGCATATTGATGGGTGGTGGATTTAATATTGCTCTCGATTGGGGAGTTGATCTCACTGATGTTTAAATGTATAATTGAGAATTTTTTGCTGATTCCTGTCACTTTTTTATTTATTGTTTTTTTGTGGTGGCAATTCTTTGCTTGTTAGTTTTATAAGCATTATTTTTCCCTCTTATCCTCTTGAATGTGTTGACCAGTTTTGTTTGTCTTGAATTTTTTTCTGAATGCATCTGCAGGCCTAGTTCAGGGATTGTTTTCAGGGTTCTGGAGCTTGTGGGCAGTGACTCCCTGGCTTCCTCATTTCTTACCAGGCTTGGGGGATGTTTGTGGGTCCTGGGGCTTGTGGGTGGCCCATTCCCTTGGTCTTCATGACAGTTCTAGCTCTTATCTAGACTAATCCTCCATCATTTTAAGATTTGTCTCATCCAATCCTAATTTCTTCAGGACTTTGTCAAATGCCTCTTCTTATATATGTCTAATTCTGTTAATATAAATTCATTGGATTGTATTTAAATGTTTATTTATTTATTTTTCTCATGGGTTGGTGTGTGTGTGTGTGTGTGTGAAGGAAGGCACTGTGCTCCTGTGAATGATCAAGGATGTCTTTGGGAATCATCCTGGATTGCTTCTGTCCTTTTTGCTTTGCTCTAGTGTTTCCCAGGCTCTGACTTCCAAAGCCAGAATGCATGCTGCCTCCATTTCTCCTGACATTTTTACATGGGAGCTGGATCTGAACTCAAGTCCTGCTTGTGAGGTAGAGTCTTAGTCCCTGAATCATCTCTCCAACCCTTATTTATAAATTTATTTATATGTGTTGAACAAACTTTATATCCCTAGGATGAAACCAATTTGTTCTTGTTATTACATATGCTTAGTGCATTTTTATTTTATTTTAAAAATTACTTGGTTTATAATTCATGGTGGTCTGAGAGTGAATTCTTCTCCAAAGGAATATTTGATCCACAGGTGGTGACACCCCATTTTAATAGCAAGATCCTTGCAGGAAGTAACACTGCACGGGGGCAGACTTTGAAACTGGATAATCTGGCTCCACTTTTCATTTTCTAGTTCTCTCAGTCTCCTGATGGCAGCAGCTCTGACACAAAACATTTCCTCATGCTGTCAACATGACTTTTGCTGTGAGATTCCTGCATCAATGGACTCTATCCCCTATGGAATAGTAATCTAATAATAAATCCTCCCTGCCTTAAGCTTTTTGAGTCAGAGTATTTTCTCACTGCATCAGAAGAATAGCTGCCACAGTTTTTCCATCTCTGTTCATCAGGGAAATCAGTCTACAGTTTCTTTGTTGTAGAATCTTTATCTGGTTTTTGTATTAAAGTAATGCTGGCTTTGTAGAATAAGTTTTGTAGTGCTTCTTCCTTTCTATTTTGAGAAAGAATATTAGATATGCTGGTATTGGACCTTCTTTGAAGATTTGTATTAAAATCAAGCAGTTAACCCACTTGGCCTTAACTTTTTCTTGTGTGGAAACTATATTACTGCTTTGATTTTATTACTTGTTTTATGTATGTATAAATCATTTATGACTTCTGGATTCAATTCCGTTAAGTCATGTGAGTTTAGAAATTTATTCATTTCTGGGATTTCAAAGCTTGGGATGAAGCACATATTCAAAAATTCTTTTCTGAATTTCTTTTTTTGTTGTCGTTTCTTACGGATTTGCATTGTGACTTGGGCATTTTTGTTTTATTTCTGATGTCTTTCTTTTTATTATTATCATTTTTCCCACTCATACAAACTTAATGCACCCTTCCCTGGACCCCTTTACTGAATTTCTTTTTCAATATTAATTTTACTTATTTGTGTCGGTGTATGTGTGTATGCCACAACACGCAGGTGGAAATCAAAGGAAAACTTTTCACGAGTCAACTTGTTCCATCCAATTTCTTTTTGAGAAATTTGTTATTTCTGCCACTCTGCTTCATACATGAGTTTCTTGCTACCTCTTATCTCACTCTAAATGGGCTGGATTATAAACAAAGCAACAGCATCAGAGTTTCTTTTTTTCTTTCTGTTTTTAGACTGTAGGTTTCAGGGAAGAAACTTGGAGGACAAGCGCTATTACCTACTGAACCATCTTATGGAGTGGTCCTCTTCAGAATCTTTGTAACAGCTCTCTTTTTAGTTCTAATTTTACACATTTGTGTCCTCTTTCTCTTTTGATTAGTTTGTCAATAATTATTAATAATTTTATCGAAGATCCTCTGTGCAATTGATTTTCCCAATTGTTCTTCTGATGTCATTAATATCTGTCCACATCTTTATTTCTTGCTATCTACTGAGTTTGTGTGTATCATTAGCATATTAATTTCTGATACCTAATATTTTTAATATAAGAATTCTTATAACTTTCTTTTTCCCCACATTTTATTTTTTTTGTAATCAAGTTCAATAGGTACCCCATCCTCTCCCTCCCTTTTCCCCTCCCCACTTGCACTCTCCCCTTGTACTCTCCCTTGCACTCTCCCAACTTCCCCCCTTCATTTCACCTCCCCCATCCACCTCCATCTTTCCCAGTGCCTCCCCTCTTCATCCCTCCCATCACCTGGAGCATTATTTATTTATTTATTCAATTGTGCGTGTGTGTGTGTGTGTGTGTGTACGTGTGTGTGTGTGTGTACGTGTGTGTAGAACCACGGAGGAATTCGGGATCCACCATGGACCGCCTCCACCTCCTCCTTGTTTACTCTGCCCCGGGATTCACAGGCTCCAAGCTCTGTCCTACCAGGACCAGAAACGCAGGCTGCCCCCGCTTTCGCCTGGCTTCTATACGTGGGGTCTAGGATCTGAACTCAGGACCTTCCGCCTGCAAGGTAGAGGCTTAACCACTGAGCCACCTCACCTGGAGCATCCTTTTGTGTGAATGCCAAACCTCCCTCTCAGTCCTCCATAATAGTGACTCAATGGCATAGCCCAGAGCTCCTCTTTGGGCTCCCCATTGTATGAGAACACTATTATGACTGTTTAATCCCTTGCCTCTAAGGATCCTACTGCTTGAAGCCTTCTCCCCTGTGTCCATGCTAGACTTTGGGGAGGTGGTGTTGACATGTCAGCCTTTGTGCATGTCAGGCAAAGTCCAATTCTACATATCCTTGGTCCTCCACATCTTTTAGCCTCTTACAATCTTGCCACCCTCCTCTACAAGGTTCCCTGAGCTTTAATATGGTGAGAGATTTTTAAAAAAATTTTCTTATTATTTATTCAATTGTGCGTGTATGCGTGTGTGCGCAGAACCACGGGCGAATTTGGGAACCACCATGGACGGCCTCCACCTCCTCCTTGTTTACCCTGCCCCGGGATTCACAGGCTCCAGGCTCCGCCCTACCAGACCAGAAATGCAGGCCGCCCCCGCTTCTGCCTGGCGTCTATACGTGGGGTCTAGGATTCGAACTCAGAACCTTCCACCTGCAAGGCAAAGGCTTAACCACTGAACCACCTCCCCAGCCCCTAATATGGTGAGAGATTTGACTGGTGTGCTTCCAGATGAATAATTTAGGGTCTTTGGTGTTCTGAATTATGGTTTGTTGGTTTCAGTTTTGCTTTTCCTGCACTGCCCTTGGCTGTATCCTGATTGGTATTGAAGGTCACTTCCTAACCAAAAATAAAAGACTGTTTAAAGGAAGATCTTAATAGAAAAGAAAACTCAAAGGTAGATAGAAGAATAAGAGTAGGACACAGTAGTTGTAAGAGGGCTCAGTGTCCCATTTGCAGGATAGTTACTATCTATCTGCCAGTCCCTATATCCTTCCTGATTGATGAGATCAAACCTGCTCAGTTGCAATGACCAGGAAGGGAAGTGAGAGTGAGTTGCACTAGATGTCTTGCTACTTAACATGCAATACTTGATGGCGATCTATTTTCTCTACTGAAGCGTGATCCCCAATCTCTTTTTTTGGGGAGGCCCTCCTTCCCCTTCCTTCCTGTTTACAATCTTTGCAATTACAGTGAGCATTACAGAGATTTACCTTTGAATATGTCATTAAGAGGGTTTGTAACTAGGATTCATCTATTAAAGAGCACATACAGTGTCTAACTTTCTGTGTCTGGGATACTTCACTCAATATAACTTTTTCTAATTCCATCCATTTCCTAGCAAATTTCACTAATTCACCTATTTTGATGGCTGAGCAGTATTCTACTGTATAAATGTACCACATTTTCATTATTCATTAGTCAACTGTTGAGCATTTTAGTTGATTCCATGACTGCTATTGTAAATAATGCTGCAATGAACATGGATGTGCTTGTGTCACTGTAGTGAATTTCTGCATTATGGGGGATTATTCCCAGAAGTGGTATAGCAGGGTGATATGGAATTTCAATGTTTAACTTTTTGGAAATCGCCAAACTGATCACCAGCAATGCATGAGAGTTCCCTTCTTTCCACATCCTCTCCAGCATTTGGTTTTGTATTGTGGATTTTTGCCATCCAGAAAGGGGTGAGATGATATCTCAGGGAAGTTTTGAAGTTTGTATTTCCTTGATAACTAGGGATGTGGATCATTTTTAAAGATATTTGTTAGACATTTCAATTTCATCCATGGAAAAGTTTCTTTTGAATTCTGAGGCCCATTTTTTAATTGGACCATTTATATCCTTGGTGTTTAGTTTTTTAAGTTCTTCGTGCACTCTGGATAATAGAACGCTATCAGATATGTGGTTAATGAAGATTTTTTTCCCATTCTGTGGGTTGCCTTTTTCTCAGTTTACAATCTCTTTATTTGAACAGAAGCTCTTTAATTTCATAAGATTCTATGTTGGTTCTAGTGACTGTGCTATTAAATTTCTGTTTAGGAACTATTGGCCTAGTGCAATCAGCTTGAGGGAGTTCTCTACCCTTTCAACTCAGGTTTTTATATTCTCTGGCATGATATTAAGGTACTTTATCCATTTAGAATTAATTTTTGTGCATGGTGCCAAGTATGGGTCCAGTTTTAATCTACATGGAGATATCCAGTTTTGCCAGTATCATTTGCTAAAAGGCTGTTCTTTTTCCATTGAATTTTTGGGCGCCTTTGTCAAAGATCAAATGGCTGTGATTGTGTGAGCTTATATCTGGGTCTTCAACCCTTATTCATTGAGCTACATGTCTAGTTTTTGGAGCCAGTACCAGGCTGTTTTTATTACTATGGATTTGTACTTTAGACTAAGGTTTGAAACAATGATACATCCAGCACAGTGTTTTTCTTACATAGAACTGTTTTTGCTATTCTGGGCCTTTTATGCTTTCATATGAAATTGAGATTGTTTGGTCAATTTCTTTAAAAAATTGCTTTGGGATTTTATTGGTATGATGTTGAATGTGTATATTGCTTTTGGTAAGATGATGGGAGGTCTTTCCATCTTCTGGTGTCTTCTGTAATTTCTTTCTTTAGAGTTTTAAAGTTTTCATTATAAAGGTCTTTCACTTCTTTGATTAGATTTATACCAAAGTATTTCATTTTTTTAGGGGCTATAGTAAATGGGATTTTTTCCCCTTAGGACTTTTTCACTTTTTCTAGTTTTGGTGTATAGGAAGACCACTGATTTTTTAACTTTTATTTTGTAACCTGCTATTCTGTTGAACTTATGTGTTAGTTCCAGGAGTTTCCTGGTGGAGTTTTTTAGGATTGCTCAGGTATATGATCATATCATCTGCAAATAGAGATACCTTGACTTCTTCCTTTCCAATTTGAATCCTTTGTATCTGCCTCTCTTGTCTTGTGGCTCTAGCTGAGACTTGAAGTGCAATATTGAATAGAAGTGATGAGAATGGACACTGTTATCTAGTTCCTGAACAAAGTGGGAATGCTTGAAGTATTTCCCCATTGAGTATAATCTTGTTGTTTTGTTGTATCCAGCTTTTATTATGTTGATATAAGTTCCTTCCATTCCAACTGCCTCTAGGATTTTCATCATAAAAGGATGTTCGATTTTGTAAAAAGCTTCTCTACATCTATTGAGCGTATCATGTGGTCTTAGACTTTGGATTGGCTTATATGATGGATTACATTTATTGATTTGTATATGTTGAACCAACCTCGTGTGCCTGGGATAAAGCCTGTTTGAGCACAGTGAATGATCTTTTTGATTTGTTTTTTAATTTGATTTGCTAAGATTTTATTGAGAATCTTTACATTTGTGTTCATCAAAAAGATTGGCCTATAGTTTTCATTTTTAAGTGTATCTTTACTAAGTTTTGGGATTAAGAGGATATTAGCTTCATAAAAAGAATTTGGAAATGTTCCTCCTTTGCTATTTCATGGAACGATTTAAGGAATTATGGTTTTAGTTGTTCTTTAAATGTCTGGTAGAACTCTGCTGAATCTATTTGGTCCAGGACAGTTTTTGGTGGGAAGATTCAAGATTACCTCATCTATTTCCTCATTTGTTATAGGACTGTTTAAATAACTCAGAACTTCCTGATTCAATTTAGGTAAGTTATGTTTACTCAGGCATTCATCCATTTCTTTTGTTATCAAAGTTCACGGATTATAATTTTTTGAAATATGACCTTATAATTCTCTGAATTTCTTGGGTATCAGTAATTCCATTTTCATTTCTAGTTTTGTTAATTTAGGTTTTCTCTTTCTCGATTTTGGTTAATTTAGCTTAGGGATGTATCAATCTTACCGATTTTCTCAAAGCTTTCCTTTTTTTTTCTATTTCCACTCATACAGACTTAACAGGTACACCTGTCCCCTCCCTTCCTCTGACCTCCCACCGCCCTGTACCCTCCTCCCCTCCCCTCCCCCTCTCTCACCATCCCCCAGTGCCTCCCCCTCCCATCCCTGGAGCATCCTTAAATGTGCAAAGCTTTTCATCTGGTTGATTCTTTGTATTGTTTTCCTTATCTCAATTTTGAATATTTCTCCTCTGATTTTCCTAATTTCTCTTCTACTGCTTTTGAGATTGGCTGGCTCTGTTGTCACTAAAGCTTTAAGCTGTACTGTTAAGTTATTTACATGTGACATTTTTCCATTATTTTGTTATAGGCATTAAGAACTATCAACTTACTTCTTAGGACAGTTTTCACTGTGTCCCAGAAATTTTGATATGTTGTATTTTCATTATTGTTTGCTTCTATGAAACCTTGAATTTCCTCTTTGATTTCTTTCTGAACCCATTTCTGATTCAGCATAATAGTGTTTAGTTTCCAGGAGTTAGTGTATTTTCTGCTATTTGTTGTGTTGTAGATGTCAAGCTTCAGACCATGTTGGTCTTACAGAGTACAGGCTATAATTTCAGTTTCTTGTATATACGGAGATTCATTTTGTGGCCCAATATGTGGTCTCTTTTGGAGAAAGTTCCATGGGCTGCTGAGACAAAGTGTATTGGTGCTTGGATGGAAGGTTCCATAGAGATCTGTAAGGTACATTTTAGTAAGGGTTTGATTTAATTCCAATGTGTCTTTGTTGAGTTTTTGGCCTGTTGATCAATCCCATGTTGAGAGTGTGGTATTGAATCCCCAAGTATTATCATTTTGGGATTGATTTCTTATTTTAGATGTTTTAGCATTTGCTTAATAAATTGGAGGAGCCCATATTAGGTGCATATATGTTCAGTATTGTGAAATCTTCCTGGTGGATTGTTCCTGTGATTAAATTGTAGTATACTTCTGTATCTCTTATGATTTTCTTTGGTTTGAAGTTCACTTTTTCAGATAACATAATGCTACCCTTTGATTGTTTCCTAGTTCATTTGCTTAAAAAATTTTTGACTAGCCTTTTACTTTTAGGATGTACCTATCTTTTATAGTGAGATGTGATTCCTGAAGGCAGTAGATGTGTGGGTTTTGATTTTTAATTCATGTTTGTAATCTGTGTTTTTTGATTGGTGAATTAATTTCATTGGCATTTAGTGTGATAATGGAGAAATTATTTTTAATTCCTGACATTTTTTGTTTTTAGTGTCTTTCATAAGTGTATTATTTAGCTTGTAAGTTGTGGTGGTATTATACTTCCCTTCTGTCCTCTTGGATATGCTTGTTTTTTTCTTCAAGTTTGAGTATATTTTCTAGCATTTTTTGAAGGCCTGGATTGGTGGTCATGTAAGCCTTCAAGTTGTTTTTATGGTGGAAAATTTTTTCTTTCACCCTCAATCATGAATGATACTTTTGATCGGTATATCAGCCTGGGTTGATATTTCTGCCCATTCAATACTTCAATGTTCCATTGGCTTTTACTATTTCCATGGAAAATCATAAGTTATTTTAATAGGTTTACCTTTAAAAGTGACTTTCTTTTCTCTTGAAGTTCTCAGCACATTTTCTTTTTTTTGCATGTGTAGTGTTTTGACTATTATTTGCTGTGGTTAGTTTCTATCTTGGTCATATCTGTTTGGGTATGGAAAATGGCTCTTGTATTTGATGTGCCTCTCTTTCTTTAGCTGTGAAAGTTTTCCTTTATGATAATTTGAAAATTTTCCTTGGGTGTGATATTTTGGGTTTATTCTTCTGGTATTCCATGAATGTTCATGTTATGCTTCTTAAAGGTGTCCCATAACTCTTTTTTTTGCTTTTATTTTAAATTTTTTTCCACTCATACAAACTTGATAGGTACCCCATTCCCCTCCCTCCCTCCACCCCTTCCGGATTCCCTTGCTCTCCTCCCCTCTTTTTCTCTTCCTTTCCCCCTTCATTCCCTTTTTCCCAGTGCTACCTCTCCCCCATTTCTGGAGCATCCTTTAGTGTGCATGTCAAACTTCCTTCTGGGTCCTCCTCTCTGATGAGGTGTAAGGACTCAGTAGCATTGCCTAGAGCTCTTTTTTTGTGTTCCCCTTTAATATAGGAATACTATTGTGGCTATTAATCCCTTGTCTCTAAGGATCCTAGAGCCTGTGATCCATACTAGACTTTGAGAGGTCAGTGACATGTTGGTCATTGCACAGGTCATGCAAAGTCCTATTATGATTACTTTAGCCCTAAGTTGTGTGGAGTATCTTGCATATCGTTGCTCCTCCCCATTTTTTAGGCTCTTACAACTTACTACCCCCTCTTCCACAAATTTCCCTGAGCTTTGGAATGGGAAGAGATTAGGCTGGCCTGGTTCCTGGTGATTAATGTAGGGTCTCTGATGTTCTAAATTGAGGTTTGTTACTCTTTTTTTTTTTCTTCTTTCAGTATTGCTGTTCCTGCACTACCCTTGGCTCCATCCTGATGGGTATTGGATGTCACCTTCTAGCCAAAGATAAAAGGCTGTTAAAATAAGAGTAGATTCAAAAGTAGATGGAATAAGAGTAGGAGAACGTGGTAAGGGGGGTCAGTCTCCCATTTGCAAAATGGTTACCTTCTATGTGCCAGACTGTATGCCCTCCCTTTCTGGTGTGATCAAACCCCATCAGTTGCAAGTGCCTAGGAAGGAAAGCCTGTGAACTTAACCAGATGTCTCATTACTTACTTGCAGTACTTGATGGTGGCCTGTTTTCTCTGCTGTAGCATTATCCCCTCTCTCCTTGTTTCAGGCAGTGCTCTCCTTCCACATCCCTCCTGTTTATAATCTTTGCAATTACTGTAGGTAGTATAGAGATATATCTTTGAGTGTGTTACTAAGTGGGTTTGGAACTAGGATCTACCTATTAGGGAGCACATACGGCACTTAATTTTCTGTGTCTGGGATACTTCACTCAATATATTTTTTTTCTAATTCCATCCATTTCCCAGCAAATTTCATCAATTCATCACTTTGGATGGATGCATAATATTCCTGTTGCATAAATGTTCCAATTTTTCCTTATCCATTTGCCAACTGTTGGGTATTTGGGATGATTCCATGACTTTGTTATTGTAAACAGTGCTGCTATGAACATGGTCATGCTTGTGCTATCGAGGTGAATTTTTACTGTATGGGGTATAATTCCCAAAAATGGAATAGCAGGGTCATATGGCTTTTCAATCTTTAACTTTTTTAAGAGTCACCAGACTGCTCACCATTTGGTATTGTTCATATTGTGGATTTTTGCCATCCTGACCGGGGTGAGATGATATCTTAGGAGGTTTGGATTTGCATTTCCCTGATGGCTAAGGATGTGGAACATTTTTTTTACAGATTTTTTTTATTAAAAATGTAATTATACATTTAAAAATTTTTTACCAGTTCTCCCCCTTCTCTCCCTCCCCATCCCCCAGTGCCTCCCCCCCCAATTCCCAGAGAGTCCTTTATTGTGTACTCCTGACTCTCCACTGGGTCCTCCTCTCCGATGACATATAAGAACCCAGTAGCATTTCCATAAGCCCTTTCTCTTGTTCCCCTTAAGCATAGGAGCACTACTATGGCTGTGAATCCCTTGCCTCCAGGGATCTCGGTGCCCTTAACAGATGCTAGACTTTATGAGGGCAACAGTGCGCTGGACATTGCGCAGGGGATGCAAAGTCCCATTATGATTGCTTTGGCCCCAACTATTGTTGAGAATCTTGCAAATCGTCGTTCCTCCCATCCTTTTGCTCTTACAATCTTACTGCCCCCTCTTCCGCAAATGTCCCTGAGCTCCAGGATGGGGAGAGATTAGGCTGGCCTAGTTCTATGTGATTGATATAGAGTCTCTGAAGTTCTGGATTGTGGTTTGTTGATTTTCTTTTGCAGTTTTGCTGCTCCTGCAATGCCCTTCACTCCATCCTGCTGGGCACTGTATGTCACCCCATGGCCAGAGAAAAAAAGCTGTTAAACTGGAGTCTTGTTATAATAGCACATTCAAGGGTAGATATAATAAAAGTAGGAAACCTCAGTGAGGGAGGGGTCCATCACCCATTTTCAAAATGATTACTTTTTATCTGCTAGACTATATGCCCTCCCCTTCTGGTGAGATCAGGAAAGAACGTCTGTGAACTTAACCAGGTTTCTCATTACTTACTTGCAGACTTTGATGGAGGCCTATTTTCTCTGCTGTAACATGGTCCCCTCTATCCTTGTTTCTGGTGTGGCCCTCCTACCCCATCTCTCTTGTTCATAATCCTTGCAATTACTGTGTTACATAGGTTTACTTTTGAGTGTCTCAATGTGGGCTGGGTGAGTTTGGTACTAGGAGCCACCTATTAGGGAGTACATACAGCGCTTAATTTTCTGGGTTTGGGATTCTTCATAATTGTTTCTAATGATATCCATTTCCCAGCAAATTCCAGTAATTCATCATTTTTGATGGCTGAGTAGTACTCCATTGTATAGATGTACCACAGTTTCCTTATCCACTCATCAACTGTTGGACATTTAGGTTGATTCCATGACTTTGCTATTATAAACAGTGCTGCTATGCACATGGACGAGCTTGTGCTATCGAGGCGAACCTCTGCTGCATGGGGGGTTATTCCCAAAAGTGGGATAGCAGGGTCATATGGCATTTCAATCTTTAATTTCTTTAAGAATCTCCAGATGGCTCGCCAGAGTGGCTGTATGAGCCTGCATTCCCACCATCAATGTAGGAGAGTTCCCCTCTCTCCACATCCTCTCCAGCATTTGTCATTGTTTGTATTGTGGATTTTTGCCATCCTGACCGGGGTGAGATGATATCTCAGGGAAGTTTTGATTTGCATTTCCCTGATGGCGAAGGAAGTGGAGCATTTTTTAAGATATTTGTTAGACCTTTTAATTTCATCCCTGGTAAAGTTTCTTTGAAGTTCCAGGGCCCATTTTTTAATTGGGCCAGTGTTTTCCTTGGAGTTTAGTTTTCTAAGTTCTTTGTGCACTCTGGATAGTAGAGCTCTGTCAGATATGTGGTTAGTGAAGATTTTCTCCCATTCTGTGGGTTGCCTTTGAGCTCGTGTGACAATCTCTTTATCTGAACAGAAGCTCTTTAATTTCACAAGATCCCAACTGTTGAGAGTTGGTAGCAGTGACTGTACCATTGGATGTCTGTTTAGGAAATGTTGGCCTAGCCCAATCAGCTCAAGGGAGTTCCCTATCCTTTCAACTACGGTTTTTAAAGTCTCTGGCCTGATATCAAGGTCCTTGATCCATTTGGAATTAAGTCTTGTACATGGTGACAAGTACGGGTCCAGCTTTAATCTTCTGCATGTGGAGATCCAGTTTTGCCAGCACCATTTGTTGAAGATGCTGTTCTTTTTCCATTGGATTCTTTGGGTCCCTTTGTCAAAGACCAAATAGCTGTATTTTTGTGGGCTTATATCTGTGTCTTCAACCCTTATCCATTGATCTGTGTGTCTATTTTGGAGCCAGTACCCAGCAGTTTTTATAACTATGGATTTGTAGTATAGACTAAGGTTTGGTATGGTGATACCTCCAGCAGTGTTTTTGTTACTCAGGATTGTCTTTGCTATCCTGGGTCTTTTGTGCCGCCATATGAATTTTGAGATTGTTTGGTCAACTTCTTTAAAGAATTGCTTTGGGATTTTAATTGGTATAGCATTGAATTTGAATATTGCCTGTGGTAGGATGGTCATTTTTACAATGTTGATTCTACCAATCCAGGAACAAGGGAGGTCTTTCCACCTTCTGGTGTCTTCTGCTATTTCTTTCTTGAGGGTTTTAAAGTTTTCATTGTAAAGGTCTTTTACCTCCTTGGTTAGGTTTATACCAAGGTATTTCATTTTTTTAGGGGCTATAGTAAATGGGATTGTTTTTCTCAAGGCTTTTTCACTTCTTTCATTCTGGGTGTATAGGAAGGCCTCTGATTTTTGCACATTTATTTTGTATCCTACCACCCTGCTGAACTTCTCAATTAGTTCCAGGAGCTTCCTGGTGCAGTTTTTGGGATCACTCAGGTATAAGATCATGTCATCTGCAAATAGGGATAGCTTGACTTCTTCCTTGCCGATTTGAATCCCTCTTATGTCCCTTTCTTGTCTTATGGCTTCAGCTAAGACTTCAAGTACAATATTGTATAGAAGTGGTGAGAGTGGACAGCCTTGACTAGTTCCTGATCGAAGTTGGAATGCTTCCATTTGTTCCCCATTGAGCATAATCCTTGCTGTGGGCTTGTTGTATACAGCTTTTATTATATTGATAAAGGTTCCTTTCATTCCTACAGTCTCTAGCGTTTTGATCATAAAAGGCTGTTGGATTTTGTCAAAGGCTTTTTCTGCATCTATCGAGAGTATCATGTGGTCTTGGACTTTGGACTGGTTTACATGATGAATTACATTTATTGATTTGCGTATGTTGAACCAACCTTGTGTGCTGGGGATGAAGCCTACTTGGTCCCCGTGAATGATCTTTTTGATATGTTTTTGAATCTGATTTGCTAAGACTTTGTGGAGAATCTTTGCGTCTGTGTTCATCAGAGAGATCAGCCTATAGTTTTCTTTATTAAGTGAATCTTTATTAGGTTTTGGGATTAAGACTGATATTAGCTTCATAGAAGGAATTTGATAGTGTTCCTTCATTTGCTATTTGATGGAACAGTTTAAGGAATATTGGTGTTATTAACTCCTTAAATCTCTGATAGAACTCTATGCTGAATCCATCTGGCCTAGGACATTTTTTGGTGGGAAGATTCAAGATTACTTCTTCGATTTCCTTGTATGTTATAGGAGTATTTAAATAATTCACAACTTCCTGATTCAATTTAGGTAGGTTGTGTTTACTTAGAAATTCATCCATCTCTTTTGTGTTGTCAAACTTCATAGAGTACAAGTTTTTGAAATATGATGCTATAATTCTCTGGATTTCTTGGGTGTCACTAGTGATTAACTCTATATTCATTGCTAATTTTGTTAATTTGGGTTTTCTCTCTCTTGCTTCTGGTTAATTTAGCTAGGGGTGTATCAATCTTATTGATTTTTTCAAAGAACCAGCTTTTTGACTGGTTGATTCTCTGTATTGTTTTCCTTATCTCAATTTTGGATATTTCTCCCCTTATTTTGCTAATCTCTCTTCTACTGCTTTTGGGATCAGATTGCTCTAAATGTCTTTAAAGCTTTAAGCTGCATTATTAAGTTATTTATTTGTGATGTTTCTATTTTTTTTGATGTAAGCATTAAGAGCTATGAACTTACCTCTTAGGACAGCTTTCATTGTGTCCCACAGATTTTGATAAGTTGTATTTTCATTATGGTTCGCTTCCAGGAAATCTTGAATTTCCTTTGTCATTTCTTTCTAAATCCAATTCTCATTTAGCATTGTAGTGTTTAGTTTCCAGGATTTAGTGTATTTTCTGTTGTTTGTGGTGTTGTGGATGTCAAGCTTTAGACCATATTGTCTGATAGGGTACAGGCTAGAATTTCAACTTTCCTGTATATGTGGAGATTCGATTTATGGTCTATTTTGGAGAAAGTTCGACGTGCTGCTGACAAAAATGTGTATTCTTTGGTGCATGGATGGAAAGTTCGATAGAGATCAATAAGGTCCATTTCAGTAAGAGTTTGATTAAATTCCAGTGTGTCTCTGTTAAGTTTTTTTATTATTATTTATTCAATTGTGCATGTATGTGTATGTGTGTAGAACCATGGACAAATTCGGGAACCACCATGAACCGCCTTCACCTCCTCCTTGTTTACTCTGCCCTGGGATTCACAGGCTCCACTCTACCAGGACCAGAAATGCAGGCCGCTCCTGCTTCTGCCCGGCATCTATGCATGGGGTCTAGGATCCGAACTCAGGACCTTCCGCCTGCAAGGCAGAGGCTTAACCCTATTCAGTACTTGAAGTATGTCTGTCCAAGCTCTTCTTGCTTTTACTGTTTCCATTGGGAAGTCATTTGTTATTTTAATAGGTTTACCTTTAAAGGTGACTTTTTTTTCCCTTCAAGGTCTCAGCACCATTTCTGTGTCTTGAATGTGCAGTGTTTTAAATATTATTTGTCGTGGCACGTTTCTATTTCAGTCATATCTGTTTGGGGTGTGGAATGCCTCTTGTATATGGATGGGGCCTTCTTTTTTTGGATGAGGAAAGTTTTCCTTGATGATAATTTGAAAAATTTCCTGAGGTATGGTATTTTGGGATTCTTGCTCTGGTATTCCATGAATGTGCATGTTAGGCTTCTTCAGGGTGTCCCATAACTCTTGAATATTTCTCTCAAGTATCTATTTGGCTTTAACAACTTATTCCATTGAGCTGGTTAATACTCCCACTTTGTCTTCAAGATCTGAAATTCTATTTTCTGCTTTATTAGTTCTGCTGATAAGATTCTCTTTAAGTTCTGGGTTGAAGATAGCTTGTCTCTGAGTTTAAACTCTACTTGAGATTGTTTTAAATGCTCTATGCTTATTTTTGTTTCTTCAACTGCTTTTCTTCTCTCCTACAAGTGCCTGTTGGTTTCTTGTTCAAAGTGGTTGATGCAGTTATCAAATTCCTCCTCTTTCATTGTTTGACCATAGTAATGACCAGGCTTTGAAGATCATTATTTTTGCTAGTTTCTGTGAGTTTGTTCTGGTTGAATTCCATCATTGTGGGGTTGATTATTTTTGTAGGAGATTGGTTGTCTTGGCTTTTGTTTTTCATGGATTTGTGCTTTGTCATGGACATTTTTGTTTTATCTCTTCTGTCTTTCTGTTTTTTTTTATGTGTGCTTTGCACTGAAATGAATTAGACAGTATTACTTCATGAGCATTTATTCCTAGTGTTTGTCTTGGAGTTGGGTATGCTTATGGGGTGTTGGTGTTATTTCCTAGATGAGGCTACTGGACTGTTAGTACATCAATTAAGGTGAGTTTAGTAGACAGAAATTGAAGATTGGTATGGTAGTGCACTTTTTAGGTTTACTTCCTTGGTGACATGTGAGGGTGAATGGTAAAGTATGGGTTTTTGAGTGGCTATATGGAAATGTTAAAATACAGTGACTAATAATTGAGAGTAACAAAGATTGTAAAAAGGGTTTACTTATGTTATAGGTGGATATGAAGATTCGTTCCCATATGATGGGATGATTTTAATTTTTTTTTATTTATTCAATTGTGTGTGTGTGCGCTTATGTGTGTGTGTGTGTGTGTGTGTGTGTGTGTGTGTGTGTGTGTAGAACCACGGGCGAATTCCCGAACCACCATGGACCGCCTCCACCTCCTTGTTTACTCTGCCCCAGGATTCACAGGGTCCGCCCTACCAGGATCAGAAGCGCAGGCCACCCCCACTTCTGCCCGGCATCAATACGTGGGGTCCAGGATCCAAACTCAGGACCCTCTGCCTGCAAGGCAGAGGACTTAACATGATGGGATGATTTTAGAGGACCTCAGATGAATGGTGTTGGTCCCCTAGCCCTTTGCTTGCGTTTTCGCTGGACTCTGTTGAATTCTGAGGAGCAAGGGCATCCGCCCTGGTCCAAGTCTGTGTTTGGGTCCAGGGTAGAAAGGCAGAGTGGCTATTAGGGTGCACAGATAGCCTGAATCCTTGGGTGTGGTCTAGGGGCCTTACCTGAGGAGCAGGAAGTCTGCCCTAGTCCCGGTCCAGGTCTGGGGTAGAAAGACAGAGTGGCTAGTGGGGCATGCACATCACCTGGGACCTGGGGCATGGGCTAGGGGCCTTACCTGAGGAGTGGGGCATTTGCCTTGCTCAAAGGATCAAGGTCAGAAAAGTTTGTAACTTTCTCTTAAGACTTCCTTAGCCTTGCCTGTATCCTGAAGTTCTGAGAGATTGTCATTTGTTTCTAGGAACTTTTTAAATTGTTTTTTATATTTCTAGTTTTACAGACAAAATGAATAGTTGTCCCTGCCTTCTCTTTTCCTTTTATTTCTCCCCACTTTCCTCTCTCACCTTCCCTCTCTCTTCACCAATACATCTTTCTCCCTCCCACCTTCTGCCTGTCTGCTTGTGTGGGACCCTAAAACTCTTCCCATCCTATGGTGGGAAAAATTGTAAGATCTTAAAGATAAGGAGGTCCACTGCCATCCAGGACAGGAGGTCCACTGTTGGCCAGGACATTCTACTCAAGACAGGGCTGTTGCATACAGAAACTTACTAAAATGGGACTTATCCTCATCAGATCTGCATTTTGGCTGGCATACACACATTTCCTTGTAGACCAGTGAGGAACTCAGGTGAGACATTACATGTTTCTAGGCATTTGTAATTATGCCCTATTGCAGTTAGACTTAATGTTGCCAATAAGTTCATAACTAATCACCTCAAGGGGGAAAAGTGGTTTTTATTTTCTCTCATAATCTTGAAACAGTTCTTTGCTTAGCTTGGTGAAAGAGTTGATACCAACATCAGGAGCCAAGGGAATTGGCCACACCATATCCACAGGACCACCAAGAAAAGGACAGTCCTCATTTGTTAAGACCATCATGTCTTCCCAAATACATAGAGGAATGACAACTTTCTTAACTAGTTCCCTCTTTCTTATTCACCTGCCTAGGGACTGGTCCCATTCACCATGGATTAGGGCCATCCCCACCAGTTAGACCATCTCCTGCAGTTTTGCTGAGGGGTTAACTCAACTGGAAATTCTTTACAAAATTTCCTAGAGTTCAAATCCTCAATTCTCCTGCTGGATTTTTTAAAGCAATCTACTCTTCATTCAAAAGTTTATTTTGCCTATTCTTCCATCTACCTTTGAGTCTCCTCTTATATTAAGATCTTCCGTTAGACAGTCTTTTATCTTTGGTTAGGAGGTGACCTTCAATACCAATCAGGATGCAGCCAAGTGTGGTGCAGGAAAAGCAAAACTGAAAAAGACAAACCATAATTCAGAACACCAAAGACCCTAAGTTATTCACCTGGAAACACACCAGTCAAATCTCTCCCCATCCTAAGCTCAGGGACCTTTGTGGAAGAGGGGCGGCAAGATTGTAAGAGCCTAAAGATGGGGAGAACCAAGGATATGCAAGATACTCCACACAAGTTAGTGCTACAGCAGGCAGAATTGGACTTTGCCTGACCTACACAATGGCTGGCATGTCAACGTGCCCCCCCCCAAAGTCTAGCATGGATCACAGAGGAGAAGACTCCAGGCAGTAGGATCCTTAGAGGCAAAGGATTAAACAGTCATAATAGAGTTCCCATATTAATGGGAAGTGGAAGAAGTAGCTCTGGGCTATGCCATTGAGTCCTGAACCCTCATTATTGCGAAGGACGGAGAGGGAGGTTTGGCCATTCACACAAAGGATGCTCCAGGTGATAGGAGGGAGGAAGGGGGAGGCACTAGAATTGGGGAAAGGAGAGAGGCAGGTGAAAGGAAGGGGCGAAGAGGAGCGAGTGCAAGGGAGGACGACTTGGGAAGGGAGAAGGGAAGGAGAGGATGGGGGTACCTATTGAGCTTATATGATTAGAGAAAACAACAAAATGTGGGGGAAAAGTTTTTTTTGTGCTCCCTAAGTGCTTGAGATGTTTTTTAGTTTTCTCTTGCTGTTGACTTATATTTTTATCCCACTGTGATCTATTAAGATATAATAAATTCTTTCAGTATTTTCCACTTTTGAAGTCTTGCTTTGTGGCTGCAATGTTATTTTATTTTATTATTTTTTTCCTGTGGGTCTCTATTTTTTATTTCTTAAAATTATTTTATTTATCTAGTTTTACAAGCTCTCATCCCTGCTTACCTTTCTACTCCCTCCCTCTCTTCCTCCCATTCTCCTCCCTTCCCTTCATCAATCCATCCCATTCCTTCCCACTATCCTGCCTATCTGCTTCTATGGACCCCAGGTTTCCCTGTGGCTTGTCTACTCTTGTGAGGGTTCAGGCCTTTTGTGGCATACCAGGTTGCCTCTCTTTGGGTTACCTCATTGACAGGGGCATTTCCTTTCACTCATCCTGCTTTAGTCATCACAGTTTCTACTATATGTTCCCATCTCTCTTGAGTATCTCTTGATACTCTATGGAGGCATGTTGGCATGTCAGTTATTATGCAGGTCTGGTAAGGACAAGTGTCACTGCAGTGAGTTGCTAGAAGCAGCAGTCCTATCTTGAATGGAATGACTTGTCCAAAGATAAGCCTTCCCATGTTTAAGTTCTTACAATCTCACTGCCCCATCTTCTGCAAAGTTCTCCAAAGCCTTAGGATGGAGAGAGATTAGACTGCGAGGTCACGGTCATGTTACTCTGTATTATGGCTGGCCATTGCTGCCTACTTCACAGTTCTTCTACTGCCCTAGGCTACATCTGTTAGGCTGTTGATGGCTTCTACCTCTGTTGTAGAAGAAAACTTCTAGTCTGAGTGTTGTGTTCTTCAAATCTATTGATGTGGTAATAATAATTTACAGAGCAGTTTGGTATACTATCTTCCTATTTATAAGTTCATTGACTATTTTTCCTTATCGATCTAGTTCCCTCCCTGTTTCAAGTTTTTGTTCTAGTTAACAGTAATAGAAATGTGTTCCATTCTGACAAGCACATCTTGAGTCCAATCAGAAAGCTGTTGATTGTCTTCTTGATAGTCATGTCACTATTACACTGATGGTGACCTGTTGCCATAGTGATTTTTATTGCAACTTAGAAACCTTATTAGTTGATGGGGCCTGTGATTATTTCTTTCCCTCAGCAGCTTCGACAGTATTCTTTGGTATAGTGTAAGCTATCCAGCAAGGAGGAAGTTCTCACATCAGTTCTAGTTGATGAATTTTGCCCACGTTTTGTGATAAATATGTGTTACTATCTTCAGTAATAGTTTCTTACTGACAGTTTTTTGGAGAACAACCGAGAGCAATGACGAAAACTTTTAATGTTTGGGGGTCTTGGAGACTTCTTTGATCAACATTTTATCAGGAAGCATCACATTCTAGCATATGAGGGTCCTTTGAGGTTACTACCCACAATCTCAGGGGTTTTCTGTAAGTTCCTCTGTGCCTCCTACCTCCCATCACCTTATTCCCCACTGTGAATTTTCCCCAATTATTCCCTCCCTCACCCTACTTGTCATGGTATCTTAAATCTATCCTTTAAAAAGTTTCACCCTAACCATTCCTTCCCACCTTTCTACTCATTGGTCTCTTTCAAATTTTCTGGCTCTTATATTCTAGTCCAAATACATTGACAAGGATATCAGCACTAGCATTCACATATAAGAGAGCATATGTGGAGATTAACTTTCTGTGTCTGAGATATCTTGCTCAATATTAAAGTTTTCAGTTCCATCCATTTACCAGAAAATTCTATAATCTTATCCTTTCTGATAAGTGAGTAATATTCCATTGTGTATATGTACCACATTTTACATTCCTCTCTTGATGGGCATGTTGACTGATTCCATTTTTTTTTTTTTGCCATTGTGAATAGAGCTGCAGTGTCTTTGTAATAAGATGTAGAGTCTTTTGGGAATATTCCAGGGAGTGGTACAGCTGGGTCATATGGCAGTTCCATATTTAACTTTCTGAGGAAGCTCCACACAGATCCTCCATGGAGGCTGTACCAGTTTCCACTCCCACCAGCGATGAATAAGTGCTCCATTTTCTCTTTTTGTGTTCTTGATCTTAGCCATTCTGACTGGGGTAAGATGGTATCACAAGGCAGTTTTAATTTGCATTTCTCTGATAATCAGGGAAGTTGAATATTTTTCAAGATATTTGTTTGACATTTCAACTTCTTTTTGAGTGAATTCCCTGTTTAGTTCCAGGGCCCATTTTTTTAATTGGAATGTTTACTGTCTTAATTTTTAGTTTTTTGAGCTCTTTGTATACTTTAGAACTTAATCTTTAATCAAATTCATAGCAACAAAGACTTTGTCCCATTCTGTGGGATTGTCTTTTTGCACAATTATTTATTTTAAACAAAGATCTATGTTCTATTGAGAAAAATGTATATTCATTATCTGCTGGGAAATTTTGTCTGTAGACATCTGTTATAAAGATATACACTTATAATTGTTATATCTTGTTGATGAATTATCCCTTTACTATTATGTAGTAACCTTATTTACTTTTTTAAATTTATTTTTATTATTTCCACTCATACAAACTTAACAGGTACACCTTATTTACTCTTATAATTTGTTTGGCTTGGGTCTATTTTATAAGATATGGGAATCTTTATGTCCTCCTGTGTGTTGCTTTGTTTCTTCTGTTAATTTGACACTTGGGAGGTGGGTCTCTAGCACACTTTTGGAGAATTATTTAGTCAAGGCAGCCCTCTGGGAAAGTGTTTAGGAGATTCCCTTAATTGTATAATTGATGTGGAAAGACCCAGCCCATATTAGGCAGGTAACTGAAGATAACTGATGAACACTGGTTCTTTATCCATTCCTGCTGTGGATATAGTATGGCTAGTTTTCCTTTAACTCTGTTGATAACTCTCCTGCAATGATGGGCTATAACTTCAAATTGTGAGTCAATAAAATTCCCCTATTCCCTTCAGTTTTTTTGGGTCAGGTTTTTAATACATCAGAATTTGAAGCTAAAACAGAGATTGATACCATAGAAGTAGGGTACTAATGTGTGTTTAAATTCTTTGTCTTCAGTCTTTATTGCTATGGCAAGTTAATTTCAACCCTTTGACTCTCAGTTTTTAGTGTCTTTACTAGCTAGGTGTATTTCTTGTAGTGAAAAGGTACATTTTTTTTAAAAGTCCACTTAGTTAGTCCTTGTCTTTAAAAATGGTGAGTTGCATCCATTTTCATGAAATGCTATTCTTGAAAGGGTTTGCTGTTTCCTATGACTTTGTTGCAGTTCTATTATTAATAGTTGCTATCACTTCTGAAGTTACTAGTAGAGGTTTCTTGTTTTCTACATTGAAACTAATTGCTTGTTCCTGATCCTTTTCTGTTACTTTTCTCATGAAATGTAATTTTTCCCTATTTCCTTTAGGATTAAGACTTTTTTCCTTATGTAATATTCATTTAGGAATTTTATTTGGACTTACTTAATTGTTATAAATTTCCTTAATTTGTGCTTATCTTGAAACATTTGAATCTCCACAACTTTTAGTAAATTTTCTAGACATAATAATCTTGATTGACAGTTATTTCCTTACATGACTTTATCTTGCCACTCTTTCCTGATTTTTAGAGTCACTGATAAAAGAACTAATGATGTTATTCTGAGGTTTCTGCCTTTATACTGGGCTGGTGCTTTTGTCTTAAGTCTTTTAGTATTGCTTCTTTGTATTTTGACATCTTGACTGTGATATATCATGGACAGGTTCTTCTTTGATCATGTTTATTTCGGGATCTAAAGGACTCTTTGATGTTGATATCTATTTTCTCCTAAGTTTGGAAATTCCCAGCTTGAATTTTGTTGAATGAATTGTCCAATCCTTTAAACTTTCTTTTATCTCTTTGACTCCATGGATTCCTAGGTTTGAACATATCCCAGAATTATTGGACGCTTGGTTCCTGTACATAAATTTGTTTCCATGTGTATGTCGGCATGTATTATTATCTCAACTTTGTCCTCCATACATTTGAATTTGTGTTTCTATTTTATTTTACTTGTCAAAGGTGCTTTTTGTCTTCTTTTTTATTTGGTTGTTGATTCTTTAATTCTCAAAATTTCTGTTTGGCTTTTTTTAATGTCTCAGTTTTCTTGCTGAATTTGATTCCATGTTTCAAGTCTTTTCTCCTAGTTATTGTGTTTACACCCTTTGGTAACTTTCTTATCCATGGACTGAGATAATTCTACAGCTTTCTTTCTAAAGTCCTGTCTGGGCCCACAAACCATTATGAACCAGAACCTAAAACACAAGAAACAGAAGTGAGAATGGTAGGAATTAGAAATCCAGGCTTTGGGTCAGAAGGAGCTTAGGATGTCTGCCATCATGTAAGCTAATTTTATTGTAGCATACATGAGTATTTATAGGAAAACAATTGAAGAAGAGCAGGGCCAAATTCTTTACAGGATTATGTAAAATGTATACATTCCAGTTAACAAAGAAAAGGCAAGAGTGACATGATGACATACTTGCCAGAAATGATGTTTCCAGGTAGAGTTAAAAGCAGGCATGACACTTAGTTGCTAAAAGGGAATGGCCAATGAATGCCTCAAAGCAGAGTTACCTGGTCCATGCATTAATATATCTCAAATGCATAGGGAGGGAACTGTAGGGGGAGGTTATAACCCAGCCAGTCCTGAGAAAAACAAAAGCAATCCAAGGGCAGGAGGTAAATTCAACTCCCAGAAAGAGGAATTCACCTGTCATTGTCTATGTAGACAAGAGGCAAAACTCAACTCCCAAAGGGAGGAATTCACTTAACAACTGTCCATTTCAAATGCTAGTGTGTCATTCTCCAGAGAGCAGGCTTATAGGCCTGAGGACCCCCACCAAGTCCTAAACTGATTAATTCACATCATTCATCAGCTTATTTGTGTCTTCCTTCTGATTACTGATCATTTTCACAACTCCATAAGGGGTTTCATTCCATGGCAGCTGTGTCCTGGACATTTTTTCTTCTTAAAAGTATCATATCTGGTATGATGGTCTGTATATCTGCCATGGAGCTGAGAAATATGAAAGGCAGGAAAAGAATCCACAGAGATGGAAATATAGAAAAGAATTGGCTGAAACAGGTGGGAAAACCCTCTGCTTTCCAGAGAGAGGGAGGTCAGAATCTATTACCAAGTCTCGCCAGACTTTATTTATAATCATGGGGTTGGAATCTATATGCAAATCCTGGTGTAGGACTTCTGATTGGTAGAAAGGAGAAGTAGGATTATAGCAAAAATTTCTAGCTTTAGTGTGTTCTAGGATTCCCAGTATGAGAGTCAGAGAACCAAATCCTTCCAGATATTCAGCATAGCCCAGAGAAAGACAATAAAGTGCATGAGACACTTTTCATCAAACAGGAATCCCTAAGGTTTTAATCTATGTCCTTATTCCAATATGGACTCCAGAAAAACTCCAGTGGGTTTCTGTACTTCCATCTTCCATGGAAAGCTCGTGCTTTTTACTGCTCTCAGTCCTCCATGCTTTCTGAAGGGATGAAATTTCCTTTTCATCAGCAGCATCCAATAACATTTTCTGGCAGATGGCTCTTCACAAACTTTGAAATCTTTTTCTGGCATTTCAATCATACACATCCTTGCTTTTCAACACTTAGAACTTGTGAATTTGGAGAGTGTTACAGGGGAATGCCTGCTTGTTGGTTTACTTTCCTTTGTTGTATTTTTTGCATTTGTTGGGATGAATATGTTGTCAAGTTTTTAGTTTTTCCTTTTGTTCTTGTGGGGTTTTTGTTGTTGTTGCTGTTGAGTCTGTCTGGTGAATTGCCTTTGCATGGATTCATGCTTAGGAGTATACTAACAGAAATAACAAATATAGCTATCCCAGCGTTAAAGACACTGGGCACTTCTCTTCTGTTCACTGTAAGGTTCAGAGTCAGGTAAGCTAGGATACTGGTTCAGAAAAATGTAGTTTATAGATTTCTATAAGGGTTAAAGGTATCAATAGTTAAGCAGTACCCCAAGGAAGGAATGGGAAAAGGGGTGAGAGAGTTGGAATGAGGAGGAAAATACTTTTGAAATTCAAATTATTCAAAATGTTTTTGAATAATCAAAAGCAGTATGGAAAGCATTGTGTATTAGGTTCAGAGAAAGAAAGGCCATAAAATCTTTTCTATGAAGCACAGGTTAAAACACAATTGAACAATGAATTAAACATGACATCAGCTCAGGCAAGTGGAGGCAAGGAGAATGAGAACTTGAGAACTGCCTGCTCTACATAGTGAGATCCCTGCTGAAAGAAAGAAGGAAAGAAAGGAAGAAAGAAAGAAAGAAAGAAAGAAAGAAAGAAAGAAAGAAAGAAAGAAAGAAAGAAAGAAAGAAAGAAAGGAAGGAAGGAAGGAAGGAAGAAAAGAAAGAAAAAGATGGAGAGAAAAAGGAAAGAAAGAAAAGAAAGGAAGAAAGGAAGAAAGAAAGAAAGAGAAAGAAAAAAGAAAGAAAGAAGGAAGGAAGGAAGGAAGGAAGGAAGGAAGGAAGGAAGGAAAGAAAAGAAAGAAAAAGATGGAGAGAAAGAAGGAAAGAAAGAAAGAAAAGAAAGAAAAAGATGGAGAGAAAAGAAAGGAAGTAAGAGGAACAGAGAGACAGAGAACAACTTCCATATGTTCATTTCGGGGCTGTTCAGTGGGATGTTAGTGGGGCATATTCAAGACCATGGGTTTAAGTTCTAGCCAAACAAAAACAATTCTAAAATGCCCTCCCTCTTAGTGATCCTTTCCTCATAAGATCATGAATAAAGACAAATGTGCAGATTAGATCAAATTGGATCTATAGCAGAGATTTCTATATTTTACTTGATTTTAGCAGCTGGCTCGCTGTTCGGCATTTGTCAAGTTGAGTTATGATCATCTCTAAGAGGAAGCTCTAAATTCCTCCCTATCTTCACATAAGAGCAAGAGGTTAGGTAGTACAGCTATTTAGAGTGAGATAAGAAACATGTAAAATAACAAGCAGAGGATGTGCTCCTACTTCCACTCAAAAGCAGTCACTCTGTTCATAGGTAAAAATAGCACATAATAATCTCTTCTTGTATGGGTAAAAGGGCTCATGTTTGGCAGGTTTCAGTGTTTGTGTTACCTTTTTAATCAAAAATTCTACTGTGAGTTAGTACATTTTCATAGAAATGCTTTTCCTAAATTTTCTCCTTCAAAAAAAAATACAAGGGGCTGGAGAGGTGGCTCAGGGGTTAAGCCTCCGCCTTGCAGGTGGAAGGTCCCGAGTTCGGATCCCAGATCCCACGTATAGACGCCAGGCGGAAGCGGGGGCGGCCTGCGCTTCTGGTCCTGGTAGGGCGGAACCTGTGAATCCCGGGGCAGAAGGAGGTGGAGGCGTCCATGGTGGTTCGCGAATTCGTCCGTGGTTCTACACCACACACACACACACACACACACACACACACACACACACAGATGCACGCGCGCACATACACACACATATGCACACAGTTGAATAAATAATAATAATAATAAAAAAAATTTTTAAAAAATTTAAAAAAAAATACAAGAAAAAATTTGGCAGTGGCAACTTGTAGGAAGGAGGAGCTGAGCAGTGTGGAGAGTTTGCACAATGTGGTCTCCCCACAAAAATCACTGGAGCTCTTATTAGTTTCCAGGTAAGGTTTTAATCTCTAGGTCCAAGAAATCTCCTAACAAAAATGCTTTCTTCAGAAGGCATTCAGAATGCTTTTCATCATCCTTGGGAGAAGTGAGCTATCTCTCCTTGTCACATATGAAGGCAGTCTGATCCTCAGAAAGTGGCAAGTGTCCACACTTAGACAAGGAGCTGGTTATGAAGAAAAGATAGGCTACTTAGAATCAAAGGCAACTGGTGAACAGATACAGCAAGTAAAATGGTGGTTACTAGGGGCTGGGTGGCAATGTAGAAGACGTTAACAAAAACACAAGTTTCTGGATGTGGAATAATTAGGAGCCAGAGCTCCTCCATTTTGGCTCCAGCCTCTATTTCATAAGGAAATTTCTGAGGATTGTTTACTCCTTATTTATCAAACAAAGGACCTTCCCACTTCTTTAGCTTCTGCTAGCAGTGAAATGCTTCTTAGTTTTTTTGCCATTTCTTAGACAACTGTGAATAAGGTGTGAGCTGGAGCTTCAAATCAATGAGGCTAAAGAACAAAGAGGCCACCCCTTTTCCTAGGTGCTTTTTAAGAATTAAAGATCAAATGGCCTTTCATTTTGGTATGTTTGCTAACTCTACTTAGAGAGAATCCACTCTTCTGCAGAAGTAAAACTTCAGCTTACAAAGATGTCCTGGTTTCTTGAATATCTGTCTTTCACAGCAGGATTTTTCATTATAATACGGGGATTCAGTGTACAGCAAGGAGGTCATGGGAGTATTCATCTATCTGACTGAGATAAAGTTTATAGGTTGTGTCAAGTCATAATGTCAATCACCTTGAATATATACATACAATAATTGATTATATATTTTAAATAAAAAATAATAAAGCAGATAGTTTCTGCTTTTTTTCTCTAGGAAGATTGATTCTCTTTCCCAAAGAGAAGCAAATTCTCTGTCAATGATTTTCTTTTCTTTTTTTTTTTTTTGGATGCTGGAGACAAATGCCTTTATTAAAGATACTACCAAAATTTTGGCAAACATATCAAAGCAGATTTGTAAACATAATGCTTCCCTTTTCAGCTGACAACACTTTGTAAAGACAATACAATAAGACAACATGACTTGAATCAATATTAGACCAAAATCCTTAATTTTTTTGACCTCATAACTTATGTTCCCACATGATAAAACAAATGATAATTGAAATCAATGTCAACAGATAAACTCCATGAAATGAAAGTTTGTGCTATTTGATGAATCACAGTATGCTATGGTTAGATATTTTGAAGAGAGATGCAAAAGAGCTATTACCTACATGAGATGTATATTTAATTTTTTTCATCCTGGATGCCAGAAATTATGTACATAAAAAAGAGCATATATATATATATATATATATATATATATATATATATATATAAATGATTTTCTAAATGACATAATTAGGGAGTAGGATCCTTGAAATTCTTGATCAGTTGAGTACTAAGCAGTAAATTGCTTGCTCTTTGTTCCTACAAAGATGTCAAAAGATCCTTGTGATAGACAAGTGTTCAGGAAAGTTGTGACTTTTAAGGGTGGGAAACCCAAAAATTTCTCTCTAGGTTAGGGAGTCTGCAAAACAGATATTCTGTAGGATAGGGAGTCTGTGGGCTAGGGAGCCTAGGTCAAGTTTTGGTGCACTGATGCATCAATAGTCTTTTCTGAAAATTTTGTTTCAGAGCTTGGATTGGTCAAGACTAAAAGCAATTCCAAGTTTCATTTTGTTTTTTGAAAGGTACTATTGCCTTTGAGCTGTGTCCTGACCCATCTATGTATTCATCTTGTGCTGTCTGGATCTGTTTCTTTGGTGAGCATATTAATTAATTTCCAGCTGCAAATAGCTTTCATAAACTGGGAGAGTTCTGCTTCTCAAAAGAGGATATATTTTGGCTCATGGGTATTGAGATGCAAGACTGAGAGTCTACATGTAGTGATGACACCCTACTGATTGTTTCTAAGGACATCAGGGCACCACATGGCATGAGACACTTGTGTATGTGTCTCTTCTTTTCTGTGTCTCTTTTTATTAAGCCACTTGTTTTTAATCATGTATACTCATCCTAATGAATCAATATTCTCACTTTGAAAGGCCTCACTCAAATTGTTCCCACTGTGATGCCTTGCATGAGGCTAAACAATAGGTATAATTTTGCTTGTTTTGGAGAGAATATTAGGACTTCAAGTTTTTTGCATTCCAAGACAGACTTTATTTCAGCATCTTCTTACCCTGCACATGACAACAGTATACCTTCACACCTGTGGAAGAACTTAGATCCTGCAGTATTAGAAACAACTCACACAATAAATCTACAACTCAGCATGAGATGATCTCTTGATCCCTTCTTTTCTGAGTGTTAATCCATTTGTTCCTCAAATGGCAAAGTAGGCTTTGTGTTTTCCTGTCTGGTCCAGTTGCTCCTCACTTGCTCTGGAAAGTTTCTTACCTTCTGTACATTGCAAGGGAATCAAGCCAATCTCCACAGGATTCCTCAAAGACTGGATATGACATGCAATTTGTTTGTGTACCTTTTTATAAGTTTTGTTTGGAAATTGTGAGGATTTGAAATGTGTCCCCCACAGTTTCATGTGTTTAGCAAGGTTATGGAACCTTGAGAGGGTAGCCTTGCTGGAGAAGGCAGTCCCAAGGGGTGGGCCTTGGAGTGGATGAACCCCTACCTTTGGGAGAAGTCTGTCTTTGCAGCAAGCAGTCTTGCAGCTCTCAGCCTCCAAGAGGTCTGCAGTGACATAGCCACCTCCAACTTTGGCCATCCAGCCATGCCACCTCCACTGTGAGAATCTGTATTTCCCCTCTGGAACCATAAGCTGAAAAAAATCTCCCTTGCTTGACTTTGAGTGCGCTCTAACATGAATAGTTAAGAATAATTGTCACAGAAATTATGAATGTTCTCTGTTTCTCATACTCTCGGTAGTCAGTTAGGAGAAGGAAGCACATCTGGGGTTGGAAAGTTTGCAGAGAAATGGAGATTTGACACACACAATTTGCTCTGTCATAACAAATGCCATGGTCTGTGGGCTGAACAGCAGAGATGAAATGTCCCAATTCTAGAAACTGGAAGCTTAGGATAAAGTCTATGTGCTTCTTCTGAGGCTACTACTTTTATTTGTATATTCCTAGGTCTTCATATGGTCTTCCCATATGTGCCTGGTCCTTTTCTCCTGTTATAAAGATGCTACTCACAATAGATTTGAACTCCAGTTATGACCTTGTTATGGTTGCATTTTGGTGTCAACTTGACAGTTGCAGATTGTTTGGCATGCAGCTATGGAGAGTTAATGGTTAGAATGGCCTCTGAATAAGTCTGCAGGTACTTGATCAATTGCTGTGGAAAACTCAGTCCATAGTGGGTGGTACTTTCCAGTGGTGGACCAGATAATAGGAAGTACGAAGAGGAGGGACTTGTTCTTCCCTTATCGTGTGTTCATTTGCTGTGGAGGTCACTATGAGTGTCTTTCACTTTTAGAGCATTGTGGCCTTCTTTGTTGCTGCTGGTGATGCCTCTGTCCTCAGCCAACTCGGAGCTTCATCTTTTCCACCATGTTGCTGCTGTTCCCGCTGCCTTTGGAGTCTGGCCTCTAGGCCTTGCTGCTGCTCGCTGTTCATCACTGATGTTAGAGCCCAGCTCTTCTTCACTAATATCAAAACCCAGCGTCTTTGACCCTCTAGAGTAAAGGTTTGAGAACTTTTTGGATTTTTTGGCTTTGTGGAACATTTCAGTCAAGAATGAGGCAGCCTAGAGTGGCTACTTTGAAAAGCACTATATTTATTGTGAGTTATTTTAATAAACTTATTTATATATATTGCATTCTATAGAATCTGTTTCTTCAGAAAACCCTGACTAATACAGACCTCATACCTCTTTAGAGGGTTTAATCTCCAAATATAACCACGGTAATGGATAGTACAACATCACATGACTTAGAAGGGGACACAATTCAGTTCCCAACTCTATAGAGATTCCTTTGAAAAGAGCTAATGGAAATCAAACTTCAGACGAGCTCATTAGGAGAGAACTTCATGCCTGGGGCAACTATGACTAGGATTTTGAAGGTAGATAGAGAAAAAAGGGAAGCTTCCCTTCAAACAAGGGCAGTATCTTATACTTTTGGAACAGGCAAGTTGCAAGATCCATAGCATGTTATTTAGCTTGGCCTGATGATAATGACCTTTGTATAGGGATCAGGGAGCTGGACTTGCTCATAGCTGCAGATGTGAAAAGGGAGACAACTTTCAGGGATATTGAGAGAGGGTTCAAGGAGGCACAGCCTGGTTTTATGGACAGAGAAAAGCATCCAGAGGATCTCTGTCCTAACAGTACAGCATTGTTGTCTATACTGGTTACTGAGATAAAGTCTGCCTCAGATCAGTGCAGTGTACCTTCATAAGCAGAAACGAAGGTCTTCTTGTTGGATTTAGTCCAAGTTCTTACCCCATAAATGAAAGATTGAAGTCAGGATAAAGTTGAACATCTTCAAGTAAGGTTTATTGAGAAGCAAGAAAAGGGAGAAGTACCTAATTGCTTGGGAGAGTCAGGGGGGATCAAGAAGACTTCAGATGCTCAGAGAACCAGAGGGAAGGAAGACTTATCCAAATCTCACTCCAAAGACTCCTGACCCTGTGTACCCCTTTTATGGGCTTTTAGGGAATTGGAAATAGAAACTCCTTATTGGTGGTCCTTGGATAGTTAGATTTGAAAGTTCAGCTGGCAAGCCTTGCAGTGGCTCTTGGTGGGCTGCTTACTTTCTGATGTGGCATAAGCTTCATTGGTCCAGTTGAATCAGCTCCAGCCCAATGTAATCAGTCTTTTTCAGTCTGAGCGGGTCAGGTCAGCTCCCCAGTACCTGACGCTGTTTCTCACGTAGGATTGTGGCCTTGCTTAAATGCTTGTGTTTTCCTTTTTATTCTCACCGACTACAAAATCTTCCCCTGTCATTATCACCATGCCAGCTCTGTCAAGGATCATGGAAAGTATCTCTACGTCTAGACTTATGAATGTGATGGACAAAATAAACAAACTTGATTTATGTCTTTGTCCCAACCTCTTCTCCAATCACCTCCTTCATCTCCCCCAGCCTCCTCTCCCTTCATCATTCCTGCCCTGTCACACCTGGTTCCTGTGTTGGAATAGGAGAAAAATTTCAGTTGAAATTTATGTGGCTCTTTAGTGGGTAAAGTTGTAAGTGGGGAGGTTCCTCTTCCCTTGTCCATTGCCGACCCTTGAGACACTCATTGAGAGTAGGTGTTCCTTCCAAGTTCCTAGTTACTCATGGAAGAATGTTGGTAAGTTGACCATTGTGTAGATATGATGGCAGAATTTCTTATTGCAATGACCTTTTGGGTACACCAGTCCTGTCATGACTGAGTTGGTCATGAGGTACCTCACCCCACATTCAGGCTCTTACAATTTTCATGCCCTCTCTTCCCCAAAGTTCCATTAACCTTAGTGTGGGATAAGATTTTGATGGAATGGGTGATCTAGTCCCTCATAGCCCTCTAGTACCATGAGTCTGTTTCCAGCTACCTACTTCTCTGGGAGACTATCTAGCCCCTCATCACATTCCAGTGCCATGAGTCTGTTTCTTGTTCCTTGCTCCTTATGAATTCCATAAGCACTGTGAGTTCTCATGGGCCTCCTAGCCCTTCATGGCACTCTAGTGCCATGAGCTCTATTTTATTTCTGCTTCTCATGGAGACACCCTAGCTCTTCATGGCACTCCACACCTAGAGTCCATGAGTTCCAACCTTTCTCTTCTCTAATAAACTCTACCTTAATCCTCTACACATGTTTTGGTTTCAATCTTTGACTACTGAACACAAGAACCCTATGACATTGGGACAGTTGAGACCGTTTTCTCTGCAACATTTGGCGACCATGAAGAGACCCCAAAAAAGAAAGGTAGATTCCATCCATCTAAGGTAAAGAAAATCAGGGCCCGTTCTCTGCTCACTTCTCTGAGCAGGCCTCTCAGGGGAGGAAGAAGAGAAGGGCACTCTGAGATGGGGGAGGGAATGTCTTTAACCTCTGTGTGAATGTGTGAGTGAATATCGGCCTGAAGTGGGAAACCTGTTACACCTCTGTGCTCGAATTTGTAATCCCAAGGTGAGATCCTTAAGATCTCTTAAAGCCACAGGATTTGATTGGACCAGTTCTGTGGTTCCATGGTGATAACATATGGTCTAGGGTGGGATTGGATTAGCATCTGATTGCAAGTCACGAAGCAGCTGAACCCACTATGGCTAAATTATCACCCATGACTCTGCAAAGAGTGTGGCCAGGCTGGCACTTGAATGATCTCTTCTGGAGGGATTCCCAGCCTCTGTCTGTCTGCATCTGGTAGGGATCAATGTGACTTTGGCTGTTTGTCTACATAGTATGGTAGGGATCAATATGACTTTAACTTTTGGTAGCCATTGGAAGGAAATTCCTAGAAATATTTACCCTATAAGGAAAGTGCTTTATGTCTGGCGTTGGATAGGGGCTCTAACCCCTCTGACCATGCCACAAGTGGCATCAGGATGAGCGCTGGCTCCCTCGACCATGCCACAGGCAGCATCAGTGGTGTCAGATGGGGCTCTAGCCCCTCTGACCATGCCACGGGTGGCATCGGGGTGAGTGCTGGCCTCCCCCAACCATGCCACAGGCAGCATCAGTGGATGTCTTTGCTGACCATGCTGCATACAGCACTGACTTCACAGTCAGTTGCCGGGTTTATGTAAAGCTTGGCAGAACTCTGCTGAGCCATGCATCCTTTCCCCAACTCTAGGTCACTAAACTGAAGCCAAGAGAGATTTCCCTTTCCTGTGTCCAGGGACTATCTAGAAAATGCGAATGCTTAGTCCTACCAACCTGAAAGACAGTCAACTTGTAGTATATTCTCGGATATGCCCTGTATACATCTTAGACAAGAGATGACCCCAGTAAGATCTTTAAGTTATAATACCATCCAACTAGACAAACAATGACAAACAAATGACAGAAAGTTAAGAGACTATAAAGATCTATACCAAAAGTACCAGTTAGTAGATCAGAAAAAGTTTTGTCTCGCAATAGAAATGCCCTCAAGAGACTAAGATGGAACAGGAATTACATCTAGCGTCTATGTCAGCTAAACTCCCATCTGGAGGACAGGGTCCTCATCTGCGAGGGGGAAGTAGACCCTCATCTGGAGGACAGCATGCTCATCTGTCAGAGGGAGATAGACCCCAATCTGGAGGATGACAGGGTCCTCATCTGTAAGGGGGAAATAGACCCCTATCTGGAGGACAGGGTCCTCATCCATAAGAGAGAGGTTGGTGTGCTGTGATTAAGTAGTCCACCCTCAGGAAACTTTCATTTCTGTCTTGGAGGTAAAATCCTTTGTTTCTGTTTGTCCTTTGTGTTCTGTGCTGTCTCATGGCCCCACGAAATTCACAGATGCAGATGACCCCTTTAATCTTATTTTTTGGGGGTTGAAGAGGTGGCCCAGGGGTTACACCTCTGTGTTGCAGGCAGAAGGTCCTGAGTTCAGATCCCAGATCCCACGTATAGATGCTGGGCAGAAGCGGGGGTGGCTTATGCTTTGGGTCCTGGTAGAACAGAGCCTGTAAATCTTGGGGCAGGGTAAAAGGAGGAGGTGGAGGCAGTTCATGGTGGTTCCTGAATTCACCTGTGGTTCTAACACACACACACACACACACACACACACACACACACACACACACACGCGCACGCGCGCACACACACACATACATGCACGCAGGCACAATTGAATAAATAAAAAAAAAACATTTTTTGACCATTTTAAGGACTTCAAAAATAGAGCAAGTGACCTAGGAGTTAATATGAAGAAAGGAAAACTCATCTTTTACAGGTAGACTGGCCAGCAGATGTGTGTTTTAAACTCTTAATTCCACCAATAATGCTTGCATTCTACTTTCTAAAGCAAACGTGAAACAAAAATCAAAACTTGACATTTGCCTAAGGGGATAGATAGAATACCAACAGGCACACCCAATCAGACAAACCAAGGACACCCTTCCAACAGGGGAAAGATGGAAAATGCTATAAATATGACCAAACTGTGTGCTTTGAAACGGTTGTAAGCACAGGAAGCTTTCATGTGGCCTATGTCCCAACTATGGGAATCTCCACTGGAGGAAAGACTGCCCCCTGAATTCCAGGGGTCAAGCCCTCTGGTGGGGACCAATAAAATGGCCTGAAGCTCTTAGCTTCCCTCTAATGGGAAAAGGGAGTTTGCTGCTGATATCCAACAAAAGAAGGCTCCAAAATGCCAGGTTGAGCATCTCATGGAAACCTTGGGTTTAACATGCAAATGGGAAGCCTCTTTGTTTCTATGTTAATGGACAAGGGAGCACAATTTTAGTGCTCAACTTCCCTCCTAGGTTTTTGTCAATCTTTGATTTTATCAGAATGTTTAGGATCAGGGAAGTGACAGGTTCACCATTCACAAAGTAACTGAGATTCCTTACATGCTTAATAATAATGTTTTTATTAGGCATTCCTTTATTTATATGCCTGAGTGCCCCATAAACATCCTAGGCATGGACTTAATGGAACAATTTAACAATATTGTATTGATGCCCTCACATCCATGGGATAAAATCACCAATGTTATGGTTAATCAGGCTATTCTGGAAGAAGTCTTAATACAAGCTCAGGTGTGGGCCTCCTCCCAAAATGTGGACTGAGACATAAGAGCTTCACCAGCAAAAATAATGCTCAGAGACCCACAAAACTTTCCATCCTGGAAGCAATACCCCCTAAAACCAGAAAATAAAACAGGTTATGCAATCACCACAGAGTTAGGAGTCATTGAGGCACAGGTCCTACCTGCTAACACCGGTGCCCAACTGGCCAAACTAATAACATTGACTACTAATTGGCAAGGACAAACAAGTTAATGTATATACAGATTCTAACTATGCCTATTTAATACTCATGGCCCATGCTAACATCTGGAAGGAAAGAGACATGTTTACTGTCTCTGGGAGCCCCATTAAGTATGGTTCCTATATCTTACAACTCTTAGAGGCTGTAAAAGCCCCTAAAGAATTAGCTGTTATCCACTGCCGTGGCCATCAGAAGATACATCTGAAACTCTGGGAAATGCCCTAGCAGACCAAGCTGCAAAAAAGGCATAAGGAAACTGTCCCTAGAGGGGGAACCTAACCTTATAGCCCCTCTCATTTGGAATGGCCTCTCTGATATTAGCCCCAAATACACAGAAAAAGAAAAGTCTATACCCTTAAATAAAGGGGGAATAATGAAGGAAAAGGGATAGATAGAAAGCCCAAAAGGTAAATTAATTCTACCCACAGCCAGGCAATGGAAAATCTTACAAGCTCTTCATCAGAGCCTTCATTTAGGGAGAGATAATTTACTAGATTTTACTCACATGCTCAAATCTGAAGGATATAAATATGTTTTAGTACTCATAGTCACCTTCATGGGATCGATAGAAGCATACTCAACTCGAACTGAACAGGCAAAATTATCCCCAGATTTGGATTGCTTCAAGGGCTACAGAGTGACAATGGCCCTTCATTTAAATCATTAATCACTCAAGGAATTTCCAAGGCATTGGGAATTAAATACCATTTACATTGGTCCTGGAGACCCCAATCCTCAGGAAAGGTAGAAAAAGCCAATGAGACCCTTAAAAGACACTTAAGGAAAGTAACTCAGGAGGCTCACCTAACATGGATCAAAGCACTGCCTATTACTCTCATCAGAATTAGAAACATGCCTAGAGGCTTTCTAAAGCTTTCACCTTTGAGATGTTATATGGACGCCCCTTTTTAAGAAATGATTTGATTTTTGACTTAGAAACTAACTCTGCAATAGATCATATTATACATCTAGCTACATTTCAACAAGCCTTAAGGAAAGAGCTGCTAAGTTTCAATCAGAAGGGGTTCTCTGCTTCCAACCAGGGGAACAAGTATTAATCAAACAATGGCCTCAATCTAAGCCTTTTATGGAGGCCATTTGGCAGGGACCCCTCACAGCCCTTCTAGCCACCCCAACATCCATTAAAGTGGAAAATGTTGACATCTGGATCCATCACACACATGTTAAAAAGTGGACTCCCAGCACCATGGCCACCAATTGCGAAGGACCCAGGAACCCGGAGAACTCCACCTACACATGCGAACAAACTGGGGAATTACAACTATGGATCAAACATAATTCTTCAGATAAGTAGCTTCATCGCCTCTTCAAAATAAATAACACCTACAACCATTATTACAGATAGGGTGGTTCCAAAAAGGAGATTTCCCCAACTCCTAACTCCCTTTTTCCCTGCCTAATCTTGAAAGTTTAACTTGTTTCGTCTCTTTCAGACACTCCTTGAAGTAATAAAGCCATCTACAAAAGACCTCTGGACCATCCCAGCAGTTCATAGATGAGGACATCAGACTGCTCTTAATTCCATCACCTAACTCAGCAGGAAGTAGCCAGAGCAGTCATCACCCTTAATCCCCAGAACAGTCTGAGTCCTCAAATAGGTTTAGGGGGGAATGAGGCAGGATTAGAGCAGACATGCTGGGATGGGTATCCCAAGGTCTTTAGAATTCCTGAAAGTCATGCCCCACTGCTGGAATCACCCTGAGGGAACACATGTTAAGAAGTGGACTGCTGAAGAACTGATTCCAGTCCTCCCAGAGATAAGATGGCTAACTTCCCCATGAAGTGATTCTGGAGATGAGCTTTCTATATCAAACAACTTGATCGTCTAGCCCAAATGGGCCCAAGAGCAATCAGTTTGGGCCCCAATGGGAATTAACCAATGGGAATAAGCCAGTTTCCCGGGCTTGTCTAGGTGTATAAATATACCTAGCCCTGGCAACCATCTCGGGCGATCTAGCCCCTCATGGCCCTCTAGTGCCATGAGTCCGTTTCCAGCTACCTATTTCTCTTGGAGGCTGCCTAGCCCCTTATGACATTCCAGTGCTATGAGTCTGTTTCTTGTTCCTTGCTCCTCATGAATTCCATGCCCAGGCACTGTGAGTTCTCATGGGCTACCTAGCCTTCATGGCACCCTAGTCCCATGAGCTCTGTTTCATTTCTGCTTCTCATGGAGGCACCCTAGTGCCTCATGGCACTCCATGTGTGGAGGCCATGAATTCCAAACTTTCTCTTCTCTAATAAACTCTACCTTAATCCACACACAAGAAAAAGATTTTGATGGAATGATTAGGGCTTAGTATTCCAGGCTCCATAATATTGTTTTCTATGGCCTAATGTGGATTTCTGCCTCCACTAGACTTCAATTGTAATGGGGTGCAACTTGGTTGAGCTCTGAGAGCTTTTCTTAACTAATGGAGTCTTGGTTTGAAATGTGTCCCCCATAGGCTCATGTGTTTGGGAAGGTCATCACACCTTTTTTTTAAATCTATTTATTCATTTTTTCCATTCATACAAACTTGATAGGTACCCCATTCCCCTCCCTCCCTCCACCCCTCCCTAGGTCCCCTTGCTCCTTACCCCTTTTCCCCTTCCTTTTCTCCCCTTCCTCCCTTTCTCTCATTGCCCCCCTCTCCCCCTCATCCCTGGAGCATCCTTTAGTGTGCATGTCAAACTTCCCTCTGGGTCCTCCTCTCTGATGAGGTATAAGGACTCAGTAGAACTACCTGGAGCTCTTTTTTGTGTTCCTCTTTAGTATAGAAACACTATTATGGCTGTTAATCCCATGCCTCTAAGGATTCCTAGTGCCTGTGATACATGCTGGACTTTGAGGGGTCAATGATATGTCTGTCATTGCAAAGTCCTATTATGCTTACCTTGGCCTTGACTAGTGTGGAATATCTTGCATATCATTGCTCCTCCCCATCTTTAGGCTCTTACAATCTTACCGTTCCCTCTTCTGCAAATTTCCCTGAGCTTTAGGATGGGGAGAGAGTAGGTTGCCCTGGTTCCAGCTGGTTGATATAGAGTCTCTGATGTTCTGAATTATGGTTTGTAATTTTTTTTTCAGTTTTGCTGCTCCTGTACCACATTTAGCTCTGTCTTGATGGGTATTGGATGTCAACCCTTGGCCAGAAATAAAAAGCTGTTAAAATAGAGTCTTATTGTAAAGGGTAGATTCAAAGGTAGATGGAATAAGAGTAGGAGACCACGGTGAGGGGGGATCAGTCTCCCATTTGCAAAATGGTTACATTCTATCTGCCAGATAGGCCCTCCCTTTCTGGTGAGATCAAACCTCATCAGTTACAAGTGACCAGGAAGAAAGTCTATGAGCTTAACTAGATGTCTCATTACTTACTTGCAGACCTTGATGGTGGCCTATTTTCTCTACTGTAGCATGATCCCCTCTCTCCTTGTTGCTGGCAGGGTCATTCTTCCCCTTCCCTCCTGTTTATAATCTTTGCAATTACTGTAGGTATTACAGAGATTTATCTTTGAGTGTGTCACTAAGTGGGTTTGATACTAGGATCCACCTATTAGGGAGTACATATGCTGCTTAATTTTCTGTGTCTGGGATACATCATTCAATATAATTTTTTCTAATTCCATCCGTTTCCTGGAAAATTCCATTAATTCATCATTTGTGATGGCTGAGTAGTACTCCATTGTACAAATGTACCACATTTTCCTTATTCACTCGTTAACTGTTGGACATTTGGGTTTATTCCATGACTTTGCTATTGTAAACAGCGCTTCTATGAACATGGTTGTGCTTGTGCTATCAAGGTGAATTTTTGCTGTATGGGGGTTTATTCCCAAAAGTGGAATAGCAGGGTCATATGGCATTTCAATCTTTAACTTTTTTAAGAATCACCAGATGGCTTGCCAGAGTGGTTGTAAAAGCCTGAAATCCCACCAGCAATGTAGGAGAGTTCCTTTCTTGCCACATCCTTTCCACCATTTGGTATTGTTTGTATTGTGGATTTTTGCCATCCTGACCAGAGTAAGATGATATCTTAGGGAAGTTTTCATTTGCATTTCCCTGATGGCTAAGGATGTGATCTATTTTGGAGAAAGTTCCATTTGCTGCTGAGAAAAATGTGTATTCTTTGGTACATGGATGGAAAATTCTATAGAGATCAGTAAGGTCCATTTCAGTAAGAGTTTGATTAAGTTCCAATGTGTCTCTGTTAAGTTTTTGACTTGTTGATCTATCCCATGTTGAGAGGGTGGTGTTCAAATCCTCAAGAATTATCATTTAGTGGTTGATTTCTCACTTTAGACACTGTAGGGTTTGTTTAATGAATATGGATGGGCCTGTATTAGGTGCATATCCATTCAGTATTGTAAAGTCTTCCTGGTGAATTGTACCTGTTACTAAAATGTAGTAACCATTTGTGTCTCTTATGATTTTTTTTGGTTTGAAGTCCACTTTGTCTGACAGCATAATGACTATCCCTGCCTGTTTCCTATTCAATTAGTTCATAGAATTTTTGACCAGCCTTTTATTTTTAGGATGTGCCTATCTTTTGTGGTGAGATGAGTTTCTTGCAGGCAGCAGATCAATGGGTTGTGATTTTTAATCCAGGTTTGTAATCTGTGTCTCTTTATTGGTGAGTTAATTCCATTGACCTTTAATGTTATGATTGAGAAATTATTTTTAATTCTGGACAATTTTTATGTTTAAGTGGCTTTTGCAGTCAGTCTGCAACATTGCTGATAAATGATCATTACACAGCTCTTAGGGAACAAGGAGTTTACTTTCTTATGATAGTACGGTTACAGGTCATAGTCCAGCTTGACAGGAGAGCACACACCAACACCAGGGCTGAGGGAACTGGTCACCATAATGGCTGAGAGATGGACAATCCTTACTTGCCAGACCAGTATGTCTGGCCAAGTATATAGAATGCCCACTTGCTCAACCAGCTCTCTGTTATTTATCCAGGGCCTAATCCCACCCACCATGGGATGGGTCTTCCCCACCAGCTGGACAATCTCCTTCAGGTTTGCTCTGGGCTTACCATCAACTCTCTACAACTATGCCCAGAGCTTAAACCCTCAACAGTCAAGTTGACACCTGTGCTTAACTATGACAGTGGCTTTTGTAAGTGTATTATTGGGCTTTCAGGTTTTGGTGGTATTATACTTCCCTTCTGTCCTCCTGGATATGCTTGTTTTTTTCTTCAGCCTCGAGTATCATTTCTATCATTTTTTGAAAGCCTGGTTTGGTAGACATACAAGCCTTCAAGGTGTCTTTGTGCTGGAAAACTTTTTTTTCTCCTTTGATCATGATGGATCAGCCTGGCTGTACATTTTTGCTTATTCAATACTTGAAGTACATCTTTCCAAGCTCCTCTTGCTTTTACTGTTTCCATTGAGAAGTCATTTGCTATTTTAATAGGTTTACCTTTAAAAGTGACTTGTTTTTTTTTTTTTTTTCCCTTGAAGCTCTTAGCACTTTGTCTTTGTCTTGAGTGTTTTGACTATTATTTGCTATGGCGAGTTTCTATTTTGGTCATATCTGTTTGGGGTGCTGAATGCCTCTTGTATTTGAATGGGCCTCTCATTCTTTAGATGAGGGGGGTTTTATTTATGATAATTTGGAAAGTTTCCTCAGGTGTGATATTTTGGGATTCTTGCTCTGGTATTCCATGAATGCACATATTAGGCTTCTTCAGGGTGTCCCATAACTCTTGAATATTTCTCTTAAGTACCTTTTTGGCTTTAACGACCTCTTCCATTGAACTGATTAATTCTGCCACTTTGTCTTCAAGATCTGAAATTCTTTTTCTGCCCCGTTAGTTCTGCTGATAAGACTCTCTGTTGAGTTCTGGGTTAGGGATAACTTGTCTTTTACTTCAGTTTTAAACTCTGCCTGAGACTGTTCTAACTGCTCTATGCCTATTTTTGTTTCTTAAATTGTTTTTCTCAACTCCTCCAGGTGTCTGTTGTGTTCCCGTTTGTAGGAGGAATGGACAATGATTGTGCCACAGAGGCTTCTGTGCCCCATACAGAGAGGTTCCTTGGACTCCTCCCTCCTGCTAAGCGTACAAATCTTGCGAGACTACAAATCTTATGAGACTACAAATCTCAGGAGACTATGCCTTCTCCAGAGCAAAGACAGTTGGTGCTGTTAAAACGCTTGGCTGAGTGGACCAATCCAGACAGGACAACTCAGCAAATACTCACACTGGGACTTACCGGATATTGGGTGGGGAACATAGCAGCCTGATACTTAGAATATATGAGCCACAAGCCTGAGAGCTGCTTTGCTGCTCACCTAACTCCCGGAGTCTGTGCTGTTGACTTTGCGCCAGCTTATCCCCGCCTCCAAGGGTCTCCATGGGTCCCCATTACATTGTTACATTGTTACATCTGGTGCCTCAACATGCGGCTTCCACGGTGGCCCTTTCCTCATCTTGACACCAGTGTGGAGTACTGTGCCCCCTTCAGCAGTTGTTCGGTAAGCTGGCCCCTTTGTGTTTTTGTCTTCACGAGAGGTGAGCGTGAAGGCCCCCTTCCCTTTCTCTTTATTTGTCTGTCTACCGATAGGAGCATGTAATTGTGACCTAGGAACCATGGAAGTTCCCCACCATACATTCCTTGTCTTGTCTGTTCCCCTTTAGTCTTGTCTCTGTTCTTAAAAAAGGAAAAAAAAACCTGTAACACTTCAAGTTGGAATTATTAAAGGATATTAGTAACTGAAATGAGCTTAAACTCCCATTTTGGTAAGTTCTGTTTATCTTTACTTACCTAAAAGTTATGAAGACAGAAATAGACACTTCATAAAAGCAAACCAAATTGCATGGTCATAGTTTCTCATTAAGGTCAAGACATTATGATGTAATGCCTTTGTCATAAACAATGATCATATTTATGGAAGAAACATTATAGATACTGATATCTCAGATTCTATCGAATGCTTTTAATTATTGATGAAAGAGAGATTCTTATGAAGATTAAAATCATTGCAGTAATTGCTTAAATTTTCATTGGGGAAAGTTAATGAGAAAGATATTCTTTTTTATTTGACTAGGCCACTTAGTAGTGTTTGGTCTCTATGCCAATTACTATTGTAATGGGCCAAAACAATAATTTCTACCAGCATTATGACAAGCCATACAGAAATATTCATCTCTAAGACTGCCATTAACTTAGGCTGAATCCATACTCCTTGGGGAAATTACTGGTTTTCTCTAAAACACAAGAGTAGATTCTATCTTAAAATTTGAGCTGTAGAAAACACCATAATTTGATCTGCCCTAACTGGAAGTTGCCTTAAAATAAACATGTTCTTGTCATATATCTGTCACCCAGGAAAATCCAGTTGAAAATGGAACTATGCATATTTAACAGTTTTATTTATTACAATAAGATTGGCTTTGGTTTTCTTTGCTTTTTCTTTGCTTTTTATTCATAGTTCAGAATTATTTTAAAAAATAACATTTCATCCAACTTTGGTCCATTTGCTTCATTTTCTGACTCTACAAAAAGATGTTTGACCAAACAAGGCTGATGGAAGATATTTTTGAGGCTATTTCCAAAGGAATTTTAAAAAGTTGCTCTTACTATACAGGAGAAGCAAAAATCTTTCAGTGCTATCTTTAATAATAGAGATTGGTTTGTGTAAGAGGTAGGCAAAAGAGGTATGCAAGATTTGGACAGGTAATGTCCTATTTCCTTCATTTGAACAAGTGGATCTAGTTGTAACTGAAGTAGGTGGATTGGAAGGTAATACTAATTTGACAATAACATAAAGTAATAAATTCTTACATTTCATTGTTAAAATAATAATAATAATAAAAAGACCCACAAGTAGAATCCTCATTCATCACCCAGGGGAAAAGACATTGCTTATGTCCTCCCCAACCCCAGCTTGGTGCAACTGGGTGACTCTTGGGACTCTTAAAAATCTTTACTGAATGCCAATTAGAACCAGTTAATATTTTTTTCTGATAGTTAGTATGTGGTACAGGCTGTCCAGACCCTTTCATTTTCTTTTCTTAAGGACTGGATGAGCCCCTTACATGTCACCATGCAGTTGCTCCAGGATGTATTTGACCACAGGGCTCACCCTTGGTATATTTCTCATATAAGGTCACACACAAAAGTTCTTGGAATTCTGGCTAAGGGAAATGATTTAACAGATACTATGATTATGACTGTGGATTTACCCACAACTTCCCCTTTGGGAACCTAAAATATGTTCACGTCATAGTGGACACTTTTTCCTCCTTTGTGTGTGCAATAGCCCTTACCCCCCTGCCTCTTGTCCGATGGAGGGACCCCATCACGCTGCTATGGCAGGAACCTGCTCCTTTATTAACCAGGGGTTGAGGATATGCTTGTGTCTTCCCTCAGGATTCCACTTTGCCAACATGGGTGCCAGCTCGAGATGTAAAACTGGCAACAGAGATTGTGAAGCCTTCCCGGGAACTAGATTCATAAAATGAGTAAAATCTGTGGCCACTTCAATATTTTTTTAATTTCTGTTGCACTCTGATTTTTTTTCATTTCTGTTGTGTGCTGATTTTTTTTGGCATGCCATTTTTAAATATATGTATGCACATATTGGTATGCATATGTATGGTAACGTCTAAGGCCTTAGCTATGTTGTATATCAATCATGGTTGTTTTACTATTAGATTGTAAGTTTTCTTTCATTGTTTTCTCACTTGATTTTAATTTTAAATGGGTTGTAAACTGTTCTTTTATCAATTACATTGTTTAAGTATTTCCTTCAGCACATTTCTCAGCAGTGCTCCATCAATAAGACCACACTACAGGCGCTTATGGCCCTTGAATATCTGAGCCATAGTGCCCCTAGGGACATGGTTCAAGCTTGGATTACAGAGGTTTGTGAAGCCTTGGTTTAATCTACTATCCACGTATCCTGCCTTCCAGAGGTGAGATTCTTCGAGGGCCAGTAGCCAGTGATGGGGAAGATCCCGTGAGACAGGATGACCTAAGACAGGCACAGTCTGTAATGCTGGATGCCCTCTGAGGTGGGGTCAACAAGGTCAGAGCAAAGAACTCTGATTCCTACTGGCTGTCAAAAATGAATAAAAAGGATGGATATGTAGGAGGAATGGACAATGATTGTGCCACAGAGGCGTCCATCTCCCATACAGGAAGGCTGCTTGGACTCCTCCCTCCTGTTAAGCATACAAATCTTGCAAGACTACAAATTTTGCGAGACTACAAATCTCACGAGACTATGCCTTCTCCAGAGCAAAGACAGTTGGTGCTGTTAAACTGCCTGGTTGAGAGGACCAATCTGGACAGGACAACTCAGCAAAGACTCACACTGGAACTTATGGGATGTTGGGTGGGCTATATAAGCAGCCTGATACTTAGAATATATGAGCCACAAGCCTGAGAGCTGCTTTGCTGCTCGCCTCACTCCTGGAGTCTGTGCTGTTGACTCCGTGCCAGCTTATTCCTGCCCCCAAAGGTCTCCTTGGGCCCCCGTTACACTGTTACACTGTTACACCTGTTTAAAGTGGTTAATGTGGTTATTTAATTCCTCCCAGGTTTCCACTTTCATAATATTGATCATGGTAATGATCATGCTTTGAAAGTCATTATCTTGGGCCTGGCTTTCTTGGCTATTTTCTGTGAATTTGTTCTAGTTGGAGTCTGTCACTATGGGGTTAATTCTTTCAGTGGGAGATTTGTTTTCTTGGATTTTGTTTCTCATGGATCTACACTTTGACGTGGGCATTGTTGTTTTATCTCTTGAGTCATTTCAGTTCCTATGTGTTTTTGACTGAACTGATTTAGTTGATATAACTGCTCTCTGGCAGTTTTACTAGTGGTTGCCTTGGAGTTGGGTGCATTTGTCTGTTGTTATTGTTATTTCCTAGATGTGTCTATTAGACTGTTAGTACATCAATTAAGTCAGGTTTATTAGATGAGGGGTGGATATTAGTATGGTAGTGCACTTTTACAATTTAGTACCTTGGTGATATGTGAAGGTCCCTGAAGTAGTATATGTTTGGGGGTGGCTGTATAGAAAAGTTAATCTACAGTGACCAAAAATTGGGAGGAGTAAGATGGCAAAAAGTGGGTTTACTTATCTTTGGGCTGGATGTGAAGAATCTCTTCCATGTGATAGGATGATTTTAGAGGGCTTCAGATGTATGGCCTTTGTCCCCTAGAGCTTTGTTTAGGTTTTCTTTGGATTCTGTTGAATTCTGGGAAGCAGGGTGCCCTCCCTGGATTGAGAGTGAGCAAGCATGTGTTCAGGGCAAGAGCAAGAAGGGAGGGGCTGAGGAGGATCTGTGAGCTTCTCTTGGGTCCTGGGGCATAGCCTAGTGGTCCATCCAAGCCCTGGACAGCTTGGGCACTGCTCAGGCTGAATGGTGGAGGGGCTGGGAGGAACAGATGACCTGGGTGCTGGTGGGAAGTACCTGGGAAGCAGGGTGCCTTACCTTGACTGCAAGTGATGGAGCAATCTAGGGTTTTGGGCTGGTCATAGCACCTTTAGGAGATGAAGCCTTGATGGAAGAAGGCAGTCACAGGAGGTAGGCCTTGAGATTAGCCCAGTTCTGAATGAGTTAGTGAGTCTGCTCTTGAACTTAAAGCAGCAGTTCCAAGCTTCCATGGTGTCTGGAGTAATTTAGGCCTTCTCCAGCATCTATTGCCCAGCCATGCCATTTCTGCCATGAGGGATTGTATCTCTCCTCTGGAACTGTAAGCTGAATAAATCTCCCTTTATCCATTAGAGTATTGCCTCATAGCAACAGAGAAGAGTAACCAGTACAGAAATTGCTACTAAGTAGTGGGGTATTGCTATGAGATTAAGAGCATCTAGTACTACAATGTGAAGTGTTTTGAAGTTGAGAGAAATTGGTACCAGAGAAGTGGGGTGTTACTGTGAGACTGAGAGAATTTGGTACCAAAAAGTGAAGTTGTTTGTGAAGCTGAGAGAATTTAATACCCTGCAGTATGACCAATGCTAAGATGTGGTTAGTGTGCCTTTAGAACTGTTTGTTGGGAGAAATATGGAGAAATTTGGGACTTTGTACTTGGAAAACTTTTGCACCTTGGTGACAAAACCAAAAGGGCCATTCTTGTGAAAACAAGGAAGATAGTAATGTTGTAAGAGACACAGGGAATGGAAGCCCAGCTTGTGATGATCCAGAGGGGGGCAGAGGCTGTGTTGAAAACTTGGTGAGTGGCAAATGTTGGCAGAGAGTTCAGTGAAGCTTTGCTCTCATCCTGAAAGCTTTCCTGAAATTAACTTTGAGTGGCAGAATAATGTTCAAGGCAATGTGGTCTTGATAGTGTGGCATGTCTGCTTTTTAGCACTTTTGTTTTGAGTGCTGAAAAAGAGCAAGGAATGGAACAGAAAGAAGCAAAAAACTGTGAGGTTTGTTGACGAAAAATGCAATGGCAAACTTAAAGAATTGAACCAGGAAGAGGAAAAGAGCAAAATGTTGGCTCTTATTAAAGAGATTAAACCCATTAGCAAAGCCTGTTCTTCATTTGGATAAAAGGAAAAACACTATCCTGAGGCAAGATCCTCATGGAAGGCTCCCAACCATAAGAATGCAAATCCTTTTGGAAGAAGTGAGCTAAAGGGTAGTGTTCTCAAGGAAAGGTCTGTTTCTCCTCTAAAACCAGAGAGATAGAGATTCTTTCCAGGATGGAGAAGCTGAATCAGCTGGGGGCAAGTCTTCAACCCAGCACTGTAACAGAACTTGACAGTCATCCCAGTGTTTCTGGGTTTAGAAACATCAAAGGTGCAAAAGAAAAAAAGTTATGGATTTCTTCTCCAAGGTTTTAGAAAGTGGCAGAAGCTAGGCAATGTGTGGCAGGAAGCCTGTAGTTTAGAGACCCAAGAAGGGCAGTTTGTGCTGTGGAATTAACACATGGCTTGCCATTGAAAAGTGAAGACACAACACATGCCAGGAGCCAATGGGAAACATCTGCCAAAGAAATCTATGCATTGTGAGAGAAGCCAGCCCAAGAGGATGATGTGCTCTATGGTAACTACATTGGAGGGCTGGAACCAAAGCCCTTAGAAACAAAGATGTTTCAACAATGAAGCTCATTCCCTAAATTTGGACCTGCAGGATTTGGAGCTTGGTCAGTTTTCATTCTTGCTATGGACCAATATTTCCTAGATATGCCCCCATTCCTACCTTTTGGAATGGGAATGTTTATTCTGTGCCATTATATTTGTTTTATAACTTTAAATTTTTTTTCCATTCATACAAACTTAGTAGGTATCCCGGTCCCCTCCCTCCCTTCACCCTTCCCTGGATCCCCTTGCTCCATTTCCCCTTTCTCCTTCCTTTCCCCATCCCTCCCTTTCTCCCAGTGTCCCTCCACAATCCCTGGAGCATCCATTAGTGTGCATGTTAAACTTCCCTCTGGGTCCTCCTCTCAGTAGCATTGCCTAGAGCTCTTTTTTGTGTTCCCTTTTAGTATAGGAACACTATTGTGGCTGTTAATCCCTTGCCTCTAAGGATCCTAGTGCCTATGATCCATGCTAGACTTTCAGGGATCAATGATATGTGGGTCATTGCAGAGGTCATGCAAAGTCCTATTATAATTACTTTGGCCCTAAGTTGTGTGGAGTATCTTGCATATCGTTGCTCCTCCCCATCTTTTAGGCTCTTACAATCCTGCTGCCCCCTCTTCTGAAAATTTCCCTGAGCTTTAGGATGGGGAGAGATTAGGCTGTTATTGTTCCTGTGATTAATGTAGGGTCTCTGATGTTCTGAATTATGTTTTTTTTTTCAGTTTTGCTGTTTCTGCACCACTCTTGACTGCATCCTGATGGATACTGAATATCACCCCCTGGCCAGAGATAAAAGGCTGTTAAAAAAGAGTCTTATTATAAGGGTAGATTCAGAGGTAGATGGAATAAGAGTAGGAGACCGTGGTAAGGGGGGTCAGTCTCCCATTTGCAGGATGGTTATCAGACTTTATGCCCTCCCTTTCTGTTGAGATCAGTTGAAAATGGCCAAGAAGAAAAGTCTGTGAGCTTAACCAGATGTCTCAGTACTTACTTGCAGTACTTGATGGTGGCCTATTTACTCTGCTGTAGCATGATCCCTTCTCTCCTTGTTTCTAGTGGGGCCCTCCTTCCCCTTCCCTCCTGTTTATAATCTTTGCAATTACTTGTAGGTAGTACAGAGATTTATCTTTGAGTGTGTCACTAAGTGGGTTTGGTACTAGGATCCACTTATTAGGGAGTATATATGTGTGCCATTGTATGTTGGAAGCAAGATACTTTGATTTTACAGGAGGCATTGGACTTTGGACTTTTGTAATGTGTTAGATTACTGATGTAGTTTGCACTTGGATTTTTAATGTTGGACTGAATACGATTTGCATAATGAGAAGGCAATGACCTGTTGGGGGGACTTATGTTCCTTTGAGTATATAGTGAGTGTCATAGAAATTTTCTTTTGAGATATCATTTTGAGGGTTTAGTTCAAGGTTCCACTTATAATCTGCCTTTCTATGTAAGGGATACTTCACTCAGTATAACTTCTAACACTACCCATTTACCAGCAAATTTCATTAATTCATTTTTCTTGATAGCTGAATTGTGTATATGTATATGCATGTATATTATGTATAGCTGACTGATTCCATGTCTTTAAAATTGTGAACAGAATTGTAATTAACATGGATTTACATGTATCTCTATTGTAAGATGGATTATACTTTGGAAAATTTCCCAAAAGTAGTGTAGATGGATCTTACAATTTCAATTTTTGACTTTTTGAGAAACTGTCATAGTTATTTCCAGAGTAGTTGTATAAGTTTGCATTCCCATCAACAATATCTTCTCTACATATCCTATCCAGCATTTGTTGTCATATCTGTTCTGGATTTTAGCCATTCTGATCATGGTAAGATGATATCTAAGGCTGGTTTTGATTTGTGTTTTCCTTCTTTTTTTTTCTCCCACATTTCATTTTTTTCCCTAATCATACAAACTCAATATATACCCCATTTTCTTCCTCACTCCTTCTCTCTCCAGTTGTCCTCCTTTGCACTTTCCCCCCTTTGCAGGCTCCCCATTAGTATGGGAACTTTATTATGACTATTTAATCCCTTGCCTCTAAGGACCCTATTGCCTGGAGATTTATCCGCTATGATCCATGCTAGATTTTAACATGTCATTGACATGTCAGTCATTGTGCAGGTCAGGCAAAGTCCATTCTGGCTGCTGCAGCCCTACCTTCTGTGGTATATCTTGCATATCATTCGCCCTCCCCATTTTTAGACTCTTACACTTTTCTGCAAGGTTGCCCGAACTTTAGAATGAGGAGAGAATTGTCTGGTTTGGTTCCAGGGATTAATGTAGGGTCTTTGGTGTTTTGAATTATGGTTTGTTGTTGTTTTCAGTTTTGCTTTTCCTACACCACCTATGACTGCATCCTCCTAACCAAAGATAAAAGACTAATTAAAGGAAGATCTTAATGTAAGATGAGACACAAAGGTAGATGGAAGAATAGAAGTAGGACCCATAGTTGTGGGGGATTAGTGTCCCATTTGTCAGATGGTTATTGTCTATCTGCCAGTCCCTGTTATTCTCCCTGATTGGGGAGAACAAACCTGCTCAGTTGCAAGTGACCAGGAAGGGAAGTGAGAGTGAGCTGCACCAGATGTCTTGCTACTTACATACAATACTTTACTATAGCCTATTTTCTCTGTGGAAGCATGATCACCTATCTCCTTTTTTTTTTTTTTTGAGGCCTTCCTTCCCCTTTCCTCTTGTTTATAATCTTTTGCTATTACAGTAGGTATTGCAGAAATTTACCTTTCAATATGTCATTAAATGGGTTTGGAACCAGGATCCACTTTTTAGGGAGTACATACAGTAGCCTAAATTTCTGGGATACTCCACTCAATATATTTTTTTCTAATTTCATCCAATTCCTGGAAAATTTCACTAAATCATTTTTTTGATGGCTGAATAGTATTCCATTGTATAAATGTACCACATTTTCATTATCCATTAGTCAATTGTTGGACATTTGTGTTGATTCCATGACATTGCTGTTGTATAACATGCATGTGAACGTGGATGTGCTTTTGTCACTGTAGTGAGGGAGATTATTCACAGTAGTGGTACATCAGGGTCATATGGCATTTCAATCTTTAACTTTTCTAGAAATCGCCATACTGATCACCAGAGTGGTTGTCTAAGCCTGCATTCCCATCAGCATTTGGTATTGTTTGTATCGTGGATTTTTGCCATCCTGACAGGGGTGAGATGATATCTCAGGGAAGTTTTGATTTTTATTTCCCTGATGACTAGGGATGTGGAGCATTTTTAAGATATTTGTTAGACATTTCAATTTCATCCCTGGAAAAGTTTCTTTTGAGTTCCAATGCCCATTTTTTTAATTGGGCCAATTATCTCTTTGGTGTTTAGTTTTTTAAGTTCTTTGTGTACTCTGGACAATAAAGCTGTATCGGACATGTAGTTAGTGACGATTTTTCTCCCATTTTGTGTGTTGTCTTCTTGCTGGGTTTACATTCTCTTCATCTGAACAGAAGCTCTTTAATTTCATAAGATTCCATTTCTTGAGTGTTGGTTCAAGTGACTATGTGATTGGAGTTCTGTTTAGGAACTGTTGGCCTAGTCCAATCAGCTCAAGGGAGTTCCCTACCCTTTCAAGTAGGGTTTTTATAGTCTCTGGCCTAATATTAAGGTCTTTGATACATTTGGAATTACTTTTTGCATGGTGACAAGTACAGGTCTGTGGCACTACCGATTCAGGGAGGCCCTAGCCCAGCTCTCAGCTACTGACAAGCCTGGGCATGCACAGACATGCCCCAGACATGTCCCAACAGAGGACCATGCAGGTGGAGGGATGAACAACCAATGGGAAGCGGCCGTCTAACCTGCACCTACAATGGACACCTAGTAAACAGTTAAATGACTGGTGGCTGTTCCCCGCCCCCCCAAGGAGGGATGGAAACACCTCATTGGACCCTGACCATGTATGAGCCCAAACACCTTTAATGACTTTGAATCTGTGGCATCTCATCCACTGCTGCTTCTTGCCTGATTCCTGGGGTCTGGTGGTGACTCTGTTGCTGGCTCGCCCATTCACCTCTCCCCCCCACCTCTGGCTGGCCCGGCAGGGGATATAGCAACACAGGTCCAGTTTTAATCTTCTGCATGTGGACATCCAGTTTTGCCAGCACCATTTGTTGAAGATATTCTTTTTCCATTGTTTTTTGAGCCCTTTTGTCAAAAGATCAAATGGTTGTAATTGTGTGGACTTATATCTGGGTCTTCAATCCTTATCTGTTGATCTACATGTCTATTTTGGAGCCAGCACTAGGTTGTTTTTATTACTATGGATTTGTAGTATAGATTAAATTTTAATATGGTGATACCTCCAGCAGTATTTTTGTTACTCAGGATTGTTTTTGCTATTCTGGGCCTTTCATGCTTCCATATGAATTTTAAGATTGTTTGGTCAATTTCTTTAAAGAAATTGGGATTTTATTGGTATATTGTTTAATTTGTATGTTGCTTTTGGTAGGATAATCATATTTATGATGTTGATTTTGCCAATCTAGGAGGAGGTCTTTCCACTTTCTGGTGTCTTCTTTAATTCCTTCTTTAGATTTTTAAAGTTTTCATTATAAAGGTCTTTTGCTTCTTTGGTTAGATTTATACCAAATTATTTCATTTTTTTAGGTACTATAGCAAATGGGATTTTTTTCCTCTTAGGACTTTTTCACTTTTTTCAATCTTGCTGTATAGGAAGGCCACTGATTTTCGAACTTTTATTTTGTAACGTGCCACCCTGCTGAACTTATGTGTTAGTTCCTAGGAGTTTCCTGGTGAAGTTTTTAGGATCACTCAGGTATATGATCATATCATCTGCAAATAGAGATATCTTGACTTCTTTCTTTCCAATTTGAATCCTTTTTACCTGCCTCTCTTGTCTTATGGCTCTAGCTAAGACTTCAAGTACAATATTGAATAGAAGTAGTGAGAATGGACAGCCTTTTCCAGTTCCTGATTGAAGCAGGAATGCTTCAAGTTTTTCCCTATTGAGTATAATCGTTGCCGTTGACTTGTTGCATCCAGCTTCTATTATGCTGATGTAAGTTCCTTCCATTCCAACTGCCTCTAGGTTTTCATCATAAAAGCATGTTGGATCTTGTCAAAAACTTCTTCTGTGTCTATCTAGCATATCTGTGATCTTGAACTTTGGGTTGGTTTATAGAATGGAGTTATATGGATTTTTGGGTGGCTATTTGGAAATATTAAACTGTAGTGACTAATAATTAAGAGTTACAAGATTGTAAAAAGGGTTTACTTATCTTAGAGCTGGATGTGAAGATTCTCTCCTGTATGATGGGATGATTTTAGAAGACTTCAGATGAATGGTGTTGGTCCACTAGCCCTTTGCTTGGGTTTTTTCTGGATCCTGTTGAATTCCAAGGAAAAGGGAGTCTGCTAGGGTACAGTTCCAGGGCAGAAAGCCAGAATGGATAGTGGGGCACAAAGATGACCTGGAGCCTGGGGCTTGGCCTAGAGCCTTCCACAGGACTGGAAAGGCAGGCCAGCTACCAGTGGGTTGAGCAGATGACCTGCGGCTTGGGGTGAAGTCTAAGGTGTTTCTCTGAGGAGCAGGGAGTCCACCTGGGTCAGAGTCCAGGGCAAAAAAGGTGATTTGTGTTTTTCTAATGGCTGGGAAGTTGTACTATTTTTTGTGGTTTTTGTTAGACATTTTAATTTCTTCCAGTGAAAAGTTTATTTTAAGTTCCAAGGCCCATTTTCTTTTTTGTTTTAAACTTTTTAAAAAATAAGTATTTAGTCTTCTTAATTACAAATGTTATGGGTGGTTGTTTCTGGCTCCTTCTTTCTCTCCCTGTTCCCTTTCCTACCCTTTCCTCCTTTCACCAATCCTTTTCTCCCACCCACTGTCCTATCTGTCTGCTTTTGTGCACCACAGGGTTCCCTTTGGGTTGTCCATATTGGTATGGACTCAGGTTTCTGTGGCAAATTAAATGCCTTGGGGCCACTGATAGGGGTACTCTTCTTCACCTGCCTAGTCTGAGCCCCTAAGATTCCACCTTCATGTAATTATTTCTCCTGCATTCATCACTAGTCTATAGGGGAATATTGATATGTCATTCATATTGCAGATCTGTTAAGGATAAGCATTGTGGTAAGTTTCTAGGTTTAGCTGCCCTATCTTTAGTGGAATGATCTGGCTAACCATGACCCTCCCCACCTTTGAGCTCTTGCAGTGTTACTGTCCTAGTTCTGCAAGATTTCCTGAGTCTTAAGATGGGGAAAGATTTGGTTGGCCTGATTCCAAATGCACTTTTTTAGGGTCACCAGTATACTGTACTCTGGTCGTTTGTTATTTATTTTACTGCTTTTCTGTTCCAATAGATTGTGACTTGTTTGGTTGTTGAGATTTTTCCTTTTCTTTGTGGGTGTTGTAAGAGTTTCTTTTTGATTACATCAAGCTGAATGTTTAATGTTAGGATCTGCTTGTAAGGGAAAGCATACCGTGTTTTGTTTTGTTTTGTTTTGTTTTGCATCTTGGCTATTTCACTCAGTATGATTTCTTCCACTTAGCTTTAAATCCTCCTCCCAATGTTAAAATATACTGGTGGGTGAGATGTTAGGACTTGGTACTATTTAATATAAATATGTGTGAATCAAAGCACCCCTGCTTTTAGAGTAGTTCTCAAAGTGGGTCCCCAGACAGGGCTGAAGGCTGTCGTGTAGCAAATCAATAGAAATGTAAGTTCTTGAGTCTATTCCCAAATGACTCATGCAGAAACACTAAGAGTGGAACCCAGTAAACTCTTCCAACAAGCTCTCCAGGTTCTATTAGTGTAAAGTGTAAGAACTGAGGAAATAAGGAAAACCTAAAATGCAAGAAACTAGTGTTGAAAGTTCTGCATGAAGCATCAGCATTTCATGTGATCTAACAATGGATCTATTGAAGGTTCGATCTTCACACCTCAACATAACCATCAATCAGGAATGAAGCTATTCTAGAGACATTTGTATCCTTCCCTTTGGCTATCAAACTGCTGAGCGAGTACACCCCCAGTAATTGTAATGTCTTTAAGAATCTCATGGTGAGAGAAGGAAAAGGCTGGGAGATTGGTGTGGGCCATCTTGCAGGAGACACTGATGAGCCACTGATGATGACCTGTACCATAATTCATCTGGGAGTGCTCAGTTATGTATATCTCTAACAGTCTTTTTAAATCTAAGCATCATGTCAGGACCCCAACCACGGACTTTTGGTGGGTAGGTCACTGGACCTCTTTGTTCCTCTTCCCAATGTGGCCACTCTGAATGAATCTCTTTTCTTTGCTTTTCACTATTGTTTGTTGAATTGTATTGTTGAAGATGGGTGATCAGGCTTCACCTGTTAGGACTGCCATGAACTCAAGTTTTGATCCCAACAATTCTGGTTACTGTGAGGCAAGGCCCCAAAAGTTTATTTATCTATCTAGAAAGTAACATTATTCCATTACACTACTGGAAATGGGTTCTCCACACCTGTGGCCTATGGATGCTGGTCGAAAGTATGTTTACTAGTCATTTTTTGAGGCCAACAGTTTTTTAAGGATACTGAAAGTGTTATACTGTGCCCTTCTCTCTGGGCAATTCCTTATAGCTGGGAAACTATGCCACAGGGTTGGGGGAGGTTAAGGTCTGCAGTGATATCAATGAAATGATGATTTCTGTAGTCAGTGCTTGCCTGGTCTCACAGGCACCTCTCTTTCACTGCCTTCCTCTCTCGTGCTGGGGTTCATGAAAGTGCCTCCCTCTTCTGATGCTGAGTTTAGTATGAAGTACTTTTCTCTTCTGGTGTTAGGGTTAAACAGGAAGTCCTTTCTCCTTCTGGAACTAGGATTTACAAGAAGTTTTCTTTCCTCTTGGTGCTGGGATTAATAGGAAATTTGCTTCCCCTCAGATGCTCAGGGTTAACAGGAAGTACTCTCCAAGTGAGTGAAGTGCCAAAGAATTGTTTCTACAGAATTTTTTTCCAGTTTATTGGGGACCTCAGAGTGAAGAAAGCAAGAATTTCATACCTACTGACCTCAGTTCCAGATGTTGTCACATTTTAAGAATGTTTGTAAACCAAGCCTCATATGATAATTACAATGCAGTAGATGGTTGTTAATTTATTCCACCATCAGAATTGCCAGGCTGCTCAGGCTGCTTGGGGTGGTGGCTTTGAAATCCCTCTCTCCAGGAAGGCAAGGTTAGAGTTATATGTTGTTTCCTACTTTTCTGTATGACAGTTTTCTGTTTATCCATGGTTTTTAGCTGTCCTGCCATCTCTTTTTTGATCCCAGTGTTCTTGTCTTTGCAGCATCTCCTTTGCAGTGGTGATTCTTCTCATTAGTGGAACTGAACAGAGGAAACTTCTCACCTATCATCATATTAGGAGCCTCTTCACTTTGTGTTTAGTATAAATCTATGTGTTGGTTAAAAATGTTTCTGCCAGGGCTGGGGGGATGACTCAGGATTTAAAACCTTTGCCTTATAAGAAAAAGAAATTGAGCTCAGATCCCTAGATCCTACTTAAAAATGTCCATTAGAAATGGTAGCAGTCCGTAATTCCAGTCCTGTTAGGCAGAGCTTGGGAAAACTCAGAACAACAAAAAAAGAGGTAGGGCAATTCACAATGATTCCAGAGGTCACCCTTGGGCTTTCATAGACACACATACTCAAGTGCCCTCTAACACATGCGTACACACACACACACACACACACACACACACACGTGCACACAGAAAGGACATGAGGAAACTTTTGTATTTTATGATATGCTTCTCTACTTGACTGTGGTGATAATATCTTGGGTGTTTGTACATTTGCAAATTCAACAAATAACATACATAGCATGTCTACAATTTTTTGGATATTAAATGTATCTCAATACATCTTTAAAAATAATTTCATCTCTTTATTTAGACAATATCTCTACTAGAAAGCTTTCATTATTCTCTTATTGCATACACAAGGGAGAAAAGTATAAGTGTGAAATTTTAAAATAACACATTGAGTTAGATTTTTTTCTTATCTTTAATCTGATCTGACAGGGTTTTACAACATTAGCTATAGCCCTAGCAATTTTTCAATAGAAAGTTTCAATCATTTCATTACATTTAGGCAAATCAATGTTGGAATAGCTTAGGCACTAATTAATTCCTAGTGATTTCGTGAAAGCTGTAATTCCTCAAAAAGAATGAGAACTTAAATTCTCTTGTGGGCTGTCAAAGAAAGTACTCAGTTCAAGGATCCTGGAAAAAAGAAAACTTCTCTGTATGAGATATAAAATGTAGATACATGTCCTATATTTAATTTAGAAGAACATGACTTTTCTTCTAGTAGTGCAAGATGGTGTGGAAATAAAGCACTTTAGGTTCTAACAACAGATCTCTAACAGGCCTAAACACAATGAATTTTTCTGAGCTTTGCTTTTGAAGTCCTTTGTCAAACACAGGAATAAAGTATTTGTTGCATACTTTATGGAAAATGATGCCAAAATAGGTGCAATGTCACTATATGGAATGATGCCATTTAAAAAATTCTTACATGCTTAATATAAAAGCACTCCATGTAGACACCCTTGAGTAGAGTAATCTCCAAGTGCTAGAGAGGTAGTGATAAGCTTCTCAAATTAAAGGTGCTGAAGATCATGTAAGTTCTTCTCACATACTCTAGGAAAGGGCAGGCATTTTGGCCCTGAAGCTCTTTAGGATTTACTTATCCGAACTTAGGGTGAGTGAACTTACAATTTTTTCCACTTTCAATGGTACCAAAGTGGCACACATCAAGTCATAATTCGGATTTCATCTTCTCCTTCACTGACAGTACTTAGAGACACTTGATGCCACGAGGCAGTCACAGGAGCACCAGTAAAGGGAATTAGCAGACATTATAGGGCACTGTCACTAGGCTGGGATATTTAATAGTTCAGATGACCAAAGTGCACTTACAATTTATGATGGTTTCCACTTATGATGAGTTTATTGTAATGTAGTCATATCATAATCAAGGGGCATATGTATTTGCTCTAATTGTCAGGAAAGTACTAGAACTAAGTTCTAAAACTGTCAAGGGAATGGAGAAATAAGTGCACTATCTACAAGGTGAGGACATTAAAATACATGTCAAAAGATCTTGGCAAGAGGCCGAGAAAAGAGTAAGGTGCTGTCCCTTCTATATCTCAGTCTACTATACTCCCTGGCCCTGGTCCTCCCACCATCACCAATCCACTCATCATTCACTTGTTGATTCCTTCCCAAATGATTATTGGGTGTTTCTAACTCATTGGTCCCTGTTTTAGTCATTTTGAAAGATGATTAAACAACAGATGAAGGGAGGGAGGAAAGGAAAATAGGCAGAATATGAGGTTAGAAGTATTGAACACAAGCACACACACATAATATGATGTGAGCTATAGAGGTTTATGGAAAGTACCACCAGAGATTAAACACTCATGTATGCCATGAGCTCTGAATGCAGGAGGTGGTCCAGGTAGATTCAGGCATTTTACAAAAGCCACACTCTGTTGGCGGTGCTGACAGTGAAGAGGCAAGGCAGATTGTAAAGCTCTGTACCTTCTAACCAAATTTGCTATGAAACAGAAATAGCTTTAAAAATGAAATATACTGAAAATGCATAGAAACATAATCATAACATAGAAGTAAGATGACTAGATGGGTGAAGGAGCACTTCCAACTGTGGTGTGAATGGCTGTGAACACTATGCTGGACAGCCTTTCTGTGATGGTCAGCCTCTCCATGATGGATGATTTCTCTGTTATGGATGGGATGATAGATAGTATTTTTGTGATGGACAGTCTCTTGTGATGGATGGCCTATCTGTGATAGATGGTCTCTCTGTGATGGATGACCTCCCTGTGTTGGGTGGTCTCTCTGTGATGGACAGCCTTTCTGTGATGGGTGACCTTTCTGTGCCAGATGGTCTCTCTGAGATGGACAATCTCTCTAGTGTTGCTCACTACACATCTGAGCAAGCTGCTGCCACAAGGATCCATTCAGTTCTGGAGAAGGAAATGTCTGCACGGTGTGATAGGTGATCCATGGGAGAGATTGTTGTATTATTGATTCATAGTTGAGGGGCTGTAGGTAGTCATTCCAACTCCCCATTTGCTGAGAATATTATATGAGCAACATGAAATTCCCCAGATTTGCAAAACCCAAAGTTCAACTGGGTGATTGTATGTGGATAGATCTACATTTGTGATTGCTCCTACAGAAGGCCTATTCTTATTATGTACCCCAAGGGCCAATGTGGAAAAAATTTTGCTTCTTTCTTTTGATCTCAGAACAGCAACACTCTTACAACATCACCCTATGTCCTTGCAGACATTCCTCTGCCTACTGCAGAATGTCTTTCTACCACACTGCTCTTCGAGACTCACATCAAAGATTTCCAATCTCCCACCAAGTATGCTCCTTATGCTTATCCTTCTAAGATTTCTGTCAGACAATTCATCTAAACCAATTCCTTTAACATCTATTTGAAAAAAAGCATCATTTCATCTTTGTTTTCCAATTCAGAAAACCACACAATCTCCCAATGAAAGAAAAGTGTTTGAGTAGGTCTTTGTGATTGTTGTAGGCTTTCCGGAACTAAATATAATATAAGCATGCCTGGACCCAGGTCTTATTTAAGGAACTAAATCTATATCCATAAGCTATGTATATATCATATACAATGTATAACTCAGCACGCAGGAATTGTGATTTTATAGGTCTTTGCCATCTCTTTGGACATAATTAAGACAGGCATTCTCAAAAGGAGAAGGAAAGAGGTCATTGGGTCTCAAAAGGAATTTTTATGATGTTAGACTCAATATATGAGACATGCTACAATGTATGAAATCTAACAAGGTCAATTATCAAGAAAGCTTCATTATTACACACTCCCTCAGTACATATAATAAACTCTAGAAGAATTGCTTAAGAGCAAGTGCATCGGGCTGGAGAGGTGGCTCAGGGGTTAATCCTCCGCCTTGCAGGCGGAAGGTCCCGAGTTCGGATCCCAGATCCCACGTATAGACGCCAGGCGGAAGCAGGGCGGCCTGCGCTTCTGGTCCTGGTAGGGCGGAGCCTGTGAATCTCGGAGCAGAAGGAGATGGAGGCGTCCATGGTGGTTCGCGAATTCGTCCGTGGTTCTACACATACACAGACACACGCACACACGGATACACACACATGCGCGCGCACAAACACACGCACATGCACACAGTTGAATAAATAATAATAATAAAAAAATTAAAAAAAAAAAGAGCAAGTGCATCAACCCATCATTTAGATTTCCTGGTAGATTCCAAGTTATTCAGAAGATAGCTGACCTCAGGGAAAACAAGCTCAATACTGGGTTAACCCTTCAGTACTCAGGTACCAACCTGAAAAAAAAAGGAGATGGAAGGGCATACAGGCCCTTACCCAACAGAAAGGTTTCTTTGATTCTGAGCTCAAATGTGGATAGGTAGAATGGAAAGAATGGCATAGCATACTTTCCAGATTTGAATTTTGAGACCACAAATATTGTTTTTGTTTTGTTTTGTTTTGTTTTTTTACATAGAATTTTTAAAACATTTTTATTATTATTTCTGCTCATACAAAGTTAGTAGGTACAGCGGTTCCTTCCTCCCTCCTCCTCCGCCCGACCCCCCTGCTCCCCTTCCCCTCACCCCTCCTTGCTCCATTCACTAATCCCCCCCCCACCCAATCCCCAGAGGATCCTTTAATGTGCCTGACAGTCTCTCCTCTGGGCTCTCCTCTCCGATGACATACAAGGACCCAGTGGCATTTCCCTGAATCCTTTCCTGTGTTCCCCTTAAGCATAGGAACACTACTGTGGCTGTCAATCCCTTGCCTCCAAGGATCTTGGTGCCTTTAGCAAATGCTAGACTTTGTGGGGTCAGTAGTGTGTTGGACATTGTGCAATGCATGCAAAGTCCAAAAATGATTGCTTCGGCCCTAACTTGTGTGGAGTATCTTGCATATCATTGCTCCTCCCATCCTTGTGCTCTTACAATCTTACCGCCCCCTCTTCCGTGAATTTCCCTGAGCTTCAGGATGGGGAGAGATTAGGCTGGCCTAGTTCTAGGTGGTTGATATAGAGTCTCTGAAGTTCTAGATTGTGGTTTGTTGATTTTCTTTTGCAGTTTTGCTGCTCCTGCAATGCCCTTCACTCCATTCTGATGGGCATTTTATGCCACCTCCTGGCCAGAGACAAAAAGCTGTTAAACTTGAGTCTTGTTATAAGAGCCCATTCAAAGGTAGATGTAATAAAAGTAGGAAACCACAGTGAGGGAGGGGTCAATCACCCATTTGCAAAATGGTTACTTATTATCTGCCAGACTATATGCCCTCCCCTTCTGGTGAGATCATACCCCCTCACTTGTAAATGATCAGGAACGAAAGTCCATGAACTTAACCAGATGTCTCATTACTTACTTGCAGTCCTTGATGGAGGTCTATTTTCTCTGCTGTAACATAGTCCCATCTCTTCTTGTTTCTGGTGTAGCCCTCCTACCCCATCACTCCTGTTCATAATCCTTGCAATTACTGTAGGTATTACAGAGATTTATCTTTGAGTGTCTCTAGGTGGGCTGTGTGGGTTTGGTACTAGGAGCTACCTATTAGGGAGTACATACAGTGCTTACTTTTCTGGGCCTGGGATACTTCACTTAATATAATTGTTTCTAATGACATCCATTTCCCGGCAAATTCCAGTAATTCATCATTTTTGATGGCTGAGTAGTACTCCATTGTATAGATGTACCACAGTTTCCTTATCCACTCGTCAACTGTTGGACATTTGGGTTGATTCCATGACTTTGCTATTGTAAACAGTGCTGTTATGAACATGGTCAAGCTTGTGCTATCGAGGTGAATTTTTGCTGTATGTGGGGTTATTCCCAGAAGGGGAATAGCAGGGTCATATGGCATTTCAATCTTTAATTTCTTTAAGAATCTCCAGACGGCTCGCCAGAGTGGCTGTATGAGCCTGCACTCCCACCAGCAATGTAGGAGAGTTCCCCTCTCTCCACATCCTCTCCAGCATTTGGTGTTGTTTGTATTGTGGATTTTTGCCATCCTGCCCGGGGTGAGATGATATCTCAGGGAAGTTTTGATTTGCATTTCCCTGATGGCTAAGGAAGTGGAGCATTTTTTAAGATATTTGTTAGACCTTTTAATTTCATCCCTGCTAAAGTTTCTTTTAAGTTCCAGGGCCCATTTTTTAATTGGGCCATTAGTTTCCTTGGTGTTTAGTTTTCAAAGTTCTTTGGACAGTAGAGCTCTATCAGATATGTGGTTAGTGAAGATTTTCTCCCATTCTGTGGGTTGCCTTTGAGCTCGCGTTACAATCTCATTATCTGAACAGAAGCTCTTTAATTTCACAAGATCCCAACTGTTGAGGGTTGGTAACAGTGACTGTGCCATTGAATGTCTTTTTAACAACTGTTGGCCTAGCCCAATCAGCACGAGGGAGTTCCCTATCCTTTCAACTATGGTTTTTATAGTCTCTGGCCTTATATCAAGGTCGTTGATCCATTTGGAATTAAGTCTTGTACATGGTGACAAGTACAGGTCCAGTTTTAATCTTCTGCATGTGGAGATCCGGTTTTGCCATTACCATTTGTTCTAGATACTGATCTTTTTCCATTGGATTTTTGGGCCCCTTTGTCAAAGACCAAATGGCTGTAATTTTGTGGGCTTATATTTGGGTCGTCAACTTTTATCCATTGATCTGTGTGTCTATTTTGGAGCCAGTACCAGGCTGTTTTTATAACTATGGATTTGTAGTATAGACTAAGGTTTGATATGGTAATACCTCCAGCAGTGTTTTTGTTACTCAGTATTGTCTTTGCTATCCTGGGTCTTTTGTGCCTCCATATGAATTTTGAGATTGTTTGGTCAACTTCTTTGAGGAATTGCTTTGGGATTTTAATTAGGTATAGCATTGAATCTGTATATTGCCTTTGGTAGGATGGTTATTTTTATGATGTTGATTCTGCCAATCCAGGAACAAGGGAGGTCTTTCCACCATCTGGTGTCTTCTGCAATTTCTTTCTTTAGGGTTTTAAAGTTTTCATTGTAAAGGTCTTTTACCTCCTTGGTTAGGTTTAAAACAAGGTATTTCATTTTTTTTCGGGGCTATAGTAAATGGGATTGTTTCTCTTAGGGCTTTTTCACTTCTTTCATTCTGGGCATATAGGAAGGCCACGGATATTTGTACATTTATTTTGTATCCTGCCACCCTCCTGAACTTCTGTATTAGTTCCAGGAGCTGCCTGGTGGAGTTTTTGGGATCACTCAGGTATAAGATCATGTCATCTGCAAATAGGGATTGCTTGACTTCTTCCTTGCCGATTTGAATCCCTCTTACGTATCTTTCTTGTCTTATGGCTTCAGCTAAGACTTCAAGTACAATATTGAATAAAAGTGGTGAGAGTGGACAGCCTTGTCTAGTTCCTGATCAAAGTGGGAATGCTTCCAATTGTTCCCCATTGAGCATAATCCTTGCTGTGGGCTTGTTGTATACAGCTTTTATTATATTGATAAAGGTTCCTTCCATTCCTACTGTCTCTAGCGTTTTGATCATAAAAGGCTGTTGGATCTTGTCAAAAGCTTTTTCTGCATCTATCGAGAGTATCATGTGGTCTTGGACTTTGGACTGGTTTAAATGATGAATTACTTTTATTGATTTGCATATGTTGAATCAACCTTGTATGCAGGGGATAAAGCCTACTTGGTCCCTGTGAATGATCTTTTTGATATGTTTTTGAATCCAATTTGCGAAGGCTTTGTTGAGAATCTTTGCCTCTGTCTTAATCAGAGAGATTGGCCTGTAGTTTTCTTTTTTAAGTGAGTCTTTATTAGGTTTTGGGATTAAAACCCAAGGAATTTGGTAGTGTTCCTTCCTTTGCTATTTGATGGAACAGTTTAAGGAGTATTGGTGCTATTAACTCCTTAAATGTCTGGTAGAACTCTGTGCTGAATCCATCTGGTTCAGGACATTTTTTGGTGGGAAGATTCAAGATTACTTCTTCAATTTCCTCATATGTTATAGGACTATTTAAATAATTCACAACTTCCTGATTCAATTTAGGTGAGTTGTGTTTACTTAGAAATTCATCCATCTCTTTTGTGTTGTCAAACTTCACAGAGTATAAGTTTTGAAATATGATGTTTTAATTCTCTGGATTTCTTGGATATCAGTAGTGAAAACTCCATGTTTACTTATAATTTCATTAATTTGGGTTTTCTCCCTCTTGCTTTTGGTTAATTTAGCTAGGGTTGTATCAATCTTATTGATTTTTTTCAAAGAACCAGCTTTTTGACTGGTTGATTTTCTCTCTCATTTTCCTAATCTCGATTTCAGATATTTCTCCCCTTATTTTGCTACTCTCCTCTCTTCTTCTACTTTTGAGATCAGATTACTCTAGTTTCTCTAAAGCTTTAGGCTGTATTGTTAAGCTATTTATTTCTTATGTTTCCATTTTTTTTGATGTAGGCATTAAGTGCTATGAACTTACCTCTTAGGACAGCTTTCATTGTGTCCCAGAGATTTTGGTAAGTTGTATTTTCATTATCATTTGCTTTCAGGAAATCTTGAATTTCCTTTTTAATTTCTTCCTGAATCCAGTTCTCATTCAGCATCATATTGTTCAGTTTCCAGGAGTTAGTATATTTTCTCTTGTTTGATGTGTTGTGGATGTCCAGCTTTAGGCCATGGTGGTCTGATAGGGCACAGGTTAGAATTTCAACTTTTTTGTACATGTGTAGATTCATTTTGTGGCCCAATATGTGATCTATTTTGGAGAACGTTCTGTGTGCTGCTGAGAAAAATGTGTATTCTTTGGTACGTATGAATAGTTCGATAGAGATCTGTAAGGTCTATTTCTTTAAGGGTTTGATTAAGTTCCAATGTGTATCTGTTAAGCTTTTGACCTGTTGATCTATCCCATGTTGAAAAGGCGGTGTTGAAGTCCCCAAGAATTATCTTTTGGGGGTTGATTTCTTACTTTAGATGCTGTAGGGTTTTCTTAATGAATGTGGAGGTGCCCGTATTGGGTGCATATATGTTCAGTATTGTGAAGTCTTTCTGGTGAATTGTACCTGTGACTAAATGTAGTATCCATCTGTGTCTCTTATGATTTTCTTTGGTTTGAAGTCCACTTTGTCCCAAAGCATAATTGCTACCCCTGCCTGTTTCCTGGTTCCATTAGCTTGCAAGATTTTGGACCAGCCTTTCATTTTTAGGATGTGCCTATCTTTTGTGGTGAGATGAGTTTCCTGAAGGCAGCATATTGTTGGATTGTGGTATTTAATCCAAGTTTGTAATCTGTGTCTCTTAATCGGTGAGTTAATACCATTGACATTTAATGTTATAATGGAGAAATTATTTTTAATTCTGGACATTTTTATGTTTAGTAGATTTTGTAAGTGTATTGTTTGATATTTATGTTTTGGTAGTATTATACTTTCCTTCTGTCCTCCTGTATATGCTTGTTCTTTTCTTCAAGCTTAAGTATCATTTCTAGCATTTTTTGAAGGCCTGGTTTGGTAGATATGTATCCCTTCAAGTTGTCTTTGTGCTGGAAACTTTTCTTTCTCCTTCAGTCATGACAGATAGTTTCGCTGGGTATATCAGTCTTGGTTGGCATTTTTGCTCATTTAATACTTGAAGTACATCTCTCCAAGCTCTTCTTGCTTTTACTGTTTCCATTGAGTAGTCATTTGTTATTCTAATAGATTTACCTTTAAAAGTGACTTGCTTTTTTTTCTCTTGAAGCTCTCAGCACCTTTTCTTTGTCTTGAATGTGGAGTGTTTTGACTATTATTTACTGTGGCGATTTTCTATTTTGGTCATATCTGTTTGGAGTGCGACATGCCTCTTGTATTTGGATGGCCTATCATTCTTTAATTGTGGGAAGTTTTCATATATGATGATTTGAAATATTTCCTCAGGTGTGGTATTTTGGGATTCTTGTTCTGGTATTCCATGAATGTGCATGTTAGGCTTCTTCAGGGTGTCCCATATCTCTTGAATGTTCCTCCCTAATATCTTTTTGGCTTTATCATTCTCTTCCTTTGAGCTGGTTAATTCTCCCACTTTGTCTTCAAGATCTGAAATTCTATTTTCTGCCTAATTTGTTCTGCTGATAAGACTCTCTGTTGAGTTTTGGGTTGAAGATAACTTGTCTTTTAGTTCAATTTTAAACTCTGCCTGAGACTGTTTTATCTGTTCTATGCCTATTTTTGTTTCTTGAACTGTTTTTCTGAAGTCCTCCATGTGCCTGTTGTGTTCCTGTTCAAAGTGGTTGATTCGGTTGTTTAACTCTTCTCAGATTTCCTCTTTCATTGTATTAATCATGGTAATGATCATACTCTGAAAGTCGTTATGTTGGGTCTGGCTTTCTTGGCTATTTTCTGTGAATTTGTTCTGCTCAGAATCCATCATTATGGTGTTAATTCTTTCAGTGGGAGATTGGTCTTCTTGGGTTTTGTTTCTCATGGATCTGCACTTTGACTTGGGCATTGTTGTTTTGTTTCTTAGGACCTTTCATTTTCTGTGTGTTTTTCACTGAACTGATTTAGTTTGTATTATTACCCTTGCCAGTTATTACTAGTGCTTGCCTTGGATTGGGTATGTTTGTCTATTGTTATTGTAATTTTCTAGATGAGGCTATTAGGCTGTTAGTACATCAGTTAAGTCAGGTTAAGTAGACAAGGGGTGAATATTATTATGGTAGTGCACTTTTGCGATTTAGTATCTTGGTGATATGTGAGGGTTAGTGGTGTACTCCCTGGCATTGTATATGTATTTGGGATGGCTGTATGGAGAAGTTGATCTACAGCAATTGATACTAGAACCATTTTTAGGAGACATTATTTGTCAGCTTTGTATCATATAATGAAATATTTGAGACAGAAAGAAGATAATTATTTAGCTCATAATATAGAGGTTCAAAGGCAATCAGCATGGTACAGGCTCCGTGGCAAATGTTGGCAGTAACTCAGTATTCATATTGTCCTAGTTGGAATTAATAATGGAGTAATCAATCAAGTGATTACATCTCACATGAGGGGATGGAGGGACTAGGCTTGCTCCTTTTATAGCCACTTTCTTGTGAGACAAGGAAGGAAGATCCTCTGAAAACTACCTATGCCATTTGCAGCACATCTCCAGCAACAGAAGTACCTCCCATGATACTCGTATGATATATATCCCATAAACTTTACTTTTAATGATCAATATTAGACACAAAACCATGTCAAGTCAGAGAAGGCAACAATTCAAGTAACAAAATTGCACCTTGAGGCAGGGGCTCCATGCCATCAGGAAATCTTTTCTGATTTAGACATAACTATAATAATCTGAATTTGGGAGGTTGTTCTGGTTTCCCAGAGCTCCTAACCCTCCCTGCAACTTCCATCTCATCTGAACTATAATCCTGAAAAACAAATGTACATACATTATGCAGTCATTTATTCCTACTTCTGCTGCAAGCTTAGTGGAGATGGTGTACAAATCAGAACATGAACACATTAATGATGTGAAAATTACTCAGAGGATATCTGGGTCTTTCTCTAAGACTTCAGAGAAATGCTAATTAGGCCTTTACATTTACTATAATTGATATTACCTAAGACCCTTCAAATGCAGAACAACAATTGTTAAATTACTGTATTTTGACTTCTGTCTCACCAGAAAACATTCATTATTTCCCCTTCCTTTTGCACGCCTACATGCAGACTCATCCTAACCCTCTTGTTCTTTAGGTAACCCACATGAGAAACTATTTCATCAAAGACTGTACAAAAGGAGCCATCATAGGATTAGGCTCTACAGTTTAAATACAGAAGAACTGTGTGATAGGAAACATGTACATCTATCTCACAATGCTTAATCTGTAGATGTGAGGCCTGTGCAGATGTAATTATTGTCTGGAAGCCCTCATGCATCACCACGTCTCTGTGTTTTGATACATGATATATTGTTTGTCCCCATTTGTATGTCACTCTCAACACAGATATTGAGAGCCTATAATTTTGAACTGAATTTCTATACTGAACATAGATTATATGTAGATTATATCAAAATGATCAGTTGTGCAGTGTCATATATTAAAGTTTTCCTTAAAAACATAACATTTGTAATGATTACTCTATGGAATCCCAGTTTATTTGTTTATGGTAATATTAATTGGAAAGTACTGCTGACATAACCCATCTGCTTTTCTTCCTATAGAGCTTTTCTCTACCCATGTAGCAAGCTTCTTGTTCTCAGCTCATTAGAGGCACAATTCTAAGACTTCAGAGAAAAGTTAATTAGGCCTTTACGTTGTTAAATTACTGTATTTTGACTTCTATCTCATTCATTATTTCCCCTTACTTTTACACACCTACAAAAATCCTCCTTTCAGCAATTTATTCCTGTATTAAGCTCTATATTGCTTCTCATACTCAAAATCCATTTATTTTCTTTCACATTTTTACTTTCACCAAGTTTTCCTTATTTTCTCATCCCTTCTTCATTTCACTACTTAAAGATTGACACCATTTGCATTTAAAAAATCTGTAAGCCACACTTCATCCAACAAATAATTCAAAGTTGCTGTCTCTGAATCTTACCAGAAGCACAAGAACAGTGTAAGTGCAGGAAGATAAAAGTGGTAAGTCAGCAGAGGCACTGCTGCTGTATGATCCTTAAACAGCATCAGAAAACACAATGATTAGTAAAGATAATTTTTAGAGAACTTACTAAAGTAAAACAACTAGAGTCTGGGGAAAAGTAAGAGTTGAAACTGGAATAAACATCCATACTAACAAATACACAAAACACAGAAACACAAAGAATATGAGACAATGACCACCACAAACTATGGCCAAACTCTCAATGACCCAATGATAGAAATCAAAGTCACCAAGACAGCCAAAGATCAGAGAAAGAATGCAAAGATTCACCTCAATTGCCCAATATTGACCATAGGCAAATTAATGAAGTAAAGCAATAAATTTAGGATCTAGGTAAGACAGTTATTAAAATTAAAAAAATGAAGAAGAAATGTAAAAAGGATGAGGAAAAATTAGCATGGAAAATGAAACACAGAAAAGAATCAAACAAATTCTGGACATGAAAAACACAACTAATGCAATGAAAAGACATCAGAAAGTGTCATACACAACATACAAAACCAAGCAGTGGAACAAATTTCATGGATAGTGGGCAGAAAAAAAGAAGAAAAATACTTCAAAGAAGGCTAGTATATATTCAAGAGACCAAATTTCAGAATCTATGGGTTATAGGCATGTACAAACTGTGGTCTATAGTTCTCAGGAAGCCAATGATAGCCACAAATGTGCCTCAACACAAAATTGTGAACTTATTTAAAACATTATGGAATTTCACTGCATTTTTTGTGACTAGGTCATGTATTTATTGAGGGTGAATCATGTAGTGTCAATACCATTTTCCAATACCAAAGTATTGCACACAAATGACAATAGAAGAAGGAGCTCTTAAAAAGACAAAACTTATTTAATAAGATAGCCAAAATTAATTAATCAAAATTAATCAAGCGTACAGAAAAAATAACATTTAAATACAAAAGAAACTTAGAATCCCAAATAGACAAACCAGAAGGAATTCTCTCTGTGATGTATCATAGTCAAGATGTCATAAACACAAAGTAAAGGAACAAAATGAAACCTGTAAGAGGAAAAAGGCAAACTCATATACAAAGAGAGCTATCAGATCAGGAATAAATCATCACAGACTAAATGAAACACAACGGACCTCACAAGCAAAAAGATTTGAAAATAGGAGGAAGTCTGGCAGGGGAGATAGAGTGTTATTACATTATAAGGGAAAAAGGAAGGGGAATGGGACTTGGGACTAAGGGTTGAAAATATTACAAAATCACTATATTCATGTATACAGCATTAAAAAATAAAATTAAAAAGGAAGTAAAAGCATAAAAATTAAATGGGAAAAATGTTAAAAATAAAGAAAATTATTTTGGTGATACCTACTCTTGATCCCAGTTCCCAAAGAGTCTGATGAGAATTAACACTGATGGGGAATGATATATCGACTGATCTAGGATGCTTGTTGGAGCAATGAATCAGACAAGATTGTTGCACTCATCTTACACTGTCCTGCATAGGAGTTTGACCCTGCTATACCACTTGGGAATCATCCCTCATAATGCAGAAATTCACTATAGTGACATGAACACAACCATGTTCATTGTAACAATATTTACAATAGCAAAGTCATGGAATCAACCTAAATGCCCAACAGTTGCTAATGGATAATGAAGCTGTGGTACATTTATGCAATGGAATACTACTCAGCCATCAAAAAAGATGAATTAGTGAAATTAGCCAGGAAATGGGTGTAATTATAAGAAATTATATTGAGCGAAGTATCCCAGACACAGAAAGTGCGACACTGTATGTACTCCCTAATAAGTGGATTCTAGTTCCAAACCCACTGAATGCCATGTTCAAAAGCTAAAAAAAAGAGGAGGGGAAGGAGGTGTATCCCCTCATTCACCTCCACTGAAAGCAGTGGGTCCCTTCTCCCCTTACCAGAAAGTGCCCACCACTCTTTAAAGGGTTACCACTTGTTGTCTGAGGCTGAGCCCTACCTGGGATGGAACCTCACAGCAGCTCCATCCAACTTTGTAGATGGTAAATTCACAACTTCAAGAAGTGAAGCTATGCTTCCAGTATGACCCACTGGGATGTGGGGAGGTGCAGAACTGTGGTTTTGACTCTTTCTGGCTCTATCGTGTCTCCTCTGCTGTCATGAGGACACTTCATTGGTGTTCAATTGAAGAAAGGCAGTCTACCCCAAACCTAGAGTTAACATAGTCTGTGCTGAAATTGCTGAGAGAGCACATTAATATAAAATCAGTCCAAAAATAGCTGCTCAGTTCTTGAGCTGAATATCTCAGAAGTCCAAAGGATCACTGGAAAGTCTCTAAGCTCAATCACACTGGAAGGCTGAAGACACTGGGTTCGTACATCATTGAGGAACAGCAGCAAGATGAAGATGTGGGGTTCCCACATCAATCCCACAGCAGAGACAAGGCCCACAATGCTGGGTGCCGAGGGCTGCGAGAACACTGGCAAGACCAAAGAGGCTGATATGTAATGTCAGCCAAGAACAATAGCAGTGGCAAAGAAGGTAGTAAGAAACTAGTAGTGGACTCACATGGCTAGTCCATGCAGGGAAAGAATAGAAGATGTTTAATACAGAAAATTATAACAAATCAAAATTCAGACTGTGAGCTTCAGAACTCTAAGACATCTAACTCCCCCCTCCCTCCTGGCCATTCCAAGGCACAGGGAAAATCACAAAGAATGTGGTGGTAAACATGAAACTGTCAGAAAGTGGGGAAGGGTACAGCCAGATATCATCCTCTAGACAAGAAAACTGTTCATCCATGAGCTCACTACAGTTGGGTTTGCTTCCACAAGACTTGCATAAGATTTGGACCATGAGCAGTTCATCATGATAGAAAGTCTGTGTTCCAGTGAAGATACAACTTTATAAGGCCACTCTGTTGAAAATCAGTAGACCACATGCAAAAGGACACTCAGGCAAAGAGGAAGAATGATTGGGAAGATTTTAATTGAAGTAGGAGAAGAGATAGGATTGCATATTATGTGGCAAAATGACTTAAATTTACTGTAGTCATGTATAAAACTGTCATAAAACAAAAAATAATTTGTCAATGTTGTAAAATACTTAATATTTAGTACAATAATTAAATAATTCAAAAGGAAGATTTTTTGACAAACAAGAAGTAATGTGTAAGCTATAATATTGTGAACATTGTATTAAGTCCTATATTGTTTAATGAAAGGTGTTGTGATAGATAGCTACAGGTTTCAACTTGGCAATTGATGGTTAGAGCTCTGGGTAAATTTGTACAGAATTAGTAGTTGAATTAAATGTCAACAAGTCCACAGAAGACTGTAGGGCTGGTAGGAAGGGCCCAGTCTATGATAAGTGAGAACATTCCTTGGACAGGTTGAATAGAATGGAAGGAGTTGGTTAAATAAGTTGGCATTCTTTGACATACTTGGTTGGACTTGTTGATCTGGCAAGTGAGGATTTTCCCTCTCTCAGCAAGGATATGGCATAGCCAGTACTTTTGGCTCCTGGTGTTGGTATGAATTCTCCTACCAAGCTGGACAAGTAGTCATGGCCAAGAATCTTAAGAGAGAATAAAGCCCTGTTGTTCCCATAAGCCATTTTGTCGTGAGTTTATCAGCTGTATTTAGTCAAACTGTGGCAAGCATTGTTATAGACATAATAACCACACCAGTTGCCTTTTTATTGCAAGACAAACACCTTCAGTTACATATATCATGTGTGTCTGTGTCCCTCACATGACATAGAAATGAAATACTCCTTATTAGAAATAACCCATGTGACTTTGGCCAATGCCCCAAATTCTGTATAAGCCAGGACAAGAATCCTATATGGCATGGCTCTCTTGAGATGCCTAAGCTCTGTTCTAAGTGTCCCTTAGCCCTCTAACTCACTTCCCCTTAATTCCTTTATTGTCTCCTCTATGAATCACTTCTTTGACTGAGCCAAGAACTTGGAAACACCGGGAAAAAGAATGAGCCTGGCATCTTACCTCTGAGATTTTCAGTCATACCAGGAGCAACATAAGGAGTGATAACTCATACTTGGATGGCTTATGAAGCAACATGTCTGTGTTACATTTTATTGCACTAAGTGACAGAGACTCTTTGCTTGCCTAGTTATTTATTGGGCTCCTGAACCATCTGTGCCTAATTGTAATTTTTTTAAATCCAGTTGTAGCAATAGACCTCACAAGTCAATTTAGCAATCTTGCCCTCATCATTTTCTCCTCCCGCCACATGGCATTTGATTTAAAGAACTTTTTTAGGGTAAAGATGGCTTGGTTAGAATCTCTGTTTAATCCTCATAGTAATTCCCCATCCACAAACCCTCACTATGATCCTCAGCTGTCAATTCACACTTGTTTATGCTGTGTGTGCAGCTGAACTTGCATTCTCTCCAGCACATCAGGAACCCACAGTGTTCCTTATATTTAGCTCCAGGGTCCTGAATAATATTTTCCTTAGGTGATTCAACATAGGTCATCAAATAGTTTTTACTTCTTTCTTTAACACTTAGATGAAAGTCTATCAGAAAACATTTACCAAGATGTTCTGAACAACCTCTTTTAAGTACTTCAGGGTATATGGGAGCTTAAGGCCTATAAAGGAACAATCCCAGAAATCCTTTAACTACATGACAAGATGATGTTGTGGAATTCCAATCACACCAGCCTCCTAAGTCTCTGGAGTGAGTGGGGCAATGGAGAATTTAACAAAGTAGAGGGAATTGTAGTTGTATAGCACAGAGGGGGTCAGCCTTTCTCTTTCTCTTTCTCTTTCTCATGCCCAGAGCTGCTGGTCTCTAGCTTCTGTTTTCAAGTGGTAAGAGACTTGGAGTATTCTGACCTCAATAAGGATTAGGACTGGCATGTGAATCCCCCAGTCTGGCTGCACATAAGCTTTTCATAGGAAATAGGCTGATGCACTTCAGTCCCCAGCTGACCCCTTTTCCAAAAGTTTGAAAAGTCACTTTACATTTTAAATCCAATCTCTAGAATAGAGCCTCACAATGAGAAAAATACTTATATTTGCATTGGTAAAATGACTTAAACTTTCATCTACCTTAGTTAAAAAAGCATACCTTCCATGAGACCCATATTTTTTAGTAAATGCTTCCATGGACTCATATAATCCCATGATCTAGTCCTTGAGAGAAAAAAATCTTATGCAGCACTGTAAGTTCATAGAACTTTAAAAGAGAAAAGAGCATGTGTGTATGTGTGTGTGTGTGTGTGTGTGTGTGAGTGAGTGTATGTGTGTGTGTGTGTGTGTGTGTGTGTGTGTGTGTGTGTGTGTGTGTGTATCAGAAGAAAACTTGCTGCTATTGACCCTAGCCTTTCTACTTTTTTTGAGACAGGGTCTCTTAACTGCTATGTATGCTACTATGTAAAGCTGACTAGCCAATGAACTCCTGGAGATTATCCTGTCACTGCTTCACATTTCTCATAAGATCCCTAGTATTGCAGCACCTGTGTTACTGTACCATCAAGCCTGTAGGTGAGTTCTAGGGAAACTGTTATGGTTGGGCACAGTTGACAGTTGAGGGTTTGAACTCAGGGCATATGTGTAGAGAATTAGTGGTTGAGTTAGGCCCAGAGCAAACCTGTAGGAGATTGTCTAGCTGTGGGGAAGGCTACTTCTCAGCCAAGAAGCAAGTCATTTTTTTCAGTTTTACAAGCTTATTAAGTAATAATCCCTGTTTCCCTCTATCCCCTCTCCCTTCTATTCTCTTCCTGTCCCCTCACCAATCCATCCTACTCCCTCCCATTCTCCTACCTGGCCACTTTTATGGAATCCAGGGTTGTCTTTGGCTTGTCTACTCTGATGGGCTTTAGGCAAGAAGCAAGTTTTACAAAATGCTGTGACTTATAAAGTTACTCTGAAAACCTTGTAGAGAAGCAGCAGTATCATAACCAGCACATGTCTCTCTAGAAGACTAGCTGAAGGATTTTCATATTCTGTAGATCTAATATTAAATTACTAAATTATTTACAGAAAGGCTTACTGCTTCATTATGAGGCCTGTCAGCTTCTAAGTGAGTCAGATACCTTTAGTGGCCAACTTCACCTTCCAATACAATTTCAAGGTATTCTTTTCTTTATTTTTAGCTAAAGACTTATGATGCAAGTCAGACATGTCTGCAGCCATTTCTGCCTGCCATTTTAACCTTTTAAACATGTGCTCCTGATCTTGCGCTAAGGAAGAAGCCCAACATGTCCATCCTTATAGAGCTCCCTGAATAAAATCCTTGCTATTTCTTTGCTTGAGGTGGGCTCTGAAAATAGTTCCCATGTTCTCCTTACTGCTGTAGGTATTAAATACTTCTCTATGATTTCATGTCCTGGCTATGCTTATTTTTAGCTTGTGTTCACTAAGATGTGAAATTATTACAATTGGCTACATACTTTGCATTTTAATGTGGCCTTCAATCTACATCATAATAACATCAATTTTATCCACCATTGCATGATATGAGTGACTAGAAGAAAATATTTCCTTTGAGGACTAGATATAAAAACAAAAGGTAAATGTGTTAGGTTGATAGATACCATGGAATTTTTATTTTTTCTGTTTATTATTTGTGGGGGAGGAAAGGAAAGGAAAGGAGAGAGAGAGAGAGAGAAAGAGAGAATTTGAGAATTTATGTCATGATGTATTCTTTTGAGAATTTGCAATGTTTTCCTGTCTTCTGGATCTTACATTTTTTTCCAGTTCCTCTTCTGCAGAGGTTGCTAAGTTTTTAAAGGTAGTATATATGTCAGAGTAGGGTTTAAATTATCAACCTTCAGTAATTCTCAGTATTTTGTAACCATGGTTCTCTGCATTCACCCTTGGTCACAGTGATGAAGGACTGCTCTGCTTGAAGCTGACAATACTCTGTAATTCTCTCAGCTCTCTCTTCTCAGATGTTCCTTGACCTTTAAGGGGAGAAGGTTAGGTGTGCATGCTCCACAGTTGTCTGTTCTTTACCAACTATCTTCTTTTGCTCCTGAAATGGAAGTTAAAAGTTGCACAAATCATTGGGTTTAAAGGTATTTAAAAGGAATACAGACTTGTGTTTCTGTAATTAACATAGAGTCTTTTGCCCAAAGAGGTTTAGTTGGATCATACTGTAGGTATATATTTGGTATTTTGAGGAAACTATACACTAATTTTCAAATTACGAGCCGTAAGAATGAAGACAGGAAAGTATTAGCACAGAAGCAGACACATTCTGTATAAGAATCAATTCTGAGAGGATTAAAAAACACAATGCTAAGTCAGAAACTCTGAAACTTCTATAGGAAACAGAAGGGAACATACTTCAAGAGATAAAGTTAGATAAGGATTTTTGATTAGGACACCATTCAGACAGAAAATTATACAAACTGTAGACAAGTGGAACCTCATGAAATTAAAACACTTTTGTTCTGAAAGAGAAACATTAATCATGCAAAGCCAGCCCACAGAATGGGAGAAAATCTTTGCCAGCTATACATGTAACAGAGTATTAGTATATATAACAAATAACTCAGAGCATCAAGCATTAAGAAAGAAAACACTCCAGTTAAAACATGGACTCATGATCTGTACAGGAAGTTCTCAAATGGAAAAATACAAATAGTTAAGAAATATCTAAAAATGTACTCAACTTCTTAGTTATTAGTGAGATGCAGATTAAAACTCTTTGAGATTGCATCTCACTCCAGTCAGAATGACCAAAATCAAGAAAATAAGCAGTAACAAATGCTTATTTGGTCAGGATGTGGGGAAATGGAAACCTTGATCAACTATTGGTGCACGTATAAACCAGTATAACTACTTTAGAAATCAATGCTTCATATATTTAAGCAAATTGTCTTCATGAAATGCAGCACTATGCACAATGAATATAAACTAAATAAAAAAGAAATATTTGAAGTGGAGGAAAATAAATATTGCTTAAAAATTATTCAAGTGTCCCCTTTCGCCACCCCCCCCCCCCTCCGCCGGTCGGGACGCGTACGCGAGATCCAGCCGGGCTCTCACCGCGTGCTCTAGGACCTCCAGGTCAGCCCACAGGGACCCGGCTCCGACTCCCGCCATCCAGCCGGAGCCGCGCGGGGGCCGAGGGACGAGGAGGACCTCCCCCTGCGCCCGGGCCCCGCCCCAGCTGCCCTCGGGTTAAATAGCTCCACGCCGACGCGCCCATCATCTCTTTTCACTCCACCCCGCTCCGCCGGTGGGGACACGCGAGCGGTCCACCCGGGCCTCACCCCACGCCCTAGGTGATTCCCCGTTCGGGCCCTGCCCACCAGTACCCCAGGCCAAATAATTCAGTTTAGTGAAATTGAGAGATCTTAAGAATTAAAATGACAATGCCAAAGTCAAAGTGCAAATCCATGAGAAGCAACACTCAAGTAAACAAATTTCCCACTGAAGAAATTAATCCCATAATGTTAGATTCCAACAAGAACAAACCCGCGGAAAAAGGCCAAGAAAGCCTGACCCAGGATAAGGACTTTCAAAACATGATCATTACCATGTTCAATACTATGAAAGAGGAAATCCGGGAGGAATTACATAATCGAATCAATCGCTTTGAAGAGGAACACAACAGACATCTGGAGGAGTTGAGAAAAACAGTGCAAGAAACAAAAAGTGGCATAGAGCAGTTAAAACAAACTCAAGCAGAGTAAAACTGAGCTAAAAGACAAGTTATCTTCAACCCAGAACGCCACAGAGAGTCTTATCAACAGAACTAATGAAGCAGAAAACAGAATTTCAGACCTTGAAGATAAAGTGGGAGTACTAACCAGCTCAATGGAAGAGGTTGTTAAAGCCAAAAAGATACTTGAGAGAAATATCCAAGAGATATGGGACACCCTGAAGAAGCCTAACATGCGTATTCATGGAATACCGGAGCAAGAATCTCAAAATACCACCCCTGAGGAAATTTTTCAAACGATCATCAAGGAAAACTTTCCTCATCTAAAAAAAGAGAGGCCCATTCATATACAAGAGGCATTCCGCACCCCAAACAGATACGACCAAAATAGAAGCACACCGCGGCAAATAATAGTTAAAACACTCCACATTCAAGATAAAGAACTGGTGCTGAGAGCTTCAAGGGAGAAAAAACAAGTCACTTTTAAAGGCAAACCTATTAAAATAACAAATGACTTCTCAGTCGAAACAGTAAAAGCAAGAAGAGCTTGGAGAGACATACTTCAAGTATTGAATGAGCAAAAATGACAACCCAGGCTGATTTACCCTGCAAAACTATCAGTCATGATCGAGGGAGAAAGAAAAATTTTCCAGCACAAAGACAACTTTAAGGGATACATGGCCACCAAACCAGGCCTTCAAAAACTGCTAGAAATGATACTCAAGCGTGAAGAAAAAAACAGGCATATCCAGGAGAACAGAAGGCAAATATAACACCATTAAAAGCGAAGCAATATACTTATAAAAGCTACTAAACATAATAAATGTCTGGAATTAACAATAGTTTCTCCATTATAACACTAAATGTTAATGGACTTAATTCACCGATCAAGAGACACAGATTACAAACTTGGATTAAAAATCACAATCCATCAATCTGTTGCCTGCAGGAAACGCATCTCACCACAAAAGATAGGCACGCTCTAAAAATAAAAGGCTGGTCAACAATTCTACAAGCAAATGGAAGCAGAAAACAGGCAGGGGTAGCCATTATGCTATCAGACAAAGTGGATTTCAAACCAAAAAAAATTATAAGAGACACGGATGGATACTACATTTTAGTCACAGGTACAATTCACCAGGAAGATTTCACAATACTGAACATATATGCACCCAATACGGGCCCCTCCACATTCATTAAGAAAACCCTACAGCGTCTAAAGCATGAAATCAACCCCCAAACGATAATTCTTGGGGACTTCAACACCGCCATCTCTACATGGGATAGATCAACAGGTCAAAAGCTTAACAGAGACACTTTGGAACTTAATCAAACCCTGAAAGAAATGGACCTCGCAGATCTCTATCGAACTTTTCACCCACGCACCAAAGAATACACATTTTTCTCAGCAGCACACGGAACTTTCTCCAAAATAGATCACATACTGGGCCACAAAATGAATCTACACATATACAAGAAAGTTGAAATTCTAACCTGTGCCCTATCAGACCACCACGGCCTAAAGCTGGACATCCACAACACATCAAACAAGAGAAAATACACTAACTCCTGGAAACTTAACACTATGATGCTGAATGAGAACTGGATTCAGGAAGAAATTAAAAAGGAATTTCAAGATTTCCTGAAAGTGAATGATAACGAAAATACAACTTACCAAAATCTCTGGGACACAATGAAAGCTGTTCTAAGAGGTAAGTTCATAGCTCTTAATGCCCACGTCAAAAAAATGGAAACATCAGAAATAAACAACTTAACAATGCAGCTTAAAGCTTTAGAGAAACTAGAGCAATCTGATCCCAAAAGCAGTAGAAGAGAAGAGATTAGTAAAATAAGGGGAGAAATATCTGAAATCAAGACTAAGAAAACGATAGAAAAAATCAACCAATCAAAAAGCTGGTTCTTTGAAAAAATCAACAAGATTGATACACCCCTAGCTAAACTAACCAAAAGCAAGAGAGAGAAAACCCTAATTAACAAAATTAGAAATGAACATGGAGTTATCACTACTGATACCCAAGAAATCCAGAGAATTATAACATCATATTTCAAAAACTTATACTCTGTGAAGTTTGAGAACACAAAAGAGATGGATGAATTTCTAAGTAAACACAACTTACCTAAATTGAATCAGGAAGTTGTGAACTATTTAAATAGTCCTATAACATATAAGGAAATTGAGGAAGTAATCTCGAATCTTCCCACCAAAAAATGTCCTGGACCAGAGGGATTCAGCACAGAGTTCTACCAGACATTTAAGGAGTTAATAACACCAATACCCCTTAAACTGTTCCATCAAATAGCAAAGGAAGGAACACTACCAAATTCCTTGGGTTTTAATCCCAAAACCTAATAAAGATTCACTTAAAAAAGAAAACTACAGGCCAATCTCTCTGATTAAGACAGAGGCAAAGATTCTCAACAAAGCCTTCGCAAATTGGATTCAAAAACATATCAAAAAGATCATTCACAGGGACCAAGTAGGCTTTATCCCCTGCATACAAGGTTGATTCAACATATGCAAATCAATAAAAGTAATTCATCATTTAAACCAGTCCAAAGTCCAAGACCACATGATACTCTCGATAGATGCAGAAAAGCTTTTGACAAGATCCAACAGCCTTTTATGATCAAAACGCTAGAGACAGTAGGAATGGAAGGAACCTTTATCAATATAATAAAAGCTGTATACAACAAGCCCACAGCAAGGATTATGCTCAACGGGGAACAATTGGAAGCATTCCCACTTCGATCAGGAACTAGACAAGGCTGTCCACTCTCACCACTTCTATTCAATATTGTACTTGAAGTCTTAGCTGAAGCCATAAGACAAGAAAGGGACATAAGAGGGATTCAAATCGGCAAGGAAGTAGTCAAGCTATCCCTATTTGCAGATGACATGATCTTATACCCGAGTGATCCCAAAAACTCCACCAGGAAGCTCCTGGAACTAATTGAGAAGTTCAGCAGGGTGGCAGGATACAAAATAAATGTGCAAAAATCAGAGGCCTTCCTATATGCCCAGAATGAAAGAAGTGAAAAAGCCTTGAGAGAAACAATACCATTTACTATAGCCCCTAAAAAATGAAATACCTTGGTATAAACCTAACTAAGGAGGTAAAAGACCTTTACAATGAAAACTTTAAAACCCTAAAGAAAGAAATTGCAGAAGACACCAGAAGGTGGAAAGACCTCCCTTGTTCCTGGATTGGCAGAATCAACATTGTAAAAATGACCATCCTACCAAAGGCAATATACAGATTCAATGCTATACCAATCAAAATCCCAAAGCAATTCTTCAAAGAAGTTGACCAAATAATCTCAAAGTTCATATGGAGACACAAAAGACCCAGGATAGCAAAAACAATCCTGAGTAACAAAAACACAGCTGGAGGTATTACCATACCAAACCTAAGTCTATACTACAAATCCATAGTTATAAAGACAGCCTGGTACTGGCTCCAAAATAGACACACAGATCAATGGATAAGGATTGAAGACCCAGATATAAGCCCACAAAGTTACAGCCATTTGGTCTTTGACAAAGGGGCCCAAAGAATCCAATGGAAAAAGAACAGCATCTTCAACAAATGGTGCTGGCAAAACTGGATCTCCACATGCAGAAGATTAAAGCTGGACCCGTACTTCTCACCATGTACAAGACTTAATTCCAAATGGATCAAGGACCTTGATATCAGGCCAGAGACTTTAAAAACCATAGTTGAAAGGATAGGGAACTCCCTCGAGCTGATTGGGCTAGGCCAACACTTCCTAAACAGACATCCAATGGCACAATCACTGCTACCAACTCTCAACAGTTGGGATCTTGTGAAATTAAAGAGCTTCTGTTCAGATAAAGGGATTGTCACATGAGCTCAAAGGCAACCCACAGAATGGGAGAAAATCTTCACTAACCACATATCTGACAGAGCTCTACTGTCCAGAGTGCACAAAGAACTTAGAAAATTAAACTCCAAGGAAAACACTGGCCCAATTAAAAAATGGGCCCTGGAACTTCAAAGAAACTTTACCAGGGATGAAATTAAAATGTCTAACAATTATCTTAAAAAATGCTCCACTTCCTTCGCCATCAGGGAAATGCAAATCAAAACTTCCCTGAGATATCATCTCACCCCGGTCAGGATGGCAAAAATCCACAATACAAACAACGACAAATTCTGGAGAGGATGTGGAGAGAGGGGAACTCTCCTACATTGTTGGTGGGAATGCAGGCTCATACAGCCACTCTGGCGAGCCGTCTGGAGATTCTTAAAGAAATTAAAGATTGAAATGCCATATGATCCTGCTATCCCATTTTTGGGAATAACTCCCCATGCAGCAAACGTTCGCCTCGATAGCACAAGCTCGACCATGTTCATAGTAGCACTGTTTACAATAGCAAAGTCATGGAAGCAACCTAAATGTCCAACAGTTGACGAGTGGATAAGGAAACTGTGGTACATCTATACAATGGAGTACTACTCAGCCATCAAAAATGATGAATTACTGGAATTTGCTGGGAAATGGATGTCATTAGAAAGAATTATATTAAGTGAAGTATCCCAAACCCAGAAAATTAAGCGCCGTATGTACTCCCTAATAGGTGGCTCCTAGTACCAAACTCACCCAGCCCACATTGAGACACTCAAAAGTAAACCTATGAAACACAGTAACTGCAAGGATTATGAACAAGAGAGATGGGTTAGGAGGGCCACACCAGAAACAAGGAGAGAGGAGACCATGTTACAGCAGAGAAAATAGGCCTCCATCAAGGTCTGCAAGTAAGTAATGAGAAACCTGGTTAAGTTCAGAGACGTTCTTTCCTGATCTCACCAGAAGGGGAGGGCATATAGTCTAGCAGATAAAAAGTAATCATTTTGCAAATGGGTGATGGACCCCTCCATCAGGGAGGTTTCCTACTCTTATTACATCTACCCTTGAATGTGCTATTACAACAAGACTCCAGTTTAACAGCTTTTTGTCTCTGGCCAGGGGGTGACATACAGTGCCCAGCAGAATGGAGTGAAGGGAATTGCAGGAGCAGCAAAACTGCAAAAGAAAATCAACAAACCACAATCCAGAACTTCAGAGACTATATCAATCACATAGAACTAGGACAGCCTAATCTCTCCCCATCCTGGAGCTCAGGGACATTTGCGGAAGAGGGGGCGGTAAGATTGTAAGAGCAAAAGGATGGGAGGAGCAACGATTTGCAAGATTCTCAACAATAGTTGGGGCCAAAGCAATCGTAATGGGACTTTGCATGCCCTGCGCAATGTCCAGCGCACTGTTGCCCTCATAAAGTCTAGCATCTGTTAAGGGCACCGAGACCCCTGGAGGCAAGGGATTGACAGCCATAGTAGTGATCTTATGCTTAAGGGGAACAAGAGAAAGGGCTTATGGAAATGCCACTGGGTCCTTATATGTCATCGGAGAGGAGGACCCAATGGAGAGTTAGGCATATACAATAAAGGACTCTCTGGGAATTGGGGGGGAGGCACTGGGGGAAGGGGAGGGGGAGGAGGGGGGAGGGAGGGAACTGGTAAAAAATTTTAAAATGTATAATTAAAGTTTTAATAAAAAAATTATTCAAGTAAATAGAAAAGCATTAAGTTAAATATAATTGTATCTCTTTTGAAAGCATGCTAGAATAAGTAAAATGGTAGAAGAAAACAAATATATAAGATTATGGGAAGTAATCCAAAGGAATCTCCTACCTTCTAAAGAAAGGAACAAGAATAAGCAGTCCCTATACAGAGGAAAATAGTGTGAGGAAAGTGGAAAAAAAAAAAAAAAAGCCTTGAGCTGATCCACTTAGAATCCAGTGACAAAATTGCACTAAAAGTAACAGGAATATGATGCTTCCTGATAAAATGTCTCAAAGGCCCCCAAACATTATAGGCTTTTGCTCTTGTTCTTGGTTGTTCTCCAAAAATACTGTCAGTAAGACCCTATTACTAAAGATGCAACACATATGGATCACAGAACATGGGTAAAATACATAAACTAGAACTGGTTTGAAAACTTTCTCTTTGCTGAATAGATTATACAATACCAAGGAATAGTGTAGAAGCTTCTAAGGAGAGAAGTAATTATAGGCCTCATCAAAGCATGAGGTCTGCAATTTGCAATAAAAATCGTCATGGCAATGGGTGACCACCAGTATAACAGTAGCATGAATATCAGGGAAATAACTAATAGCTTTCTGATTGAACTCAAGACCCACTTGTCAGAATGGGACACATTCCCATTACTGTTAACTACAACAAGAACCTGAAAAGGGAAGGAAATAGGTAGAAAGACAACACACCAAACTGCTCTGTAAATAGCTGTTATTATACCCATAGATTGGAGGAACACTTAACATTCAGCCTACAAATGTGTTTCTACAATAGAGGTAGAGCATCTCAGCACTCTGACAGGATTCAATCTAAGACAGTAGAAGAGCAGTGAAGTGGACAAGAACAGCCAGCAGAGTATCAGAGACTCAGCAAGAATCTGGTCAACCTAATCTCTCCCCATCCTAAGGCTTTGGGAACCTTGTGGAAGAGGGGATGGTGAGATTGTAAGAACCTAAAGATGGAAAAGTTTGTCATTGGACAGGACATTTTACTCAAGGCAGGACTGCTATGTCTAGGAACTTACTACATTGAGGCTTGTTCTTCCCAGATCTACAAAATGACTGACATACTAACATACCCCAATAGACTACCTAGGAACTCACACACAAAAAAGATAAGTACATACAGTGGAACCTTGGGAATTACAGCTGGATGAATGAAGAGAAATGCCCTTATCAGTGGACTGAGGAGAGAGGAGTGGCAACTTTGTATGCCACAGAGGCCTGATCCCCCGCTAGATTAGACAAGCCAGAGAGAAACCTGGGGCTCATATTAGTATTCAGGAAAGAGATTGGGAAGGAGCAAGCGGGAAAGACTGATAAAGGGAAGAGAGGGAATAGGAGAGGAGGGATGGAGGGAAGCAGGGACAAGTACTCAATATGCTTGTAAAAGTAGAAAATTGAAAAGAAAACAAATATAAACCCTCATCTCCAACTTATTAGGTATGTGGCACATACCTGTATTATCAGCACTTGAATACCAAGACAGGAGGATGGTGAGTTTGAAGTGAAATTGTACTACACAGTAAGTTCCAGGATGGACTAAAAGCAAACCCTATCTCACAATCAAACGAAAATCAAATCATCATTTTCTGTTTTACAGTGGTGCAAAGGTGGCATTCTGTCACTGGAAACAATACCATGAGTCCTGATCTTTGTCTGGACTTGTGACACTGGACAGAGAGCTGTCTTAGAATGCTGGGCAAAGCCAGTACACCAAGCCTCTAGTCAGCAATGTCATGTGGGAATAGGATAAGGAACAGCCAGGACTCTATAGTGGTCTTTCACAAGACAGGAGGTTTGGATGCTTAGTTACCATGGATGGATTATTGACTTCCTATGAGAATTTTGGGATAAGTTGAGGAACTCCTGTAAAACAAACAGATAAAAAGGATTCACTTCCTTCTCCTTCAGTTTTTATGTCTCTGTACTCTTTTTACCTAGTGTGAGGGTTGTGGAGTACCAAGGGAAATCTTTGTTGATTACATGAAAAAAATGATGATTTTTAATTATATCAGAAAAAATGACAAATCTTTCTGTAGACAATAAAAATATTCATCTCAGCTAAAAATACTACATATGTCATCTCTTTAACAAGTCAGTGCATTCAGCTTAGGTGTGAAGCCCAGGGGCAGAGGGTTTGGGTTCTGGCCCTTAGCCCTTATCACTGAAAGATAAAAGGCTGGCTTAGTAACAAGGAAACACAGGTTATTCTGGAGATGAGAATCAGATTGTTGTTTCCTCAGTTTTGATTTAGAAAGTTAGTGAATCTTATCAGAAGCAAATCTCATTTTCTGTTGTCAAGCAGAATGGTGGATTTCAAAAAAATTCTTTTTTTAAAGCAAAATACTCAAACCAGATCACTTTTGTGCAATAAGACTACTGACTAACTTTGACTCAGCTAATTCTGCAAACAAGGTAGATCCTTTTGAGTCCCAGATTCTTGCTCTGTTTATTGTTAGAGATTGACTGTTAAAGAACTGCAACAACACTATCACTGAATGGCCTCCCCAGTACCAACCTGCAGTACATGGCAGGTGTTCTATGGAGCATAGTCACAAAGGAATTTACCTGGAACCCTCATTTATCACGAGACAGCACACAGCGGGACTTACTATCAATTTACTTGCCTGAGGTATACTTACTCTTTTAAGCAATGAATTTTAAACTACACTTGGTCACTGCTGCATGTCTGGAAAGGTGTAGAAATGCATGTATGCCTTATAAACATGAATATTTGACAGGACATTAGCACATGGAAAGGTCACATGCCTACCTGTGCCAAGTGACTATTTATGGTAAAAAACCTGGCTCTGGCTCAGTTCTATAGGAGAAGAAAGAGAGGAAATTTTCTCTCACTTCACAATGGTCAAGTCCATACCAAAGACAGACCTACAGAGGAAGGTTATCAAATTGACTTTTTTTACATGACACAAGGCTTTTAAAAACAAGGACTCCCCCCACCACACCTAGGGAAAACTGCCCAATTGTATTCTTAGATTTTTATGAAGACTGGATAGCTGCATGTAAGACTGTAACAAGAGAAAGGGCTTATGGAAATGCCACTGGGTCCTTTTATGTCATCGGAGAGGAGGACCCAGTGGAGAGTTAGGCGTACACAATAAAGGACTCTCTGGGAATTGGGGGGGAGGCACTGGGGGATGGGGAGGGAGAGGAGAGAGAGGAGGGGGTTCGGGGGGAGGAGGGGGGAGGGAGGGAACTGGTAAAAAAATTTTAAAGTATATAATTAAATTTTTAATAAAAAAAATGAAAAAAAAAGACTGTAAGATTGTGAGTGAACAAAACAAGTGTGATGGTGTAAGATATGAACGGGACTCTCAACCAAACTTTTTGAATTCTTTTGGGCTTCTGGGAAGCTTTCCTTCTTTTTGGTGTAAAGCAGAACTGTCTGAAATTGGTGGGGGTGGACTTATAAGATAATTTCTTTATGGCAGAGACTGGTTCTGAGGTGAGAAGTAATAGTTCTGGAGTCTATAAATGACTAAGGATTAACATTATAACCACTTGTAGAGATGGGTGGAGAGGGCTACATTAATACTTCTAGAGTCTGGGAGTAGCTAGGGATCTAGTTGCTGAAAGTACTCACAGAGGTGGGCGGGGAGGGTTTTAGCAAACATCCTAGAATCTACAGTTGACTAGGGATTCCAGCAGCTGTAACCATTCACAGAGGCACGTGTAGAGGGCTATAGAAATAGCTCAAGTCTACATGTGGCTACAGATTCGATAACTAATAGTGAGGAACAGGGCCACTGACTTTTATCTTATGGATAAAACAAAAAGGAGATGGTAAGAAAGAGATTCTTTCTTCTGAGGACCTTCCAATAATCCTCAGATCAAAATAATTGGTGTGTTAAAATGCCACAATTCAGGCCCTTTTTCTTGGAGCTCCAACAAAGCAGACCATAAGATCAGTATGATATGTGTATATTCCCTTACATGAGAAGATAATTTACAAAAAGACAGCATTTAAATGCCCTTTATCCTCAATGGTATACCCACTGATACATGATTTATACTCTAGCAAGTGTTTAGACACTTGCCATCAAAGACAATCCCAAAGAAACTCAGAAACCTGTACAAGCAAAAGGACATGGAAGTAGGAGGGAGACTGGTAGGGAAGAAGGTATGTAATGGGAAGAGGAGGGGGAACGGAATTGGAGAATTAATGTGTGAAAATAATATTGCATTCATGTAAGAAACTCTACAAAACTTCTTTATGTGAAATAAAATCCTCATTCATAGTATAATGTCTGATGTAACTTAGTTTTTCAGCTAAAGATTTAAAATTGCATTTTAAGCCATTTGTGGATGCTTTGTGAAATACACTTCAAATGAACATAAGAGAGGTCTAGTTGACTGATTTCAGAAATCACTGAAAACATTGTGTTAGCCACAGTGACATGGTGATATAAAACCCCTCTATCTGGATTAGAAGCTGGGAGTTTCCCATACTGACCATACTAGTTTACAATAACCATTTCTAAAACTAAAATAACTTGTCTTCCTAACTTCCTAGTTTCCTATCTTATTGACTCTAGTTGTGGCCAATTTTAAGGTGACTGCTATTTATTTGACAGTCTTTCACTTCCCTGACTCTACTTCTCTGATAACCCTTTAGTAACTTTTGTCTGAATCAGGCCCAGATGAAAATTTGCTTCCCCTTCCCCCTCATATAACTAGAAAAGCTTATAGTCAAATTATGGAAAAACTATAAAAGATAGAGGCCCCTTAATCCTATGGACTTGGCAGATTCTGAAATTTTGGAGAAACTTTTCTGAGACTTCAAATATGTATCCCCTGTTATCCTGCCCAAGGTGAGTATCTCTCATGTTCTCCATCTATAAGCTATCATTCCTGTCCTAATACCCCTATCTCAGAGTTAAATCATGGCTCCTGTAGCCACAAGACTGTTGCTACTTATAACATCATGTTTCTTAAGGCTACCTCTCCTGTTAGCGTCTTATTAACGGACCTCCACATTGGCCTCACACATTGAAAGTTAATTTTTAAAGATTTTACTTATTTATTGTGTGTGTGTTTGTGTGTGTGTGTGTGTGTGTTTGTGTGTTTGTGTGTATGTGTGTGTGTGCGCGCGTGCATCAAAGGGCACTGTGTGTCCCTGTGGAGGACTAGCGGTAACTTCTGGAATCATCCTTGATTGCCCCTACTTCCGTCTTGCTTTGCTCTGGGATTTCCCAGGCTCTGCCCACCAGGGCCAGAAGTGCATGATGCCACCATTTCTGCCTGCAATTTTTATGTGAGACCTGGGATCTGAACTCAGGACCTTCTGCTTTTGAGATGGAGTCTTAACCCCTGAGCCATCTCTCTAGCCTGAAAGTAAATTTTTGACATTAAGTGCCTGCACTATCCAGTACTATCTTTTCACAAATTTAGAACTTATGTGAAATCACCAAGAACTCAATTTTTCAACACCACCTTCATTTAGTACATGCTGATGTGTTACAACAATAATTACATTTTGCATGCCATTCTAAAATTAGAATATGCAGTTAAAGAAAAAGAAGATATACACAAAGTTAAAACCTAAAGTCACAAAAGACAGAACATAAGTAGGGTTGATTGGTCATGAAGAATACAAATCTAACCCTTGAGACACTTTGCGGTTAGGGAACAGACAGAAAGCAGTTAGATTTGTGTAAAATTACTCAGTGTGTTTTCTCTCCCTTCAACAGAAATACCTAAATTACAAATGTCAAAAAGTAATGTAACACTAGATTTACATTTGACCAGGAGAAAGAGATGAATTATTTTATTGAAGTTTTTTTTTCTATAAAATGTTGTTGCTATATTGTTGAACTCCTTGAAGACAGCATATTTTTGTTGCAGTTTAAAACTCCAGTACTAGTTATTATTTTCTATTTGTTTTAATACTCATCAGATTATTTTTCAATTCTAAGTGTAATCTTACTCAGTGGGCAATAAATCTGTTACCCTTAGTATAAACACATACTACCTGTGTTATAAAATATGAACAGAGCTCAAAAGTAAACCTATGTAACACAGTAACTGCAAGGATTATGAACAAGAGAGATGGGGTAGGAGGGCCACACCAGAAACAAGGAGAGAGGGGACCATGTTACAGCAGAGAAAATAGGCCTCCATCAAGGTCTGCAAATAAGTAATGAGAAACCTGGTTAAGTTCAGAGACGTTCTTTCCTGATCTCACCAGAAGGGGAGGGCATATAGTCTAGCAGATAAAAAGTAATCATTTTGCAAATGGGTGATGGACCCCTCCCTCAGGGAGGTTTCCTACTCTTATTACATCTACCCTTGAATGTGCTCTTACAACAAGACTCCAGTTTAACAGCTTTTTGTCTCTGGCCAGGGGGTGACATACAGTGCCCAGCAGAATGGAGTGAAGGGAATTGCAGGAGCAGCAAAACTACAAAAGAAAATCAACAAACCACAATCCAGAACTTCAGAGACTCTATATCAATCACATAGAACTAGGACAGTCTAATCTCTCCCCATCCTGGAGCTCAGGGACATTTGCGGAAGAGGGGGCGGTAAGATTGTAAGAGCAAAAGGATGGGAGGAGCAACGATTTGCAAGATTCTCAACAATAGTTGGGGCCAAAGCAATCATAATGGGACTTTGCATGCCCTGCGCAATGTCCAGCGCACTGTTGCCCTCATAAAGTCTAGCATCTGTTAAGGGCACCGAGACCCCTGGAGGCAAGGGATTGACAGCCATAGTAGTGATCTTATGCTTAAGGGGAACAAGAGAAAGGGCTTATGGAAATGCCACTGGGTCCTTATATGTCATCGGAGAGGAGGACCCAGTGGAGAGTTAGGGGTACACAATAAAGGACTCTCTGGGAATTGGGGGGGAGGCACTGGGGGAAGGGGAGGGGGAGGAGGGGGGAGGGAGGGAACTGGTAAAAAATTTTAAAATGTATAATTAAATTTTTAATAAAAAAAAAGAAATGGAAGAACTAAAAAAAAATAAAAAAATAAAATAAAATATGAACAGAGGAATTAATTTTTAACAAAGAGATTGCTGCTTCACTGGACGACATTCTAGGAGCCTAGGAAAATACAATTGAGGGATTTCTAAGAATCATAAACTGTGATTTGTCACATGCATTTTTTGTCAAGTACAGTGTTTAAAATTATACCCCAATAAGGTTAAATGTTAGCCTGTGTAGTGAAGAAGTAATAATAAAAAATACTAAAGACAGAATAGTTTTATTTCAATGAGATCTACTACAATCAGATCTAAGCAATGAATGGCTGCCATATCAATATCCCTGACAAACCAGGAGGATTTCAGGAGAAACAGCTACACCCAGAAAAAACCTTTGGGGCAAGTGTTGGACAAAAGAGGGGACCCCTCTCTCACTTGTGATTTTGGTCCACTGAAAGGTTACATATACAGAGACTTAGTTCCTGACTAGCACAGGCACCTCGAAGGGAACCCTGTGATCCATCCATGCAAAGGGACAGGAGGGCAGGGGTTGGGAAGACATGGTTGGAACGGTGAGGGGAAATCAGCAGAGCAAGTGATAGGGTGGGGAGAGCGATAGAATAAGGACATAAACACATTTTTTGCATATGAAAAATTCTCAGTAGAAAATAAAATAAAAAGAAATAAAAAGAAAAATATTTAGAAAGCTCACCAGAAAAAAAAGACATGTTGTGAACTAAATATTCCAGTTCCCACAGGAAAATCAGACATACTTCTGGGATACAGTCAGTGTTTAATTCAGAAGGTCCACTGTTTTTGGAACATGAGAAACAGACAAAGCACAATGATGGAATGGCAGGTGAGGGAGCTATGTTACATTTTTATAGATTAAAGCATGTAGAATAGCACTTTTATATATGAATAATATATGGAATAATATATGGAATTTATATATAGAATAATATATAGAATCAATGGTGTAAGAAAACTGTAAATCTTAAGATAACTTTGTAGGAAAATCCAGGTCAAATAAAATTCTTTGAAGAAACGCCCAGTATAATTGGATTCTGAAGTACTATCCTGACATACAACATAAAGGCAAAGGTAAACAGCAAAACAACAAAATTCTATTAAAGGAAATCACCCATGAGTTTTGTATTTATAAAACATAAGACTGTCACTATGATTATGTCACATATGAACAAACAGCAATGAGATCTAATACAAAATTTAGTTCCAGCAACTCCAGCCTCACATAAAGATGCAGGGGAGGGGAAGTATGCCTTTGGAGAAGCATTTAGGTTCCCATATTATGTTACTCAATCTGAGTGTTTATCCTGGATCATATATCTGCATATAAATCTGTTAGACCAAAATAAAAAGTCAAAGACTTAAGTAGAAAAGTTCTGGGGAAATAGCCTTCAATAATTCATCATCTTAGTTGGAATGTATCCATGTATGCAAATTATATTTTGCTTTAGAGTATTATCTAGACTTCAGATGAGTGTAAGTAATCCATAAAGTATTTAATAAGCAAACACATAGCAAAACTGACTATTATGCAGCAGCATAAACCTGCAACTCTGAGCCACATAGTTCTTTAAGAATTTAGGTGTAAATATTATTTCTTTTGTCATCTTAACCAGCGTTCCTTATAAATTCTTATTAACTAGTGATTATTAACTAGAAAGTTAAATATTGTATCTTCTCTATTATTAGTTTATAGACAATAGGAAACTTATCCTAACTTACTATATGAAGAAATTTTCCAATTGACCTGTAAGTTCCTTTCTGCTCTCTCCTCTCCCTTCCTTCCACTCTTCTCTTCTCTGCTTCTCAAACTCCATGAGATGAACAGCTGTGTTCTGCCACACATGCCTGACCACAATATTCTGCCTTATCACAGACCAGAAACAATGGACCCAAGTGTCTGGATTGCAGCTTTCTGAAACTGAGCTAAACTTAATCCTTCCTGTGTTAAACTGACTTTCTCAGATACGTTGCTCAGCAATAGAACAACCGATCACAGTAAAAGTCAGAGGAATATGGAAACAGTTAATAAGCACTCTTCTACAATGGAGTCCCTTCCCTGCAGTTTACTGTTACTACTGCTGGTGCAGGGGAACAATTTCAAAGCTAAGAAAGAAACCTGAGTCATATTGACGATGATTCATCCTCCTCTCTGGACTTTGTTGTCCACTGCACCTGCAGCTGTGAGGAAGCTGCAGAGTCAGCTCATCACAGATTGCTGTATTAATGAGTGATGTGGATAAAGCCACATTCTGCTTCAGTGTAGACCAGAGTGGTGGTTTTAGTAGCTCATTATACAGTGAAGCCAGTAGGCCACATTGGCAAAGAACTGAACAAGGATCACCCAAACCCTTGGAATGTGAGAGCTGTCTGGTTCTCAGGAATACTCAGCAAATCAAGCTATGTGACCACAGAAAAATGTCATCCCATGAGAGACTGGATGAAATAACTCCTGAGGAAACATCTCTTCTTTTAGTTAATGAGCAATAAAATGAGCTGACATAGAAATAAAAGGAATTCAGAAAGGGAATTTTATTCTTGCTTAAAATTCTAGGCTATAGTTTGTGCTGGCAGGAGAGTTACCAGCAGGAGCTTGAAGGAAGTGATCAATATATCCATAACAAGGCCAAAAGGCAAGGGCCAATACATTTCACTTGCCAAAAATGCTAATCAGCTCTCTTCTTTTTTTTTTTTTTACATTTTTTATTATTATTTCAGCTCATACAAACTTAATAGGTACACCAGTTCCCTCCCTCCCTCCCCCCCCATACCCCTTGCTCCTCCTCCCCACCCCCTCCCTCCCCATCCCCCAGTGCCTCCCGCCCCAATTCCCAGAGAGTCCTTTCTTGTGCATGTCTGATTTTCCTCTGGGCCCTCCTCTCCGATGACGTACAAGGACCCAGTGGCCTTTCCCTGAACCCTTTCCCGTGTTCCCCTTAGGTATAAGAACACTGCTGTGGCTGCCAATCCCTTGCATCCAAAGATCTTGGTGCCTTTAGCAGATGCTAGACTTTGTGGGGTCAATAGTGTGTTAGACAATGCACAGGGCATGTAAAGTCCAATTATGATTGCTTCAGCCCTAACTTGTATGGAGTATCTTACATATCATTGCTCCTCCCATCCTTTTGTTCTTACACTCTTACCGCCCTCTCTTCCGCAAATTTCCCTGAGCTTCAGGATGGGGAGAGGCTAATCAGCTCTTTTCATGTTGTCCACCTTCTCAGCGAATGTACCACCTACTATGGAATGGGTCTTCCCACATCAATCATGCAGTGAAGATAGTCTCCCACAGTCTTGTTCGAAGACCTACCTTAATTAAATAACTCCTCAAAAGTGTACCCAGGAGCTCACTTCAAGTGACAAGTGGACTGCTGAAACTGATAGTCTCCAATTCAAAAGTACTTTATTTCTTACCTTAGAAGCGCAGAAGCAAATGCATCTGTTTGGAAGGCAGTTATCTCTACACTTGGATCTTCCAGGACTATTTTTCATACACACTCGTTTTTCATGGCTCGTGATTGGAGTCATACACCCAACAGTTATATATTCTCAACTTACAATACACTAAGGTTTAAAAACTCTATGGTTTTGACTAAGAAGTATAAGACTGCATTTTGAAAACAGAAACATGGTGGGATGATAACTAATTCATAAATCTACCTGCCTTTATCATTGGAAATATAATATGAAACACTGGAGACATAAATATGTTCATTTACAAGCTCAGATATTATTTCATGCAAGGAAAATGTGTAGGAAAAGATATGAATCATGTCTGTTGGAGATTTTTCAGAGTAAAGACAAACCTGAAAGTCTGTCACCAAGGGATCTTCTGTAACGAAATAGCTGAAGAAGTTGGAGAATACAAAGATAAATAACTCACGAATAAAGCCATGAGATGAGGAAAAACCTGGGAAGAAGGCACGTGTGTAGGAATACTCCCACACAGATAGCAGGTAACATACAGGTTATTGAGAAAAGGGTAGTCACACAGGTAGTCAATGAAATGTATTGGAATTACTGTAACAGGTTTAGAGTGTTTTCAATGCTTAGGAGAAAGGGAATGATAAGACAAGTTTATTTGTGTGATAAGTCTCAAGAATAACTCTTAAGTAAGAAAAAGAAAGTGTTTGAATTTTATTTGGTATAGGGAAGTGTTAGAAAAATAATAACTCTTAATTATGTTAAAGATAAGAAGACATACATATATATGTGTGTGATTTAGTAATATCTACATTGACAAATATCCCACGGGGTCTCAGGCAGCATGGCAGAGTGAGTCTTCTGAGAGAAAATACTCAACATGCACAACACTGGCAAGAGCCTCAGCCATGAAATTTCTCAGAACTCTGGAAGCTACTGCACACATGGAGTAATTATAGACACAAAACAGTTCGTAGAGCACAATGATTCTAGGCACTGACTGATCTCAGTGGGAAGCACTGAGGATTTGGGATGGCATTTTGGCCAACTCTGCTCCTGTTACTTCCCATGTGCTGCCAAAGCCTTAGCAGCCAACATCTGGGGGAAAGCAGACAGAATTTGGAGTTTTTGGAAGTTCCTTCTTTAAAACAGTCACCATGTGACCTGATCAGGGGATCTGGCACTTCCAATTTATAGAACCTGTCTTACTGTACTGCAATCAGCAATCACTTCTGTAAATGGTATTTTCCAAGGACATCATGAGATATTTAATATGGGAGTTGAGCATATTTATCAGTTAAAAGTCTGAAGGTAGACATCTCTGACTTTGCAGGTCCTACCAGAGAAGCAGCCATAGTCTCTATTGAATTGCTGGATGAGAGTATAGAGAACAAAAAAGGAAATAAGCCTATGCTTTCTTAGAGTCTTTTCCTTTCTGTGTTGACTAGCTTAATCGTCAACCTAACACATGGGAGGCAATCCTGAGAGTTAGTCTAATCACATCAATTGATACAGGAAGATCCAGCCTAAAAGGGCATGGCATCATACCTTGGCTTGAAGTTTGGGACCCAACAAAAGGAGATTATAATCATTTATTATTATGTTATTAATATATGTATTAATCCATTGCAGTCTGTTTTTGAGTATGATGGTGTGACTACCTCCTTCAAACTTCTATCACTGTGATTTCCTCCCATGATGGACCATAACCTGGAATTTTTGAGTCAAACAAACCCTTTCTCTGTTAAGTTATTACTATCACAGTGACGGAAAGGAAATTATTACACCTTCTATTCCAAGCAGGAAGATTTCTCTTGTGTCTCACTGTGCCCACTCCACAGTGTTCAGTTCTGAGTTTGAAACTTTGTGGCAATTAGACTAAAAGTTTCACAAAAGCCAGCATTAAAATATACTGATCTTATTGTGTTTCCAGGAATTTGAATTTTATTGCATTCCTTGTGGTCTGTATCCTTGCGTCTATCTCGACATCAGAGTGTTTTAATTACTATCCTTAAATTACCTCCAGGTTTTATTGTTGATTTTATGTGAAATAAAAGGAATGGTGTCTCTCTAATCTCCAGAGTCTGGGTGATATATATTAATGTTTTATATTATGAAGGCAAAGGTAATATAACTGAAAGGAATGTAGTTAGCAATTAGTTGATAGAATTCATGGCTTAGTTAACTAGGTTAATATTTACAATCTGCATATAGCTGTTAAGCTTATGAAACAAGAAGTAAAACTTGGCAATTCTCTGCTTATTTAATTGTGTTGCTGATAGCCCTGTTACAGCCACATTCTTATTGTTATGATAAAATAGCCCAACAAAAGTAACTTAAGGGAGAAGGGACTTATTTTGACTCACAACTCCAGAAGGATAGAGTTCATTTTGGAAAGAAAGAAATACCAAATGAGTTACATTGAATCCATATTTAGGAGGGGAGAAAGAGAGAGAGAGAGAGAGAGGGATATGCTAGGTTATCAAAGCCTGTCCCTAGTAACGTACTTCCTCCATCAAGGTTCTACTTCCTGAAGGTTCCCCATCCTTCCCAAACAGCTTACAGCTTGTGAGGACATTCACATTAAGACAATAACATGGGTCTAGCAAAATAACTTAAGGGTTATAGCCTTTGCCTTAGGAGCAAAAAGACCTGAGTTTGGATCCCCATCTACCATAAAAATGCTGGGTGATACAGTAGCAACTTGCAATTCTAGCCCTGGAAAGCAAAACCTGGGGAACCCCAGAGCAGAGCAATAAAGAAGTAGAGAAATCCAGAGTGACTCCTGAAGTCACCCTTGAGCCTCCACAGGCACACACACTCAAGTGCCATCTTGTGTACACACACACACAGCACACACAAAAACAGACACACACACACACACACACACACACACACACACACACACACACACACACGCACCAGTCAGAGAATGGTCACTCTTTTCCTTAGCATGCAAGTATGGTTTGTATTGAGGTAGAAGTCGAATGATGCCTTTTGTAAAACCAGATCCTAGACTTACACTTGCGTGTGACCTTGAGTAGATGAAGACATAGATAAGGCAGAGTTGAATGGTATACCTTAGAGCTGGCTGAGAGACAGGCTTTGCTTGAACAAGGACCTGTGGGAAAAAGTATTTTCAAATGTTTCCAGATTGTCTGACATCCCTGAGATCTTCCTTCCTGGGGAACGAGAAGAGATGGGAACTCTACCTCTACTGCAGAAGTTAGAGATCTCCTGGGCCGGAAGCAGTGGGATGTTTCCCCACTTAAATTCTGGAAAAGCACCTGGGAAACAAAACTGGCCTTCCTCCTTGTGGCTCTGTATAGAAGGGGGCTTATTATAGACATCTTAGACACCTTGGTCATTTCCTATTACTCACAGTTTTTGGAGGCTCTCTTGCAAGTATTTTTGTGAACACGGGTGCATTCTGTGTTCTACAATCTGCGGAAGATCCATTGTCAGTGGTGGCAGCAAGGCATTGCCCCAGTCCCCACCTCATGTTTTCCTATTTTGCAGGAGGTAGCCAGCAGGAGGGAAATGATTCTTTACTCTTGCTTGGGCTTGAATTCAACTGCATTAGACTCCTGAACAATGCATATTCACAGCTATTGTTCAAAATAATACATTAGTTAGCTAGTGATTAAGGAAAACTAATAGTTAGGTATGATAACAATAGATAGAGATGAGTCAGAAGTTTACTGAAATGAGGGTTGGGACAGTCAAAGCAGCACACTAAAATGAGTCACTCCTGGTGAGTGATTCAAAGCTGCATGCTTATGGGAGAAAAACAAAGGCTTCTCTGCAGGGAAGCACATGTCTCTCTCATACAGTGTTGTGTCTTTGATAGTAACAATTCCAACAAATCATCAGCTATTCTGACAACGGGGAGGAGATAGTTCATTGGCATTAGGAATTAAGATTGGTGTTACTGTGAAGCTCATAGAAGTGAAGTGCACTTGATTGAAGCACTGGAAACAGCTTTATGCCAAGCATTAATAATTAAGTAGAATGAACAATTGCTAGAGAGACACACACTACTAAAAATGAATGAAGAATTGATTGGGGTACTATATTTTCTACACTATAGGAATACATGGGAAGCTCACTGCACACACTGCTGATGATCTTTTTGCTCTGAGTCAGTCTTTGAGATGACTGTTCTAACTCAGTCTGTAATATAAATGTCAACCATTTGAGTGGCTCAGTAGGAAAACTGTGAGAATCAGTGGTCTTGGTATTGGCCAAACCTTTCACTGATGCAAAGAGAAGGAAGTAAAGTAGAGAAGCACCAATACCATGAATCTCAAACTGGCTAGTGGGCAAGACAACTTTGCAAAGATTGTCTGTCTTTGATTCTTCTTACATTATTTGCTTGCTAAAGATGAGATGGAGCACAGATCTGAAAGTGATATAGCTCAGTGAATAAAGGTGCTTGCACAAGTTTGATCTCTGAAGCTCTGAAGTATGAGGAAATAACCAACTTCTGAGGGGTCCTCTACCCTGTAATAAAGAGGCACCGTGGCATGCACCCATCTGCCTTTTCTTTCTTTATCTATCTGTCTGTCTATCTATCTATCTATCATCTATCTCTCAAATAAATAAAATATTTTAAAGAAGAACTAGATTGCATTCACTCTGCTTTCTTACAGTGTTACATTGTGGTAATATTTCCTAGAGAAAGTTAAAAACAGAACTGCCATGTAATGGAGAGAGCCCCAAGTATTAGATTATTGCAGGAGCCAAGCAAACATGAATCTGACCATGTGTCTGTGTTACTTGCTCATTGCTGTGTTAACTTTTCCTATGGGTGCTTTTAAGTGCTGTATTTGGAGGAAAAATGACTTTATGTCCTCAGCATTTAACTAACACAAACAAAATGACAATTCCCTAAAATGGAATGTGGCTCAATGTGTGGCATTTAGTGTAGAGGATGCTGCACATTGTGAAAAGAAAATAACAAATGTTTCCATACCCAGAGCTCTCAGTCCCTCTTTAGCCTCATCATAAACTAGAGTTCCTTTGTTGAGAAAAAAGTCTATGCTACTAAGAAAAACTCAGTGGTCTACTCAAATCTTGTTAAAAATCTTGATTGAAAGATTTTTTGTGTGATAACCGTGCACTCACAGGAGCTGTAGACATAATACAGAGAAGATAGACCTGGCAGAACAGTCTCATAAGGCTGAGGCATGAGGATTGTGATTTCTCGGCCAAATTATAATTCATCTGGGGATAGAGTATAAAAAAACATGATGGTATATGTTCAATACACAAGTACCATAGATAGATCTAAGTTTCCAAGCTACAGAGGTATATACAGCTAAGCAGGAGGCACTAGTCCCTTTGCCTCAAGTCTGCTATTGGCATTTCTTTAGCACTTCCCAAATTGATGGCTAGAGCATCTTGCTCTGCAACAAATGCATGCATAGAAAGAGGGACCCAGAACAGAAGCTATTGCAAGGAAACATGGACATTAACTGGTCTGCAAGATTCAGCCTCTACAGAGACAGAAAAAGAAAGGAAAAGAGGCTTATGAGAGAGCCTCAGGAACGAACAATAAAACTTCCAAAAAGACTTTGCAAAAAGCAGTCTCTGTGGAGAAAATGAAGCTTTGGCAACACAAAGAAGAGTGTAACTCTCCAAGTACCCAGGTGTTGCCAAATCCCCCACCAGGCCAGCCAGGGAAAGAAGGGGGAAACAGTAGGGCCTTGGGGTTCAAAACAAGGGGATGAGATGCTGATGGGGTCACCAACCAGACCCTGGGAATCAGGTGAGGAGCAAGGAGTGGACAAGTTGCTGCAGATTCAGCTTTATTCAGGAAGTGTTTGGCCTTATATAGGGTCAGGGGTCCAATCAGGTGTGGCTACCTCTCCGCTCAAGGGGAGGGGGAGAACAGCCACCAATCATTTAGCTGTTTACTAGGTGTCCATTACAGAGGCAGGTTAGATGGCCACTTCCCATTGGTTGTTCATCCCTCCTTCCCATTGATTGTTCATCCCTCTACCTGTATGGTTCCTCTATAGGGACATATCTGGGGCATATCTGTATTTGTTCGGGCTTGTCTGTAACCAGACCTCCTGGGAGCTGGGGATAGGGCCTCCCTGAATCAATGGTGCCACATTTTCACCCTTTTATTCATTTATAAATTTTTTAGTGGGGACCATGATAGGTGGGGCAACCCTGAGCCTCTTCAGCTGTGTGGAGTATAGGTAACTGTACCTGTCTTAGGTTGGACACCACCTTCATGTGGGACCTTACAGTCATTGACTACCAGTCATGAGACCATCGCAGAGAAGGAATCATTGTCCCAAAGGGGAATTCGAGTATGTGGCAGAGAAAAGGAGATTGTTGTCAGGCAGGAGCAGGTGGAGGGGCTGTAGGCGGCATAGGTCAGACACAAATCAAAACCTAACAATTGTAAATTAGTAAGGCATAGTTCTAATGGAGGACAGCCAGGCTTCCCCAAGTCATTGGTGATCTTAGGAATGTCCGAGGCCTGAATGGATGCCCTGAGGACCTGGAAAACAAACTGTTATTTTGGGAATATATGAAAAAACCTGTAAGAATACAATGATATTTTTATTTGTATTCCTATTAAAGATCAAAATCAATTGAGATAATCTTTAATGAAAAAAAACTTACAATCTATTAGAAAAACAATTGTAATCGATATAAAACATAAGTAGTTAAGGTCTTAGATGTTATCAAAATTATTTTTTCTTATAATTAAGTATGCATACATGTATTTAAAAATAGCATGCCAAAATTTTAATATTAGCGCACAACAGAAGTGAAAAAAATTGAAGTGGCCACAAATTTTTTATGTTGAAACACAAGACACACAACATGTAAACACAGAACATAAACATATAAGCACATGAAACACAAGAAGGCAGATATCCTGTTTGATAATTTTTTCATAAGAGGGAGACCAGTATCTTCTGAATCAGAAAATACAGCCCGGTACAGGGGGAATCAAAAGCTACAGGAAGAAGAGGAAGGAAAGGGACTATGGCCCAAAGATTGTCAGCAGTGATTAGAGCTTCCAGGGGAAACAGGAGAGCCACTCATCCAGGCTGATGCTCATCTTTCTTCAAGTTATTCCTGATGACAGGTGCATCAGTTGCAGGATGGACAAGACAAGAGGGTACCCAAATAGAGCTTGAGGTCAATCTGGAAGAACACAAGCATATCCTTGGCCCTGTGTTAATAGAGGGTGGGGTCCCTTCCATGTACCTGTTAGGGAATCCTTCCAATGGACAAGAGGCAAGATTGTCATAGTGGGTTGAGATTTCCAATGTTTGTAAACAGGAGATAAACCATGATTGTCAAAGGAGAGGACATTAAGGGTGAAGAGGGCCTAGGTGAGCTGCAGATGAGGGTCTGGGGAAGGGGTGTTAGTTTTTTGTGAACAGTCCTTTAAGGTCCTGTTTGTACGTTCAATTATGCCTCGTCCCTGAGAGTTATAAGGGATGCCAGTAACATGTTTTATATTCCAAAACGAGAGAAAAGACCAAAATTGAGCAATGTGTAAGCAAGGCCATTGTCTGTTTTTATGGTCCAAGGCACTCCTGTAACCAGCATAGCCATTTTTACAGGCTTTATGGCATGGATAACTTTTTCTTCTGTTAAAGTGGTGGCATAAATAAATTTGGAATATGTATCTGTGATGACATGTATATATTTGAGTGTTCCAAATGAAGGAAAGTGAGTCACGTCCATCTGCCATAAAGAACTATATGAAAGTCCCTTAGGGTTAACTCCCTGAGGTTGTAAGGGACCCAAAGGTGCAAAAGGGGCACAAGCAGCACAAGTTCTGCACAAGTATTTGCACTGAGTAAGAGTTAGTTCAGGATATAGTTTGTGGAGGTTAGAAGAGGACGTGAAATTTTTGGTGGAAGAGCCTATCTTGTTCCAATAGTGGGACAGAGACCACCATGATAAGTTTATCTACCTCATCACTGCCTTGTGCTATGAACCCTGGTAATCTTGAATGAGATCTTACATGCTCAATAAAAAAGGGATGATATCTATTCTCTAGGAACATTTAAGTGTCTATAAGGCAATATCAACAGCTCCTAAAGCTGGAGAAGAAAATAACCTTAGTAAACTGTACTACATACCGACTGTTAGAGAAAATGTTAATGGGCTCAGTTTGGGTTTCCTCCAAGGCTTTGATAATGGACAGATTCTTTATTGTGCCATATAAAAATTTCGTCCGGTTTCTTAGGGGCTTTGATTATTACCCCTATTTGATGGGTGTTGGCATCAGTAAAGGCACATGGAGCACTAGGGATGGGTGAGGAAGAGGGGAAGGCATGAGAAGGGGACTGTATCATGAGGTTTTGTTAGGTCTGAAGGAGCTTATCAGGAGGAGGGTGATTCTCAAAGTCACCTGTAAAGCCTTCAAGTATAGCTTGAAAAAGGAAGTTCTTTCTCATTAAAAATTGAATTTCTGTCAGGGAAATAGGCAAGATCATTTTATCAGGCTCCCTGTTGAAAATTCTGTTACAATATGTGCACACCTTTGTGCCACAAGGAGGACAGCTTCAAGGATCTACTACCCCTCTTTAATCTATTAAGACTTTCAAATCACTCCCACAAAAACATTACTTTGCCCCCTGATGCTACAAAGGCCTTTTATTCTATATTATTCTATATCAGTCTCATTAGACTCACTAAACATCCATAGGATAAACACACAGGACAATTTTCCATAAGAGCTCCTTGGGGGAAAGAGATAGGAAGGGTTTAAGCCAATTGATCTGACCACACAGTTTTTGTATCTCATTTAATGAGTATTCCTTTTCCATTAGTAACTGTGGGGACAAGGGCCTAATGTTTGAAGTAATTTTATAACCTAGAAATCCATAGGGAGGGACCAGTTGTACTTTATCATTAGTAATGTAAAGGCCAATGCTGTTAAGATCTGAAGGAGTTCTGAAAGGAGAGATTTCAATGTTTCTTGTGATTTGTGGGCCAAGAGTAAGTCATCCTTATAATGGATAAGGAAGCATTGAGTTTTAATATATTGTGTCACTGTAGCGATGTAATGTTGACATATCATTGGGCTATTTTTCATTCCGTGGGGTAAAACTTTCCAATGAAATGTCTTTGTGGGGGTTTGATAATTGGGTTCCCAAACAGTGAAGGCAAAAAACTGTCTGTCATCCTCATGTAAAGGAATTGAGAAAAAACAGTCCTTGATCTCTATGATATAGCTAGATAATAGTTCAAGGGAATGGAGCTGGAATGTGGGATGCCAGCCTAAAGTGGCCATTTTTATCATGTGCTTATTAAACTGGGATAGATCTTGTAACAGGTGATATTTCCCTGACTTTTTTCTAATAACAAAGATAGGGGTGTTATGAGGGCTTAAGGAGGGTTCAATAAATCCCAGTCTTAATTGTTCTGTCACTAAAGACTTAAGAGCAGAAAGTTTTGGTTCTAATATTGGCCACGGCTCCACCCATACAGGGCTCATGTGAGTCCATTTCAGCTTAATGGGCTCTGGTGTTCTTAGCACAGGAGTAGTGGCCCTTAGAATTGGGGGTGCTGTGTATCCTTTGCCAGGGAAATATCACTCAATCTGCCAGATAATCCAATAGCATCTTTTTCTAAGATGTCATCATAAAAGGTTTGGTCATCTGTTGTCAAGACAACACCCATAGCAGTCATCAAATCTCTGCCCCACAGAGTGGTAGTGATATCTGTCACTAGTGGTTTAATATGGCCTATATGGCCGTCACAGTCTTTCCAGGTTGTACTGTTTCTAACTTTTTTGGTCAGTTGGTTTCCTCCTACCCCTTTTATGGAGTGCCCTTGGTTGTATTCCCAATGCGACATTTGTCTAGCATCATTCTCTGTGATTATGGTGACATTGGCTCCCATATCTAATATACCTTTGATTGGTGTCCCATCCAGGGAGACTGTCATTTGAGGTACATGGTCATACACAGGGAGGGTCCATTGGATGCTAGGTGACCCTTTTATTTTAGCGGGGCTGAGGGTTGCCCCTCCTTGAGTTTAAAGGAGCTTTTTTATAGTTTACAGTCTTTAACCCAGTGTAAACTTTTCCCACATATGGGGCAGGATTTTCTCAGCTTAATCATGAGCTTAGGGCATGAGTTTTTAAAGTGTCCGAGCTCTCCACAGCCCCAACATAGGAGGGGTCCTTTGTCTGTCTCTGAATGGCCAGAGCATTAATGGAAGTAGCCAAAGCCTCAAATGGGGTGGCAGAGGGATTGATATCTTTGGTAGTTACTATCAATTTACGAATATGTTCATTACAGAAAGGAGCAACTATGTTATGGGTAGGTGTATTTGCTTCTTCGCAGATCAGATCTTTAATCAATGCATCTCTTGCTGGTCAATCTGGGGTGTGTCTCTCTCCCGCTTTGGTCACACATGTTAAAAAGTCAGCAAATCTTTCATCAGGTCCTTCCATAAGGTTGCAAAAAAAGGACTCTGGTTTTTGAGGACGGCAAGACTTTAGGCTTTGTAAGGCCATTTGTCTAACCTGGTCAAAATACATGGGAATTATAATGGTAGATTGTGAAACAGGATCACTATATTGACCTCTACCTGTAAGCATATCTATTGTAATTTGTATATCATATTGTAGATTAGTACGGGCTTGGTTTCCAGCCATGTCATCATAAACTGTTCTCCATTGTAGAAAGTCTGAGGGGGAAAGAATGGCCTTGAGGAAAGAATACTAATTATAATGGGTCCATAATTGGAGAGCCCATTGTAAAAGGACTTGTTCAAAATAAGGGGAATCGATCCCACCTTCCCTTACAGCTTTTCTAATTAGTGCCAGGTACTCTAAGGAGGTAGAAACCCATGATCTCATTTGAACATTAGGTTCTATATTTACAGGGAAGTTAGCTACAGGGCTATGGGTATGCTTGTAAGTGGGTTGCTCTACAGCATCCCCAGGTGCCCTTGGTATAACATGATTATGGGTAAAGGAGGATCTCAGTCCAAGTGGAGAGTCTTCCATAGGGTATGTCTGGGAAAGGAAGCTAATATCCTACCATGGGTATGTATGCTGGGGAGGTTGGCAGGCGTCCGTTCTGATGGGGGGGTGGAGTTGCCCCAGGACACAGATCTGTGATCCCTCTGCAGAGTCCACAATCAGGGAGGGGAGGTATCCGGAGGAAGAACAAAGGACTAATTTTGGGTTCTCTCCACAAGTTTTCATTGTAGCAATTAATCACTTCCTCAGTGGAGGATCCTTTAAGGCTTCCTACGATGCTGAGGAGGATGGGAACAAAGGGGGCAGGAAGCATATGGCCATCCTGGACTTCTCTCTTACAGGCCAGGAAAAGCACTCCCATCCAAATCTGTAGGTCCCAGACATTTTCTGGAAATCCAAGGAGCTAAGATTAAAGCTTCCTCCTAAAAATCTTCTAAGTCTTTTGGCATCACTTTGATCCTACCTAAGTCTAGTAGAGCCTTAAGGGCAGTCAGCTGGGATGCCTTCTTTTGGGATGGTAAATTACCCATTATGGAGAGGAAAGGTTCCCTGATGGAGCAGAGATGACTAGGAGGCAAGCAGACAAGGCAAAAAAGTGCAGAAAATAAAAAGCAATGACTAGAACCAAGGTGAAAGTGAAAACAACTCCTAAAAGGGTAACTAATGTCCAAGGAAAGACCTAATGCAGGACATATGCAAAGGTGTTTTGGATCTAAGCATCCAGTGCTTATTGAGGGACTTCAGGGGTTCGTTACTCCCCCGGCTGTATGCCCCCAGGTCAGGCCGATTCAATGTAATCGAACCTGAGCTCCAAGTTCTGAGGGGACCAATTTCTCATGTGAGCTCCCAGGGAAAAGCCTTGGTTTAGAGGGGCTCTTTGATTGTGGGGAAATCAAACAAGCAATTGCATTCCTAAGAGGGGCTACTTGATCATTGGCAAATCAAGCGAGCAATCGTGTTCCTAATCTTAAGAGCACAATGATGAACAAACAGGGAAAGGGGAAAAGGAGGGGCCACCTGCTCACCTTTAGGCACCATAAGCACAGGAACACAAAACCAATGAGGCTGAACTCACTGAACTTTACTGGAGTAGGTGTTTCATCTACACTGATGGCAGCCCCATGTGGGGTGCCAGATGTTGATGAATCCCCACTGGGCCAGCCTGGGAAAGGAGGGGGAAATGGCGTGACCTCGAGGCTCGAGGCAAGTGGGTGAGCCAACGACGGGGTCACCAACCAGACCCCAGGCAAGCAGTGGATGAGTTGCTGCAAATTCAACTTTATTCAGGAAGTGTTTGGGCTTATACAGGGTCAGGGGTCCAATCATGTGTGGCCACCTCTCCACTCAGGGGGAAGGGGAGAATAGCCACCAATCATTTAGCTGTTTACTAAGTGTCCATTGCAGGGGCAGGTTAGATGGCCGCTTCCCATTGGTTGTTCATTCCTCCTTCTCATTGGTTGTTCATCCCTACTTCCCATTGGTTGTTCATCCTTCCACCTATATGGTTCCTCTATAGGGACATGTCCAGGGCATGTCCGTACTTGTTTGGGCTTGTCTGTAACCAGAACTCCTGGGAGCCAGGGTTAGGGCCTCTCTGAATCAATGATACCACAATTAAGTAAGTGTTTGGCCTTATATAGGGTAAGTGTCCAATCAGGTGTTGCCATCCCTCTGCTCTGGGAAACAGCCACCCCAATCATTTAACGCTTTACTAGGTATCCATTGCAGGGGCAGGTTAGATGGCCACTTCCCATTGGTTGTTCATCCCTCTGCCTGCGTGGTTCTTTATTGGGACATGTCCAGGGTATGTCTATATGTGTCTAGGCTTGTCCATAGCCAGAAGCCCAGGCTAGGGCCTTCCTGAATTGGTAGTGCCACATTTTTACCATTTTATTTAATTATAATTTTTTTCAGTGGGGACTATGATAGCTGGGGTGACCCTGAGCCTCTTCACCTCCATGGAATATAGATGACTGTGCATATCTTAGGTTGGACACCACCATCATGTGGAGCCTTACCCGTCATTGACTACCAGTCATGAGACCATTGCAGAGAAAGAATCATGGTCCCAAAGGGGAACTCAAGTATGGCAGAGAAAAAGCAGGTTTTTGTCAGGGCAGAAGTTGGCAGAGGGACTGCAGGCGGCACAGGCATAGAAATGATCCAGAAGAGCTGGTGAGACACAAATCAGAACCTAACAATTGTAAATTATTAAGGCATAGCTTCAATGGAGGGCAGCCAGGCTTCCAACGGACCTTTGGTGGTCTTAGGAATGTCTGGAGCCTGAATAGATGCTTTAAAGACCTGTAAAGCAAGCTTTTGTTGTAAATGCTGAGAATGTCTGAAGCCTGAATGCATGCCCTGAGGACCTGGGTAAAACAAGCTTGTATTGTAAATGCTAAGACCTTACTGCTTGCCATTTGCATCTAAATAGGACAATTAGCACTAAAAGGGCAACTCCAAAAGTTAACTAAGTTACCAAATTTATGGGTGAAAAGAAGATAGGTATCCTGTCCCATAACGGTTTGCCAAAGGATGCAGCAATAATTATTTGAACTTTAGTCCCATTAATTTTTGATATGTCAAAGGATAGTTTGAAACATTCCAGGTGCCGTTAATATTGGTGGGCAGGAGGCATATGGTAGTCCTGGACTTCCCTCTTACGGGTTAGGAAGAGCAGTGCTCAGGACACATTTATAGCATTTTTTTCTTTCCCTGCGGGGAAGGAATTTCAGGTTTGTCAGCTTGGGCATGCCTACTATTTTATCTATCCCCTTAGGCAGCTGGATCCTCAGAGAAACTCCTTTAGTAATTTAGGCCAAAATCTTGCAAGGAAAAAGGAAACATGAACTTGAGTTCATGCACTTAGAATTTCCTGAAAACAGACTATGCTGGGTCTGGCATTGATCCTGATTTGTTTCAAGGGAATGGGGTCTGACTAAGGTGGAGGCTTGAAATTCCTGTTCCATCTTAGTAGGAGTACACATGGGAGCACGTAATTAGAAAGCAGATTTGTTCCCAAGGAAGGGAGCTCATACATACCAGGAGAAGGAAGAAATTCCAATGAACTTTTTAGAAGACAATTATATTTTCCTGGCTGCTAGATTTGATGGGATAAAATTCCATAAAGAAGTCAGAGGAATGAGCAAGGTCGATCAAGCAATATCACAGTGGCTTTGTTATTTTGGGAACAGATGAAAAAACCTTTAAGAACACAATGGCATTTTCATGTGTAGTCCTATTAAAGATCAAAACTAAGTGAGATAATTTTTCATGAAAGAAAACTTACAATTTATCTCAAAAATAATTGTAATCAATATAAAACAAAACTAGTTAAGGCCTTAAGTATTATTAAATTATTTGTTCTCATCTTTAAGTATGCATACATGTATTTAAAAATGGCATGCCAAAATTTTTATATCAGCATGCAACAGAAATGAAAAAAATTAAAGTGGCCACAGATTTTTTATATTGAAACACAAGACACACAACATGTAAACACAGAACATATAAACATACAAGCACATGAACAACATTTTACCTGCAACTGTACAATTTACCAACAACTGTCTTAAAATTACCCTTGAAAGCTTTATCAAAGGCGGATTAACATTTAAGAAAACCTTATTTTAAATAAGACCTCATATTAGTTAAGGCTGGCAGCTTAGCTTAATTATGAAAAGCATCTAGCAAGGAAAAGCATCCTTATCCATAGGTCCAGTTCCCACATATTCTTTGAGGAGATCCAAGGTACTAAAACTTCAGCCTCATTCCAAAATTCCTCCAAGCCAGCAGTCTTAACCTTGAGGCCTCTAGTATCTAGGAGAGATTTTAAGACACATATCTGGGGCTTTTTGCTGTGTGAGGTCGCCCATTTTTCTAAAGAACAGAGATGAGACCAAAAGAGGAAGAGATGAGACAAGGAATGTATCCGACCCAAATGTCTTGTGCTTGGTGGGGGACTTCCAGGCTTCATTACTCTCCCCGGGCCATATGTGCATATGGTATCTCCAGATCAGACCAATTCAATGTAATGGCTCCTGATTGTCAGGAAATACATGAGCAATTACATTCCTCACCTTTCTAAGGGCTTGCTGAACTAGTGATTGTGTTCCTAATCTTAAGTGGGGTTCCTTGATCATTGGCAAATCAAGAGAGCGATTGTGTTTCTAACCTTTTGAGCACAATGAAGGACAAACAGGGAAAGGGGAAGAGGAGGGGGCCACCTGCTTGCCTTCAGGCACCATAAGCACATGGAACACAAAACAAAGGGGCCGAATTCAACAAACTTCACCAGAATGGGTGTCTTATCTACACCAAAGGTGGCTCCAGTTGTTGCTGAATCCCTTACCAGGCCAGCAGGGGAAAGGAGGGGGAAGCAACAGGGTCTTGGGGCTCGAGGTGAGGGGGCAAGCCGGCAATGGGATCACCAACCAGACCCCAGGATCAGTTGAGGAGCAAGCAGTGGACAAATTGCTGGAGATTCAAATTTATTAAGGAAGTGTTTGGGCTTATATAGGGTTGGGGTTCAATCAGGTGTTGCCACCCCTCCGCTCCGGGGAACAGCCATCAATCATTTACCTGTTTACTAGGTGTCCATTGCAGGGCCAGGTTAAATGGCCACTTCCCACTGGTTGTTCATCTCTCTGCCTGTATAGTTCTCTATTGGGACATGTCCGGGGCATGTCTGTACATGTCTAGGCTTGTCTGTAGCTGGGAGCCTGGGCTAGGGTCTCCCTGAATCGGTAGTGCCACACCCAGGAAAGTGAAGGAACTTCTTTCCAAATTTCCAACAAAGGGAGGAAACAGGGCAGGGACTTGGCTTAGGCCTATAACATGACTGTTTTGCTCTCAAACAGTGTAACTGCCACTTTATTTGTGTCGATGCCTATGTTAGTTATGTTTCTCTAGGGTAACAGAAATGATAGAATGGATATATAAAGGGATATTTGAGTTTATCTTGCAAGTTTATCTTGCAAAAATCAAAGTAGTCTGACAGTAACTTCTGTAGTTGCCCAGTTCTTGAGCTGAATATCTCAGAAACCCCATTCTGGCACTGAAACTGAAAGATCCTTACAAAGTTCTAGTTGCTTGCCAAATATCCTAAAAAACCAAAGAATTTCTGAAGAATCCTCAAATCACAGTCACAGGAGAGGGTTGAAGATGCTGGGCTCTGATATCTGTGATGAACAGTGACAACTTCCAAGAGACCAGGCTCAGGTATCAGTGATGAACAGTGACAAAAGCAGCAAATAATGGAGAAAGATGACAGCAGACCAATAACAGACTCAATACAGCAAGTTGACAGTATGTGGTCCATCACTGGGTACTACCACCTATATGAAGTGTGTTGTCCAGAGCTTGCCTTAATTATCAAATCTTCATAAGTCTATCCCAGGTGCACCTGTCAACTTGTCAAGGTGATACCTGAATCTAGCTATCACAGTGCCCAACAATGCAGGATTCAAACTAAAACTTTTCCTCTTGCGTTATTGAGTTTCCTTCTATCCTCATAACAAGGTGAGTGTGAGGATGTCATTTCCAATAAGAACAAGATTCTTAAAGAAAGACAAAGAAATAATACAGAGAGAAGTTGGGACGCCCCACCCACCTTCCCCCAGCCCCTACCTCCTGGAGATGTTTTACCAAAGATGGTAAAACTTGTGCATCACCCCCATAAATTCAGGAACAGTCAAGATACCACAGGAATCAGCAAAGGAGATGGCAGACCATCTCAACCAATAGAAGACCACAAGACCACAGTACCCAAAGGAATACAGCCATATTACATAGCTGTAAGATCACATGGAAACCTAGAGAAGCTTTCCTAACAACACCCAAAGTCAAAATACTGCATCTGACTTAGGAGATCCAAACATAACTACCAAAGAAAGCACTCAAAGACTTAACACACCTGTGGATAGAATCTGGGAAATCCTGGAGTGAAGCAAAAATGAGGTAGAAGCAATCCTGGATAATTCTTGAGTTGAGAAAAGAAGTTGTGAATCCTTCCCCTAAGGTTTCAGAGAATGGCAGAAGTCAGAGAATGTGTTGCAGGATTGGAAAGTCTTCTGAGAGACTCAAGGAGGGCATTTTGAGCTTTGGAGTTAAAACATGGTTTGTCATTGAGAAGTGAAGAGGCTAGAGATTCCAGAGTCAATTTTTATATTGTAGTTTTATTTGAAGTCACTCTGTGATGCTATTTTTCAGCATTTAAACGATAATAGTGTCCAGGTTTGTCTTTGTGTTAGGTAATAGCATTTTGGTATTCACTTACAAAAAAAACCCCACAAAAACAAACAAACAAAAAGTAGTGATTCTAGTGTTCTCTTGCTTTTCAGCTGGGTCTTCTAAGGAAAGTAGGAAAAACAGTAGGAACAGAAAAATCTAAGAAAACATGCCTCCCCTCAAGATCAATGAAGATAAGGCTGTACATCACAAAGGATCCCATTTGAAGGTATCCAAAAGAAAATAACCAAGACAATTAATTCCAAAGATTGATTGTAAATTTGTTCAAAGAACACTGAAAGGACATAGATAAATGCCTAAACACATTTCAAGAAGAAGACAGCAAACTCAGGAAAGAGTTCCAAGAATATAAAAACAAGACATAAATAGAATGAAAATAAAGAGCATGAAAACAGATTTCAAAACACTGAAAAAAAATCCAAGGTGATCTACAAACAAACATAGAAACACTGAAAAAAAAAAAGATCGAAACAACACTGGAAAAAAATCTAACTATTGCAATAAAAAATTCAATAGAGTCTCAAAAAATAGAACTGATCATGTACAAGATAGAGTCTCAGAACTGGAAGATAAAAGAGGTTTATAAGTCAATGAAAAAAATGAGAAACTGAAAATCACACTTAAATGGAATATACAGGAACTCTGGGACACCATTAAAAGGTCCAACATAGTAAGCATGGATATTCCAGAAACAGACACATGGAAGTGTCACATTGAAAGACAAACACTTTCTAGGGTAAAAGGATAGTCAAAAGAACTCTGAACATATGGGAAAAGGAAATAAATAGGAGGTGCCACCTTAATACCAGATAAAATAGACTTAAGACTAAGTCAAAACATATGAGATGCAAATGGACACTATAACTTAGTAGAGGGAAAATTCCGCCATATACAATCAATAAAATAATAGAGAAAAATTTCCCTGACCAAAAAAATAGATGCCCATCCTGATTCAAGAGACAGAACACCAAATACTCAGGACAAAATTAGAAGTACCCTGGAACATATGCTAAATATACACATTAAAGATAAGCTCTTAAGAGCTGCAAACAAAAGGAACAAGTCACATTTAGAGGTAAACCCATCAAAATAACAAACCGATTTCTCAATACAAGCAGTAAAACCAGAAGGGCCTGGAGAAACACAATACAAGTTCTGAATGACCACAAATGCCAACCCAGATTATTATATCCAGCAAAACTGTTAGTCATAATAGAAAAGAAAAATATTCCATGACAAAAACAAACTAAAAGAAAGACTATATGGCTGTTAAACTAGGGCTACAGAGACTACTGGAATAAATGCACAATATGGAAGATAAGGACACCCACATTAAAGAAGCTAAAGGGATAAACAATATCAGTACAAGAGCTGAATGAGGGACTAAAAAAGATAAATACCACAAAATCAGTGAAATATCAGGAACCATTAAACACCTTTCAATAATAACATTAAATGTCAATGGACTCAACTCTGCAATCAAGAGACAGAGGCTTAAAACTTGGATCAAACATCATGACCCATTAATTCTTTGCCTCCAAAGAAACACACCTCGCATTGAAAGACAAGCACTTTCTAGGGTAAAAGGATGGTCAAAAGTACTCTGAACATATGGAAAAAGGAAACAAGTAGGAGTTGCCACCTTAATACCAGATAAAATAGATTTCGAACTAAGTCAAACTATATGAGATGTAAATGGACACTATATATTAGTAGAGGGAAAATTCCAGCAAGAAGATCTTACAGTCTTAAACATATGTGAACCAAACATGGAAGCACCTAAATTCATCAAACGAACACTACAGAAGACAAAACAACTAATCAACCCTAACACAATAGTAGTAGGAGATTTCAATACCCCACATGTACCATTGGATAGGTCAATGGGCCAAAAGCTAAGCAGAGACACATTGGAGTTAAATGAAACCATAAATCAAATGGACCTTACAGATAGCTATAAAACATTTCATCCAAACACTAAAGAATACACATTCTACTCAGAAGCTCATGGGGCATTCTCAAAAATAGACCACATACTAGGACACAAATCAAACCTCCATATATACAGAAAAATTGAAATCATTCACTGCATAGTATCTGGCCAACATGGAATAAAGGTAGATATTTACAACATAGGAAACAATAGAAACTACACAAACTCATGGAAACTAAATAACACATTTTTAAATGAGGAATTGGTTAACAATGAAATAAAATAGGAAATTAAAAACTTCCTTAAAGCCAGTGAAAATGAACATACAACCTACCAAAATCTATGGGACACATTGAAAACAGTTCTAAGAGGAAAGTTTATAGCACTAAATGCCTACATAACAAAAAAACAGAAAGCCTCCAAGTCAATGGTTTAATGTTACATCTGAAAGCCTTAGTGAAAAAGGAACAAACCAAATCAATAAATCAATAAATTGGAAATAAAAAAAAATCAATGAAACAATTTGGAACTAAAAAAATCAATGAAAAAAAAGTTTTTTGAAAAGGTAGACAAGATTTACAAGCCCTTAGCTTCACTAACTAAAAGAAGAAGTGAGACCTTCAAATCTACAAATCAAAAATGAAAAGGGGGAAATTAAAACAGATACTGAAGAAATCTAGAGACTTATAAGGACATACTTTAAGAATTTATAGTCTTAAATTGGACAATCTAAAGGAAATGGATGAATTCCTAAACACAGACAATCCACCAAAACTGACTCAAGATGAAATAGGTACATTAAATAGGTCAATAACAAGACATTAAATTGAAACAGTAATTATAAGTCTCTCAACTAAAAAAAAAATCCAGGAGCAGATTGATTCAGTGTAGAATTCTATCAGGCCTTCAAAGGAGAACTAACACCACTACTCCTCAAATTATTCCATAAAATAGAGAAAGAAGGAATACTCCCAAACTCTTTCTATGAAACCAATTTTTAACTCTAATTCCAAAACCAAACAAAGATGCATCAAAGAAAAGGAATTATAGGCCAATCTCACTAATGAACACAAATGCTAAAATCCTTGGTAAAATATTATCAAATTGAATCCAAAAGCATATCCAAAGGATCATACACCATGATCAAGTCTGGTTCATAGCAGGAATGCAAGGATGGTTTAACATATATAAATCAATGAATATGATTCATCAAACAAAATCATATAATCCTCCCAATCAATGTAGAAAAGTCAATTGACACAATCCAACATCCCTTCATGATAAAAATTTTGGAGGAAATAGGGAATGGAAGGGGCCAATCTCTACTTGATAAAGGCTATATATGAAAAGCCTAAAGCAAATATCATCCTAAATAGGGAAAAACTTGAAACATTCCAACTTAGATCCAGAATGAGACAAGGCTGTGCACTGTCACCACTCCTGTTTAATACTGTTCTTGAAGTCCTAGCAAGAGCAATAAGGCAAGATAAGGAAATAAAAGGGATACAGATAGGTAAAGAAAAGTCATTTTTTTGCAGATGATATGATTCTATACTTAAGAGATCCACATGACTCCACCAAGAAATTACTAGAATTAATAAACAATTTCAGCAAAATGGCAGGCTACAAAGTCAACATACAAAAATCAGTAGTCTTCTTGTGTACCAGAGATAAACAAGCTGAGAAAGGTATGAAAGAATCAATCCCATTCACCATAGCTATGAGGAAAATAAAATACCTTGGAATAAATTCAACCAAGGAAATAAAAGACCAGTACAATGGAAACTACTAAACACTTCTGAAAGAAATTAAAGAAGATATTAGAAGGTGGAAAGTCATTCTTTGCTCATGGTTTGGTAGGAATAATATTGTGAAAATCACCATCCTACCCAAAACAATATAGAGATTCAATGCAATTCCAATTAAAGTCCCAATACAATTCTTCACAAAACTAGGAAAAACAATCTCAAAATTCATGTGGAAGAACACAAAACCACGATTAGCCAAAACAATTTTGGTCAATAAGAAGGCTGCTGGAGTTATCACCATACCAGATTGCAAGCTATATTACAAAGCTATGGTAATAAAAACAGCTTGTTACTGGCACAAAAACAGACACATTGACCAATGGATCAGATACAAAGTCCCACACATACAGTCACTTAATTTTTGACAAAGGTGCCAAACATGCATACTTTGAAAAAGACAGCATCTTCAACAAGTGGTGTTGGGAAAAATGGACATCTACCTGTAGAAGAATAAAAATTGACTGTTTCTTCTCTCCTTATATAAGAATCAACTCCAAATGGATCAAAGACTTCTATATTAGACCTGAAACTCTGAAATTATTTGAAGAAAGAGTAGGAAGTACACTTGAATTGATAGGCCTAGGTAAAGATTTTCCTAAGCAGAATAGCAATTTCTAGAAACTAAGACCAATAATAAACAAATGGGACTTCATGAAATTAAAAAGTTTCTGTTTTTCAAAAGAAACTCTTAATTCTGCAAAAATAGAATCCAAAGAATGGAAGAAAATGTTTTCTAGCTGTGAATCTGACAAAGAATTAATCTCCAGAGTTTACAAAGAGCTCAAAAAATTAATCACCAAGACAGCAAACATTTCAATTTAGAGGTGAGCCCTGGAACTAAATAGGGATTTCAATCAAAAAGAAATTGAAATGAAAAATGAAATGATTGTCAGAGAAATGCAAATCAAAACAATACTGTGATACCATCTTATCCCAGTCAGAATGGCTAAGATCAAGAACATAAACAACAGAGATTGCTGGTGAAGCTATGGAGAAAAAGGACACTTATTTACTGCTGGTGGGAGTGCAAACTGGTATAGTCTCTATAAAGATCAGTGGGGGGGTTCCTCAGAATTCTTAAAATGGAAATGCAATATGACCCAGTTATACCACTCCTTGGAATATTCTCCAAAGATTCTACATCTTATTACAAAGACACTTGTTCACTATGTCCATTGCAACTCTATTCACAATAGTGAAAAAATGGAATGAGCCAACATACAAATCAAGAGGGGAATGGATAATGAAAATGTGGTACATGTACACAATGTAATATTATTTAGCCATTAGGAAGGATGAGATTATGGGATTTTCTGGTAAATGGATGGAACTGGAAACTTTAATATTGAGTGAGGGATTTCAGACACAGAAAGTTAAACACCACATGTTCTCTCTTATTGTGGATGATCAAACTGATATACTTGTCAATGTATTTGGATCAGGAGCATTGCAAGAACAAGAAAATTTGAAAAAAAAGACATAAGTGGAAATATGGGAAGGTATGGATAGGGCGAAACTTTTTAAAGGGGAGATTTAGAATCTCTCTGAGTGAGAGAATAATTGGGAAAAAATACATAGCAGGTAATGAGGGGATGGGAGATAGGAGGTACATGGGAGATAGGAAAAACAGAGGGGCCTTATAGAAAATCCCAAAAAAAGTAACCAAAAAAGAACATCCTATCTAGTAAAGTTAAAAAAAAAGTATTTTAAACAAAGGAACAAGAATGGGCAGTCCCTACACAGAGGAGCAAAAGACTTGAACTGATCCACTTAGAACCTAGTGACAAAATTATACTAGAAGTAACAAGAATGTGGCACTTTCTGATAAAATGTTGGTCAAAGAGGTCTTAAAGGCCCCTAAACATTATAGGTTTTGTCCATTGCTCTCCAAAAACTGTTAGTAAGGCCCTATTATTGATGATGAAACACAAATGGATCACAGAACATGGGGAAAATATATCATCTGTAACTGGTCAGAGGACTTTCTCCTTGCTGGACAGCTTACACAGTACCAAATAATACTATAGAAGCTGATGGGGGTGAGAAATAATTACATGCCCCATTAATGGCATGAAATCTATAAGTTGTAATATAAATCACCATGCCAATAGGTAACTATAAGTATAACAGTGGCATAAATATCAAGGAGACAATCAATGGCTTTTTTTTTTTTTTGGACTCAAGACTTACTTGTCAGAAAGTAACATATCCCTGTTACTGTACTAGAAGAAAAACCAAAAAAGGATGGAGGGATATATCAATAGGGAAGATAGCCAATAAACCTATAGGTAGAAAGACAGTATATCAAACTGTTCTATAGGTAGCTGTCGTTATACCCATGGAATGGGGACTTACAGTGGAAACCTCTGGGTTTAAAGCTGGATGAGTGAAGGGAAATGCACATATCATTAGGATAACCTAGATAGAGGTAACTCGATATACCATGGAGTACTGAATCCCTACAAGAGTAGACAAGCCAGAGTGAATCCTAGGGTCCATAGAAGCATATAGGTGGAAGGATGGGACAAGTGGGAGGGAATGATGAAAGGAATGGGAAGGAGGTGTGAAGGAGGGAAATTGGGATGAATACTCAATGTTTGTAAAGGTAGAAAAAATAAAAATAGACACAAAGAAAAATCTAAGCTAGTCTCATTGGCAAAGGCAGATACAAAGATCCTTGATAAAATTCTAGCAATCTGAATCAAAAAACACATCAAAAGATTATCTACTATGACCAATTTGCACTTATTCCAGAGACTCATTTGTTTCAGTGTGTGTAAATTAATGAATATAATTCACCATATAAACGAATGCAAAGACAAAAATCCCATAATTGTCTTAATTGATGCTGAAAACATTTTTGACAAAATACAACACCGTTTCATAATAAAGACCCTGGAGAAAATAGGAATGGAAGGAACATCTATCAACACAATAAAGTCCATGTAAAACAAGTCTGTAGAGATGGCTCAGGGTTAAGACTCTGCCTGGAAAGCAGAAGGTTCTAAGTTAGGATCTTTGGATCCCATGTAAAAACACTAGATAGAAATGGGGGTGGTCTGTGTGTCTGGGCTTGGAAGATGAAATCTGAAAAACTCCAGAGCAAAGTAAAGAGGAGGTAGAAAATCCAGGATTATTCCCAATGTCACCATTGGGCCTCTACAGGTACACACACAATACTCTCGGATACATACACAGACACATAGGCATACAGACATATGCACACACACACACATACACACAAGCACAAGTAAAATAAAATAAAATAGAATAAACCTATGGCAAATATCATCCTAAATGTCATAAAAATGGAAGCATTTCCACTCAGATCTGTAACTAGAAAGGATGTCCATCCACTCTCACTAATTCTGTTCAACATTGTACTTGAAGTTAAAGTCAAAAGAAAAGACAGATATAAAAGTGATAAAACTTAGAAAAGAAGGAGTTAAGCTATCCATATTTGCAGATGTTATACCTCACTGTCATGATTTGAAATGTGTTCCCCACAGTTTCATGTGTTTGGGAAAGTCATGGCAACTTTAGGAGGGGAGCTCTTTGGAAGGAAGGAAGTCACGGAAGTGAGCCTTGAGATTGTTTAGCTTCACCCTAGTTCTGGTCTACTCTTGAAGTTGTCACTTTAGCAACTTTTAGCCTCCATGAAGGCTGTGAATTAGCCACCTCAAGTTTCTGCCACTACCTATGCCATTTCTGCCATAAATGACTGTATCTCCATTCTGGAACCATAAGCTGACAAAAATCTCCCTTTCTCTAATTATTTGCTTGAGTTTGGGTTTTTGCTCATAACAACACATAGAGTAGTCAGTATACTCACAGACTCCAAAAATTTTGCAAGGGAACTTCTGAAATTGAAAAATACATTCAGTAGAGTGACGGGATACAAAATTTATGTTCAAAAATCAATAGCTCTCCTAAAAGTAGAAAGACTTGAGAGAGATAATAACATTTACCACAGCTCCTAAAAAATGAAATTCCTTGGAATAAACCTAACCAAGGATGTGAAAGATCTTTACAATGAAAACTTTAAACCCTAAAAAATATTACAGAAGACACCAGAAGATGGAAATGCCTCCCATATTCCTGGACTGGTAGAAATAACATTGTTGAATTGATCATTCCACCAAAAGCAATATGCAGATTCAATGAATAGCAATCAAAATTCTAACTCAATTCTTCATGGAAATTGGGAAAACAATCTCAGAATTCATATGGAAACATAAAAGGACTAGGATAGAAAAAAAATCCCGAGTAATAAAATCTCCATGAGAGGTATCACTATACCAGACCTTAAACTAAACTACAAAACCACAAAACCACAATAATAAAAACGGTATGGTACTAGCTCCAAAAAAGAGATACAGACCAATGCATTAGAATTAAAGCCCAAATATAAGCACAAACATCTCCATTCAGTTTATTTTTGCCATAGATGCCAAAAAAAACCAATTGAAAAAAGAATAGCATCTTCAACAAATGGTGTGGGCAAAATTGGATTTCTATAAGCAGAAGAAAGAAACGACCTTTATTTGTCTCCCTGCATGAAAATCAACTTCCATACATCAAAGACCACAATGTTAGATCAGAGAGTGTAAAACTTCTAGAAGAAAAAAATTAGGGAAGACCCTTGAATTTACTGACATTGGCCAGCATTTCCTTAATAGGACTACAAAGATAAGAATAAGCTCAAACAGTAAATGAATCAGACTATATGAAATTAAAAAGTTTTTGCACAAGAAGAGAAACAGGTAATTGAGCAAAAAGGCATTCTGTGGGATGGGAGAACATTTTTACTGACCACATATCTGATAGAGAACTAATACCCTGAGTACACAAAGAACTTGATAAATTAAATAACAAGGAAATAAACAATACCATCAAAAAAGGGCTCTGGACTAAAAGGAATCTTTTAACAAGATGAAATACACATGAATAACAGACATCTTCCCTAGCCATTCGGAAAATGGAAATTAAAATCAGCCTGCGACATCATCTCACTCCAATCAGAAAGACTGAGATCCAAAACTCAAATGACAGCAAATGCGGGAATGGCTATGCAGAGAGTAGAACCCTCATTCATTGACGGTGGGAATAAACTCATACAACCTCTTTGGAGATCAATTTGAAGGTTTCTAAAAATGTTAAAAATTTGAATATCATACAACTCAGCTATACTTCTCCTGGGAAGGTATAGCTCTTCTGCACCCTGAAGCAATGTCATATGTACAATCTTGTTTATAGCAGCTGTGTTCACATCACCAAAAAAATGGAACCAACCTAAATGCCTAACAATTGACAAATGGTTAATGAAAATGAAGTACAAATATACAATGGAATACTATCCAGCTGTCAGGAAAAATGAGCTAATGAAGGTTGCTAGTAAGTGTATGGAGCTGGAAGAAACTTTACTGAGTGAAACATCCCAGATGCACAAAACACAGATGCTGTATGTTCTCTCTTGTAAACAAATCCTAGCATTAAACCTTCAGTTTGATGTTATCAACAAACATCTTTGAAACACCCATAAACAAAAAAGGAGCACAAGCTTGGGGAGTGGAAGAAGATCCCCCAAAAAACAGAATCGAAAGAAAAAGGACAAACCATTAAGTAAGGCTTTTTGTGAAAGAAAAGTCTTAAAGAGGAGGGAAGAATAGGAATAGGATACAGTAAGGAGTGGGAGTTAGTCTCCTGGTAACCAACCACCTGTTTCCTAGTTCCTAACCCCTGCAATGGTAGAGAACACATACCCAACAATATAAATCAGATTAAACAATAGTGAAAGGAAAGAAAAATGACACTAAATAGAGTAAGATGTATTAATTCTAACAAAAAACACTCCATAGTAAGCTACTATCTCAAACACCTCTCATTATACCTTTAAATAAGAAAATATCTCAATACTGAAACAAGACAAAGCCTACGACAATGAAAGAGCAGTGAAACAGATAACTATCAACCAGAGTGTAGAGCATCAATGACCCTAAAAAACTCAGATGGAATCAGGCCAATCAAACTCTTTCCCATCCTAAGACTCAGGGAATTTTGCAGAAGAGTGGTCATATTGTACGAGTCTGAAGGTATGGAGGTTCACTGCTGACCAGGTCATGCCATACACAATAGGACAGCTGTATCCAGGATCTCACTGCAATGAGATCTATCCTCACCAAACCTGCGTAATTGACCAGTGAGGAATTCAAGAAAAATAACTTCATGCTCTGGGAAACTTAGGGGCAAGGTCTAGACAGGTGAAAGGGAGCATCCCTTTGGGTCTACCAAAGGAAGGGCTAAAGTGCCACAGAGGCTTGAGACTCTGCTAGAACAGACAACCAAATGAGAATGCAGTGGTTTATACAAGTAGACAGGCAGGAGGGTGGGAGGGAAAAAGGTGGATTGGTAAATGGAAAGGAAAAGGCAGGGAGAGGGCATAGATAACAACTCATATTTGTATAAAAGGAGAATTATTAATAAATAAAATAAAAATAAAATGAACAAAAAAAGGAATACTATAGAGACCTATTGGGACATTTTGCTCTGTTCTTCCCAATAAGCACGGTGGTCTGAATGTGAGTTATACCCTGTAGATTTCTGTGTTTGAATACTTGATCCCCAGTTGATAGCACTGTTTGGGAATGTAGTGGAACTTTTAGGAGGTGGAGACTTGCTGGAGTATATCACTGAGGATAAGACTTGAGTTTTGCTGCAAAACTGAAAAAAAATCAACAAACCATAATTCAGAAAATCAGAGACTCTACATCAACCACCTGGAATAGGCCAGCCTAATCTCTCCCCATCCTAAAGCTCAGGGAAATTTGCAGAAGAGGTGGTGGTAAGATTGTAAGAGTCTAAAGATGGGGAGGAGCAAGGATATGCAAGATACTCCACACAAGTTAGGGCCGAAGTAATCATAAAAGGACTTTGTATGACCTGCACAATTACCAACATATCATTGAACCCCCAAAGTCTAGCATGGATCACAGGCATTATGATCCTTAGAGGCAAGGGGTTAACAGCCACAATAGTGTTCCTATGCTTAACGGGAACACAGGAAAGGGTTCTGGGAAGTGCCACTTCGTCCTTGCACCTCATTGGATAGGAGGACCCAGAGGAGAGTTTGGCATGCACATAAAAGGATGCTCCGGGGATGGGAAGGGGAGGCACTGGGGGATGGGGAAAAGAGGGGGAGGGGAGGAGGGCACAGGGGGATAGGGGGTTGGAGGGAGGTGGGGACTGGTGTACCTGTTAAGTTTGTATGAGTGGAAATAAAAAAAAAAGTATATACATTCTAATGGAAACATAGACTTCCAGTTTCTAAACACTGAAATATTTCAAATGTCATATATTAATTTGATATTCATCTTTTTGGATATAAGTTTGGATGTATTATATAAACTTGTGGGAAATAAAGTTGTCCCTCAAAAAGAAAAAAAAAGATCATAACTTTTGACAGTATGGTAATATGTGGTAACTGGAATAAACTTCAAATCCTTAAAAAAAAAAAAAAGCTCTAGGCAATGCCACTGAGTCCTTACACCTCATCAGAGAGGAGGACCCAGAGGGAAATTTGACAAGCACACTAAAGGATGCTCCAGGAATGGGGCAGTACTGGGAGAAAGGGAAGGGGGGAAGAAAGGGGAAAAGGGGGGAGGAAGCAAGGGGATATAGGGAGGGGTGGAGGGAGAGAGGGGAATGGGGTACTTATCAACTTTGTATGAGTGGAAGAAATAAATTAAAATTAAAAAACAAAACAAAACAAAAGACTTGAGGTGCAATAATAGGCCCTACTTATCTGCTCTCTTTTTCTGTGGCCCCTGAAACTGCTACAAGGTGAGACAACTTCAGGTTTCTTGGTCATGTCTGCCTAGATTACTGTTCCCCACTGGACTCTATTTCTTCTGGAACCGTGAACCAAGTAGTTTGGGCTAGAGTAATTTATTCTTATTTTTCCATTTTTATTTTTTCTAATGTGGTATACATGAATACAGTGACTTTATAATGTCTTCCTTTACTTACCCATCAGCATTAGTTCTCATCAATCTCTCAGAGAGGTGTGAAGTTTCTTCAGACCTTATGGTGAGATGTTGATAAGACAGTTTCTGTACAATTCTTGTATAAGTATACATATCTGACATGAAATCTTATACACTGCAACTATGTCATGTCACGGAGATAATTCATGGCCCATCACCTTCCCGTTTCAGGTTCTTACAATTATGCTGCCTCCTCTTCTATGATATTCTCTGGGCCTTGGGTTCGGGATGGGTAAGGCTTATGTGTGCTGTTCAGGAACAAGCAGTCTAAAGATCCTTATTTTCTGCATTTTGGCAAATTGTGTTTTCAGTAATAAACTTCTAGGTTGAATGCTGAGTGCTCTTAAAATCTTTGGGTATAATAACAGGTATTTACAGAACATCTTGGTGTACTGTCTTTCTAGCTAAAGACTCATAATCTTGCCGTTCTCTTGTGACCTCTTTCCTTCCTTTATATAGGTTTAGGAAAGTGATCCATTCTGACAAGTGGGGCCAATCAGAAAACTTTTGGTTATCTCTTTGATACTCAATGCTATTATTACACTGATGGTCACCTGTTGCCATGGTGAGTTTTATTGTAACGTGCAGGTTTTATCTTCAGTAATAGAGTCTTACTCTTAGTTTTTTGAAGAGTGCCAGAGTATTTTATCACAGCAAGAGAAGGGTAATTGAAACAATAAAATTTTACAAAATCACAAATCAGTAATCAGTGTGTGAACATTGTTTTAATCCATGGGTCCTATTCATATTTCCACAGTTTTATTTATACTCATTAATGTGGACATGTACCTCTGTTTATTAGGCTCTGAAGAAATTTAACACCCATCTCGAGTGGAAGATGCAATGTGAGTATAAATATGCAGAATGGTTCCAACTCAGGATACCTGGAAGCTGCCCTTTACCAACCACACTCTCGTCTTTTCCAGGAATCTGGGGGCCGGGAATCTCCCCTCCCTATTTCTAAAGTGTTTTTATCTGATCATATTGTAGCAGTTAGCCTGAATGGTTACTGATAAATTACCATCAAATGGCTTAAGGGAACCATGGGTTTATTTTGTCTAACAATTGTCTGGTTACAGTTCTCTACAAATGTGTCCAGAGATCAAACCCTTAATTGTCAAGTTGACATTTGTGCCTAACTGTGATACTCCACCCCTTGTCAACTTGACACAAAATCATAAGACTTCTAAACTCTAATGTTTAGTCCTTGTCTCCAGAGGTGTTAAAATTTATCTTACTTATAATATAAATACATTTAAATTTATTAATTCTTTCTATTATGTTTATTTATTTTTTCCCAATCATACAAACTTAATAGGTACTCCAATCCCCTCTCTCCCTCCACTCTTCCCCAGTCTCCTTTGCACCCACCCCCAATTCCCCTTTCTTTCACCCCCCTGCCTCCCTTTCTCTAAGTGCTTCCCTCTCCCCCCCTTCCATTCCTTGGAGCATCCTTTAGTGTGAAAGTTAGACTTCCCTCTGTGTCCTGCACTCTAATGAGGTGTAATGACTCAGTGTCATTTCCCAGAGCCCTTTCTTGTGCTCCCCTTTAGTATGGGAACACTATCGTGACTGTTAATTCCTTGTCTCTAAGGATCTTAGAGCTTGTGATCCATGCTAGACTTTGGGGAGGGGTCATTGACATGTCAGTTATTGTGCAGGTCATGCAAAGCGCGATTATGGCTATTTTGGCCTTAACTTGTGTGGAGTATCTTGTGTATTGTTGCTACTCCCCACCTTTAGGCTCTTACAATCTTACTGGCCCCTCTTCCTCAAATTTTCCTGAGCTTTAAGATGGGGAGACATTTGGCTGCTCTGGTTCCAGGTGATTAATGTAGGGTCTCTGATATTCTGAATTATGGTTTTTTGATTTTTTCCCCAGTTTTGCTGTTCCTGCACTGCCCATCCTGATGGGTATTGGATGTCTCTTCCTAGCCAGAGACAAAAGGCTATTTAAATGGAGTCTTACATATAAGAATAGATTCAAAGGTAGATGGAATAGGAGTAGGATACTGCAGTGAAGGGGGGATCAGTCTCCCATTTGGAGGATGATTACCATCTATCTGCTAGACTCTATGCCCTCCCTGACTGGTGAGATCAAACCCCCTCAGTTGTAAGTGACCAGGAAGGAAAGTGAGTGAGCATAACCAGATGTCTCAATACTTACTTGCAATACTTGATGGTGACTTATTTTCTCTGCTGTAGCATGATCCCCTCTCTCCTTGTTGCTGGCAGGGCGCTACTTCCCCTTCCCTCCTGTTTATGATCTTTGCAATTACTGTAAGTATTACAGAGATTTATCTTTGAATATGTCACTAAGTGGGATTGGTACTAGGATTCACCTATTAGGGAGTACATATGGTGCTTAATTTTCTGTGTCTGAGATACTTCACTAAATATAATTTTAATTCTAAAAGTACAAAATTAAAAGTTTCAATATTCCAATTTAAAATGTTAATCACTAAAAATTCAGTTATTAAAATGTTCAGTTATTAAAATGTTCAGTTATTAAAATGTTGGAACTGAAAGTTTTCCTTTAAATATCCCAAATCTTGTAACTGCAAGAGTCTATCAAGTCACAATAAGTTAAATACTCCAACACAGATAAAACATCAAAATAGAATCATTGACACAATAAGAAAATATCAAATTGACATTAAATCCAGCAAATCAAATACCACATCCTGTACTTCAATGTCCATCCTCTGTTGCTTATCATGTAGTCATAGTGGCTCAAAGATTCTAGGCATTCCTAGTCCCTGTTTGTAGCTCTAAGTTAGGTTTAAACTCCACTCACAGCTGTTCTCGGCATACATCCCATGGTTCTGGCATCTAACAACATTTTGGGTTTACCTCTGTAGCTATAAGCTTTACCTTCCCTGCAGGAACTCTACATCTGCCCCTTGGTGCCAAACTTTTGCTGCTCTCTTTGAACCCTGTAATCGTACACCAAAACCAGTACCACTGGGGATTCAGGCAGATTCTGCAGCAAGGATGAAACATATCTTGGTCCACTAGAGCCATAGCTGTACCAACTTTTATGTGGTCACTCTGGAAAAGCCTTTTTATAGGTAGCCAAAACTTCCAAAGGGCAAGCAACAGTTTCAGCTTGGGCTTTTGGCCCCTGAAGAAATTTAGGGTTTTCAAGCCTCATAATCATAATTTGGTGGTATTTATGTGTCTTCCACCATCTCAGTGCAAAGCACTAGGTTTCCCTGCAATGACATTCATATCTGCAACAGTGACAGCTACTCTGCTGTCTCTTCTTTCTTCATCCAACACAGGCTGCCAACACAACTCTCCTCCATGAAGCAAACCAGTCCATCATATCTAGTCCTTGTCCCCTTTGACTCAACTCTGTCAAAGTGCTTGTTCCCTTCATCACAAACTGGGTCCTAAATAATCCACAACTCTCTCAGCATTTTCATTATCCAAATGGCTCACCAAACTCTGCAGAACAGCATTTATAATCCACAAATTCAAAACCTCTAAATATTTTGAAGTTTCTCCAATAAAACTTTTCAAGATCCACAAAATCCACACAGCCAGATTCATCAGCAACACCCCACTTCTTCAGTACCAAATTCTGCTGCAGTTTGCTGTAGTTCATAGTCCAGCTTGATGGGAGAGCATGCACCAACAACAGGGCCAAGGGAACTGGCCACACCATCTCTATGTAAAGGCTGAGAGAGGAACAATCCTTTCTTGCCGGACCATCATGCCTAGCCAAGTGTAACACAAGGATGCCAACTTTCTCAACGAGCTCTCTGTATTTTATTCCAGGGCCTAGTCCCACCCACCATGGGCTGGGCTTTCCCTATCAACTAGACAATCTGCTGCAGATTTGCTCTGGACTTAACTTAACCACTAATTCTCTACAAATGTTCCCAGATCTCAAACCCTCAACTGTTAAGTTGACACCGGTGCCTAACTATGGCAAATATGTTGCATAGTTGTCAAAATGAAGCATATTATCTTTTTGGATTAATGTTTTATGCAAGTTAATTTCGTGTACAAGCTGTTGTAGGCATTGATGGTTTCCTGCTTTCCTGGAAGTCATTTAGGTTCATTCCACAACACGTTTACAGAACAGCGGCTTTTCCAGTGCTTGTCAAAGGGCACATGAGATGACTCTACTTTGAAGTGTTCACAAGCAGTTATTTTCACCTACACATTGATATATTTTTATCAAATTCCCTAATTAAAGTGTTTTAGCTTTCCAGAATTTGGTGTTGTTTGTATTGTGGATTTTTGCCATTCTGACCGGGGTGAGATGATATCTCAGGGAGGTTTTGATTTGCATTTCCCTCATGGTTAAGGATGCGGAGTATTTTTTAAGGTATTTATTAAACATTTCAATTTCTTCCCTGGTAAAGTTTCTTTAAAGTTCCAAGGCCCATTTTTTAATTGGGCCATTTGTTTCCTTGGTGTTTAGTTTTCTAAGTTCTTTGTGCACTCTAGCAGATATGTGGTTAGTGAAGATTTTCTCCCATTCTGTGGGTTGCCTTTGTGCTTGAGTTATAATCTTTTTATCTGAACAGAGCTCTTTAATTTCATAAGATCCCATTTGTTGACTGTTGGTTGTATTGACTTTGTTATTGGATTTCTGCTTAGGAATTGTTGGCCTAGTCCAATGGATGTGGTGAAAAGGGAACTCTCCTATATTGCTGGTGGGAATGCAGGCTTATACAACCACTTTGGTGAGCCATCTGGCGATCCTTAAAAAAGTTAAAGATTGAAATGCCATATGATCCTGCTATTCCACTTTGGGGAATAATCCCCCATACAGTCAAAATTCACCTTGATAGCACAAGCACGACCATGTTCATAGCAGCACTGTTTACAATAGCAAAGTCATGGAATCAACTCAAATGCCCAACAGTTGACGAGTGGATAAGGAAAATGTGGTCATTTATGCAATGGAATACTACTCAGCCATCAAAAATGATGAATTAATGAGATTTGCCAGGAAATTAATGGAATTAGAAAAAAATATATTGAGTGAGGTATCCCAGATACAGAAAATTAAGCACCTTATGCACGCCCTAATAGGTGGATCCTAGTACCAAACCCACATAGTGACACACTCAAAGATAAATCTCTGTAATACCTACAGTGATTGCAACACTGATTATAAACAGGAGGGAAGAGGAAGGAGGGCCCTGCCAGCAATAAGGAGTGAGGGGATCATGCTATCGCAGAGAAAATAGGCCACCATCAAGGACTGCAAGTAAGTAATGAGACATCTGGTTAAGCTCACAGACTTTCCTTCCTGGTCACTTGCAACTGATGGGGTTTGATCTCAACAGAAAGGGAGGGCATGAGTCTGACAGATAGAAAATAACCATCCTGCAAATGGGAAACTGACCCCCCCACCACAGTCTCCTACTCTTATTCCATCTACCTTTGAACCTACTCTTATAATAAGACTCTATTTTGACAGCCTTTTATCTCTGGCTAGGAGGTGACATCCAATACCCATCAGAATGGAGCCAAAGGCAGTGCAGGAACAGCGAAAGTGGAAGAAGAAGAAATAAAAAAGAATAACAAACCATAATTCAGATCATCAGAGACCCTACATTAATCACCAGGAACCGGGCTAGCCTAGTCTCTCCCCATCCCAAAGCTGAGGGAAATTTGCATAAGGGGGGGAGGTAAGATCGTAAGAGCCTAAAGATGGGAGGAGCAATGATATGCAAGATATTCCACACAAGTTAGGGCCAAGTAATCATAACAGGACTTTGCATGACCTGCTCAATGAGGAACATGCCATTGACGACTCAATGTCTAGCATGGATCACAGGCTCTAAGATTCTTAGAGGCAAGGGATTAACAGCCACAATAATGTTCCTATACTAAAGGGGAACACAAGAAAGAGCTATAGGCAACACTACTGAGTCCTTATACCTCATCAGAGAGGAGGACCCAGAGAAAAGTTTGACATGCACATTAAAGGATGCTCCAGGAATGGGGGGCCTCCCACTGTGAGAAAGGGAAGTGGGGGAAGAAAAGGGAAAAGGGGGGAGGGAGCAAGCAGATATAGGGAGGATTGGAGGGAGGGAGGAGAATGTGGTATCTATCAGATTTGTATGAGTGGAAAAAAATAAATAAAAATTAAAAAAAGAAGAGCCTGCAAAGAACAGGAAAGAACGAACATAAGGGTAGAAGAGGGATGAGTAGCAAAGGAAAGGGAGTGGGAATAAATTGAGAGAGGGTATGGAATGTCATTGCAGCACATTGTATGCGAGTATGAAATTGTCAAAAACAAAGATGTATTACAATGTTTAAAAAAATAAAGTGTTTTAACTTTCCATCACCATATCAAAATACTTGAGATAGTTAAGTTAAAAAAGAACTTATTTTGTTGTACAGTATTATTCCAGCCTGGTATCAATTCTCTACCATTTGGAGCTTTGTGTACTGTACAACAAAGCCATTATGAACCTGGGAGAACTCAGAAACAGAAAGGGCAAGGGTTCTTCCCACATCTTCTTTAGGGCATACCCCTAATACACTAAGGATGTCCCATCAAGTCCATGGATTAGAAGATCCTTAATCTCCCAATAGTACCACTCTGTGTCTAAAAACTATAGCAAAAGCACTATAATTCTAGACTTTTTTTTTTGGCAAGTGGGGGTATTGGTTTAATAAGTAACTGACAAGCTGTCTTCATGAGGGGCCATATCATAGTCAGATACAGCTGTAAACCTGACATTTGAGGATTTGAACTCTGGGCAAATTTGTAAAGAATTAATAGTTCAGTTGAGCCTCAAGAGGGCCAGTCCATAATGGATGGGACTAGTCTCCAGGTAGGTAAACTGATTGAGAAAGGTGACAACCTTCTGTATACTTGACCAGACATATGGTGAGAAAGAATTTCCCTCTCTCAGTTGCTATGTAGATATAGTGTGGTCAGTTTCTTCTAACCATGGTGTTGGTGTGCACTCTTCTGCCAAGTTGGAAAAGAAACTGTAACTGGATTATTGTAAGAAAGAATAAACCCCTTGTTTCAATAAGTTGTTTTTGTCATGCATTTATCAGCAACAATTCAATCAAGCTGTCACAGTTTAGATAATTGATTTTCCCACGGGGTGACTATGTGTGTGCATCTTTGCAGTTTTTGATGCTGGCTATACTTCTTTCTTTAGCTCTTCTCATAGGCATGATATGATAATGCACAGTGGCTTTAACTAGTATCTTCTGTGGGCTGGTGTCTTAAGCATTATATCCTAATTTTCCATTTGTTTATATTCCTCAAAGGAAAAAATAAAACTCTCCTTTCCTGCCACTCATTTCATAATTAAAGTTTTTAAATGCTATGGAATTAGAAAGAAAACATGCATTCTGAACTGAAATCCTTTTTCAAATATACTCTGAAAATATTTTTTCTCTCTAGACTTTTTTTTCATCCTCTTACAATGTAGTACTACGAAGCACAGTTCTGCATTTAAGTGAAGTTCAATTTAGTGCGAGTGCCACTGTGTCAAGTCTGAGCACTAAAGCTTTATGTCCCGGAGGTTTCAAGGTGTTTTTTTTTTCAGTATTCAAGTTTAATGTTTCTTTGGAGCTATTCACTGCACAAGATATGAAATTCAGAGTGCTGTGTCAGAAACAGACTGGTATGTTTTTCTTTTTTTTCATGATTATTTTTACTTTTATTTATATTTATTTATATTTTATTTATATTTTTGAAAGCGTCCAAAGTTTCCAATGGCACTTCCCTCCCTCCTTTCCTTTCTTCCTTCCTTCCTTTAACCTCTTTCTCTTATTTAAAAATCTTAACTGTGTCTATTACAAATATCTCAGTTAATTTAGATAATCAATGGGTTTTAGTAGGATTTGTTCTTTAATTTTAGAGTTTATGTCTAGATTTGAAGAAAATACTTATATACCTGATTGACCCAATTGAAAATTTTCTTTAAATGTTAGTTCTTTGTTGGTTTTAACAACAACTAAAAAAAAAACCCAAATTACTCTTGTAGTATAGTAGTGAAGATACATGCACGTAAACTCACTGAATGAAGCCTCTGTGTATCTGGCTTTCCTTTATAAGGCACATATCACTGGAATATACTTTCTTTTTTTTTTAGCTCTTCATAATATTTTTATTATACATTTTTATTATTATTATTTCAGCTCATACAAACTTAATAGGTACACCAGTTCCCTCCCTCCCTCCTCTTCCCCCCAAACCCAATGCACCCCTCCCCTAACCCCTCCCCATCCCCCAGTGCCTCCCGCCCCAAATCCCAGAGAGTCCTTTCTTGTGCATGCCTGACTCTCCTCTGGGCCCTCCTCTCCGATGACATACAAGGACCCAGTGGCATTTCCCTGAACACTTTCCCGTGTTCCCCTTAAGCATAGGAACACTATTGTGGCTGCCAATCCCTTGCCTCCAAGGATCTTGGTGCGTTTAGCAGATGCTAGACTTTGTGAGGTCAGTAGTGTGTTGGACATTGCTTTGGTCCTAACTTGTGTGGAGTATCTTGCAAATAACTGCTCCTCCCATCCTTTTGCTTTTACAATCTTACCACCCCCTCTTCCGTAAATGTCCCTGAGCTTCAGGATGGGGAGAGATTAGTCTGGCCTAGTTCTAGGTGGTTGATATAGAGTCTCTGAAGTTCTGGATTGTGGTTTGTTAATTTTCTTTTGCAATTTTGCTGCTCCTGCAATGCCCTTCACTCCATCCTGATGGGCACTGTATGTCACCACCTGGTTCTGGGTTGAAGATAACTTGTCTTGTAGCTCAGTTTTAAACTCTGCTTGAGTCTGTTTTAACTGCTCTATGCCAGTTTTTGTTTCTTGCACTGTTTTTCTCAACTCCTCCAAGTGTCTGTTGTGTTCCTCTTCAAAGTGATTGATTTGATTATTTGATTCCTCCCGGATTTCCTGTTTCATAGTATTAAACATGGTAATGATCATATTTTGATGGTCATTATCCTGGGTCAGGCTTTCTTGGCCATTTTCCATGGGTTTGTTCTGGTTGGAGTCTAACATTATGGGATTAATTCCTTCAGTGGGAGATTTGTTTACTTGAGTGTTGTTTCTCATGGATTTGCACTTTGATTTTGGCATTGTCATTTTAACTCTTAAGATCTTCTTTCAATTTCTGTGCGTTTTTCACTAAACTGAATTATTTGGCCTGGGGTTCTGGGGGTGGGCAGGGACGGAGCTTACCTAGGTCAAGGCGAGTCCAGGCTGGATCGCGTGCGTCCCTGACGGTGGAGTGGGGGAAGGGAGGATGGGGCATCGGCAGGGCGCTATTTAACCTGGGGGAACTGGGGCGGCCCGGGCACAGAGGGGTGTCCTCCTTCCATGCCCTGCACAGCTCTGGTGGGATGGTGGGAGGAGCTGGGTCCCTTGGGCTGCCTGGGGTTCTGGGGGTGGGCGGGGGCTGAGCTTACCTACTAACAATAATTCACAAGGTATGGCATCTACCTTGGCAACAATTTGCTAGACACTCCTTATTTCCTACATAGTACTGGACAGGGCAAACCCAGTTTATTTTTTTCCAATCTTATTTCTAATGTTAATTCTCAAATCACATATTGCACAATAAGTGTATCTAAGACTATGTCTATATCTCTATATATCTACATCTACATTTATATTGATATCATGTTTCTAACTTTATCATCAATAGTCTTACTATTTATCATCTATCATCTATTTTACATCTTATCTATCTATCTATCTATCTTCTTATCTGTCATCTATCATTTGTTAGTCACAGACAGGACATTTTTGAAAATTTCATTTTAGTCAAGCATAGACAATTCTCAGAAATTAAGAAACTTGTTTTCTTGATTCTCACCCTTGCTCTGTCTATCTCAAAACTGGCTGGTCACAATTGTTGATCACCAGATTTTTTTTTCACCACATACCAAATTTCCTTAACAACAACTGGTCCTGGGACCTGGTTTCCTCCTCTCCTTTTCATCCTTCTCTCTTCTTCTGCAATCCATAAGAGGGTATCTTATCTCTGCCATGTGGGCCTCAAACTTTTTCAGACTACTACCACGCTGTGTCTATGTGTCATTAATTATTTTCTATAATCTCTTTCCTGTTTTTCCTTTAACTACGCAGCTTATAAGCAGAGACCAGAGCTCCTGGTTCTTCAATGAAGACCCTCCCTTTGCAGATTTTTTTCCTTCAGTAAACAAATAAATGAAAGAAAAACTTGTTGGGGCTGAAAAGTTGGTTCAGTAGGTAAGGCTGCTTGCAAACCTGGTAATATGAGCTCAAGCCCCACAAACCCCATGGTGGAATGAGAGAACTGTCTTTTGAAAGCTGTCCTCTGACTTCCATCCATGTGTCATGATATGCATGTGTACTGGCACTTTAGTGAACAAATAACTTTTAAAAATCTTTGTTGTTCAACCCCTCATTTCTATCCTTTCACCTTCTGGACTTTGTGCATCCATGCTATAGAATTGATATGAAGGGTTAAAGAAGCAGAGAGGCCAAAACTGGGAAACTGAGAAAAACATAAAGGAGCAATGAGTGTGTGGGATGGGAAAGCAACCATCTGAAGGTCTGTTGCTTCAGAGTCAGGATTTTGTTGGGTAAGATTGAGAAAAGCAATAGTGTTGAGTCCAGCTGCAGATGGGCATACAGGTGAACAGAAGATTGAGCAGATAGTGATTTCAGTAGATCATGTGAATGGCAGGAACCAAATGGAGTAGAAATACCAGGATAGAAAGGAGTTCTGTACCTTTTAGTTTATGTCACATACGGGTTGATCCCATGTCCATTTGTGCTAGATATTTACCATTTTATGGATACAAGTGAAGGAGTTACACGTTTTTCTTGGTCTAGTATGTCTTATATAGTTTTTTGGGTTTGCTTTTCTTCATATTTTAATATAACCATGTGTTTCCACACATCCAGTAAGTTTATAAGGTAGTATCATTCCTACTTTCAGGAATAAGACATCTCTTAGTCTGAACTACCATGGGAGGTATTGGACAGATGGAACCATTCATATGTCCATCCAGGTACAGAACTATTCTCCATCCTCACAGTAGAGTCAAAAGCTGATTGCAAAACACAGTCTTTCAGGGAAAGGCATAGTGTGGAAAAAAACACTGTTTTATGCAATATATACAGGTTAGTATATAGCAACTACTACTTAGGACAGGGCACAGTTTGATCTCAATATGTGCAGATCTACAAACTTTTGTACCTTTGTCTAAAATCAATGGGCCATATATGTCTATTACTGGCTTTCATATTTTATTCTAATCTTTAATGTGATTGTCTTTCCAAATTGTTCATAGTTATGGCTATGTAGCCAATTACAAGAGGGACACCTCTGAATTTGTTATTTAGTTTTTTCATTTTTATGAAGTTAGGGATTGAACATATTTGAATTATTTAATTAATTTGGTGTTTATGACATTGGGTATTGAATCCAGGATCTTCTGCAGGGTAGGAAAGTATTAGACCTTATTTTTTTATTTTGGGGGCAAATTATAGGAGACTTACTTTCTGTTGATGACACTGGATAGTGTGACTTCTCTCAAGGGGGAAAACTAACCAGTGAGCACCAGCTCATCTTGCTTCACTCTTCACTGGGACTTACAGCAGAAATGTAGTCAAGAAGAATCCCTGGGCCTACTCATTGAGGATTCCCTCAAATTACAAAAGGAACCTTTCTGTCCTAGAGTTGGACCCAGACCCTGGAGGAATCCATGCTCCTCAGGTAAGTGCCCTAGACCACACCCCAGGTCCAGGATATCTGCATGCTCCTCTAGTAGCCAGCCTGGAAATCTGGTCTGGGAAGGTCTCTAGGTCACACCCCAGGCCCCAGGTCATCTGTGCACCCCACTAGCCTCTCTGTCTTTCTGCCCTGGAACTGGACGCAAACCCCAGGGGACTTCATGCTCCTCAGAATTCAACAGAGTACAGAGAAAACCCAAGCAAAGGGTTAGGTGACAAATACCATTCATTTGAGGTCTTCTAAAATCATCCCATCATACAGGAGAGAATCTTCAAATCCAGCTCTAACATAAGTAAACCCTTTGTACCATCGTGTTCCTCTCAATTGTTAGTCATTGTAGTTTAACATTTCCATATAGCCACCCCAAAACCCATACAACTTTAGGGACTTCACCATGTCACCAAGGAAGTAAACCTAAAAAGTGCACTACCATACTAATCTTCAATTCCTGCCTACTAAACCCACCTTAATTGATGTACTAACAGTCCAATGGCCTCATCTAGGAAATAACACCAACACCAGACAGGTATACTCAACTCCATGGCAAACATTAGCAATAACTGCTCAAGTGTAGTAATACTGTCTAATTCAGTTCAGCCCAAAACACACAAAAACAAAAAGAACATAAGAGATAAAACAAAATTTCCCATGTCACAATGCAAATCCATGAGAAACAAAAAACATAAAAACAAATATCCTACAAAAAGAATCAACCCCATAATGGTGAAATCCAAACTTACAAAAATTAGCTAAGAAAGTCATACCTAAGATAAATATTTTTCAAAGTCTAATCTTTACGATGATCAAAGCAATGAAAGAGGAAATACAGGAGGAGTCAAATAACCACATTAACCAGTTTGAACGGGAATACAACAGGCACTTGGAAGAGATGAGAAAAGCAGTTGAAGAAGCAAAAATAGGCACAGAACAGTTAAAACAATCTCAAGCAGAGTTTAAAATTGAACTAAAAGACAAGCTATCTTCGACCCAGAACTGAACAGAGAGCTTCATCAGCAGAACAAATGAAGCAGAAAATAGAATATCAGATCTTGAAGAGAAAGTAAAACAACTTACTAGTTCAATCAAAGAGGTTGTTAAAGCCAAAAATATACTTGAGAGGAATATTCAAGAGTTATGGGACACCTTGAAGAAGCCTAACATTCACATTCATGGAATACCTGAACAAAAATCCCAAAATCCCATGCCCAAGGAAAATTTTCAAAACTAATTTGGAAAACTTCCCCAACTAAGGAAAGAGAAGCCCATTCTTTTTTTTTTAATTTTTTATTTCTACTGATACAACTTTGACAGGTACACTGGCTCCCTCCATCCCTCCATCCAAACTCCACTGCCCTATGCCCCCCTTCCCCTTCCCCCTCCCTCCCTATCCCTCAGTGCCTCCTCCTCCAATCCCCGGAGCATCCTTTAATATGCATGCCAGACTCTCCTCTGGGTCCTCCTCTCTGATGAGGTGCAAGGACCCAGTGACATTTCCCAGAACCCTTTCCTGTGTTCCCCTTAAGCATAGGAACACTACTGTGGCTGTCAATTCCTTCCCTCCAAGGATCTTAGTGGAGAGGCCCATTCTTATACAAAAGGCATTCCACACCCCAAACAGACATGACCACAAATAGGAACTCAGCAGAGTGAATAATAGTCAAAACACTACATATACAAGACAAAGAGAATGTGCTGAGAGCTTTAAGAGAAAAAAAAAAACAACAAGTCAATATTAAAGATAAAACTGTTAAAATAACAATGACTTTTTCAATGGAAATAGTAAAAGCCAGAGAGCTTGGAGAGGAGGACTTAAAGTATTGAATGAGCAGAAATGTCAACCTAGGCTGATATACCTATCAAAGTTATCAGTCATGATCAAGAGTGAAAGAAAAATTTTGCACCATAAAGACAACTTGAAGGTTTACATGACCACCAAACCAGGCCTTCAAAAAATGCTAAAAAACTTACTCAAGCTTGAAGAAAAGAACAAACATATCCAGGAGGACAAAAGGGAAGTATAATATCACTACAACCTACAAGCTAAAACACAAAAAAATGTCAGGAATTAAAAGTAAGTTTCTCCATTATAACACTAAATGTCAATGTGATTAACTCACCAATCAAAAGACACAAGTTACAAACATGGATTAAAAATCAAAACCCATCCATCTTCTACCTTCAGGAAACACATCTCACCATAAAAGATAGGTATGTTCTAAAAGTAAAAGGCTGGTCAAAAATTCTTTATGCTAATGGAACCAGAAAACAATCACGGGTAGCATTATGCTAACTGACAAAGTGGACTTTAAACCAAATAAAATCATAAGAGATAAAGAAGGATACTACATTTTGGTCACAGGAACAATTCACAAGGGAGACTTCACAATACTGAATATATATGCACCTAATATGGGCTCCTCCACATTCATTAAGAAAATGTTACATCATCTGAAATAAGAAATCAATCCAAAAATGGTAATACTTGGAGATTTCAATACTTCACTCTCAACATGGGATAGAACAACAAGCCAAAAAGTCAACAGAGACACATTGGAACTAAATCAAACCTTACAGGTCTCTATTGAACCTTCCATCCAAGCATCAAAGAATACACATTTTTCTCAGCAGACCACAGAACTTTCTCCAAAATAGATCACATGTTGGGTCACAAAATGAATCTCCACATATACAGGAAAGTTGAAATTGCAGCCTGTACCCTGTCAGACCAACATGGTCTAAAGCTTGACATCCATAAACCAACAAATAACAGAAAAGGCATTAAGTCCTGGAAAATAAACACTATGATGCTGAATGATAAATGAGTTCAGAAATAAATCAAAAAAAATTCGAGATTTGATAGTAGTGAAAAATAATGAAAATATAACATATCAAAATCTCTGGGACACAATGAAAGCTGTCCTAAGAAGTAAATTTATAGCTCTTAATTCCTATATCAAAAAATGTCCTGGGCCAGATAGATTCAGCACAGAATTCTACCACACATTTAAAGAGTTAATAACACCAATACTCCTTAAACTGTTCCATCAAATAGCAAAGGAAGGAACACTATCAAATTCCTTCTATGAAGCTAATATCGTCTTAATCCCAAAAACTAATAAAGATTCACTTAAAAAAAGAAAACTATAGGCCAATCTCTCTGATGAACACAGATGCAAAGATTCTCAACAAAGTCTTAGCAAATCAGATTCAAAAACATATCAAAAAGATCATTCATGGGGACCAAGTAGGCTTCATCCCCGGCACACAAGGTTGGTTCAACATACGCAAATCAATAAATGTAATTCATCATGTAAACCAGCCCAAAGTCCAAGACCACATGATACTCTTGATAGATGCAGAAAAAGCCTTTGACAAAATCCAACAGCCTTTTATGATCAAAACGCTAGAGTCTGTAGGAATGAAAGGAACCTTTATCAATATAATAAAAGCTGTATACAACAAGCCCACAGCAAGGATTATGCTCAATGGGGAACAATTGGAAGCATTCCCACTTCATTCAGGAACTAGACAAGGCTGTCCACTATCACCCCTTCTATTCAATATTGTACTTGAAGTCTTAGCTGAAGCCATAAGACAAGAAAGATACGTAAGAGGGATTCAAATCGGCAAGGAAGAAGTCAAGCTATCCCTATTTGCAGATGACATGATCTTATACCTGAGTGATCCCAAAAACTCCACCAGGAAGCTCCTGGAACTAATTGAGAAGTTCAGCAGGGTGGCAGGATACAAAATAAATGTGCAAAAATCAGAGGCCTTCCTATATGCCCAGAATGAAAGAAGTGAAAAAGCTTTGAGAAAAACAATCCCATTTACTATAGCCCCTAAAAAAATGAAATACCTTGGTATAAACCTAACCAAGGAGGTAAAAGACCTTTACAATGAAAACTTTAAAACCCTCAAGAAAGAAATTGCAGAAGACACTAGAAGGTGGAAAGACCTCCCATGTTCCTGGATTGGCAGAATCAACATTGTAAAAATGACCATCCTACCAAAGGCAATATACAAATTCAATGCTATACCAATTAAAATCCCAAAGCAATTCTTTAAAGAAGTTGACCAAACACTCTCACAATTCATATGGCGGCACAAAAGACCCAGGATAGCAAAGACAATCCTGAGTAACAAAAACACTGCTGGAGGTATTACCATACCAAACCTTAGTCTATACTACAAATCCATAGTTATAAAAACTGCCTGGTACTGGCTCCAAAATAGACACACAGATTAATGGGTAAGGGTTGAAGACCCAGATATAAACCCACAAAAATACAGCCATTTGATCTTTGACAAAGGGGCCCAAAGAATCCAATGGAAAAAGAACAGCATCTTCAACAAATGGTGCTGGCAAAACTGGATGTCCACATGCAGAAGATTAAAGCTGGACCCATACTTGTCACCATGTACAAAACTTAATTCCAAATGGATCAAGGACCTTGATTTAAGGCCAGAGACTTTAAAAACCATAGTTGAAAGGATGGAGAACTCCCTCAAGCTGCTTGGGCTAGGCCAACATTTCCTAAACAGACATCCAATGGCACAGTCACTGCTACTAACTCTCAACAGTTGGGATCTTGTGAAATTAAAGAGCTTCTGTTCAGATAAAGAGATTGTCACACGAGCTCAAAGGCAACCCACAGAATGGGAGAAAATCTTTACTAACCACATATCTGACAGAGCTCTACTGTCCAGAGTGCACAAAGAACTTAGAAAACTAAACTCCAAGGAAAACAATGGCCCAATTAAAAAATGGGCCCTGGAACTTAAAAGAAACTTTACCAGGGATGAAATTAAAATGTCTAACAAATATCTTAAAAAATGCTCCACTTCCTTAGCCATCAGGGAAATGCAAATCAAAACTTCCCTGAGATATCATCTCACCCCGGTCAGGATGGCAAAAATCCACAATGCAAACAACGACAAATGCTGGAGAGGATGTGGAGAGAGGGGAACTCTCCTACATTGCTGGTGGGAATGCAGGCTCATACAGCCACTCTGGCGAGCCGTCTGGAGATTCTTAAAGAAATTAAAAGATTGAAATGCCATATGACCCTGCTATCCCACTTTTGGGAATAACCCCCCATGCAGCAGAGGTTCGCCTCGATAGCACAAGCTCGACCATGTTCATAGAAGCACTGTTTACAACAGCAAAGTCATGGAATCAACCTAAATATCCAACAGTTGATGAGTGGATAAGGAAACTGTGGTACATCTATACAATGGAGTACCACTCAGCCATCAAAAAATGATGAATTACTGGAATTTGCTGGGAAATGGATGTCATTAGAAACAATTATATTAAGTGAAGTATCCCAAACCCAGAAAATTAAGCGCCGTATGTACTACCTAATAGGTGGCTCCTAGTACCAAACTCACCCAGCCCACATTGAGACACTCAAAAGTAAACCTATGTAACACAGTAATTGCAAGGATTATGAACAAGAGAGATGGGGTAGGAGGGCCACACCAGAAACAAGGAGAGAGGGGACCATGTTACAGCAGAGAAAATAGGCCTCCATCAGGGTCTGCAAGTAAATAATGAGAAACCTGGTTAAGTTCACAGACGTTCTTTCCTGATCTCACCAGAAGGGGAGGGCATATAGTCTAGCAGATAAAAAGTAATCATTTTGCAAATGGGTGATGGACCCCTCCTTCACTGAGGTTTCCTACTTTTATTACATCTACCCTTGAATGTTTAACAGCTTTTTGTCTCTGGCCAATACAGTGCCCAGCAGAATGGAGTGAAGGGCATTGCAGGAGCAGCAAAACTGCAAAAGAAAATCAACAAACCACAATCCAGAACTTCAGAGACTCTATATCAATCACATAGAACTAGGCCTGCCTAATCTCTCCCCATCCTGGAGCTCAGGGACATTTGCAGAAGAGGGGGCAGTAAGATTTTAAGAGCAAAAGGATGGGAGGAACAATGATTTGCAAGATTCTCAACAATAGTTGGGGCCAAAGCAATCATAATGGGACTTTGCATGCCCTGCGCAATGTCTAGCACACTGTTGCCCTCATAAAGTCTAGCATCTGTTAAGGGCACCGAGACCCCTGGAGGCAAGGGATTGACAGCCATAGTAGTGATCTTATGCTTAAGGGGAACAAGAGAAAGGACTTATGGAAATGCCACTGGCTCCTTATATGTCATCGGAGAGGAGGACCCAGTGGAGAGTCAGGTGTACACAATAAAGGACTCTCTGGGAATTGGGGGGGAGGCACTGGGGGAAGGGGAGGGGGAGGAGGGGGGAGGGAGGGAACTGGTAAAAATTTTTAAAAATGTATAATTACATTTTTAATAAAAAATATATTTATTATAAAAAATTTAAATGCAGTTTAAAATTTTAGAGATACAAGAGCAACTCAATCTCAAAAGCAGTAAACAAGAGAAGAAGATCAGCAAAATCAGAGGAGAAATATCCAAAATTGAGATAAGGAAAATGATACAAGGAACCTTTGAAAAAAATCAATAGATTGATACACACTTAGCTAAATTAACCAAAATCAAGAGAGACCATACCCAAGTTAACAAAATTAAAAGTGAAAATGGAGTTATCACGATTGAAACCTAAGAAATTCAGAGAATAATAAGGTCATATTTCAAAAACTTATACTCCATGAAATTTGATAACACAAAAGAAATGGATGAATTCCTGAGTAAGCACAACTTACTTAAATTGAATCAGGAAGTTTTTAATTATTTAAATAGTCCTATAATATTTGAGGAAATTGATGAAGTAATCTCAATTTTTCCCACCAAAAAATGTTCTGGACCAGAGGGATTCAGCACATAATTCTACCAGATATTTAAAGAACAACCAACACCAATACTCCTTAAACTGTTCCATAAAATAGTGAAGGAAGTAACACTTCCAAATTCTTTCTATGAACCTAATATTATACTAACACCAAAACATAATGAAGATACACTTATAAAAGAAAATACAGGCGAATCACTTTGATGGCCACAGATGAAAAGATTCTCAACAAAATCTTAGCAAATCAGATAAAACCATATCAGGAATGTGATGAAGTAGGCTTTATCTCATGTACACATTTGGTTCAATGTATGCAAATCAATAAATGTAATCCATCACATAAACCAATCCAAAGTCCAAGACCACATGATATTCTCCACAGACACAGAAAAATCTTTTGACAAGATCCAACATCTTTTTATAATCAAAACCGTGCTTTGATCAGGAATTAGACAATTCTGTCCACTCTCACTACTTCTATTCAATACTGTACTTGATGTCTTAGCTAGAGCCATAAGACAAGAGAGGAAGATAAAAGCAATTCAAATTAGAAAGGAAGAAGTCACGATATCTCTATTTGCAGATGACATGATCATATACCTGAGTGATCCTAAAAACTCCACCAGGAAACCTGGAATTAATATGTAAGTTTAGTAGAGTGGCAGATGCAAAAATTAGTAGCCTGCCTATACATCAAAGATGAAAAAAGTGTCAAAGTCTTAAAAGAAACAATCCCATTTACTATACCCCTAAAAAATGAAATACCTTGGTAAAAATCTAACCAAAGAAGTGAGAGACCTTTATAATGAAAACTTTAAAACCCTAAAGAAAGAAGTTACAGAAGACACCAGAAGGTGGAAAGACTTCCCATGTTCCTGGATCAGCAGATCAACATCATAAAAATGACCATCATACCAAAAGCAATGTGTAGATTCAACTCAATACCAATCAAGATCCCAAAGCAGTTCTTTAAAGAAATTGACTAATCTCAAAATTCATGTGGAAGCACCAAAGGCCTAAACAATAGCGAAAACAATCCTGAGCAACAAAAATGCTGTTGGAGCTATCACCATATCAAACCTTAATCTATACTTCAAATCCATATTACTGAAAACAGCCGGGTACTGGCTCCAAAATAGACATGTAGGTAAACAGATAAAGGTTGAAGACCCAGATATAAGCTCACGAAATTACAGCCATTTGATCATTGACAATGTGGCCCAAATAAATTCAATAGAAAAAGAACAGCATCTTCAACAAATGATGCTGGCAAAACTGAGTATTCGTATGCCGAAGATTAAAACTAGACCATATACTAAGACTAGACAAACTTGTCACCATATACAAAAAGTAATTCCAAATGGATCAAGTACCTTAATATTAGGCCAGAGATTACAAAATTCCTAGTTGAAAGGGTAGGGAACTCCCTTCATCTGATTGGACTAGGCCAACAATTCCTAAATAGAAATCCAATAGCATAGTCACTAGAACCAACACTCAACAAATGGAATCTTATGAAATTAAAGAGCTTCTGTTCAGCTAAAGAGATTGTAAATTGAGCAAAAAGGCAACCCACAGAATGGGAGAAAATCTTCACTACCCACATATCTGATAGAGCTCTCTTATCCAGAGTATACAAAGAACTTAAAAAGCTAAACACTAAGGAGATAAATGGCCAAATGACCCTCATAAGTCCAAAGAAAATTTTCCAGGGATAAAATTGGAATAAAATGTTTCACATCCTTAGCCATCAGGGAAATGGAAAGCAAAAACTACCCCAGTCAGGATGGCAAAAATCCACAATATGAACACCATGAGAAAGGAACTCTCATACATTGCTGGTGGGAATGTAGGCTAATACAACCACTCTGGTGATTAGTATGGCGATTCCTAGAAAAGTTAAAGACTGAAATGCCATATGACCCTGTTATAACACTACTGAGAATAATCCCCCATAATGCAGAAATTCACTATAGTGACATGAGCACAAATCATGCTCATTGCAGCTTTGTTTACAATAGCAAAGTCATGGAATCAACCTAAATGCCCAATAGTTAATGAATGGATAATGAAAATGTGGTACATTTATAAAACAGAATACTACCCAGCCATCAAAAAAGATGAATTAATGATATGGATGGAATTAGAAAAAATTATATTGAGTGAATTATCCCTATGTACTCCCTAATAATTGGATCTTAGTTCCAAACCCATTTGATGACATAGACATATTCAAAGATAATCTCTGTAATACCTACTGTAATGAAAAAGGATTATAAACAGGTAGGAAGGGAAAGGTTGCCCTCAATACAAAGAAAAAGGATATAGGGATCATGCTTCAGTAGAGAAAATATGTCACCCTCAAGTATTACATGTAATTAGTGAGACATCTGGTGAAGCTCACTCTTACTTCTCTTCCTGGTCACTTGTAGCTGAACAGGTTTGATCTCACCAATCAGGAAGGATATAGGGATTGGCAGGTTGAAGGTAATCATCTGGTATATGGGAGACTGGCTCCCCTCCCAACTTCTGTGTCTACTCCTATCTACATTTGAGTCTCCTTTTATATTAAGATCTTCATTTAAAGAGTCTTTTATCTTTGGTTAGGAGGTGACCTTCAGTGCCAATCAGGATGCAGCCAAGTGCGGTGCAGGAAAAGCAGAACTGAAAATAACAACAAACATTATTCTGAACACCAAAGACCCTACATTAATCACTAGGGACCAGACCAGCCAAATCTTTCCCAACCCTAAAGCTCAGGTAACCTTGCAGAATAGGAGGCAGCAAGATTGTAAGAAACTAAAGATGGGAGGACCAACGATATGCAAGATACTCTACAAAGGTTAGTGCTGCAGCAGGCAGAATTAGGCTTTGACTGACCTGCACAATTCCTGACATGTCAATGTCCCCCCAAAGTATAGCATGGATCATAGAGGAGAAGACTCCAGGCAGTAGGATCTTAGGAGCAAGGCATTAAACAGTCATAATAGGGTTCCCATATGTATTAGTCAGGTTCTCTAGAGATGCAGAATCGACACAATGGACATATATAGTCTTTAGTCTAGTTGAAGACTTGGAGGGTTGGAAGGCTAGAGGGTCAAAGAAGAGAAGAAACCAGGTGGTTGGAAAGAAGAATGATTCTTAGCAGAGCTGCAAGAAGCATCTATTCTCTTTGGTGGTTCCTTTTTATATGGCCCAGTACTGGGAGGATCCTATGAACTCTTTGGAGGTTCTGATGGGATCTAGGGCGGGTATAATCCTTTCAGGTGGTCTCAGTTGATCCTTCCAGATGTGGTCTCAGCCCATCTTAGTTAATACCAGGTGTGTCACATTGACACCCAGGCTTAACTATCACACAATACTAATGGGGAGTCCAAGAAGGGATTCCAGGAGGTGCCACTGAGTCCTTATCCCTCACTGGGGTGGAGGACTCAGAAGAAAGTTTGGAATTCACACAAAAGGATGCTCCAGGGGATGGAAGAGAGTAAGGGTGTGACACTGCAAGAAGGGGAGGGCATGTGTTAAAGGAAAGGGAGAAGGGAGAGAGTGCAAGGGAGGACAACTGGGGAGGGGAGGAGGGAGGCAGAGGAGGAGGATACCTATTGAGCTTGTATGATTAGGAAAAAAATAAAATGTTGGAGAAAAAAATACAAAAAGAAATGCTGAGATTGAAGATAGTTTTGGCTCTCCTGTGGCCTCTGTTAACATATAAGAATGAGCTTGTCTAAACCACAGTGGTAGCATTTTGGTAGATTTTATGTGGATCTCACTGATCAACTCAGTAAAAAGCTTTTCAGTTCTGGGTATTGGAATCCAAGGAGAACCTAACACAGGCTACATGCCAGTCCAAAAGGGGACCTCTTAACTGTTCTGAGCCTGCATTCATGCTTCTGTATTTTCTTGAGATTTTTATCGTTTTCATCATGGCATTCCTATGTAGTTTTATCAGCTGCATCCTAAGAATATTTCTTAATTTGGAGTTATTGTGAATGATATTGTGCTTTCAATTTTGATTTCCATCTCTTTGTCTTTAGTGTGTATTTTGCTGTTGCATGTCTTCTTCCATATGCTTACCCCATTACTATCTTTGGACAGAGACCACCTTGACCTCATAGCCAAGGCAACTAATTTCAGTTATAGCTAGGTCCACAATTTTGGAAATGGATCTATGGATACTCTTTGGACGAAAGAAAGCCCACAAGTCCCTCTTGGAGCTTGGGTCACTATTCCTTTCTGCCCTTCCTCAGCTGCAAATGATCTTGGGGGATGCTGGAGTGTACAGTAAGTCATTCCATGAATCAGTTTCCATGAGTTTATTATCCACAATAAAGTGGGACCTTGCAGTGATGCAATTGTTTTAGAGTCATATTCACTTTTATTCTTTTAGTAAGTCCAGTAAATTAATTGAGTATAGCAATTAGCACCATGTTTTTTGTTTGTTTGTTTTGAGGACTTTTAAAATGGTTATTTGAATTTTTATATACAGAATTGTGTCACCTATGGTAGAGTTAAGATAACTCAGGAATTTAATTTAGGGATAGAATGCATGCCTAGAATGTTCAAGTCCCTAGGTTTGACCTGCTGGTGACAATAAGCAGAGATAATCTCATTCCTTTCTGCTTTAATTTGTACTTTCGTTTCTTTGCCTTGTTAATGTGACTATAACCTCTGCCACTCTTTTGAGCAGGAAAAGTGGATTATTTGTCATTTCTCAAACTAGACATTCTCTAACCATTGAAAATAATCCTACTTCAGGTTTCTTGGAAGATATTCTTTCCAAGTCAAAGCTAATTTCAAAATCAAGCTGATTTACTGGTCCTTGAGATTAGCGATGGTGATTTTTGGTGTAAGAAGTTTTCTTTTTCTTCTCTTAAATGACATTATGCCATCCAGACACAGAGTTCAACTTTATGCTGCATCACTCGCTGATTATCAATTAACATTTCTATATGAACATTACATGTCAATAAAATTTTATTAACTAGGCTAGACATGGAGGCACATGCCTGCAAATCCCAGGACTCAGGAGGTAGAGGCAGAAGACCTGAAAGTCAGGTCCTGCCTGTGCTACAATGAGAAAGCCTCCCTCAAACACATGCACAAAAATATTTTTAAAAAGTTATCCAAGTTTTAAAAAGACAGCCTGGAGAACAGATAGTGTAAGATTAACAGTCATTCTTTTCTTAACATACATGGGACTCGGGATATCACAGAGCACGATTGTGAGGTGCTGGAGTGACTTTGAGATAGAATCCCATATCCCATAAAATTGCAAGCAAATATAAGAACAAATGTTAACTTCCAGAGATTGTCAAGAACGCACAAATTTTACTATCAGACTTTCCTGTGAACAAGAGCAGAAAAATATTTGAACAAGGAGGAAGAAAATGAATGACCAGAGAGAAAGACATTTTGCCTAGTTGAGGTATTTTTCAATCTTATACCATAAAAATAACTGTCAGATGACAGAAATGTGCATGAGATTAATAACATGAGGGGTCACAGCAGAGCAACAGGGTGAGCCTGCTGAGAATCATCTAGTTTGGGATCCATAGACATTGACGATTCTTTCCTTCAAGTCTAAATGTTGAAAAGGCAAAGGCAACATGGAAAGAGATTGTGCAGCACCGTACAATCTACTGAAAGTCAGGAAGCACTTGGAAAAGTGAAGTCAGAGGCATATTAAAGCTGTTTCGATTTAATTCCATTCAGTGTTGAAGCAGTCTTCTTCATGCATGTCTCCAATTCTTCCACAGGATTCCATTTTAGGAAAGTCATACCTGCTACAGGCCCCATCACAAGCAGATTTTGCATTATTTTGGACATAAAAGTAGCATTTATCCTTGGATTTGATGTGTTTATGTCTCTAGAAGGAATTGCTGTGTGAATTCCTGAATGTAGTTTTCTTTCCAAATGAATGTTCATGTTCATTGGGGCTTGATTAAAACTACTGAACTTTGAGTTTTAGAAATCAGAAAAGGTTGTCCTTTTGTTTTCCATTTTTCTCTTGGACTGGTGCTGCAGTCACTGCAGAGACTGCACAGTCAGCAGAGGAGAGCTGGCTCCACGAACGCCCAATGCAGTCATAATTAATGACCTGCACTCTTATCTTGCTGAGCACACACAGAAGGAAGTCATATTAATAGCCAAATTAATAACTTCTAGATGAAAATCTGACTGGATTATCATTTTTACAGAGACAACATATGATGACAACACAAGCTCTTTCAGAATCTCTGTTTTTTCCTCCTAAATATTGAGAAAAATGGATTAAACTTAAATAATCAGCCAGAAGGATTGGTAAATACATGTATACACATTGGCCACTTAATGTTGAAATTTGGATATATGTTTTTGTGAAAATTAGTTTATAAATCTGGATCTGTAGGTTCTAATTTTATGAATTAATAGACTTTTTGGTCCACTTTAATGAAGTGTATGTATACGCACATGAGCACATGCCTGTGTGTCAATGTTCATATCTCCTTACAAGGTGGAGAGGAGGTATAAGGTATGAACTTTCTGAATGTGTATGGAATTACATTTTGGTGTTGTATTATTTTGTTGGAGTGAGCATAGTTGTGCACACCTAAAATCACAGATCTTAAATGACTGAGGTAGGATGACACCAAGTATGATACCAGTCTGACCTCACAGTGAAACCCAGTCTTACAAGTTAAATAATAAAGAAATAGTAAATTAAAATAAAGAATAAGGAAAACCAAGATGAACTAGCCTGTGTTTCAGGGGAGGACTTAAGGGAGAGTGGAGATGGCTTCTCATCCTTCCATCTGCAAGAGTACGCTGAGACTGCTCTAAGTGCCTGCTGTTGCACTTGCTGGAGATCCAAGAGAATCACCACTTGACATGCTTACTCTCCTGTCTGCCTTCAGAGGAGCTTGTTCAACATCTCCCTGGTCACCAGAGGCAGCCTCTGCACCTCTATTCACTTACAGTTCCATTGCCTCTGTCCCAGGTGAGTATGTCTGGAAACTGCATCTCTGGGTGGTTCTTTTGAATCAGTGGCAATGATCTGTCCTATGACTTCTGCTTTTAATGCATTCAAGAAAACTCAGCCATTCTCAGATTGTCCAGTCTTTTCCTCTTTTCAGGTAGACCTGAAGTGCCCCAAGTGTCTGCGCCATAAAGGGAAGACCTCCCTTGGTGTGGTGACACCATATGGCTTTCTCTTAACTATTCAGGTTGATATTTCTAACTCATCTTGTATTTGTTTGCTTTCTCTTGTTTTGGTCTTAATAAAGTCAGTTTCTATTAGCTTAGAGTAGCTAGGAAGGTCCTGTAGGACCCATGCTCACCACACAATGCCAGGAACTGACACAAACTCTCACTAATCTCTTGGGAACATAGAGAAACAGCTTAGCTATCACAATTGACCACCAACATAAATGAGCCAACCAGACACAAAAGAACTAAAAACATCCATTTACAGAAACTAAAACTAACCAATAGAACAAGTCACTTTTTCAGGCCTGTCAAGCACTTATAAGCACCTTTTGGGGGATTCCTTGCCTCTCTTGAACCAAGTGTCCAACAGTCCTCCCTTTTCTCTCATGTTGAGGCTTTCTTTAAAATCTCTGCATGTGTCCTGGTTTCAATTTTAACTCCGGGACACAAAAACCCTAAACAGAGGTTCAATTGCAGTCGTGTACATGCAATTGTTACTTACTATTCTCTAACTGAGTCTCATCTTTATAACAATTGTGGTCCAAAGAATTCCACCATGGCTTAATCAACAAGCTATTGTAAGAAACTTTCAAATTTTTCTCTCCAATCCTGTCCTCCTTCCTCATCCCAGCATCACACACATTTCATGGGTCATCACATAATAACTGAAGATACATTGCTGCTCTTCCTCCACAGATGCGAAACACGTCTTCTTGCAACTCTTTCCTTTGTCAGTGCCATCTTTTAAGTGATCCAACCAACTCAAGAGTCAACCTTTATCTTCGACTTCCACCGTCAATTGATACTTGCACTTAGATTCTCAATGTGATATTACATTGCCAAATACTTTCTCCATGTCTGTCTTGGTTCTGTAGTAATATCAACTGCATAAATTAGATTGTATTCTTTCCAGTAAAAATGTTTCCCTACTTGTTCTCAGAGTGACTTCTTTTCACAGGTTCTTCTCTATCTGGTTCTTGCTCATTTTTATCTATCTCTCTCAGTGTGACCTGATGTGGTCCTTGTGTGGGTTAGGTTTCAATTCCTGGAGCAGACATCTGAAAGAAAAGGTGTATTGGGCTAAACAGTTTCAGAGGCTTCAGTTCATAATCAGTTTACCCCATTGCCTGGGACTTCAGATCATGGTGCAGGTCTGTGGCTGACCAAAAGTACAAAGGGCCTAGGTAGGTTTCTGTAATTCTCTTCAAGACCATGCCATCAATAGTGCAAGAAACTCCTATCAGCTCCCACCTTAAAGTAACCCCAATCTGAGATCCAAACATGTTAAAGTGATATTTTACACGTGGGTCTCTGATGCACAGTTAAGGTTAAAATCATAGCATGCCTTAAGCTTCCATGCAATGAAGCCTATTAAGTAGTGACAGTCTGTTTTCTGAAACATTTTGCTGACTTTGCCCCCATCTGGATTGCACCTCTCCTTTGGGGCACCAGCTGCTATTTACTAGATCTTTAAAACTCAGTGGTCAAGCAGAATTTTTGTGAAAAACTTAAGTGGCACTGAGTGAGGAATTGTATTTTATGCCCATAAGCAAAAGACAATAATCCTGTAATCAGGGTCTGCTGGGTCCCTAGCAGTATGCATTTGTAAAATGTATACAATGACAAATAAGGAAACAGTACTCTTAAAGCTTGCTTTCTTTTTCCCTAACTTAGACTTCCAGGGAAACAAATTGGTGGGAGGCTGAGAGTTGCCCTGTGCCCTATTCTCTTGGACACATGACCTGTGGCCCTAATGTGGTTAAAACTGCCTGCATTCCTCAGGCCACCATAAGCAGCTGGTCAGACTTAAGCTTTTCTTGCCAGAGGGGCCTCATTCTTTTCCATCACTACAGAGCCCTCTGTAAACCCAAACCATTCTGGGAAAGAATTATGTGAAGCATGTTTTTCCACTCTGAAAGGCAAAGAACATTCCACAGATTATGAATCTGTCCCTTTATGTAAAACCCATGGAAAATGTTGCCTCCAATGTGGACAAAAGAAAAATACGTAGACAGCTCCTGTGTACTCACTCTTCAACTCCTGCTAAAGGACATTTCCTGAATCCCAGGTTCTGCTACTGGCATTAACCATCATCTAAATGCAGGAAAAGAGAAGCAATGGAGGTTGAATGCTGGCTTCTGGTTACTAACAGTCTTTGTCTAACAATAGAGAGTAGTGTGATAGGAGGTGGTCTAGAGGAAGGAGGATGGTGTGCTTGCTCTAACAAAGAGGTGTCCAGTATACACAGTAGAAAAAAAATCTGGTTGGGTAATAACCCATCATAACCAGTTTCAAGGCATATGTAGAAAGTGCATGTGCAGAATCCACAATATTTTTAGAAAGCAGGTAGAATTCAATTATTCTACAATGTATTTGTAGTCTTTTGCTGTATACTCTGAAGGTAATTCATTATGGGAGAACAAATTTATAGTACCCCTCGGGGTTTTCTCCTTGCCTTTACATTTCAAATTGTATGATCTTCATAGCATATTTAATGCCCTGGTATCAGCTCTTTGCATAGTGGAGATGCTCACAATACTTACTTTATGTAGCTAAGAAGATCCAGAATGAATCACAGGAAGAACTTTCTTAGAACAGCATGTGTTGGGACACTTGACACAAGTATCTCTCAAGAGAGGAGAGATTTATTGTAGTTCTTGGTCTGAGGAGATCTGATCCTTAAAGCAGGGTAAGTGTGGCGGTGGGTAGTTTTGTGGTGGCAATCATGGGACTGTGTTGCAGCTGCCTGTTCACGCTTCAGCAGAGCAGGAAGCAGGAGAGAAGAGAACTCCAGTGCTTACCCAGTAATCTCTTTTCTCCCTTAAAAATTCAGTCTAGAACTTTAGTCTCTGGAATGGTACTGCCCATGTCCAGATAATCTTCTCTGGAAATACCCTCATAGATTTGTCCAAACATGTCTCCTAAATACTTCCATCATAGCTGCATATTATAGACCTGTCATGCTCTGCATGTGAATTGCCATTCCAAGGCTCAAGTGTTTAGTTAATGATTCCCAAGTGGAAGTGCTGTTTGGGAAGGTAATGTGATCTTTAAAAGGTAGAGCCTTGTTTAAGGAAGCAAGTCACTGGCCATGGGTCTTGAGATTTATTAGCCCAGCCCTTCTTCCTCTTTTGCTCTTGCTCTTTTTGGCACCTGATGACTATAAGCCTCCGTAGGCTTCCTTCTTCACATGCTTGCCGTGCCTTTCACCATACATTTCCCTCCATCATGAGCTCAATTATCCCCCTCCTTCTGGAACAGTAAGCCAGTTAAAAAAATCTTTCTCCCATAAGCTGTCTGGGTTAGTTATTTCCCCATAGCAATAGAAGAGTAACTGTTATAGTTTGTAGGTACATGCATGTGTAATTTCTTGTGATGTTGAAGAGTAAATTCAGGGATTTGTATGTGTGAGCAAAGGGGGTCTCTTAGACCTGTACTTCATATATACCTGTATATCATAAACATCAGCTTTATTGCTTTTATCACCCCAAAAGCACTGACAATTTAGTAACATAAACAGGTCTGATTAGAATCATCACTAGATGCTGACACAGAATAACACATCTTTACATAGGGCCAGAGTTTTGGAGCCTGCTATTGTTGTCATGTTGCATTTTCCCTCATAAAAGCGTAACACTTTAAAAAAATGATCTTTTTTTTCCCTATAAGTGGTTTGGTTGTGAATTTATTGGCAATAATGTAGGCAAACTTGGACACCAATTCTAAACAAAACAATAAAAGTGAGATCTACAAAGTTACAAGTTGTATCTTAAATTCTTCAGTGTATTTGGACCAAAAAGCCTTCTGATCTTATTATGAAGTCCAGGGTAGCTAACCTTGAATTTGGGATCCTCCTGCCTCAGCTTTCTTAGGTCTTCCCCAAACTTGGCTGGAAGTATCTAGCACTCAGGAGGTAGAAGCAGGAGGTTCGGTTCAGTATCATCTCTAGCTACATAGCAAGATTGAAGTTAGTTTGAGATACATACACCTTATCTCAAAAATAAAAAGAAATGTGCTTTAAAATCTTAGAAGGATTCAGACTTTTCTAGCAACTAAGTCCTGTTCTTCGAATATAAGAACAGGTAAATAATTTAATATTTGCCAGTATATGATTGGAAATCACATACTAGTAAAGTTTTATCCTTTTGTGAGGAATATACAGCTGTGCATAGGAGCATGTGACCTGGAGTGAGCATGTGGGTGGCTCCTAAGGCTCACAGGCACGCTGGAGGGTTAAGGTGGACCGAAGTGAACTAGGGAGATCCACATTCTCATCCAACAATAAAATGATCCTTTTAGTTGAACCAGCTTCTATCACCAACTGTAATCACTTGTGATAATTGCTGAGCATCTCTTTTCCTGTAGGACTAACCACCAGGAAACTCAGGACATGTGAACCAGCTGGTGATCTCTAACTTTAATTATTCTCAGCAAAGCAGTAGTTGCCCTAGCCAGCTTCAGTTCTGCGCTTCACAGGGTGGTATATGGCCAGACGTGAAAGATGAGATCTGTAGTCCTGTTTGTGCTTTGAACTGGCTGATAAGGAAATAAACTATCTATTCACCTCTGGACACCAGCATTCAGAAAGTTCAGAATATGTGTTTTCTAGGCCAGCCTATGCTACACAGGAAGACTTTGTCAAGAGGAAGAAGAAGAAGAAGGAGCAAGAGGAAGAGGAGAAAATGGAGAAGGGGAAGAAGAAGAAAGCGGAGGAGGAAGAAGAGGAAGAGGAAGAAGAGGAGGAGGAGGAGGAAGGTGGTATAGTAACCTCAAAAGAGAAAAATGATATATTTTTATGTTTAGTGGACATCAGCATGCTAGTTGAAGATTGAGGCTCTGCCGTATCTGTGAAGAGAAGTAAATTCTAAGCAAGCCTGTGGAAGATTATCTAACTGATATGAGAATACCAAGTCTGAGGTGGTGGGACCACTCCCTGGGAAAGTGAATATGGTAGGGTAATCTAGTGCACTAGTTTGGTATACATTGACATAATTTTCTCTGTTGGAATGCAGGAAAAAAAAAAGTATGTCCATTCTCAGCTCTTTTTGTGGATATGACGTGGTCAAATTCCCTCTGCTCCTAACGTTGATATGAATTCTCCTGCCAAGCTGGATTTGAACTATAACTAGAATAAAACCTTAATCCCCTAAGTCATTTAGGGATGAATTTGCCAGAAACATGAAGGAAAATGACAACATCAGAAAAACCTGTAATGTCTCAAATCATGTCCAAGTAATTCTTTCCATAGTACTATTGTTTTCTGAACTTGACTCCTTAAGCTGTTGTCTAGAGAGTTTCTGGTTGAATTTTCTATACCACGAATATTGTGAACAAAGCACACACTGGCCTGGACACTGCTTTCCCTCAATTTGATGCATGTTGGCAGTTCTCATCTCTTCTGGATGACCCAGAACCAGACTTCTTAGGCTGTCTGCTGAGAAGGTTGTGATCCAAAATTGACAGGCTGTTGCTAGATGTGAGAACTCCTGCCATGAAAGCTGTCAATCTTTCCATTTGGCACTTTGTTTGCCGTAAAACCAGGTTTCCATTGACAGTCTTGTCAAACCAGCTTGCTGCTGCATTAGTTACAATCACAGGCAGTTGCATATATTTTTGATTTGAGAAAAATATTTTTACATATGTATAAAGATATAGATAAGAGATATAAGCATAGCCACTATGGTTTCCCAAAACATGCATTTTCTGAATCCTGTTTTAAAAATTTATTAAGGAATTCTGGTAGAACAAGAGAAAAGTCCTTATATAAGCAGAACATAGTTCTGAACCAGACGTGATTTTTAGAGGATAATGGAGACCAACACCACACAGAAATAGAGCTATGCTGAGGAGGCACTTATGCCTCTTTTTTTGCTCAAGGTAGCTCATTTGATGGAACTATTTTCAGAATGCTGTGCTCACCACAGAGGAACTCCAATGAACCAGACAGGAACGTTCCCCCTACATGGCCCTATTCCCTCCCTTTCCTTCACCTCCTTCTAGCCATTAACAACCTTATCTTCTCCATGGAAGGTAGTTGCTTGTCAAAGAAGGGCCTGCTCAGCTCCTGGTCATCCTGCATTTGTACAGGCAGTCCTTTGAAGCTGTGGTAAAAATCTCTGGATGTTTAAACTTAACTCTGGATTCATTTCATTGATTGAAAGCAAAATCAAGCATCATCCAGGGAATTGTGAGAAAAGATACAAGATATGTCCCTCAGGCTAGGGTGTCTCCTTCATTCAATACAAGACTCCCCTGAAGCAGAGCTCCCTTCAGGCACCAGCCTTTGTTAGGCAAGAATAACCCACAGTCAGGGCTCTCCTCAGGCAGGGCTCCCCTCAGGCAAAGCTCTCCTCAGGTAGACCTCCCCGCAGGCGCCAGCTTCCCTTGGGCACAGGCTCCTGTCAGGCAGGATTTCCCTCAGGCACAAGATTCCTTCAGGCAGGGCTCTCCTCAGGCAGGCCTCTCCTCAGCAAACCTCCCATCAGGCATTCTGACAGAGGAGGTTGGAGGTGTTCCTAGTGATGGAGCACTTGTTATCAGGTCTGATGCCCGGGATCTCCAGAATCCACCACCTCCCAACCACAACTCCATACGAGAGCCTGTGGTGACATTTTAAAACCTTCCCCAGCTGTGAAAATAGAGGAACCATAGGTTATATTGACACTGAGTTTTCAAATGATGATGAATATAAACAATTGTTAATAATTTGAAACAATTATTTGAAACAATAATTGCTTTCCTTTGAGTTGTTTTACTTTGGATCAGGAATAGATTTTTTACTGTGAACATGAGAACAAAGTAAGCCTGAATATTTTGAGACTTGCAGAGAACTGCACTTTCCTGTGACCTAGAGATTCCTTAAACACATCTGCCTCAGAAAATTTGGCAACTAATCTTACTGAAAACTTGATTTTATACCTTAAAATTCACCTATTCCTTCTGACCTCAAATGTCTTCACACGAGTATGACCACAGAGAAGGCAGCAAGGCACAACTAAGCACTCCAGGTTGCTCCAGAAGCACTTGGAGTTCCTCCCAGAACTTCTTGATGTTCAATGTACACACCCTAGTTTGAACAAAGTGAGAGCCATTCCAAAGGGGCTCATACAGATCTAGTGAAATCAAACGAGCACATCTTCAGGGAAGAATGAAACCATATGCAAATAAAATCCAAAAAGCACATTCCATCATTAGAGATATGGCATCAGCTTTGCAAAATGTAAGGTCTTTTCTTGACTATCCAATGATGAATGTCTGTGCTGTCAGGGCTACACAAAAACCATAATAGAATAATAGTGGAATAGAATAAGGAGTAGAATTTGCGCTAAGCAAACCCAAAACTCTCTGTGTCCTGAATTCTCTGTATCTCCCTTATCTCCCTTCCTGTCCTACTCATATGCCTGGTACATAAAAATATCCACTAATGTCTCCAAGTACTAGGTCCAGTGTGAGAGGGTACAGCCTTTCTATCACCCTTTCTTCCATATCAATTAGAAGTCTGCTCTACATCATTTTTGGATTTTTAAATAATCAGGTCTGGTGATAACTGAAAAAGTCATGTTCATTATGTTATTACCCACATGTTTTCATGCCAGGCATGTGTAGCATTTCCACAAACACCAAGCAAGGAAGGTATTTTGCAGTGAACATCTGGGTATTCTTTGATTTAATTCAATTCTGACACTATCTACCTAGAGACCATGTCACATCCCAAAGTTGAGATATCAGCTGTCAAGAATAGTACCCCTATAACTTCAGATGCCAACCACAAACCCCAAGCATGCCTCTGGCCTAGAGGATAGAAGCAGGTATTCCCACATCACTCATCAGACTTGGTTGATTTGCTAGGTTTCTTGCAGGACTCAGGAAGTGCATTTACTGATGTATCACCAAGGCTGTCACTAAGGATACAGATGAAGACACACAGGCATCATGGTTTGAATGTGAGTTGTCCCCACAAGCTCATGTACTTGCATCCTTAGCTGGTGTTAATGTTTGGAAAGGTTGTGGCACCTTTAGGAGGTGGAACCATGCTGAAAGAAGGCAATGCTTCAGATTTGGTGGCCCTTCCCAGTTGCCTCTTGGCACTCTTTTGCCTCCATAATGGCTGTAGTGACCTGAATCTTCATATTTCTGGATTCAACCATGCCTTCTGCTATGCAATTCCCACCTGTCATGGTTTGAATGTGAGTTGTCACGTGCAGACCCTTGTGTCTGCCACTTTAGCAGTCATTAATGTTTGGAATGTTGTGACACCTTTAGGATGTGGAGCACTGCATGTCACAGGGTCTGACACTGAGATTGGATAGTACTATCCTGCTTCTGCTTGTAGTCTGTTCTTGCAGTTTCCCTTTGCTTCCTCTGCCTCCATGATGGCTGTAGTGATTTGAACTGCCTCCAGCTTCTGCCACCTATCATGCCTTTGCTGCCATAATGGACTACATCCCCCTTTGGAACCATAATCCAAATAAATCTCTTTCTCTCTTAGGCTATTTGTATTAGGGTTGTCTTATAGCAATAGAAAGAGTAACTTCAATACCACCATAATGGACTATATCTCTTCTCTTTAAGCCAAACAAATCTCCCGTCTCCCTTCAGTTGTGACTGAGTAGCTACAATGACAGATAAGATTCAAGGAACGTGTGGAGTCTCTAGGCCCTTTCCTGGTTTACTACCCTGCATGAGCTCAACTTTCCTCAGACTTCCCAACCCATTGCTTTCATGGCTTCAAAAAGGCATCATTGCATGTGTGTGATTGCATTAAGTCACTGATGTTGAGCATGGGGCAGATAGTCCCAACTCTTTACCCTACCTTGATATTTCCAGCCTCCTTTCTGAATCTTTCAGAGGCTGCCATCCCCCAGTCACCTCATTAATACAGAGAGTCACATTACATTGAATATTCCAAGGATTTTCAAATCCATCTGCCAGGAAGTCAAAGGAAGATTCAGCACAAGGTCACAAGTGTTGCTTATCTGTCAGAAGCTACAAAACTTAAACCTATAACTTCAATTAGAAATGTCACTCTTCCAAGTGTCAAATATTCATTGAACACTTTTAAATAATTATCACTCAGAAGACCAAAGCTTTAAAAGTACTGTGGTATACAAAAACGGTAGTGTTGTAGGTTTTAATCCTGCATATGCTTCATACTTTTTTTTTTCTTAACGTGTTTCTAATTTCCTTTGCCCTGTCTTATTTGAAGCTATTAAGAATGAAAATACAAGCATTCCATATTAAGTTTAATGCATCTTTTGTCTTTTGTACTATTATTTCATCTTAACTGTACTCTTTCTGAGTTATTGTTTTTTCTATTCATTCTTAGCTAGAATTTCTGAATTGGCTTCTGCAATTAACTTATCCCCACATCAGTGTCCCCTTTACTCTGACTTGGAAAGCATCTGTCTCTTCTTTACCCTGACTTGGAAAGCACAGTGTAACACAATACTTTTAAAAATATTTCTTTGAGAGGGAGAGAGATTAGAAAGAAGGAAACAAAGAAAGGTACATGCATGCTGTGGTACATAGTCAGAGATCACAAGATGACTTTCAGAAGCCAATTCTTTTTCTACCATATGGGTTCCATGGATTGAACTTGGATCTCAAGATTTCCATGCAGGCATCTTACCTGCTGAACTATGTTTCCAGTCAAATAGCAACACAATATTAAGATGATTCTCCACAGTCAAATTCAGAATGAAAATATCTTTAGGACACACATTAGTTTTAAGCATGCAAAGAACATGTGGCAGAGTGTCTATACTGTATTAGGTACTATAAGTGATTTTTAGTTTTAAGCATGAAAAGAATTTGTCATTATTTATTAAATAACAATGGTAGAATGTCTGCACTGCATTAGGTACTATAAGTGATTTTTAGGATAAAGGGATGAAATCATTGTTTCTATGCAACTGTTTTCATTTTGTATAAAGAGATTTGAACCCTCATATATTTTGGTGACATGGGAGTCCTGTAGAAAATTCTTTATAGACACTGATGACTGTACATTGTCTTCCCTACCATAATCAGATTCTTATACATGATCACATAATATATTATTTGCAAGAAAAACTTTAAAATGGTCCATTGTAATCTGTAGTAACCAAAGTGAGTATGTACTGGGATTAGAAGGTCAGTCAAGCTCATGGCACCAGTGATAATCTGATAGCTGATCTCCCCTGAAGAAACCTCAGGCATAAATACTGGACTTGGTTGATTTATTCAATTCTGCACTCCGTATATGGCTTCAGGTCATTTCGGTTCACCTTAATAAAAATCTACAGCAAAAAAGAGCTCAGAAATCTTCAGACTCAGGAAGTAGTTTTTTCTTTCTGTTCTTATGTCACTTGAATGTCCTGGTATTTTATGACATTATGACTCTTTTATTCTATCTTCCATCAGGAAACAGTACAGTGAGGAGGGCTTCAGTAGAACAATTGTTTGTGATAATTTGGGTCAAGCAGTAGGAAAAGCAAAGAACAGCAAGGTTCTCCTGGATTGGCATATTTAGGAAGTTAAGACCATCCAGAGTTCTGAAAGGGTAGTTGGAAAGGAGTGTACTGGCTCCTAGCAAGGACACGGGAACTATGCTTCTGACAAGGAAAGTATCCAGTGCCATTCTGGGAGCATGATGTGAGGGAACTGGCTGTATCATGATTCCTTACAGCACTACAAGCCATCCAGACTCCATGAGACAAGGATCTCCATGAAGAAGCCCAGGCTGGGTGCGTAGAAACAGAAATGTAGAGGGGACCAAGAGAACAAAAGCAGACAGTCTAGCGCAGCCAAACACTTTTCCTTTTCAATATCTGGGAGCTCTGCATTTGCATGGAAAGCAAGGGTCCTAATGTGCAAAATTCACCTACTACAAGAGCTGCAGACAGTATCCCTTGGGGAGATACTGTGTATAATCATGCTTATTTGAAACCTAAAACTCCTCATGTCCTAATCGAACACAGTTCTATGGCACACACAGCTTCACAGGGACATTGCAACTTGATGTCACTGGATGTGTTATGTAGTGGAATCATGTCACCAGATCCTCCACATCTATAAATTCAAGAAAGCAAAGTTGAAAGCAATAATTTCTGGTGTGAATTGGGTTATTTGGAGGCAAAATGACACCCTTTGTTTGTAGGAACTCAGACAGAAACAAGAGGTGGTCAAGTTTTTTCCCGGGAAGCAGATTCATTTGTACTTTTATACAAATACAGTTATGGAACACAGACTGCTAGATAGATCTGGTATTTTAACTTTCATGTAACATCTGATAACAGTTTCAATGTTGTAGAAACTTTCCTTAGGAATAAAACATTCTTTCAAAAGTTTTTAAATTTTTAGATTATCTGTTAGACTGGCATATCTGAGTAATGCTCTTTTTCTAATGGGCTTTGTATTGACTATTGTTTTGTCTGGGGCTATGCTTCTATTTCTCTACATTTAAGGCACTATTCGTTGCCTTTACATATATCTAAAGACCTACAGTGACCTATTTGTGTGGAGATATGGCTTAAGAATATTTCTACTTGTGTGGAGATATGGCTTAAGAATTTTTCTACTAAGTTATCATGGGGTGGCCTGTAGAATTTATAGTCAGACCCAATTCCAATGTACATCTAATATATACAGAGACCCTGTTACCTGACTCTTGAATGGTACATTTTTACCTATTTAAAATACATTTTTAGATAAAACACATGTGACAAGAACAAATTTTGCATATCATCTGTCTTGTGTACATATAGCACAAGTTAATGTAAATAATTAAAACTATGAGAATGGGGTCAAAATTGAACGATGAAGTTCATTATCACTATTTGAAAAATTTTGACTTGTCAGTGTTAGTGGAATCTCAGAGTAATTTATCTACACTATGGCTGTATTTAGTATGGCAATAACTCTGACCCCAAAAGGCTACTCAGTCCTAGACATTCATTCTTCATTGTCTCTCCTTGGTTTCCAGCATTACCATATGAGAGAACAATCCCATGTCCCTGAGGGATACTATTTGTAAATCCTTAGTCAGACTTTACAGTCTGCATGGACCTGCTTAAAGTCTTTTTTACATAAATCTTTTACAGAATACTATATCTCAGCATAAACTAGCCAAGGTAGCAGGCCAATGACCTTGAATAGATAATTATCTTGAAAACAAGAAAGGCAATTATTAGAACCAAGAAAAAGCTGTGAAGGAAACATTTCATTTTGAAGTCTTACCTCTGACACTTCAAAAATTTTAATTGTCTAAGTATTATTAGATCATAGACATTCTAATTTCTGTCAGCAATCAGACCATGACTCCTGTAACATTTTTTTTCTTTTTATAAGGCTAGGTCTTACTTATGTTATTACCAACTAAAATTAACCCAATGACATGTATATAAGAATGAAAACAGTCCTGTCCACAGAAGCAAGCCATCCAAATCGGAATCTCATTTATGGTTCTTCGGAGACTGCAGTTTGTCCCTCAAGACGAAGAATGTCTGCACAACAGGAATTCTTCCCAGTTGTCTATAGAATAGATACTTTACATTTTCACATGGCCCTTATTTTAGGTCCAATACTATTTGCAAGTATTTACCCCCCCCCCAAACACACCGCACCATGGACTAGATAGAAGTTTTAATGATGTTCAAGAATGGCTGAGCTAATTGTAGGGAGAAGGAGAGAAAAGAAGAGACTTAGAATAGGAGAAAGGCTGGTTTTATGCCCTCAGGGCTGGGCTGATAGCTGAGAGGGCAGGTCTTAGGGGTGACATCAGTGACCTTTGCTCAGTCCAGGAAGTGTGATCAGATCAGTTTTTGACCTGGCCCTGCTGTCACTAAGGGTCAGGTAAGCCACATGCTCTTCCAAGCACCCACTATTATGGAGCAGTGACCATCAAGTAGAAGCTTTGAGTATGGGGGGATGGCAGGAGTAGGAATCCTATCACTGTTTTCTTATTACTAGGTTCAACCTTACATGCCATTTATTATCATTATTTATTAATCATCATATAAATTATTTCAACATTTTGTGACATACTTGGTCTCCTGGTTTTTTCCTTTCATAATGAAAAAAAAAACAGCCATTCTGTCTTAGGGTAAAGTCTTAACATACAAAAATCTTTCCTTTTATGTACCTTTTATAGCCATTTTATATTTCTTTATCATCAGTCTAACATATACTTTCTTTTACTTTACGTCTTAGTTTTATGTTACCAAGTGGATTTCTTTAAAGAGTTGTCTCCTACCTTTGTCAGGGACTCTATCCATCCTTGTATAACTCTCATATTTTAGAATGAGACAGAGTAACATTAACAAATAACTTTACTAACTTAGAAGAAAGTTGAATCCATATTAGATAATCATAATTATGATTGTTGCTGTAGAAGGGAATATACAAAGAAAAATTTTAAATACTTATAGAAAATAGAAATAAGGAAGTCTTCAGCTAATGGACAGTTACCTACAAAAGAGTAAAAACTCACACCCTCCCCAACAGATTTCCTGGAATTTCCCTCTTCACACAGTTTCCTAGAATGTCATTTGGTCAAAGTTTGACTTTAGGCTTAAGATATGTGAAGTCTGCAGGAAGACCTGTTTGCTGATAAGATTGTAAAATGCTAAGGGCTATCCCCCTTCCCATGTCCATCCACTTGAGCTTGCAGGTCTCCTTTCTTTTCTTTGTTTCCTTTCTCACCTTTGTCTCCTTTTCTGCCTTTTTTGCCTTTAAATACTCTGTGAAATTACAACTCAAGGGTTCACATTCTAAGGACCCAGTACTTGTGTAAGCCCTGGTATACCAGTTTCTTTTCCAAGAAATTTCTTCCCTTGTTCAACTTTTAACTTCTGGTCAGTGGTGAATCTGAACCCACAACAGTTATATATTTATCAAATACTAAATTCCATATTTCCCTTAGAGCCAAATCCACAGATAGACATGAGTTATTTTTTTTTATTTCTTCCACTCATACAAAGTTGATAAGTACCCCATTCCCCTCCTTCCACCCCTTCCTGGATCCCTTTGCTCCCTTCCCCCTTTTCCCCTTCCTCCCCCCCACCTTTCTCCCAATGTTTTCCCTCCCCCCTTCCTGGAGCATTCTTTAGTGTGCATGTCAAATTTCCCGCTGGGTCCCCCTCTCTGATGAGGTGTAAGGACTCAGTAGCATTGCCTAGAGCTCTTTTTTGTGTTCCCCTTTAATATAGAAACACTACTGTGGCTGTTAATCCCTTGCCTTTAAGGATCCTAGTGCCTGTGATCCATGCTAGACTTTGAGGGGTCAATGATATGTTGGTCATTGTGCAGGTCATGCAAGTCTTATTATGATTACTTCAGCCCTAAGTTGTGTGGAGTATCTTGCATATCCTTGCTCCTACTCATCTGTAGGCTCTTACAATCTTACCACACCCTCTTCTGCAAATTTCCCTGAGCTTTAGGATGGGGAGAGATTAGGGTGGCCTGGTTCCAGGTGGCTGATGTAGAGTCTCTGATGTTCTGAACTATGGTTTGTTGATTTTTTATTCAGTTTTGCTGCTCCTACATTGCCCTTGACTCCATCCTAATGGGTATTGGATGTCACTTCCTAGGGAGAGATAAAAGGCTGTTAAAATAGAGTCTTATTATAAGAGTAGATTCAAAGGTAGATAGAATAAGAGTAGGAAACAGCAGTGGGGGGGGGTTAGTCTCCCCTTTCCAAGATGGTTACCTTCTATCTGCCAGATCGTATGCTCTCACTTTCTGGTGAGATCATACCCCATCAGTTGTAAGTGACCAGAAAGGAAAGTCTTTAACCAGATGTCTCATTATTTATTTGCAGTACTTGATGGTGGTTTGTTTTCTCTGCTGTAGCATGATCCCCTCTTTCTTTGTTTCTGGTGGTGCCCACCTTCCCCTTCCCTCCTGTTCATAATCTTGCAATTACTGTAGGTATTACAGAGATTTATCTTTGAGTGTGTCTCTAAGTGGGTTTGGTACTAGGATCCACCTATTATGGAGTATATACAGCACTTAATTTTCTGTGTCTGGGATACTTCACTCAATATAATTTTTTCTAATGCCATTCATTTCCTGACAAATCTCATTAATTCATCATTTTTGATGGCTAAGTAGTATTCCATTGTATAAATGTACCACATTTTCTTATCCATTCATCAACTGTTGGACATTTGGGTTGATTCCATGACTTTGCTATTATAAACAGCCCTGCTATGAACATGGTCATGCTTGTGTTATCAAGGTGAATTTTTGTTGTATGGGGGATTATTCCCAAAAGTAGAATAGCAGGGTCATCTGGCATTTCAATCTTTAACTTTTTAAGAATCACCAGACTGCTCACCAGAGTGGTTGTATAAGCTTGCATTCCCATCAGCAATGTAGGAGAGTTAGTTCCCTTCTCGCCACATCCTCTCCAGAATTTTGTGTTGTTTGTATTGTGGATTTTTGCCATCCTGACCAGGGTGAGATGATATCCCAGGGAAGTTTTGATTTGCATTTTCCTAATGGCTAAGGATGCAGAGATTTTTAAAGATATTTGTTAGACATTTCAATTTCTTCCCTGGTAAAGTTTCTTTTAAATTCCAAGGCCCATTTTTTAATTGGGCCAGTTGTTTCCTAGGCGTTTAGTTTTCTAAATTATTTGTGCACTCTGGATAATAAAGCTCTATCAGATATGTGGCTATTGAAGATTTCTTCCATTCTGTGGGCTTGCCTTTGTGCTGAGTTTACAATCTCTTTATCTGAACAGAAGCTATTTTTCATAAGATCCCATTTGTTGAGTATTGGTTGTATTGACTGTGCTTATTGGATTTCCATTTAGGAATTGTTAGCCTAGTCCAATCAGCTCAAGGGAGTTCCCTACCCTTTCAATTAAGGGTTTTATAGTCTCTGGCCTTATATCAAGGTCCTCAATCCATTTGGCATTAAGTCTGGTACATAGTGACAAATACAGGTCAAGTTTTAATCTTCTACATGTGGACCTCCAGTTTTGCCAGCACCATTTATTGAAGATGCTGTTCTTTATCCATTGGATTTTTGGGCCCTTTTGTCAAAGATCAAATGGCTCCTTTTGTCAAAGATCAAATGGCTGTATTTGTGTGGTCTTATATCTGGGTCATCAGTCCTTATCCATTGATTTGTATGTCTATTTTGGAGCCAGTACTAGGCTGTTTTTATAACTATGAATTTGTAGTATAAACTTAGGTTTGGTATGGTGATACCTCCAGCAATGTTTTTGTTACTCAGGATTGTTTTTGCTATCCTGGGTCTTTTGTGCCTCCATATAAATTTTGAGATTGTTTGGTCAACTTCTTTAAAGAATTGCTTTGGGATTTTGATTGGTATAGCATTGAATCTGTATATTGCCTTTGGTAGGATGGTCATATTTATGATGTTGATTCTGGAAATCCAGGAGCATGGGAGGTCTTTCCACCTTCTAGTGTCTTCTGCAATTTCTTTCTTGAGGGTTTTAAAGTTTTCATTATAAAGGTCTCTAACTTCCTTGTTTAGGTTTATACCAAGGCATTTCATTTTTTTAGGGGCTATAGTAAATGGGATTGTTTCTCCCAGGGCTTTTTCACTTCTTTCATTCTGGGCATATAGGAACTTCACTGATTTTTGCACATTTATTTTGTATCCTACCACCCTGATGAACTTCTGTATTAGTTCCAGAGTTTTTGGGATCACTCAGGTATAAGATCATGTCATCTGCAAATAGAGATAACTTGACATCTTCCTTGGGGATTTGAATCCCTTTTATCTCTCTTTCTTGTCTTATGGCCTCAGCTAAAACTTAAAGTACAATATTGAATAGAAGTGAGAGTGGAACACCTTGTCTACTTCTTGATCAAAGCAGAAATGCTTCAAGTTTTTCCCCATTGAGTGTAATCCTTGCTGTTGGCTTGTTGTATACAGCTTTTATTATATTGATGAAGGTTCCTTTCATTCTAACTGTCTCTAGGGTTTTAATCATAGAAGGCTGTTGGATCTTATCAAAAGCTTTTTCTGCATCTATCGAGAATATCATGTGGTCTTGGATTTTGGACTGGTTTATATGGTGAATTACATTTATTGATTTGCATATGTTGAACCAACCTTGTGTGCCTGGCATAAAGCCTATTTGATTCCCTTGAATGATCTTTTTGATGTTTTTGAATCTGATTTGCTAAGACTTTGTTGAGAATCTTTGCATCTGTGTTCATCAAAGAGATTGGCCTATAGTTTTCTTTTTTCAGTGTATCTTTATTAGGTTTTGGGATTAAGACAATATTAGCTTCATAGAAAGAATTTGGTAGTGTTCCTTCCTTTGCTATTTGATGGAACAGTTTAATGAGTATTGGTGTTATTAGCTACTTGAATGTCTGGTAGTACTCTGTGCTGAATCCATCTGGTCCAGGACATTTTTTGGTGGGAAGATTTGAGATTTCTTCATCGATTTCCTCATATACTATAAGACTGTTTAAATAATTCAAAACTTTCTGATTCAATTTAGGAAAGTTGTGCTTACTTAGGAATTCATCCATTTCTTTTGTGTTGTCAAATTTCACAGAGTATAAGTTTTTGAAAGATGACATTATAATTCTCTGAATTTCTTGGGACCATCCTTTTATTTTTAAGATTTGCCTGTCTTTTATGGTGAGATGTGTTTCCTGAAGGCAGGAGATTGATGGGTTGTGACTTTTAATCCAAGCTTGTGATCTGTGTCTCTTGACTGTGAGTTAATTCCATTACATTTAATGTGATGATGGAGAAATTATTTTTAATTCTAGACATTTTTTATGTTTAGTGGCTTTTGTAAGTGTATTATTTGGCTTTTAGGTTTTGGTGGTATTATACTTCCCTTCTGTCCTGTCCTCTTTTTTTCTTCATGCTCGAGTATCATTTCTAGCAGTTTTTGAAGGCCTGCTTTGGTAGACATGTAAGCATTCAAGTCGTCTTTGTGCTGGAAAACTTTTCTTTCTCCCTCGATCATGACAGATAGTTTTGCTGGGTTGACATTTTTCTCATTCAATACTTGAAGTACGTCTCGCCAAGCCTCTTCTTGCTTTCACTGTTTCCATTGAGAAGTCATTTGTTATTTTAATAGGTTTACCTTTAAAAGTGACTTGTTTTATTTTTCCCTTGAAGCTCTCACACCTTTTCTTTGTCTTGAATATGGAGTGTTTTGACTATTATTTGCTGTGAAGAGTTTCTATTTTGGTTATATCTGTTTGGGGTGCAGAATGCCTCTTGTATTTGGATGGGCCTCTCATTCTTTAGATGAGGGAAGTTTTCATTTATGATAGTTTAAAAAATTTCCTCAGGTGTGATACTTTGAGATTCTTGCTCTGGTATTCCATGAATGTGCATGTTAGGATTCTTCAGAGTGTCCCATAACTCTCGAATATTCCTCTCAAGTATCTTTTTGGCTTTAACAACCTCTGCCATTGAGCTGGTTAATACTTCTACTTTGTCTTCAAAATCTGAAATTCTATTTTCTGCTTCATTAGTTCTGCTGATAAGACTCTCTTTTGAGTTCTAGTATTGAGGATAACTTGTCTTTTAGTTCAGTTTTAAACTTGCCTGAGAGCGTTTTAATTGCTCTATGCCTATTTTTGTTTCTTGAACTGTTTTTCTCAACTCCTCCAGTTTCCAAATGGTTAATGGGGTTATTTAACTCCTCCCGGATTTCCTCTCTCATAGTATTGATCACGGTAATGATCATGCTTTGAAAGTTGTTATCTTGGGCCTGGCTTTCTTTGCTATTTTCTGTGAATTTGTTCTGGTTGAAATCTGTTGCTGTGGGGTTAATTCTTTCAGTAAGAGATTTTTTTGGGGGGAGTGTTGATTCTCATGGTTCTACACTTTGACTTAAGCATTGTTTTGTTTCTTAAGCCCTTTCAGTTTCTATGTGTTTTTGACTGAACTGATTTAGTTGGTATTACTGCTCTCTGGCAGTTATTACTAGTGATTGCCTTGGAGTTGGGTGCGTTTGTCTGTTGTTATTGTTATTTCCTAGATGAGGCTATTAGACTGTTAATACATCAATTAAGTCAGGTTTAGTAGACAGGAGGTGAATATTAGTATGGTATTGCACTTTTACGATTTAGTGCCTTGGTGATATGTGAGGGTGAGTAGTATAGTCCCTGAAGTAGAATATGTTTTGGGGGTGGCTATATGGAAAAGTTAATCTACAGTGATTAATAATTGTGAGGAGCAGGATGATAAAAAGTGGGTTTACTTATCTTTGGGCTGGATGTGAAGAATCTCTCCCATGTGATAGGATGATTTTTGAGGACTTCAGATGTAGGCTTTTGTCTCCTGGAGCTTTGCTTGGGTTTTCTTTGGACTCTGTTGAAATTCTGGGAATCAGGGTGCTGTACCTGGAGCAAGAACGAGTGAACGTGGCTCCAGGATAGGCATTCCTGGTGGGCAGAAGTGGGAGAGGAGCTGAGGGTGATGTGGGCATGCTTCACCTGGGCCTGGGGCATGGCTAATGGTCCACCCAAGTCCAGGGCAGCCTGGGTGCTGCTCAGGCTGGATGGTGGGAGGGTCTGGGAGGAGCAGGTGTCTTGAGGGCTGCTGGGAAGAACCTGGGAAGTAGGGTGCCATCCCTGACCGCAAGCGAAGGAGCATCCCCGGCGGGTGAGTGAGCATTCCAGTTAGGTGGAAGAGGGAGCATGAGTTATTGTTTTAAATACATCATAATATAGTGAAACAGGATTATCTGTAAGGTCCTAAATCTTTCAAACAGATTCTTATCTTGACTTGATGACATAAACTCTGCTTTCAAATGTAGTCAAAATGTAAAATTAAGACAATGCTGATTTTACAAACTAGTCAAGGATCTTTATATGTTACCCTTGGCTTCCAACTGGCCCAGAGAATGGAGATCTAAAAAGATATTAAATTTTATTAACTTTTTATTTGCAATATCTAGCAGAAATTAAATGAGGAAGCTGCATTAAAATTGTTATCTTGTTCTGGGTAAATTGAAATATTTCTTTAGGTAGTGAACTTTATTCCTTTTTCTTTTTTTCCTTTTTTTTAATGAATGAGTGTTTGCTGTTGTTTCTATCATGGACATTTTGATGTCATGGGATAAAAAGTATTACTGTCTATCAGAAATTTCCTTTCTCAGGCATTTTTAAGAGCATTGTACTTTTACTTGAGCTGCTTTGATTCTCCTTGTCCACTTTAAGGAGTCAGGAGGCCAAACCTGACCCACAACAGGAATTTGGATGCTCCTTTGGAGAGTAAAAGCATCAAGTTATAGGTTCCATCTTCAGAATCACCTTCCTGTTATGTCAGCAGAGGGGAAGGGATGGAAAAGAAACCAATCATGTGTTCTCTCACAGCAGTAATTAAGAGTAACTGCTACAGAAATTGGTACCAGAAGTGAGGTACTTCTATGAGATTAAGAACAGCTGTTACCACAACATGAAGCTGTTTGTGAAGCTGAGAGAAATTGGTACCCAGAAATATGACCAATGCTGTGATGTGGCTAGTGTGCCTTTGGAACTATTTGTTGGGAGAAATAATGAGAACTTTGTGACTTTGTGCTGGGAAAGTCTTTGCATCTTGGTGAGGGAACCAAATGGGCCTTTCTTGTGAGAGCTCAGAGGAGAGCCATGTTGTGAGAGATGCAGGCAGTGGAAGCCCAGCTTGTGATGGTCCAGAGGGGAACAGAGACTGTGTTTGCAACTGGATGAGTGACACATGGAGCCATGTGTTGACCAAGAGTTTAGTGAAGTTTTGCCTTTGTCCCGAAAGCTTGTCTGAAGTTAAGCTGGAGTGCTTGGCAGATGAAATTTCAAAGCAATGTAGCCTTGACAATGTGATATGGCTACTTTTTAGTTGTCTTCAGAGTTATGAAAAAGAGCAAAGATTCAGGCAGGAAGAAGCAAAAACTGTAAGATCTGATGATAAAAAATACAATGCCAAACTTAAGGAGTTGAAGGAGGAAACAGCAAAGAACAAAATGTCTGTTAAAGAAATTAGCTCCATTTGTAAATCAAAGCCTGCTCTCAATTTGAATAATAGGAGAGGCCCTAGCTTGAGGACAAGATCCTCAGGAAGGCTCCCACTCATAAGAATGCAAATCCGTTCAGAAGACTGGAGCTAAAAGGTGGAGTTCCAAAGCAAGAGTCAGTTTTTCTCACAAAGCAACTGCCCAGGAGTGAAAGAGATGGTCAACATAGAGAAGCAGAATCAGCTGTGATTCAAAGGGGCCAGTCTTGTCAAAGTCGTGGTTCTGGTTTTAGAGGCATCAGTGATGCAAGAGGGAGGAGATGGTGGAGTCCTCCTCCAAGATTTCAAAAATTGGCAGAATCCAGGCATCATGAGGCAAGAAGCCTGCAGTTTAGAGGCCTAAAAAGGGCAGTTTATGCTGTGGAATTAAAGCCTGGTTTGCTATTGAAAAGTAAAGATGTTAGAGATGCCAGAGACAACGTGGGACACCTGCCAAGGATAGCTATATACCCGGGGAGGAGTCAGCTCAAGAAAGCAATGTATTCTATGGGTAGCTGCATTGGAAGGATAGAACCAAAGTCCTTTGGAACTGAGATGATTTCAACAAGAGGCTCACCTGTTGGACTTGGAGCTACAAGATTTGGGGTTTGTCCTGCTGGTTTTTGGTCTTGTTACGGACCGATCTTTCCTGGATATGCCCCCATTCCTTCTTTTTGGAATGGAAATGTTTATTCTGTGCCATGTATGTTGCAAGTATGTAACTTGTATTTTGATTTTACAGGAGGCTTTGGATTTCAGACTGTGTTGGGACTACTGATGTATTCTATGAAGACTTTTAAATTTGGATTGAGTATGGTTTGCATAATGAGATGGCAATGAGCCTGTGGGGGTCAGGGGTGGGGTGTCATGGTTTGAAATGTGTCCCCACTGTCTCATGTGTTTAGCAAGGTCATGACACCTTGAGAGGTGGAGCCTTGCTGGAGGAAGGCAGTCACAAGGGGTGGGCCTTGAGGTGGACTAGTCCCACCCTACTCCAGGAGAAGTCTGCCTTTCAGCAAGCAGTCTGCAGTTCTCAGCTTCCAAGATGTCTGCGGTGACAAAGCCTCCTCCCGCTTTGGCCAGCTGGCCATGCTGACTCTGCTTTGAGAGACTGTACCTTCCCTCTGGAACCATAAGCTGAATAAATCTCCCTTTCTCCCTTAAGTTGATTGACTTCGTGTTCTCTTTCACAGCAGTAGTTAAGAGTAACTGCTATAATCAGTTAATATGGGTTTATAGTAGAAGAAGGCATCCTGAAAAACTTATCAAGTGAATATCTTCCCTCTCACAGAAAGTTATAGAATATTATAACATTGCAATTGACAGCCCTTTTGGAGGCTATTTTTTAAATCTTATTTTGTCTTTTCTTCCTTCCTATGGCTGCATCTATTTGTATTTCTAGCAAGCAGGTGGATCACAAATATCCCAAATCACTCCAAAAAGCAATGCTATTTCATTTGATCCAGAAAGAGATTCAGGATCAACTTTCCCTGATTTGAGGATGTGCTCCAGAAGGAGAATGCTTAGAAGCATGGAAGTCTGAATTTCTCATCTTGGGAGAGTTTTGCTTTTTGAACTTTCAATTTCATGGGGGTTAGAGTAGTGAGTTTTTATTTGTGTTTTTTTTTTTTAATAGTCTTCCTGTGTTTGTAGATCTGACAGGACTGAGGTATATTTACCCAAATGTGCCCCTCTGGCTCTACCCAAGCAATATCTGTAGCCAGGCCATTTGTACTGGTAGAATTGTCTGGAAATTGAGTTCTCTACTTTTTGATGGTGAGTTTTTAAGGGGTCATGAAGTCAAACCTGGTGTACAAAAGGTGTTTGGATGCTATTTTGAGGTACTATGCTTGGGATTGGAGATTGCCTGTTGGGACCAGTTGGAAGCAATCACCAGCTTTGTGTTTTCCAACAGTCAGCTCTGTTGACTATCTTATTTTTTGTCTAGACATCTATTCCCAATGCAGGGCAATCAGTTTCATGAAAGGTTCTGAATTTTCTAGTCAGTTTAGTATCTAATCTCCTGAATATCCCTTTTAAATATCTCATCATTCAAAGGGAGCAAGATTACACTGTTTTTTTTTTTAAATTTTTTTCTTATCTCATTCCCCCTAAAAAACAATAGTTACACATGAAAAGGAAGGCAGAGGAGGGGTGAACAATCATTTTGTCAGTGCAATTTGCACAAACTTAACATAACACTTCCAACATGCCATCCAGAGCTGCCTAAGAGCTGTGGTTTCACCTGTTGCTCCTGAGGATACTTGGGAAAATGATCAGGTTCTCTTTTCTGTGCGCCTTAGGAGTAGTGTTTCCAACCTGAGCCTGGGTTCTTAACAATCTGTCAAAAGGGGCTCTCTCTCTTCCTCTTTCTCTGTCTCTCAACTGGGTCCTCCTAGGATTTTACAGGTTCCATGTGTTTCCAATGCTCACGCCTTGGTGCTCCAAGAGAGGCACCAGGTGAAATAATCATTTCAAGTGATCCCAGGGTTGTACCACAATGACAAAGAAAGGTGGAAATATTACCTTTGTTGCCCTGACTAATGAACCAAACATTACAGGAACTTAAACATGGACTTTTCCCAGGAAGCAATATTATTTTGTTCTGGTTTGGACCCAGCAGATTTGGGCCCCAAATGCAGTGGAGATTGCCTTAAGTATCCGCCTTAACATCTTTGTCTCCCCTATACTCTTAAAATAACAGATACACTTAGACACTGACTAAGTCAGGTTATCTCTTTCTGGTCACAAAGCTGTTTTTGCCCTGTAATCTTTCTTGTCTTGTAGCCTTCTTTTTGTTTTGGGAAGGTCCCTGTTACATTCCTTGTGTTCTATTGTAGATATATATCCCACAGAGATTTTAAAAGTGTGTGCATTAACAGGTATCAAAATAACGAGTAGTGTTCTCATCTTAGTCCTGAACAAAAGAACCCAAGCTTGATTTTTACTAGTTGATTGTGTATTCAGATTTTTCATTCCTCTGTAAATGTAGTTGTGTGTGAGAACATTATTTTACTTCATTATAAATAGCTTAAGTACAAACTTGGTAACTTTATAGAAGTTTTTCCCATTTAGACACCTGTTACATTTTGACTTGTTGAGACTTATGAAGCATGTGTTCTATGTACTTCTTGAAGAAAACTTTTGCTCTACTTTTCTAAATGTTTATACTTTTTTTCTGCCTCTCACATATCCTCAGATGCCTCACACTGACATTGGTTTCATAAATGTTTGCAGGATGCATTCCCAAAATGAACATATATGTACCTGCAAAGACTGCTTGCCAGTATTACCAAGATTCAGCCAATGTGATGGCATCATCACAATGAATTAGTGTGATGTTCTAGTGACATAACTGAGATCTTTTCATGTCTATATTTTTCACAAATATGTTAATGCACACAATGTATTTATAACATATTTCCTCGATCATCCTTTCATATTAGCTTTCCACTTCTGACTTCCTCCCTTTTAACTATTTCCCCCTCTGCGCAGGTAGCTATAGCTACTGAGTATTCATCACTGTTGCAGACAGGCCATATTAGGAAGATAGCACATCACAGGACTCCTCTTTATTCTCTGACGCTTGCAATATTTTAACTACCTTTCCAGTGATGTTACTTGGATCTTGGAATGAGATGTCTTTAGGGCTAAACACTCTAAATTCTCATTCAGTCACTTTGACCTGCTGTGAATCTGTATTTCTCATTGCCTATTGAAAATAGAAACTTCCTTGCTGAAAGCTGATAGCAGTACTAGTCTAAGGGCATAACACAATTTTTAAAAGTATGGTTTGGTCACATGTGCATTTAGCAAAAAAAAAAAAATTATAGTAAACTCCCGCCTAGGATTCCCCATGAAGCCTTTGGATCCAGATTACCATACAAGATATTCTGTAATGGAAACTCTTAACTCATGCTGTCAGAAACCAGCTAAAGTCAAATAACTTAAGAGAGAAAGGGAGATTTATTCAGCCCACAGTTCCAGAGGGGAGATGCAGTCTTTCATGACAGAGGTGGCATGGCTGGCTAGCTAAGCTAGAGACAGGCTAAGTCACTCCTATCGATGAACCACAGAACTACAAGACTGCTTCTCTAAAAGGCAGACTCTTGGAGTTAGGTGGGAATAATCCAACTCAAGGCCTACCCCTTGTATCTGTCTTCTTCCAGCAAGGCTCCATCTCTCAAAGGTGCCATGACTGTCCAAAACAAATGAGACCGTGGGGAACACATTTCAAAACATGACATATTCCTTCTTGTGGAAAAGGCCTCAAACCCAATCAAGAAACAGTTGGACACTCCCCCAAAAAATCGTATCACTACTACACCAGTGGATACATTTGGTCTAAAAGGTTAGCATTATAGCATACAGTTTCCTCAGAAGGATAAGACCATTGATGATTTTTCTCTCCTTTTAGTCTGCATAAAATGTTCTGGCACTTTGAACACCAGTCTGTAGGAAGGAATATTCCACAGCAGTCCTAAGTTTATTTATCTGTTTCCTATATCCAAACTGTGCAGTGTCTTTGGCATTAGGATGTTGCCATCTAATTTTGGAAGGTAAACAGGACGAATAGGAGTCATAGAAATAGATTCTGTTGTTTTGATAGCCTCAGGGATTCTTTTACCAAAAACTTAGAGGGAGATATCACAAAATGTGCCAGTGGGTGTTTTCTTTCAAAATGTGTAGCTTCTGGGAGCAGCATTACCCACTCATGCAAGATACTTCCTTTGGAATCATTTTTTAAAAATATATTTTGCAGTTAGCCTTTCCCAGCATACTTTGTTTTGTATGACCCTGCACTAAGTCTACCTCTCCCCATCCCACTCTCTCCCCACTTAAATGTTTCCATTTTATCATTGTGTCTGTGGCATCTCTCAGAAACCAGATTTTCCCCACTCAGGCCTTCTAGAAGCTTTCTCCCAATTACCAGGTCAGAATTCACTTGACATCAGTATGTATCTGTGTCATGTTAGGCAAAACTCTCTGCCACACTGGAAAGGTTACAAAGGCTAAGCGTCCCTTTGTCCCATGGGTTTTTTGTAGATTTCTCTTGCCATGCTACTGCCTATAACTTTGGCAATTTTCACTTCATACTTTAGGGTAAAATTCTTGTCTGAATGCTCTTTTACCTTTAGATCAAACCATGACCCCCTGTTCTCTGTTCTAATAAAAATTTATTATTATGAGTCTCTTTCCTTTTTTTCTAACAATTCTCCCTTTCTATTTACATACCAAATGTGTTTTACTCTTTCCACCCAGAACACACATGCACCCTGCCCCCAAATCCTGTGTCTCTTATCTTGTTTCCTAGCTTCAAAAGATTGTAACTCAGGTTTAAACAGAGAAACTAAAACTTCATTAGCTAGGCTCCTTATATGAAAGGGAACTTATGGCATTTGACCTTCTGTTTCTGAATTATGTAACATTTTCCATTTCTATTCATTTTCCTACAAATTCTGCAGTTTTATTTTCCTTTAGTGTTGAGTAGAATTCCACTGTGAATGTTTCACAAAATAACATCTAAGTTAATGGGCATTTTGGCTGATGCCATTTCTTAGCTATTGTGAATACAGCAACAATGAACAGGATGTTTGGTATCTCTGTCACATTCTATGCAGTATTTTGCATGTATGCCTCAGAATGGTATACCTAGATCATAATGGTAGTTCTATTTATAGCTATTTGAGAAACCACAATGATAGTGGCTATACTTATATGCACATCCATCAACAGTGTTCAAATCTTCTTTTCCAATATCTCTGTTGTCTTCATGATAGTATGAGATGGAATCTCAAAATTGTTTTGATTTACATTTTCTTGATGGCAAACTACATTGAACATTTTTTCAAAACTTCATCAGCAATTTGTTTTTATGTTTTTGAAAATTCTGTTTATATGCTAGCCATTTTGTGATTACATTGTTTTCTTGATGTTGAGTGTTTGAGTTCTTTGTATATTCTAAATAGTAATCCTGTCAAATTTAGACAAAGATGTTCTCTCCTTCTGTGAATAACCTCCATTCACTCAATGATTATACCTTTGCTGTTCAGAAGCTCTCTGTTTCATGAGGTCCCATTTGCCAGTTGTTGACCTTATTTTGAGTGTATGACCTTTATTTTGATGTATCCTATTAAAAAAAGTCCTAAAAAAGAAAGTTCTTACTTATGCCTATATTTTGCAGAGCTCCCTACATTTTCCCATATCAGTTTTTGGAGTTTCATGTTTAATTTTGAGGCCCCTAATCCATTTGGAGTTGATTTTTGTGCAGAGTGAGAGAAAAGTATTTGATTTAATTCTTCTATTTGAATGTCATCTGTTCAAGTTACTCTTTTTTTTTCCCTTGTGTGCATGTTGCAGTTTGCCTGCATGGTTGCTAATAAATCAACATCAAATAGTATGGGAGAACAAGGGGTTTATTTTCTCTTATGATTACTGGTTATAGTTCTTAGTCTAGCTTGACAGGAGAGCACACACTAACACCAGGTCAGAGGGAACTGGCCACACTATCACCACATAATAGCTGAGAGAGGGACAATCTTTACTTGTCAGACCAGCATGTCTGGCCAAATATACAGAAGGATGCCAACTTTCTCAATCAGCTGTCAGTATTTTATTCCAGGGTCTAATCTTACCCACCATGGGTTAGACAATCTCTTGCAGGTTTGCTCTGGGCTTAACTCAACCATTAATTCTCTACAAATGTGCCTAGATAGAGCTCAAACCCTCAACTGTCAAGTTGACATCTGTCCCTAACTATGACACTCTACCCCTTGTCAACTTGACACAAAAATATAGCACTTTTAAACTGTAACCTTCAAATCCTTGTCCCCATAGGTGTTAAACATTATCTTATTTGTAATATAAATACATTTAATTTTATTAATTATAAAAGTCCAAAATTAAAAGCTTCTATAATCCAATTTAAAATGTCAGTCATTAAAAGTTCATTATTAAAATGTTGGAACTGAAAGTCTTTCTCCAAATATCCCAAATCTCTTAACTGTAGGAGTATATCAAGTCAAAATAAGTTACACTCCAAAACAGATAAAACATCAAAATAGAAGCATCTTGACATGATAAGAAAATATCAAATTAGAATTAATTCCAGCAAATCAAATACTACATCCTGTATTTCAGTGTCAATCTTCTGTTACTCATCACATAGTTATGATGGTTCAAAGATTCTAGGCATTCCCAGTCTGTGTTCACAGCTCAAAGTTATAGAAGCAGAGTTCCTCTGAACCAGGCTTAAGCTCTACTTGCAGCTGTCCTCAGCATATATCCCATGGTTCTGGCATCTCAAACAACACTAGGTTCACCTTTGTAGCTATAAGCTTCACCTTCCCTTGCAGGACTCTATACCTGTGACTTGGTGCCAAGCTTTTGCTGCTCTCCATGAACCCCTCAGTAATATACCAAAACCAGTACCATCTGGGGGATGCTGTCAGATTCTGAAGTGAGGTTGAAACGTAACTTGGTCCACTCGAGCTACAGCTAAACCAACTTTAGCATGCTGACTCTGAAAAAGCCTCTTTCTAGGTAGCCAAAATTTACAAAGGGTAAGAAATGGCTTCAACTTGGGCTTTTGGGCCCTGGAAGAATCTGGGTTTTCAAACCATGAAATTGCCATACAGTGGAATTCATGTTTTCCACTATCCCAGCGCAAATTAGTAGGTTTTCCTTCATTGATACTCATTTCTCCAACAATGGCAGCTCTTTGGCTGCTTGCCTTTTCCACATCCAGAGCTTCATAGCCGTTAACACAGCTCTCCTCTATCAGGCAAACCAGTTCATCATCTTTAAATTCAACTTTATCGAAGTCCTTGTTTCCCTCATCACAAACTGGGCCCAAAAATATACAACTTTCTCAGCATTCTCATTATCCAAATGGCCCATTAAACTCTGCAGAATGGTATTTGCAATCCACAAGCTCAAGAGCTTCAAAAGTTTCATTGTTTCTCCAACAAAACCGTTCAGAATCCATAAAAGCCACATAGTCAGATTTATCAGCAACACCCCATTTTCTGGGCTCTGATGCAGTTAGCCTGCAATGTTGCTAGTAAATCACCATCAAACAGCATAAGGGAACAAGGGGTTTATTTTCTCTTATGATTACTGGTTACAATTCCTTAGTCCAATTTGATAGGACAGCATGCACCAACACCAGGGTCGAGGGAACTGGCCACACCATCACCATATAACAGCTGAGAGAGGGACATTTCTTACTTGCCAGACCAGCATGTCTGGCCAAGTATATGGAAAGATGCCAACTTTCTCAATCAGCTGTCAGTATTTTAATCCAGGGCCTAATCCTGCCTACCATGAGTTAGACAATCTCTTGCAAGTTTGCTCTGGGCTTAACTCAATCATTAATTCTCTACAAATGTACCTAGAGCTCATACCCTCAACTGTCAAGTTGACAGCTGTACCTAACTGACAGTGCATTTTTAGCATCTTTGTCAAAAATCAGCTGTCTGATGCTATATTCACTTACATCCTCTATTTTGTTTTAGTGATTTACCTGTGAGTTTTTCTATCAGTAGCAGGATGCTTTTATTAACATGGCTTTGTGGTATAACTTGAAACCAGGTGTGGTAATCCTGGGCTTTGTAAATTGGGGGGATTTTTTATCACTAATTCAATCTTGTTAGTTATATGTGTGCTTAGATTGTTTATCTCACATCTGTTTAATATTAGTAGGCCATATACATCTAGAAACTGATCTGTTAATTTTAGATTTTCTAAATTCATGTATATATTTTTCAGATATTTCCTTATGAATTCTGAATTTCATTGGTATCTGTAGAAATGTTGCTTTATTCATCTCTGATCTTATTAAAATATGTGTTTGTTCTTTTTCTTGGTTAATTTAGTTAAAGATTTGTCAGTCTTATTATTTTTTCAAAGAACCAACTCGAGTTCATTTATTAATTTTGATTGTTAGGTACTGTTTATTTCTGCATTAGTTATTTGTTCTTTTTTTGTATGCGTGTGTGTTTTCATGCATGATCATATGCATGGGGAAACACAATACATGGGTTGGTTCATGTGCACATGTGTCAACCTAAGGTTGATATAAGGAATCATCCTTAATTACTTTTCCATCCTATTCTTTTTGTGACACGGTAAGTCTGGCTAGCCAGCTTGCCTTGAGAATTCCCATTCTCTGTCTTCTGAGACTGGAATTGTAGGAGGGGTGAAGCTCCTAACTTGGCATTTTACATGGGATCTGGAAATCTGGATTCTGGTCTTTCTGTTTGCATTGCAAGAGTTTTAAATGCTGAGTCATCTTGCCAGCACTTTTCACAGATCTTTTATTTAATTTTCTTATTTTTTTAATTTTACAAGCACGAGTGGTTGTCTCTAATCCCCTCCATCCTCCTTTCTTTCCTCCCCTACCCTCCCTACTCTCTCTCCCCCTTTACCAATCCATCCCACCACTCCATCCCATTTTCCTGTCTGCCTCCTTCAGTGGACCCCAGGATTCCTTTTGGATGGTCTGCTCCAGTAGAAGCCCAGGCATCTGTGGCATACCAAGTGGCCTTTCTTTAGGTAGACCTAATTCTTCTATTTGAATAAAGGCATTCCCCTTCACTTTTCTAACCCAAACCCCTAAGGTTCCCATTCCCTGTAATTATTTATCCTGAGATCCTCTCAGTCAAGGGGTAGGGGGAGTTGTTGATATGCACAGTGCAGATCTGGTGAGGAAAAGTCTTATTGCAGTGAGTTTCTGGATGCAGCAGCCCTGCCTTGAATAGAATGTCTTGGCCATGGTAGCTCTCCCCACCTTTAGGCTTCTTACAATTTTACCATCCCCTCTTTCACAAGAGTCCCTGAGTCCCTAGATGGGAAGAGATTTGGTTGACCTGATTCTGGCTGAGTGTTTCTAGATCATAGGTGCTCTGCATTTTGGTTAGTTGTTGCTGTCTATTTTGCTGCTTATCTATTGTGTTAGGTTGTGTCTTGTTTGGGCATTGAGATATTTTCTTATCCAAAAATAAAATGAGTGGTGTTTAAATGGAAGTTCACTGTGGTGTTTGTGGTTAGTTTTAAGACATCCGATCTTGTCTACTGTCTGTTCTTTTTTCCCAGTATAATGTTGTTTAGATAGTTTTTCCCTGCTTGCTGGCATGTGTTCCCTGTCATGGGACTTAGGGGATGGGCTAGTAAACAGGTGGCTCATTCTCAGGAGTCCAACCACATTCCTGCTGTGTCCTATTCCTGTTTTTCCCTATCATTTAAGATTTTTCTTACATAAAAGCTTTTAAAACTATTTACCCCTGTTCATTTGGTTCTATTCCTTTGGTTTCTTTTTCCACTCCCCTACCTGGCTTGTGTACTTATGCATTTGTGAATATTCTAAGAATTTCTTTTTGATTACATCAAACTGAAAGATTAATCCTAAGATCCACTTAAAAAGGAGAACATATGGTATCTGTCTTTCTGCATCTTTAATATTTCACTCAACATGATTTTTTCCAATTCTATCCATTTACTGGCAAATTTCATTGGTTCATCTTTCCTGATAGTTGAATAGTATTCTATTATATTTATGCACCACATTTTCATTAATTATTAGTCATCTGTTAGATATCTAAGTTGGTTCCATTTCTTTACAATTTATAAAGAGCTGCTATGAACATGTTTGTACACATATTTCTGATGCAGGATGCAATATTATTTGAGAATATTCCTAGGAGTGGTATAGTTAGATTGTATGGAATTTCAATTTTTAACTTTTTTAGTTACCTCCAAATTGATCTCTAAAGGGGTTGTATGAGTTCACAGTCTTACCAGCAATGCATGAGGATCCCCTGCTCCCCACATCCATGCTAGTGTTGCTGCTTTTTGCTCTGCACAGATCTTAATGACTTATTTTCATTTATTACCTGTGGGTTTGGTTTGTTCATATTTTCAAAGGTTTAATTCACTTATTTCAGATGTCTCTTATTTTTATTACATATTTTTGTCTAGTTATACAAACTTAATTGGTACACCCTTCTTCCCCCTCTCCCTTCCCTTCTCCCCTGTTGTACCTCATTCCAATTCCTCCCTTTCTACTCTCCCCTCTCCCTCTCACCACTTTTATTTCCTCCTCCTCTCTTGGGGTTTTGTGTTTTGTCCTTCCCATCCTCCAAAGCATCTGTTTATGTGGGCACTGAATTTCCCTCTGAGTCATCTATACTAGTGAGGTCAGGATAGTGGCACAGCTTGGGGCCTCTTCTTGGGCTGCCTACTAGTATAGGAACTCTATTATGACTATTTAACCACTTGCCTCGAAGGATCCTACTGCCTGAATCCTTCTTCCCTTTGATTCATGCTAGACTTTGGGGGGTTGTTGACATGTCAGTCACCCTTTGTGCAGATCAAACAAGGTCCCATCACATTGTGGCTATGTCATGGCTGCTGCAGCCCTGACTTGTGTGGAGTATCTTTGGTCTTCCCCATCTTTAGGCCCTTACACTTTTACCACCTGCCTCTTCCTCAAAGTTCACTGAGCTTTAGGATGGGGAAAGATTTGGCTAGTCTGTTTCCAGGTGAATATTGTAGGTTCTTTGGTGTTCTGAATTATGGTTTGTTGCTGTTTTCAGTCTTGCTGTTCCTGCATTGGGCTTGCCTGCATCCTGATTGGTTATCAAGGTCATCTTTTAACCAAAGTTAAAGGACTGTTTAAGTGAAGAGCTTAATATAAGAAGAGACTCTAAGGTAGATGGAAGACCACAGCAGTGAGAGGGGTTAGTCTTCTATTTGCTGATTGGTTACCATCTAACTGTCATTTCTGTAGCCTCCCTGCCTAGAGAGATCAAACCTGTTCAGTCCCAAGTGAACAGGAAGGGAAGTGAGCATGAGCTGCATCAGATATCTTGCCTACTTATGTGTAGTATTTGACCATTGTCTAATTGCTCTATAGACGTGTTCTTTTGTCTCCTTTCTTTTGAGGTCTTCTTTCCTCTTCCTTCCTATGCAAGTATAGTGGGTATTACAGAGATTTACATTTGAGTAGATCATTAAATAGTTTTGGAACCAGATCTACTTATTAGGGACTACATAGAGCATCTAAATTTCTGTGTCTGGGATACTTTGCTCACTATAATTTCTTCTAATTCCATACATTTCCCCACGTATTTCATTAATTAATCTATTATCCATTTGTCAACTGATGGGCATTCAGGTTGATTCCATGATTTTGCTATTATAAATAATGCTGCAATAAACATAGTTGTACTTCTGTCACTGTAGTGAATTTGATGACTTTTGGGGATTATTCCCAGTAGTGGTGTAGGAGATCATGTGGCATTTCAGTCCTTATGTTTTTAGAAATCACCATACTGATCTTTAGAGTGGTTGTATAAGCCTGCATTCCCACCAATATATGAGAGTTCCCTTCTCTCCACATTCTCTCCAGTATTTGGTGGTGTTTGTATTATGGATTATTGCAATTATGACCAGAGTGAGATGATATCACAGAGTAGTTTTTTTTTTTTCTTGATGGCTAGGGATGTAGAGCATTTTTAAAGATATTTGTTAGACATTTCAGTTTCATCCCCAGAAAAGTTTATTTTCAGTTCTGAGGCCCATTTTCTAATTGGGCTATTTATCTCCTTGGTGTTTAATTTTTTAGTCTTTTGTGCACTTAGGATAATAGAATTCTATCAAATGGGTTGTTAGTGAAGATTTTCTTCCATTCTGTGGGTTGCATTTTTGCTCAGTTTACAATCTCTTTATCTGAACAGAAGCTCTTTAATTTCATAAGATCCCATTTGTTGAGTGTTGGTTTGTTGAGTGTTGCCTGTGCTATTGGGTTTCTGTTTAGGAAATGTTAGCTTATCCAGATAAGCTTGAGCGAGTACCCTACTCTTTCTACTAGGTTTCTACAGTCTATGACCTAATATTAAGGTCCTTGATCCATTTGGAGTTGATTTTTCTGCATGGTGAGAAGTACAGGTCCAGTTTTAATCTTCTGCATGTGGATATCCAGTTTTGCCAGCACTATTTGTTGAAGATGCCATTCTTATTCCATTGAGTATTTTGGGCTTCTTGTTAATGACCAAATGGCTATAATTGTGTGAGTTACATCTGGGTCCTGATCCCTTATCCATTCATCTTTGTGTCTATTTTTGTGTCTTATAGAAACAGTACCAAACTGTTTCTATAAGTATGAGTTTGTAGTGTTAGACTAAGGTTTGGTATAGTGATACCTCCAACAGTGTTTTTGTTACTCTGTATTGTTTTTGCTATCCTGGGCCTTTTGTGCTTCCATATGTATATTGCTTTTGGTAGGATGGTCATTTTTATGATGCTAATTCTGTGGATCCAGGAGTACGGAAGATCTTTCCATCTTTTGTTGTCTCCTATAATTTCTTTATTTATGGTTATAAAGTTTTCATTATATAGATCTCTCACTTCTTTGGTTAGATTTATACCGAGGTATTTCATTTTTTTTAGGGGCTGTAGTAAATTGGATTGTTTCTCTTAGAACTTTATCACTTTTTTCATTCTTGGTGTATAGGAAAGCGGCTGATTTTTACACATTTATTTTGTAATCTTCCACTTTACTGAACTTATGTATTAATTCCAGGTGGAGTTTTTAGGATCTATCAAGTATAAGATCAGATTATCTGCAAATAGAGATATCACTTTTTCTTTTCCAATTTGAATCCCTTGTATCTCCCTCTTTCCCTCCCTCTTATGGCTCTAGCTAAGAGGTAAGTCTAGCTAGAACTAAGACTTCAAGTACAATATTGAATAAAAGTGGTGAGAGTGGACAGTTTTGTCTAGGTCCTGATAGAAGCAGGAATGCTTCAAGTTTTTAATGTTTAGTATAATCCTTGTGGTTGACTTGTTGTATACAACTTTTTTTATTTTGATGTAATTTGCTTCCATTCCAACTGTCTTTAGGGTTTTATCATAAAAGGATGTTGAATCTTGTCAAAGCTTTTTCTGCATCTATCGAGAGTATCATATGGTCTTGGACTTTGGATTGGTTTATATGATGGATTACATTTATTGATTTGTGTATGTTGAACCAAATATGTGCCTAGGATAAATCCTACTTGATCCCAGTGAATGATCTTTCTGATACATTTTTGAATCCCATTTCCTAAGATTTTGTTAAGAATCTTTGTATCAAAGAGATTAGCCTATAATATTATTTTTTAAATATATCTTTATTAGGTTTTGAAATTAGTATGATATTGCTTCATAGTATTAATTTGTAAGTGTTCCTTCCTTTGTTATTTTATGGAATAGTTTAAAGGTTTTAGTTGTTCTTTAAAGTCTGGTAGAATTCTGTGCTGAATCCATCTGGCGTTGCAAAATTTTTGGGTGGGAAGATTTGAGATTACTTCATTAATTTTCTCATTTGTTATATAACTTTAAATAATTCAGTACTTCCTGATTTAATATAGGTAAGTTGTGTTTACTCATAAATTTTTTTTAAGTATATATTTATTTATTAGGGTTTGGAATTAGTATGATATTAACTTCATAGAATGAATTTGGAAGTGTTCCTTCCTTTGCTATTTTATGGAATAGTTTAAGGAGTAGTGGTTTTAATTGTTCTTTAAAGTCTGGTGGAATTCTGTGCTGAATTCATCTGGCCTGGCAAACTTTTTGGTGGGAAGATTCGAGATCACTTCATTAATTTCCTCATTTGTTGTAGGACTTTAAATAATCACTTCATTAATTTCCTCATTTGTTGTAGGACTTTAAATAATTCAGTACTTCCTGATTTAATATAGGTAACTTGTGGTTACTCATAAATTCCTCCATTTCCTTCAGTTTATCAAATGTCATGGAGTATAAGTTTTTGAAATATGATCTTATAATTCTCTGAATTTCTTGGGTATCAGTTGTGATAACTCCATTTTCATCTTTAATTTTGTTAATTTGGGTTTTCTCTCTCTTGATTTTGTTTAATTTAGTTAGCACTATATCAATCTTATTGATTTTTTTTAAAAGAACCAGCTTTTCATCTGGTTGATTCTTTGTAGCATTTCCATATCTCAGTTTTGGATATTTCTTCCTTGATTTTGATAATCTCCTTTCTTCTACTGTTTTTGGCATTGGATTACTCTTGCCTCTCTAAGTCATTTATTTGTGATATTTCCATTTTATTTATATAGACACTGAGAGTTATAAACTTACCTCTTAGCTTTCATTGTGTCCCAGATATTTTGATTTGTTTTAGGAAATCTTGAATTTCCTTTTTGATTTCTTTCTGAACCCATTTCTTATTTAGTATCATAGTGTTTAATTTCCAGGAATTTGTGTATATTCTGCTATTTATTGTGCTGTGTATATCAAGCTTTACGTTATGGTGTTCTCAGGGTTCTGGCTATAATTTCAAATTTCCCATACATGTGGGATTCATTTTATGGCCCAATGTGTGGTCTATTTTACAGAAAGTTCCATGGACTGCTGAAAAGAATGTGTATTCCTTAGTGCTTGGATGGAAGATTTGGTAGAGATATTTTAGGTCCATTTCAGTAAGGATTTGATTTAGTTAAAATGTGTCTCTGTTGAAATACAGGCCACTATCAAGTACTGCAAGAGGTGACATCCAATACCCATCAGGATGGAGCCAAGGGTGGTGCAGGAACAGCAAAACTGGAAGAAGAAGAAGAAAAAAAGAATAATCATAATTCAGAACATCAGAGACCCTACATTATTCACCAGGAATCTGGCCAGCCTAATCTCTTCCCATCCCAAAGCTCAGAGAAATTTGTGGAAGAGGGGGCGGTAAGATTGTAAGATCCTAAAGATGAGGAGAAGAAATGATATATAAGATACTCCACACACATTAGGGCCGAAGTAATCATAATTAGTCTTTGCATGACCTGTGCAATGACTAACATGTCATTGACTCCCCCAAAGTCTAGCATGGATCACAGGCCCTAAGATTATTGGAGCCAAGGAATTAACAGCCACAATATTGTTCCTATACTAAAGGGGAACACAAGAAAGAGCTCTAGGCAATGCTACTGAGTCCTTACACCTCATCACAGAGAAGGACCCAGAGGGAAGTTAGACATGCACACTGAAAGATGCTCCAGGAATTCGGGGTTGGGGGAGCACTGGGAGAAAAGGAGGAAGGGGGGAAAAGAAGGGGAAAAAGGAGGAGGGAGCAAGGGGATCCAAGGAGGGGTGGAGGAAAGGAGGGGAATGGGGAACCTATCAAGTTTGTATGAGTGGAAAAAATAAATTAAAAAAGTGTGTCTCTGTTGAGTTTTTGACCTATTGATCTATCTTATGTTGGTAGTTGGATATTGAAATCCCCAACTATTATTGTTTTTGGATTTATTTATTTTAGATGTTGTAGTGTTTGTTTAATGAATGTGGAGAAACCCATATTAGGTGCGTATATGTTCAGTATTGTGAAGTCTTCCTGGTGAATTGTTTCTTTGACTAAAATGTATTATCCTTCTGAATCTTTTATGATTTTCTTTGGTTTGAAGTCTACTTTGACAGCATAATTGCTACCTCTGCTTGTTTCCTTGTTCCTTTAGGTTTTTATAATGTGCTTATCTTTTGTGGTGAGATGTGTTTCCTGAAGGCAGTAGATGGATGGGTTTTGATTTCTAATCCATGTTTGTAATCCGTGTCTTTTGATTGGTAAATTGATCCCACTGACATTTATATACATATATTACATTCTGTAGATTCTGTTTTTTCAGAGAGCTCTGACTAATACAGATTTTGGTTCCAGAAATGTGGTATCTTTTTGGCTTTAACAATTTCTTTGATTGAACTGGTTTGTTCATCCATTTTATCTTCAAAATCTGATATTCTAGTTTCTGCTTTGTTAGTTCTGCTGATAAGACTCTCTGTTGTGTTCTGCATCGTTATCTCAGTAATAGGCTTTCTTGGCTATTTTCTTTGAGTTTGTTCTGGTTGGATTCCATAATTATTGGGTTAATGCTTTTTGTAGAGGCTCTTTATTTTTTGATTATCATGTGACCTGGGCATTTTTCCCTTTATCTTTTATGTCCTTTTTGATGTGTGTTTTGGCTGATCTTAATTAGACAGCATTACTACACTTGAGTAGTTATTGCTAGTGTTTGCCTTGGAGTTTGATGTGTCTGTCTGGTGTTGCTTGGAATTGTTTCCTACATGAGGCAATTGGACTATTAGTATATTATTTAACGTGGGTTTAGTAGTCAGGGATTGAATATTAATATGTGTCCGGACCCATGAACCAGAATGAACCTGGATTTAAAAATGCAGGAAACTGAAGTGGGAGTGGTAGGAATTAAAAGTTTCAGACTTTGGGTCAGAGGGGGCCTTGGATGTCCTCTTATCATCCAAGCCAACTTTATTGTAACATACATGGGTTTTATAATCAAGGAGCAGGGCCAAATTCTTTATGGGATTATGTAAAGTGCATACGTTTCAGTTACATCCACTTGTTGTGGAACCAGACATGTGACCAGGTATGCTAAACAGGCATGGCCCCTCATTGCTAAAAGAGAAAGGAATGTATGCCTCAAACCAGAGTTACTTGGTCTGTGCTTAAGCATATTTCAGATAAATAGGAAAGAACTGTTGGGGGAGGAACAGCCCAGCCAGTTTCTAAGAGAAACAAAAGCGACCTAAACAACCTGGAAGTTCTCTCTACTCCCAAAGGAGGGTGCTCATGTATCATCCAGAGAGCAGGCCTTAGGCCTAACAACCCCCACAAGTATGGTAGTGCACTTTTTAAGTTTTACTTCCTTGGTTATGTGTGAAGGTGAATGGTTTAGGTCCTTGAAGTTGTATGGGTTTTTGGATGGGCTACATGGAAATCTTTAACTATTATGAATAAAAATTGTCAATAACAGGAAGGTAAAAGGGGTTTACTTATCTTAGAGCTGGAAGCGAAGATTCTTTCTCATTTGGTGGGATGATTTTAGAAGTCCTCAGATGTGTGGTGTTGGTTCCTTAGTCCGTTGCTTGGGTTTTCTCTGGATTCTGTTGAATTCTTAAAAATTTTAAAGGTCTTTAATGATTATAGGGGTGGAGAAAGAAAGACAGAGAGAGAGAGAAAGAGAGGAGAGAGATAGAGAGCAGGAGGAGCAAAATGAAGAAGAATACTACAGGAGGATGGGTAGATGTTTTGGTGGAGGCTGCTAGGCATGCAGGTGTGACATAGGAGCTGCCATGACTTACCACTAGTGAGCCGGCTGTGACCCAGAGTGGAAAGGCATCTGTTATTTTTTAGTATAGATATTTAGAGGTATTTAGTTGTCTATTAAGAATATCTTCATTATATTTCTTATGCTATGTTCTCATTTTTGTTTGGTTCTAGGAGCTTTTTATTTCCTTATTAATGTCTTCAGAGACTGACTTGTCATTCAATAGTATGTCGTTTAACTGTTTTAAGTTTGTGTATGTTCTACAGTTTCTCATACTGCTGATTTATAGCTTTACTTCATTGTTATCAAGACTTACTTGTTTTGTGTCAATGTGCTGAAAAGAATGTGTATTCTATAGCGCTTAAGTGCATCATTCTGAAGATTTCTGCTAAGCTCAATTTGTTTATGTGTCATTTAACTCAAATGTTTCTCTTTTTATTTTTTGTCTGGATTACTTGCATCTTGGTAAGAATTGCGTATTGAGGTCACCTACATTAATGTGATACAGTTAATCTGTGACTATAAGTAATAGAATTTGCTTCATGAGATTCAGGATATTTGTATTTGTTGTACATATTTTTGAACCGTAATATCATCTTGATGAAATAACTTTTTAGGAAATAATAGGAAAGTGGCCTACTTTACTGTTCTGATTAGTTTTAGCTTGGAGTCCATTTTGCTACATATTATTAAGATAGTGACAACAGTTTCTCTCCTGGCTCAATTTGTTTGGAATGCCTTTTCTATACTTAAGCTTTAGGTATTGTCTATCTTTAATGCTGAAGTGCATTTCTTTTTTAAAATTTTTTTATTTATTCAATTATGCATGTGTGTGCATGTGTATATGTATGCGTGTGTGTGTGTGTGTGTATGTGTGTGTGTGTGTGTGTAGAACCACAGGTGAATTCAGGAACCACCATGGACGCCTCCACCTCCTCCTTGTTTACTCTGCCCCGGGATTCACAGGCTTCGCCCTACCAGGACCAGAAACGCAGGCTGCCCCTGCTTCCGCCTGGCATCTATACGTGGAGTCTAGGATCCTAACTCAGGACCTTCTGCCTGCAAGGCAGAGGCTTAACCCTTGAGCCACCTCTCCAGTCCCTGAAGTGCATCTCTTGAAGGCAGCTAAAATCCTGGTTGCTGTTCCTGTTGCAGATCCCCTGCATGGTTGCTAGATAAGTGACCATCAAATGGCTTAAGGGAGCAAGGGGTTTATTCTCTTTTAAGATTCCTGGTTACAGTTCTCAGTCCAGCTTGACAGGAGAGCTCATGCCAACACCAAGGCTGAGGGAACTGGCCATACCATCTCTACATAACGGCTGAGAGACAGGCGATCCTTACTTGCCAGACCAGCATGTCTGGCCAAATGTACAAAAGGATGCCAATTTTCTCAACCAGCTGTCAGGGCCTAAATCCCACCTATGATGGGCTGGGCCTTCCCCATCAGCTAGACAATCTCTTGCATGTCTACTCTGGGCCTAACTCAACAACTAATTTTCAACAAATATGCCCAGAGCTCAAACCCTCAACTGTCAAGTTGACATCTGTGCCCAACTATGACAGTTCTATTCTGCTAGTCTTTTTCTTTTGATTGGAAAATTGAGTCATTATTATTCAAAGTAGTGTGGTGGTTTCATAGTCCTCTTTTATTATTCTCTCACATTTTTTTCCTCATCATACATACTCAATAGGTACCCCATCCTCTCTCTCCATCCTCCCCTCCCCAGTCATCCCCTCTTGCACTCTACCCCTTACTTCCTTCCTTTCACCCTCTCCTTTCCTCCACTTCTCCAAGTACCTCCTCTTTCCTCCCTCTCATCCCTTGGAGCATCCTTTTGTGTGAATTCCTAACCTCCCTCTGAGTCCTCCACCTCAGTGGCATGACCCAGAGCCCTGTTGTGGGCTCTCTGTTATTATGGGAACTCTATGATGACAATTAATAGAGTTGCCTCTAAGGATCCTACTGTATGGAGCCTTCTCCTCTGTGATCCATGCTAGACTTTGGGGGGGGGGTTGTTGATATGTCAGCCATTGTGCAGGTCAGGCAAAGTCCAATTCTGCCTATTGCAACTCTAAACTTGTGTGGAGTATCTTACATATTATTGGTCCTCCCCATCTTTAGGCTTAGTGCCCACTTTTCCAAAAGGTTCCCTGAGCTTTAGGATAAGGAGAAATTTGGCTGGTCTGGTTCCAGATGAATACTGTAGGGTCTTTGGTGTTCTGAATTATGGTTTATTGTCATTTGCAGTTTTGGTTTTCCTTCACTGCCCTTGGCTACATCCCAATAGATATTGAAGGTCGCCTTCTAATCAAATATAAAAGACTGTTTAAATGAAGATCTTAATATGAGGAGAATCGAAAGTAGATAAAAGAATAGGAGTAGGACACAACAGTGGGGTGACAGTGTCCCATTTGCAGGATGGTTACCATCCATCTGCCAGTCCTTATACCCTCCCCGATTGGTGAGATCAAACCTGTTCAGTCTCAATTGACCAGGAAGGGAAGTGAGAGTGAGCTTTACCAGATGTCTTGCTACTTACATGCAATACTTGAGGGTGACCTATTTTCTCTACTGAAGTATGATCCCCTATCTCCTTTTTTTTAAGGGGGGCTCTTCTTTTACTTACCAATTATTATAATGTCATTTGTTCTTTTCTCTGTAGGATATCAGGTGTGTTTATATTTTTTCTTCATTCTGAAGAATTCTTTTCATTAGGTATTTAGCTAGCTTAGAACTATAAAGTCTTTGGTCTGGTTTTGTCATAGGAAATTTTTCTTTCTCTTTAATTTATGACAGAAAATTTTGCCAGGTATGTTAGGCTGGATTGTCAGTTATGATGTTTCAGAAATTAAAATACATTTACTAAGTCCGTCTTGTTCTCAAAGCTTTAATTAAAAAATCAGTAGTTTTTCTGATGAACATGTGAGTTGATCTTTCTCTTTTATAGCTCTTAATATAATCTTCATTCTGCATACTCAGTGTTTAACTATGGTATGAAACTCATAGCTTCTTTTCTAGGTATGCCCGTCTGGTATTCTATGTGCCTGTTGAATATAGATAGGCTCCTCTCTACATAAATGTAGGAAATTTCCTTCTGTGTTTTAATTAAAAACAGATTCTATGACTTTGTCATTTTATTCTTTTCCTATGTTTATAATTCATGAATTTTGCTATCCCAAAATTCTTTCATGTTCCTTTCTTCTGTTTTTTGTTTTTTCCATTTTAGACCATATAATTCAATTCCTCAAACCATGATATTATTTCCTTTTGAAATATCACAACCCAATAACCCAGTAAGCAAAATTGGGCTGGATTTAAAAAAATGCCAGAAATTTTATTTCTATATGAACTAGCTTCACTATTCCTAGACACATACCTAATCTGTATCTTACTTACAGATATTCTCAGTTTGCTTTCCCTTTCTTGTTCTATCTGGATGTACAAACCATGAGGCAGTGCTCACCACATTCAGGGTGGACCCATACCTGTATAGTGGAACTTTTCTTGAAACACCCTCAGACACACACAGAGTTGTTTATCCATAGTGATTCTAAGTTAAATAAGGTTGATAATGATTCACCATTACAGCTGTTTATCTCTTGTCAAGTTGACACCCAAAATTTCCCTTTAAATTATGAAATTTCATTCCTGGATCCTAAAGTCTCATTTTCATTTCATAATGCAGAGTACATTCTGTAAATCTCTAAAAGTCCTCATAGACTTTCCTAGTCCCATTATTGTTCAAATTTCCAAAATTCAAAAACTATATGACAGTGAAGAAAATATCTTTTTTAAACATTTTTTATTATTATTTCTGCTCATACAAACTTAATAGGTACACTGGTTCCCTCCCTCCCTCCTCCTCCCCGTAACCCCCTGCTCCCCCTCCCCTCACCCCTCTCTCCCTATCCCCCAGTGCCTCCCCCCCAATCCCCGGAGAATCCTTTAATATGCATGCCTGACTTTCCTCTGGGCCTTCCTCTCCGATGATGTACAAGGACCCAGTGGCATTTCCCTGAACCCTTTCCTGTGTTCCCCTTAAGCATAGGAAACTACTGTGGCTGTCAATCCCTTGCCTCCAAGGATCTTGGTGCCTTTAGCAAATGCTAGACTTTGTGGGGTCAATAGTGTGTTGGACATTGCGCCGGGCATGCAAAGTCCAATTATGATTGTTTCGGCCCTAACTTATGTGGAGTATCTTGCATATCATTGCTCCTCCCAACCTTGTGCTCTTACAATCTTACCACCCCCTCTTCCGCGAATTTCCCTGAGCTTCAGGATGGGGAGAGATTAGGCTGGCCTAGTTCCAAGTGGTTGATATAGAGTCTCTGAAGTTCTGGATTATGGATTGTTGAATACCCATCAGGATGGAGTGAAGTGAAGAAAACATCTTAATGTGAGTCTGTAAAATAAAAAAAACAACTACACACTTGAATATAAAATGGCACACAATTATTGCCATTACAAAAAGGATGATGAGAATATAGCAGGAAAGATGGGGAGAAATACACACACACACACACACACACACAAAGAGAGAGAGAGAGAGAGAGTGAGTGAGAGAGAGCGGAAATTCCTTTATTTATGTATCTTTTCTAGAACTTCTGATGTAATTAAATGGTACCTAATGAACTTGGGTAGCCCAAATCTAACAACACTGTTTCCTGAAACATAGAATGCCTTGTTCTTAGACTGTCTCCATTTCATGCCTACAGCTTTCTTAGAGGAAATCTTATGGTCTTGAAATATCCAATATCCTGGGGTCTCCATCACAAATTGGACTTCACCTTTCCAACCTCATGGAGTGGCCTCTCAAGGTTTCCTTGTAGGGAATCTGACATTCCCATACATTGCTTGGCCTTAGTAAGTTTCTGAAATTTTGGCACTAGCCTCAATGTTTTCTATCCCTCATGCATTTTTTTAATTCCTTAGAAAACAGTACTATGTAGACTGTGTTACTAATTTCTACCAACCTCAAATGTAATGTGTTTTTGAGGCTGCCCAGTAGAAGCATTTCTCTAGCTTGTTTATGATCACTTCAGTGGTATTCTCAGTCTAGATTCTTTCCTTTCAAATGTATTTGCATTTTCATATATAAGCGCCTTTAATGAGTAGAGTTATGCCCACAAGGCTTTTTCTACTGCTCCAGTGAGGAGTGTTAGGTTTCTTAAAAGACTAATCTCTTTAACAATTGCAAATACTTTGTCTTTACTGCCTGCTTTGTGATGATTTTAAACTTTAAACTCATAATTTTCCTTTTCTTGTCAAAATCTATAATTTTCTTATCTTCTATATTTTCTCTTTTTTTTCACTATAGATCTCACAAAGGAAAATGAGTTGTAACCATTTCATGGCATGGATCCAGTACTGTTATGGAATTTCTTCTACCAGACAAATTAGTCAGAGCAATGAAAAAAGGAAGCTGCATTCTTTGTCAGAATGTGATGTGGATGGTCTCTAGCCCAGTTACAGAAGCCCTCTACAACTTTATGATCCAAGCCTCCACTATCTGAATTTATCTTGGCAATTTGGTCTTTTCTACTCCATTATACTATGATTTCACTAATTTAGGGATTTTTGGCTGACCACTCCTACCATTCCTCTCACAAATCACTTCCAAAGGCTTAAGAATCACATGGTTGAGTTTATCACATTCCATATTTTGGAAATAATTCCCTTAGTGTTTTACCAAATAGCTGACAAGAAGCAACTGGGGAAGATCTATTTGAGTTACATTTTAAGGGAATGGAGTTCACCATAGCAGAGAATGCATGGCCACAGAAGTATAAGGTGACTTTTATAATTTTGTGAACAATCAGTAAGCTGCAGTGGCCTCAAGAACTGTCCCAAATGCTCACTTCCTCCAACAAGGCTCCATCTCCTAAGGTTGTAAAACTTTCCAAATTAACAACACCAGTTTGGGATCAAGTACCCAAAGACATGAGCATAAGGAGAACATTCACTTCTAACCACATTTCATCCCTCTCCTCCAAATAGTTATGGCCATCATGAAATATAAAATGTATTCACATAAACTGTAGTTGAGCTCTTGGTTTATATCTTGCAACAGAATAAGGACAGAATAGGAAAATCTAGCAAAAAATAAACTTTGTAGTTAATTCTTTTGTATAATGCCAACTTCTTTAATAAATTTACCATGTTGATAGGAGAATTGAGGTAAAGAGAATGTTGGAACTTTCCCTAAATCTTTGCAACTTTTCAATTCAACTAAAATTTTTTCAAAATAAAGTTTTATTAAATAGGATTTTTTTCTGTAGTAACTTAATATTTATCGAGAGAAACTATTCCTCAGCCAACATATTCATATTTCATAGTTCAGGAAATAGATCAGTGACAAAGTTCCATGAAATTTAATCTAAAGAAATTCTTTACATTTCAAAATTATTTTGTACTGTGAAAAATACCAGCTTTCCTCATCTCTTCAAAATCTTTCATGGAATCATAATTTCTATAGAAATCAGAATATGTATTCTTTCTTTGTTCAACCAAACCAAAATTATAGGCAGTTATAACCCCAAAAGCAACAATGAAGGTTCCAACAAAATGAAATCTCAGACACTTGGCCCGAAGACCTCACATCTGATGCCAAACCACCAGAAGTCATGGTTACAAATGTCCTCAACACCAATGTCTTTCCTAATGGAGAAATTAGAAATTTTTACTTATACTCTTCCATCTCTTAGTTCTTGTTCCAGGTTTCTATCATTACAGGATATTATTATTATCATTGGACACAAGAAGTTCAATGTAATTGGAAGACTTCTAAGTGCATTTCCATCTCCAATGGGCAGTTCCAGTTGAACCTTTAATGCCTACACATACCATGTATATCCATGCATTTCCTTGTGAATTAGCAGAAGGATTATGCTCAAGGGTCTATTGGCTTTCCATTATTATGAAAAAGTACCTGAGAAAAACAACTTAAAAAAGCAAACCTTTGTCAGAGAATCTTCCCTTTCAGGGACTGGTGGCTAATTCAGAAACTTATAACTGGTCAATGTGCTGAAAATAAGTGAACATAATTACTCACTCATAGTTAGAATATCTATATCAACCTTGCCCATAAAAGGCTCAGAAAGCATCATGGAAGAGGGGCAGAGAGAACATAACAGGTAGAGGATGGCAGGAGTTCTTTTTTTTTTTTTTTATTCAGTTGTGCGCATGTATGTGTGTGTGTGCGTGTAGAACCACGGACGAATTGGGGAACCGCCATGGACTGCCTCCTCCTTGTTTACCCTGCCCGGGGACTCACAGGCTCCACCCTACCAGGACCGGAAATGCAGGCCGCCCTGGCTTCCGCCCGGTGTCTATACGTGGGGTCTAGGATCCGAACTCAGGACCTTTCGCATGCCAGGCAGAGGCTTAACCCCTGAGCCACCTCTCCAGCCCGATGGTAGGAGTTCTAAGAAATGCTGTCATCTAATTTCCTCCAAAACCTACATTAGATCAAGTCAGGCAAAATTTCATGATAAATGAGGACAGGACTCCCAAGGGTGACGACTGTAGGGAGAGGACCAGGCATCTTTCTTTGGGAAAATGGCCCATTTTCAGGGTAAGGTTCTACAATCATACATGCATAGGCAATATTAATAATTTCTCAGTTGTTTTTTAAAAACCAAAAAGGATATGAGATTAAGAAGGACGTGTTTTGGGGTTGTAGAGTCTGAGGGAGTGGGAGGTGATGACTGTAAGCATGAATCTGATCAAAATACATTGAATACATGTATGAATTTTTAAAAAATATTTAAAGCTATGATTAGTTCCTCTTTATTGGTACAATATACCATATTAGAAGTATATTGTGAATATATTAATGTCAGGGAGGTATGAGCCAAAGTATTCAGAAAAAGGCTATGCCTGTATTAAAGATTCTTATAAGACTGATTAATTAGAACTTCATGGTTATTGATTCCTCTTCTTCCCAGCCGCTATTCTCCCCAATGATATATCTAGTGATATATTCCCCATGATTCAGCAAATGTTATTAACACTAACCTACATAGGCCATACCTGAGGACATGAAGAGTGGGAGGGAGACAAGTGGAGAAGAAAAAAGTCCATAGTGGAAAAAAAAAAGAGGAGGATGGAGCTGTACAATTAGGAGTGAAAAATGGAACAAATTCATGTGCAAAGCCTTAAAACAATATAAAGCAGTAAAATATACATGATTGTAGGAATTCGGAGTTATTTGGAGGATGAAATGGTTAAAGTTGTCAACCTGACAGAATCAAGAATCACCCCTTGAAACAAACCTCTGGGAATGCTTCTGAGGGATGAGCAAGAGAAGATTAACCTTCTTCATTATATCAACTAACAGGAAGACTTACTTTAATGTGAGTAGCACCTTCCAGTTATGCACAGATACTAGGAAGTTTGAAAAGCCTTCTCTTTTTTGTCAGCTAACTTTCATATCTTGCTGGTGAACTTTCATGTCTTGCTTCTGCCACTACTGCTACTCTCATCACAACCCAGCTTCTTCAGCCTTTCAATGTGCACTGAAGATCAATAGCTCTCCAGGAATCCTCAGGCCTTTGGGTGATGTTGGGGCTGGTTAATATTCCAGTCTCATGAACTGAGCAACTACTGGCTCTAGATAACTCCATGTGAGAACAACCATTATTGTACTACCTGTACAATACTGTGTAAGTCAATCTCGTAAACACCCTTTTAATATATAATTCTATCATTTCTATTCCAGGGAACTCTAATGTATACACGTTGTAACAGAGAATCAAACTAATAAGGATGAATTTCTCCAGAAACTTGATAGTATCTGGAGCTGACTCTACAGTTGGACAAAACTTTCATGGGATGATTAGTGTTATGAACTTAATAAAATTAATAAACATTTGAGAAATAAGCCTGTAATAATTCCTGTGGAGGATTATGTTGATAATGTTAATTGAGATGGAAAGACCCATCCTCTATGGACAGCATCATTCTCTGGCTTGGGTCTTGGATTTTATAAATGCAGATAGGGAACTGATCATGAGTATATAATCATTACTGTGGATGCAAGTTGACCAGCTGCTTTAAGTCTCTTTGGTTATGAACCATCACTTGAATAAATTATGTGAGCCCAAATAAATTATTTCTTCAATAAATTGTTTTTGCAGAGAATTATACCAAAATCAATAGGAGAATTAAAATACTACAGTTACTGTATTTTTAGTACAGAGAGGATGCAAAAATCCACAGTGTGAACTATTTGATGAAATAATGCATTTGTTGCTCTTGAGTCAACTCTTGTGAGACATTGGAATTTGATGATGCTATATATAAAACTTTTGAACATCCATGGAAAGGTAAGAGATATAATTATGGGACACTGACTCCATCTTCAGTGCTATTCTTCCAACTATCTTTGAATTTCCTCTTATATTAAGATCTTCATTTAAACAGCCTTTTATCTTTGGTTAGGAGGTAACCTTCAATACCAATCAGGATGCAGCCAAGGGAGTGCAGGAAAAGCAAAACTGGAAACAACAACAAACCATAATTCAGAATACCAAAGACCCTACATTTTCACCTGGAACCAGACCAGGTAAATCTATCCCCATCCTAAATCTCAGGGAACCTTGTGAAAGCATGGGCAGCAAGATTGTAAACGCCTAAAGATGGGGAGGACTAATGATATGCAAGATACTCCACAGAAGTTAGGGCTGCAGCTGGACTTTGCTTGATCTGCACAATGGCTGAAATGTTAACGATCCCCCACAGTCTGGTATGGATGACAGGGGAGAAGGCTCCAGGCAGTAGGATCCTTAAAGGCAAGGGATTAAACAGTCATAATAGAGTTCCCATATTAACGAGGAAACCAAGAAGGGGCTCTAGGCTCTGCCAGTGAGTCCTATACTCTCACTAGGTTGGAGGACTCAGAGGAAGGTTTGGCGTTCTTACATAAGGATGCGCCAGGGAATGGGTGGAAAGAAAGGGGAGTCACCAGGAGAGGGGGAGGGATAGAGGTGGGAGGGTGAAAGGAAAGGGGGAAGGAAGGAGAGTGCAATGGGGAACTATTGGGTAGGGGAGGAGGAGGGGAGAGAATGGAGTACCTATTGAACTTGTATGATTAGGAAAAATAAAATGCATAAGAAAAAACAAAAAATAAATTATTTTAAATACTGCAAACATCATTTAAGATGTTGTGTAGTGTACATATAACTGTGCACCTTAGGGAATAATGTAATCAGTTTTTAAAGAATATGAATTTATCTGATAAAATATTTGTTTTCCTTATTTTGTTTGCATATAAAAATTCTTTTCTTTCTCTTTCATTTGTTATTATGAAATATTGTATACAAACAAAATGACTTTCTTTCCTTCTCCCCTTTTACTCTTTCTCTCCCACGTTCTCCTCCCTTCACATATCTGTTTCTGCATACCTCTCTGTATGTGTAGACCATAAGGCTCCATTTTGGGCACCTGTTCTAGTAAGGTACCTGGCCTCTCTGGTAGTATGATCCTTTATTTGTCAAACCCATAAGTGGGGAATCTTCCCTTCATTTGCCTCACACCTATCCATAGAATTCCCACTGAGTGTGGTTGTTGTTTCTCCTTAGATATCCTTGCTGAAGTCCCATTAATTATTGCTGTTTTCCTTGAGATAATCTCTCTGGTTCTTGGGGAGAATGTTAATATGTCAGCCATTGTGTAGGTCTGGTGGTTGTGGTTTTCTTCCATTGCATCTGGATTCATCTTGATTGAGTGCTGAAATCTGTTCTTATCGAGGTATATAATAAAGGTGTTTAGAGGTGGTTTACTCTATAGTATTTATACTTAATGCTGTTTTTGTCCAGTGTGGATTTTCTCCCCTTCTGATGTTCTATTTGTCTGTGTTCCTTCGTCTCTATGCTTTTGTGATCTTCTTTCACCACTGCAGCTTATGTTCCTCCCACTCTACTCCTTCCACTCCTGTCTATGCTACTATTCCTATTCTAGCCCTTTAAAGTTGTTCTGATATTTGAGCCAAACCTCAACTATAAATCCTCATAGCCAATCTTAAAACTTTTATATAAAACAAGATAAAAATAGATAAATCACTTTCAGACCCCAAACCAGAACTGGGCTTACACACCCCTAGGGTAGTAAAACAACCACATTCACAAAACAGCACTAAGCATCCTTAGACTGATCCCTTAAACAACACAATTCCATCCACATCCAATGAAACTGTTGCAACAATTGTCTAAGTCTGCCAATTCTATTTGACTAAAAAGAGTCAGAAACATATATAAAAGAAGGAAATCAAAGACCTACTCAACATCCCCAAGTCACACTGCAAAACTACCAAATAAAAAAAAAAAAAAACAGGAAAAAGTGTCTCCTAAAAAAATCGACTTCATGATGGATTGCCAAGAAATCAAAAATAAAAATAATGATTTTTAAAGCTTGATTATTAATATGATCAAGGAAATATGAGAGGAATGAGAAGAACTCTGAGAGAAGATGAATAATTTCTTAAGGAAATATGAACAGGAAAATTATAAACACCTAAATGAGATGAAAAAGACAATCAAAGAAGCAAAACTAAACATAAGGCAGTTGAAAAAAATCATAAACCAAGAGTAAATTTCAAATTAAAACCAAGCTAAGTACTATTGAAAATATAGCAGAAAATCTCAAGAACAGAAAGAATAAGCTGAAATAGAATATTTGAACTAGAAAACAAGATTGCAGGACAAACTTGTTCAATTAAAGATAATCGAAGAAATAAAAAAATAGATGAATGGAATATTCAAGATCTATGGGACACCTTGAAAAAATCAAACCTATATATACATGAAAACACAGAAGAAGGAGCCCAAAACAACCCACACCAGAACATATTTTCCACACAATCATAAATGACAACTTTCCACGTCAAAGAAAAGAGATATCCATCCAAGTACAAGCTGCATGCTAAACAGCAATGCGATATGGCTAAAATAGAAACCCTCTGAGGGAAAGAATAGTCAAAACACTACAGTTATAGGACAATAAGAACATTTTGAGAGTTGTAAGATAGAAAGTCAAGTCACATTTAAAAGAAGGTCTATCAGAATAATAACTGATTTTTTCCAATGGAAACAGTAAAAGTCAGAAGAACTTGGAGAGACGTACTTCAAATGATGAATGATCACAAATGCTAACCTAGGCTTCTATATCCATCAAAACTATGAGTCATGATTAAAGGTTTAAAATTTTTTTCCATGATAAACTGAAGGCATTCATAGCCTCCAAAACAGATCTGCAGAAGATACTAGAAAAAATACTCAAGACTGAAGAACAGGATAAACTCACCCAAAAAAGCAAAAGATAAAACTATTAAACAAAGAAACGCACATATAAAACCCACAAAATTCAGAAAATGACAGACATCAACAAATACTTCTTAATTATAACCTTAAACTTAAATGAACTCAACTCAATCAAGAGATACAGGCTGCAAGGAAGCATTAAAAAATCACAATCCATTAATATGACGCCTTCTAGAGCCACACCTCACAAGACAGACACTATCTCAAGGTGAAGAGCTGGTCAAAGGTACTCCAAGCTAATGGAACAAGGAAACAAACAAGAGTAGCCATTCTAATATCTGACAAAATGGACTTCAAACCAAAATAAATCATAAGAGACATAGAAGAATATCACATACTCACCAAAGAAACAATCCATCAAGTAGACTTCACAATTGTAAATGTATATGTGCCTGATATAGACTCATCTACATACATTAAAGAAACAGAGCAATGCAGTAAAACAACAAATCAACTCAAACATGGTAATATTAGAGGATTTCAACACCCCACTTTAACCAACAGATAGGTAAAAAGGCCAAAGATTTAACAGAGACACACTGGAACTAAATCAAACCATAGCCAAATGGACTTGATTGACATCTACCAAATTTTCTGTCCTAACATTAAGGACACAATCTTTTCAGTAGTTTATGGAACGTTTCCCAAAATAGTCCACATACTTACCCACAAAACAAACCTGTACTAATACAGGAAAATTAAAACTATCTCCTTTCCTGTGTATAAAAATTCCTGGTAAAATACACCTGTTTTCTTTACTTGCTCTATTTACTTTTTTGGGAACATTGTTGTTATGTTGTTTTATGTACAATATTCTTATTATATTTATATAATGTCAATCAAAGGGTAGAAAAAATTCAGATCTATATAGCAACAGTTAGGAAATTTGAAATGATAAAAAGATTTATTCTTTAGTAGTTTATAACTTCTTTCTTCTGAAGAATCATTTTCTTGTCTACTGAGGGTCATCTTTGTAGATCCTGGGAATGAGTTTTACTAATACAATGGGACATCAAATAATATTTGGCTTCTATAGGTACAAATGTAATGTTTGTTCAATAGGGAGAACTGTGAGTTGAGCTTCCCATATAAAGGAGACTTTAGATTCTACAAGGCTGGCTGAATGATAAGAAATTTTATGGAAAGCTAGAATGTTTTATCTGCACATAAACCATTTTAGGCTGCATCTACATCCTTGACAGTATTTTGAAATGTTTTTGAATTGTATTACTAAATCACTTGTTTCCATTAAGCCAAAGACTAAGAATATTATCAAATAACATATAAATTCAATAGGAGGTATTTTGCCTACTTTATTGTAATCCACCTATCTGATATTCCAACCAATGTGTTTGAAAGTTACCTTGTTTTATGACTTTCATTTGTCATTAAATAATAAAAACTTTACAAAACTCTTATCACACTAGAACACTGTACTTGGGAAAACCTTAGTTCATGTTCTTTGATCACAAATATTCACTTTTAGCTCTTGAATAAATTATTTTTTATTCCCTTTAAGGTGAGATAAGGCATTTTTGTATAGATTGGTAGTAAGGATTCAACAACAGTGAGAGAAGATGAGCTAGGGTTTTGTTAACTCCCACAAGGGCATGTCCAATGATGACGATGTATCTTTCTCTTGTTAAGTCCACAAGGGCATGCCCCAGTATCATAACTTCTTCCTGCTAAGGTCTGTTTCACGACTTCTCTACAGTGCAAAGCTGAGTATCAAGCCTTTAAAGTATAGGCCTTCAGAGGCATTCTAAATACAACTATAGCACAGGTCTTCGGTGGAAACTGTTTAGAGAGTAGTTTGGATGTAGTTTGGATGTGTCAGAACTATCCCAAAATGGCCATCTCCTGATAGCATGTAGACTCATTCATCACATAGTTTTCTGTTAAAGTTCCTGTTTTTTAGCTTCTCTAACTGGTCCATCAAAGTCTTGGCTTTGTTTGCTTAGCTTATCAGTCTCATGCTTTTCTGGATTGATAAACTGATAGATTACATTTTGGTGAAACCCCTGGTATTAATATCAATCTAATGTTTTCTAAACTTTTCCCATTATATCCTAATAGTTTTACATTTCACTCTCACATATGCTATTATTAAACTTCTTTGATAACTAATAGTTTCACAAAGTTGGGTTTTCTTATCTAGGTCTTGTTTCATCTAATAGTCATTGTTGATCAGAAGATATGAAGGAATGCTTGGAATAAATCTATGAAAAATTAGTATCTTCTGAGAAAATTTTCTTTGATATAGTCACTGCAGAAATCTTCTGAAGATATATTAGTGGTCAGGGTGAGAACAATAATGCAGGTAAATTTTTGGTTTCAAGTTATATAAGGATTCTTTACATATCTTTTAAAACACATTGTGAGTCATTTGGCAAGAGATTCTAACTGAGGAATTGCATGTGTGTGAGTGTGTGTGTGTGTGTGTGTGTAGGTGGGTGTATCCCCATCAACTCCTGTTCTGGACATGCAACAAATATACACACCTCTATCTATGCTGGGGAGATTGATGCAGGAGGATTAAGAATTCAAGATCATCTTAACAATTCAAGGCCAGCCTAAGGTACATTATACTCTGTCTCAAAAAAAAAAATTCCAAGAGCTGAAAAGATGGCTCAGTGATTAAGACTACCTTGAAAGCAGAAGGTCCTGAGTTTGGGTTCAGAATTCTATGAAAAAATGTCAGGTGGAAATGGCAGCAATCTGCACTTCAGCCCCTGGAAAGTGAAGTTTGGAAAAATCCAGAGAAAAGGAGTAAGGATGTTGAGTAATCTAGGATGTTTCCCAAAGTAACCCTTGGGCCTTCAGAGCACACACAATGCCCTCTGACACAGACATACAGACACACACACACACACACACACACACACACACACACACACATCCATGCACGTAAGCACAGGTATGCACAGACACACAGGCACACACATATACACACATGCAAAAAAAAAATCCAAAACAAAGTGAAAAAATACAATTAGTTGGATCTCTGCTTTAGGTTCTCACAAATTGACAGCAAAGTGTTAGTTGGGCTTGTAGTTTCATTTGAGGAAAACAGGGAAAGCCTTGTCTCAAGGTTATGTGATTATTATAATTCTAAGCAGACAGACTGAGGGTTATAGATTCTAGATATCTATTAGACCCAGGCTGCTGTCTGTTTGATTATAGCCTTCCTTTCAATATTACATCACAACATAGCACCTTCGAAGTTACCCAGGGACAGAGATTCTTCAAAATAACAGCTCCATTTATTCCTTAGGCACATCCCACTGTCTTCCATCAATCAGTTCCTGAGTTCCACTTAGCCTCATGGGTTGGGAATGAAACAAGAGTGTTATACCAGCAGCTGGGAATATTGGAGACCCTCCTACAGTGTCCAGACACAATCTTCAGTCCTTATCCTAAACTTCTCCATCATGTCCGATCATAAAAGGCCTGGTGACTGGGCATTTGTATAGGAATAGAACTCTATGATCAATTGATAATGAATATAAAGTTGTTCCTCACCATAACTAATCTGCACCTAAAGAAAGGAAGTAAATCTCTACTTACTCTTATAGGAACTTTATGATTTTTCTTACTTGCATTTTGACTTGGGCATTTAAGATCTTCAAATTATTTCTTCATTGTATATATAAATTTCTAGGGCCCTCTGGAATGGCCATCTAACTTAACCCTACCTTGTAGTTACTGTGTTAACATAATAATTAAATTCCATGGTGATATGCTTGTTTGATGCCTTGCTCAGGTGTTTCACTATCCCATAATTAAACATACATTATATTGTGCAAAATCCCCTCAAATTTAAAGTTTGGTCTTTCATTTTTATTACTGAAATTAAGAACACAGCTACCATAAAGCAGAGTAACTCAAATTTTCTTATGGAAATTCCACAATTATACAAGAGGAGCAACTCTACCTTCAAAGTTCAAAGCTGTGACAGATCATTTCTAGCTTTTTCTCAGCACCCTGCATAACAACTTCTGGAATTGTGAAAATCAGAAACTCATGACTCAGTTCTACCATAATTCTTCTATACTCTACAACCAAGTCATGTAGTATCTTCACAAATTTTGCTATCCAGTTCTATGGACAAACGAATGGCCATAATATGTGTTGTTTTGGGGATCATTGGGGGATTTCCTAGTCAACAATTCCAAGTAAGGTGTCCCACACCTAGCACTTGGGATTTTTCATTTGCTAACCCAAGTCTACTGGAATCAGCATTATCCACTCAAACATGGTACATCTGCTCAAAATATTCTAAAATTACATCTTTTTGATTAAAACATACAAAGCAATTGTTTTTCAAGTGACTTTTCACACATCTTAAATTGGGTTACTGCTCCTTGTGCACTTCAGTTTCTCCTGTGTCACTCCTTAAATCTTGCCTATGGTCTCCAGAATCAATGGAACTTTGTATCTAGTTGCACATGTAATTGTTTTTTTTTCCTTTCTTTCTTTAAAAGCTTTTTGCTTTCCACCTATTAAACACAGATATGGTTTACTTTGGCATGCCAATTCCTATTGAAATGTTCTTCCATTACCAAGTACAATTTTCCATTAGCAGGAGAGAAAACTCTAAAGCTCAGATACAATGGATGTTCTCCACAGCTTTTTGCATTCCTATGTTTAATACTGAACAAGATTAAGAAGTATAACGATGAGTTCTTCAGTAACTGCTCTCAGTGTCTCATCTCCTCTCCACATCCCAGAACATCTGACCAACATACTTTACCTAGGCATTTTCCATCTCAAAGTATATACACTGAGAAATCTTTGCAGTGTGAAAATTCCCTGGCCCATGGGCTGCAATATTAAAAATGTTTTTGGGGGACTGAAGAGATGTCTTAGGGATTTTATTGCATTACTTTTCTCTGTTGCTCTGAGACAATACTCAAATACAACTTAAGTAGATGAAAGACTTATTTTGCTTGTGGTTCTAAGAGCATATAAAGTTCATTATGGCAGAAAGGCACTCTGGGCAGCAGAATCCAGAGGCTGGTTCAGGTCACAGTCATCATTATAAAAGGAAAAAGAACAAGAAACAAACTGAAAGTAAGGCTGGAATACCAAAACCTCAAGACTCATCCCCTGTGACCTACATGCCTTCCTCCAGCAAAGCTCCATCTCCTAAAGGTGTCATGTCCTTCCTAAACATTTACAGCAGTTAAGGATTCAAACACATGAGTCTGTGGGGACATCTCACTTTCAAGTCGTGAAAGAGTCCTTGCTATACAAGTAAAAGGACTTGAGTTCAAATCTCCAAATCACACATAAAGTACCTAGTGGGAGTAGTAAATCAATTGTAATTTTAGTCCTGGAAGATGAAAATCCCTGGAACAAGCTGCTATCCAGAATGGCCCTTTAGGTGTGTTCTGGAACTTTGCTTTAGAGGCAAGGGATTGACAGCCACAGTAATGTTCCTATGCTTAAGGGGAACACAGAAAAGGGTTCAGGGAAATGCCACTGGGTCCTTGTACGTCATTGGAGAGGAGGGACCCAGAGGAGAGTCTGGCATGCACATTAAAGGATTCTCCGGGTATTGGGGGGTGAGGCACTGGGGATGGGAGGAAGGGTGAGGGGAGGGAGAGTAGGGGAATCTGGGGGAGGAGGAGGGAGGTCGGGAACCAGTGTACCTGTTAAGTTTGTATGAGCAGAAACAATAATAATAATAAAAAAGACCCAGTTTCAAAACAATAAGGTAGAAAAACAATTGAAATTAGATCCTGATATCAATCTCAGACTTCCACATGCATTCCACTTGTGTATGTGCACTTACATATACATAAGTGTCCATTCACATGTTAATGCACACACACACACACACACACACACACACACATATATATATATATATATATATATATATATATATATGCCAAAAAAGAGAAATAACTCCAAATTTACTAAGAATAGAATTGTGTGAAGTAGTTGCAGCACTGCTGAGAAGCTAGCACTTGACTATACTGGCCTCATTGCCATTTTAAGCAGGGGCCAAGAAGAATTTTCAATTTCAACACCCTCTTGCCCAACCCATTCCATACATTTTCTCTAGTATTAGAGAATTCAGGGAGAAGCTGCTCTGCTGCATTGCTTTTCGCTTTATCTGATTTGGTTTTGTTTACTTGATCGAGAGTCCTAAGAATTCATACACTACAAAAGTAAATCCCATAAAAGATACTTAATGAAATTATGGCCCAAAGTGTCCAAATCTAGGGAAAGAAATAAATATCCAAATGTCTGAGTATTTGGAACCCCAAATAGACATGGCCCAAGAATAAACTCTGTGATACATTATACTCAAGATGCCAAAAGTGCAAAACAACGAAAGTAGTGTTAAAAAGTAGTAAGGAGAAAAACATCAACTTATTACCAAGGTGAACACATCATAAAAACATAAAACCTGTTAACAGAACCCCTAAAGGATAAGAAGCATGAGGTGATAAATTTTAATCATGCATTAAACTAACTCACTAATAACCACTAGTAATCGTGCATTTAACAGATATAAAGTTAATGAATTTCAAGAAAAGAAAAAATTAAAACATTTCATGATAACCAAACCAGCAATACCAAAGATATTTAAAATAATCTTAACTACAGTGGAGAAAGAAAGTCTCAATTATGAGCATGTAGGAAAGAATACATCTTATGGAAGGAATATCCAAGTAAAAGAAAATGAAGAAATAATCCATTACATTCATCACAGTAAATCAAAAAACAGAATATGAACAGGGGACAAAGAAAAATGTACCAGTCATTTAAACACTTGCCAGTGTAAGGAACAGATTTTGGATATTAAGAGACGATGCAGATGCTAGATGGGCATGGTGATTCTCCTGTAGTTCCAATGTGAGAAGGCAGAGACAAGGGATCCCTTGAACATGTGAGAAGAGTCATATTGACAAGCTTTATGTTCAACTGAAAGATGCCGTTTCAATGAATAAGGAGGGTGACCAAGGTATATTCCCTACATCAACCTCTGCCTTCCACACTCATACATACATATGCACAAACACTAGTTCATGCTTGTGCACTTACACATATCAGAACACACATACATATAAATGTGTAAATGTTTTTACCACAGACAAATACATGAAAAAGAAAACAATAAAAAAGAAAACAAAATTCTGATTAGCAACAGTAAAATAATGTAGAGAAAATAAGAAAAAGAAAGTATAAATAGACAGCACCCAGATTTCCTCGCTCTATTTTATAAATTAATAGTTTGGCCACTTCTGATTTGAAATCCAATGTGCTCTAAATTCAAAAACTGCTGAGAGACTATATTACATCAGAAGTGGCATTTATTCTGTGCACAGATTTATTAAAAATACGGTAGAAAATTACTTGCAGGCTATGTGTAGAAGAAGATTAAATAAATTTTGTGCTTAGGCTCCAGTTCTACTTCCCCAGACCTCTCTCTCTCTCTCTCTATATATATATATATATATAAATTCAAAGAAAATTTTCCATGAAATTATCAGCTCTGGGTTTTCATATTGCACTTTTTGCTATCAAATATTAGTTCCTTAATTCAAAAAGAATGACAATTAATTGCCTAATATCTACTAAAATACTGATAAAACACTCTCCCTAATTATAAGAAAGTGATTTCAGTCACTTCATTTCTATTTTTCCAAGAATTCAAAGAAGTAGAGTTCTAATATTCTACCTCAAAATATTTTGGAATGTTCTTTATTGTGACTCAATAACCCTTCCTACCAACATTTAGTCTCAATTTTGGCTTTTGCTGCATTGCTGAGTGGTCCAGATATCTCTGTATCAGAACAACAACTTGTTTCTAAGTGAGGAAACACTGGGTTATAAGTCAGTACCAGTCTGCTCTGTATGCATTCATGGTCTGCTTCCCCAGCTCAAAAGGCTGTTTGTTCTGTCCTAGATGCTGATCTTTACCTAGAGGTAGAAAGCAAAGCTGACCAAGCTGAGCCACACTGTCTTCCACTCTGAGGTGGCAATTGCCACATACCTGTACATGACAGGGGATTCTCCAATACAAGCACACAAGCAAAGTCAAGATGAATTTTTTTAGTCTTTCTTGAAAACAGATTCAGAATGGGCAATGTGTACCAGGGGTGTGCCCCGGCAGCTGACATATAAGGTCAGTTTTTGTTAAACCATTAATATCAGAAATATCCTATTGTGTGAAACAAACATATTCTCAAATGACATAAAAATCAATAGAAAACATTGCTAACTGAGAGCATTTATAACTTAACGCTCTCCTAGAAGAATAATAAAATATTACTAAACCAATAGTAGGCGCTGAGAGATGGGGAGGAAAGCTTCAATGAACCCAGGTACAATACCGTCACTTGCAAACATGCTTCTTTAAGTGGAACATAAAACCTGTTCATAGGAATGGATACCAAGAGATACTATGGCGTATGTATACACTGTGCCATGTTTCCTGCAGGTTCAAGTCAGATCCTAAAGCACAGGTGAGACTGCTGTCATAGTTCAGCACGGGTATCAACATGACTGTTGAGGGTTTGAGCTCTGAACACATTCATGGAGAATTAGTGGTTGAGTTGTTAAGCCCAGAGCAAACCTGAAGGAGATTGTCTAGCTGATGGGGAAGGCCCAGCCTATGGTGCATGGGATTAGACCCTGGATAAATCACGGAAAGCTGGTTGAGAAAGTTGGCATCCTTCTGTTGAATTGGCCAGACATGCTGGTCTGGCAAGTAAGGATTGTCCATTTCTCAGCTGTTAGGTGGTGATGGTGTGGCCAGTTTGTTCGTGTGTGCTCTCCCGTCAAGCTGGACTGAGAACTGTAACTAGGAATCGTAAGAGAATGAACCCTTGTTCCTTTAAGCCATTTGATGGTCCTTTATCAGCAACCACTCAGGCGACTGCAACAACTGCCACCTGTGACACTCCAGACAGAGCAGCAGATCCTTAGTGTAAGAGGAACAGGCAACACATGATCTCTCTCACATGTGGAATCAGGAGACATCGATCTCAAGAGTGAAGAGGGAGAGGGAGGGAGGAGGAGGGGAAGGGGGCATAGGGCGGTGGGAGGTTGGAGGGAGGGAGGGGACCAGTGTATCTGTTAAAGTTGTATGAGTAGAAATAAAAAAAAAAAAAAAGAGAGTGAAGAAGATGGGGTCAGGAGAGATTGGTCAACAGAACTATAACCAAAATGCAAGGTTAGATTGTTTTGACCCTTAAGAGAGTGAAAATGAAACTGACAGAAATGCTGAGTTCGATGGTGTTGCAATTCGCCTGTATAGTCATTGATAAATGACCATCAAACGGCTTAAGGGAACAAGGGATTTATTTCCTTACGACAGTCTGGTACAATTCTCAGTCCAGCTTGATGGGAGAGCATGTATCAAGGGCGAGGGAACTGCCCACACTATCTCTATGTAATGGCTAAGAGAGGGATGATTCTTACTTGCCAGACCAGCATGTCCGGCCAAGTATACAGAACTGATGCCAACTCTCTTAACCAGCTGTCTGTATTTTATTCCAGAGCCTAATCCCACCCACCATGGGCTGAGCCTTCCCCATCAGCTAGTCAATCTTTTGCATGTCTGCTCTGTGCCTAACTCAACCACCAATTCTCTACAAATGTGCCCAGAGCTCAAACCCTCAATTGTCAAGTTGACACCTGTGCCCAACTATGACAGATGGAAACAACTTCTTGGAAACAACATCTTCATCTGAGAAATAAGGGCACCTGGAAAGAAAATAGGCAGATGACTTTGCTTGTCAATCACTCGTGTTAACACTTTCTTATTCAATGTGAGCCCAAAGTCAAGTACTAAATTTGATTTATTTAAATATTACCTTTGCTGGTTATCCTTCCTGAGAGTCACTCTTGATTTGTTCTCCTGAATTCGTGTGGATGTCATAAGAACACACAAAGCTCCTAGATGCCAGTTGGTTTCTGAGCTGTGACCCCCACATCAGAAGTTTGTTTTCATTCTGCCACTTTGATTTTAAGAAACCAAGAGTATGTAAGTTTCTGTCTTGAATGAACTTTGGGTGAACCTGACAGATGTTCAGATTTTTCATTTTCTCCTTCAGCAAGGTTCATGAAAATCTGTTACCCAGATAATCACCCTGACTGTTTGCTCTAGTAATCTAGGCTCCTAAATGTTGACTGTAGAAATACAAAGGCAACTTAAATATCCATTTTTCCATGGAGTTATCAGCTCCAGATTTTCATTTTGCAATTTTGCTTTCTAATGTCAGCTTAAAAAGAGCAAAAGAAAAAAACATTCAACTGCCTTTCATATAAATCTTATTCTTAGAAAAGATTTTTACTTGTTTTTGGACCTTAGATATTAGTCTATTATTCTAATTAAAAATATCCTCACATAGATGGAATTCAGAACCATGTACACCATGGTCAGTCTGAGTTTGTGGTCCATTTGTACCTTTAAAAGGGGAAAATGTCATTTTAGGAGGCTGGAGTACAGCTCAAAAGTAGGATGCTGGGTAGCATGTTTGCAATCCTAGGTTCTACCCATACCACAGCAAAGAAATGTAGAAAATGCACTTTCATCTTTCTAGTGTGGAGATATTGGCCACTTCACTGAAGGCAATCTGGAGGATTAATTAAGGTGGTATGCATGTAAAACGTACTCAGTTTCCTAGGTTGAAGGTACATTCTGTTCCCAGAGCATTCACTCCTCAAAGTTTTCCATGTGATCTTGTCCATAGAAAAGAAGTAACACTGTTTTTCATGGATGAAATTATTTTCTCTGTACATCTCCCAGAATGAGGACAGTCATCATTGTTGTTAAGGACGGATCCCCATTGTTGTCCAGGCTAATGGTCTGATCCGAGTTTCTGTGTTCATAGAACACATAGTGTTGGCCAGCTGTGCTGATGTTAGTCTGCAGGCTGAGAATGGGGAAGAACATTAGATACGGTTTGCCCTTCCTGACAAGGGGAATTCTATTTTCTATTTCCACTTAAAACACATCACTGTATAATTTCAGTTACTTTTCTTTTTGTGGCTGTCAGACAGCACTGATACATAATTTAAGGGAGAAGGAAAAACTTATTTAGCTTATGGTTCCAGAAGTTAGATAGAGTCCATTATGGTGGGAATCACATAGCAACAAACATGGTTAGAGGCAGAAGTAGGAGGCTGGTTCATGTCATCAAAGCCATCAGGAAGGTAGAAAGAGCAAGAGTAAACGAATCAGGTTTAGGCTACAAACCCTGAAAACCCAATCTCTGTGACATGCTTTTTTATCCAACCAAGTTCTACCTCTAAAGGTGCCAAAACCCTCTGAAGCATTAATATCACATATGAACTCAAACACACGTGTCTGTTGGGGAAATTCACATTCATAGTGCTTACTAGCAACTAGTTTTCCCAATTCTCAATTTTCTCGTCTTTAAAAAAAAGAATAAATAAAGATATTGGTGAGTCCTTCTAGAACACAGAGCAAATTTGACCTGGTTCTAATATGGTGACAATATAAATAACACATCAACTTGTAGGTGCAGAAGAACTGATGATGGTCATTTGCTAATGGATCTGTGAGCTTCCTGAATGTGCCCCCCCCACTGAGATTTCATTTTTTGGAAACCATAAGCACTCGTTCACTACACATCTTATAAGCTTTGCTTTTTTGTGGTAACAATGTGGTAAGTTACCCCACTACTTAGGTCTACTGTGTAGACCTGTGTAGACCTACTGGGATACGCTGACCAGGAATAATGTCTCCATTATCTCTCACTGTCAAGTAGCTAATATGTTTATCAAACTCTGGAGTTATACAAACAGAAATCCAGTAGACTTCTGTCCAAGTTCTCAATTTCCTCTCCATGAACTGGTCCACTTTAGATATGACACTTAAATTCCTAAGATTTCTCATCATAAATATGTTTCACTGCACCTGACCAAAGTCTGCTTGGATTTAGAGTGCCACTTATCAATGCCATCAGCACCGTGATGGAATGCTACCTTGGATATGTAGATATTATGTGTCCTTGGCTTTGCTTTCTACCATTCATTGACATTCAACAAAAGACAATCTTTTGAAATCCACTGCTTATTTTAAAAATTACCATAGTGTGTACTGCTAAGTGTTGATATCATGATGTGCAATTGACAGAATTCTGGCAGATATTGCTAGACAGATTATTGCTAGTGCTCATACATTCACTAGGCTCCTATGCTTTTATTGGGTATGGCAGTTCATATTTAAAAGCATCTCTTTGAGCTAATTCATATCCTTCTGTAAGTATTATTTATTCAATTCAGTTCTTAAAGCATAGCTCAAAATAGAGTATAATCTGTGACATCTGGGGTAGTTCTATGCATCCTGAAGACCCTCTCCTACTCACAGACAGACATACCTTACTCAGTGGAAAGCATCTTGCACATTTTTCCACTGCTCTAGACCAAGTAGCATGTATTTATTTCTGATGTCTACTAGGATTGCGCAGTAGATCTCATTTGCCCCATGTACACCCATTAACCAGAGGAAACATGAAAAGTGAGGTGCATCTCAGTAGAAGGCTGCATTTCCAAGATGATTCTGAGAGGAAAGTGTTCTTTAAAGAACAGGTGAAAAGCAGTGTTTTTCCTTCCACATTTCTCCCATGACTTTTTTTCTCTGAGATTAAAAGGCAGAGAGACTTTGCTTTCCATGCATAAGCTATTTTTATGCTGTCTTTGTAGTGTTTGTCCTGTGGCTCTTTTCTCCTGTCTTCTTCATACCTTTTTGACTGCATGTTATTATCACTTCTGCATTTGGAACTAGTCTTCAGGAGGCTCGAATTCTCATGCTTGTGTGCCTTACTCAGGATATGTATTTTCACCTTGACTGGCTGTCTCTGATTTAACTCACTACTTACATCTATGTGGGAAAGTTTGTTCTTCATTACCGATGTATTTTATTTTAAAATATTGTTACCTTCTGCTTCCTCTCTGCCAATCATGAGAGCTGAATACTTGCCTCCATTCATTTTGTTTAGATGTGTGTTAGGGCTTATGTTTGACATCTTAGCTCATTGAAGCTGCTTCTTATGTGAGTTATATACAAGTGAGGCAAATTACAGACGATGATGAGATGCTGAGATAGGCACTTAGAAGCTGCTTCTTGTAAGAAGTATTGGCTTGGAAGAGGAGATGATCTGATTGTTAAAGGCTTTCCATACCAGTGAGAGGACCAGAGTAAAGACTCCCAGAAACTACATAAATGCTAGTTGTGTGTAGCACCCTGCTTGTAATTCTTTTCCAGAATGTGGAGACAGGGCTTAGAGAGATGTCTCAAGGGTTAAGACTCTGTCTCACAAGCAGAAGGCCTGAGGTTGGATCTCAGGTTCCATGTAAAACTGCCAGGCAGAAATGGCTGAGGCCTGTACTTTCAGCCATTGTGGTGGAGCCTGGAGCCTGGGAAATCCCAGAGCAAATCAAAAAAGAGGTGGAAGCAATCCAGGATGATTCTTGAAGTCACCCTTAGTCCTCTACAAGGACATACAGTGCACCCCACCACCCCACCTCTCCTTTCTCTCTCTCTTCTGTCTCTCTCTCTCTCTCTCTCTCTCTCTCTCATACACATACAAAATAAATAAATAAAGTTTAAAAAAGAATGTGGAGATAGGGGACACCCAAAGCAAGCTAATGTGCCTAACTGGATCTGAATGAGAGTCCTTTCCTTAATGAACAAGGTGTAGAAAAATCAAAGAACATTCTCAACATCAATCTTAGACATCCTCATGAATAGGCACATGTACGTGTGCATGCACACGTGCACGCACACACACAGATACATATGAACAAAACAAAACAAAAGTTAATAAAAAAAAGCATTGGTCCCACAATTGTATCTTCCTAGTGACTATATGATCTCAGCATTTGTTCACTTGCAAAACCAAAGTATTTAACAGAAATTCAGGAATATGGATCTTGAACTGACTTTTAAAGAGAAGAGGGGAAGGATTATGTTTCCCACCTATCCATGGAAAGGAGCTCAGGACAAAGAACTCTGCCAGCCAAGAATGTGTAAGCCTACATCAAGCAATTCCAAATCATTTCTCTTCCAAGTTCCATTTTTTTCTACCCAAACTTCTTATAAACGCTATTTGGAGACATTGTGGGAACCAGATTCCCTTCCCATCAGGCAAGGATCAATTAGCTCATCTCACAGTTAAATTTATAGAAATTATAGCCTTTGTCTTCTTGTAAAATGGCCACAGGCATGATGAGGAATACATAAAACTCTTTCTCTGTCTTTTTTGGGCAAACTATAAATAAATCATTTTTATAGGTCAACTTCTGTTTTCTAATTTATTTTAAAATGTTGGTGCTATTGTTTGAATGTGAGTTCTTCCTGTCTTCTTTCAGGATCATATGTTTGAATTCTTAGCCTATATTGATGTTTGGGAAAGTTGTTGCACCTTTAGGAGGCGGAATCTTGTTAGAGGAAGATATATATGCCACAGGGTGCAGGCTTTGAGGCTTGGGTAGCCAGGCCCTGCTTCCTTTCAGTTTATTCTTGCTCTCTCTCCCATTGATGACTGCAATGACTAGAATCAGTTTCACACTTCTACCTCAAATCAAGCCTTTTGTTGGACAATTTCAGTCATACAAGACTTTATCCTCTCTGAATCCATAAAATTAATAAATCTTGCCTTTACACTTTCTTCTTCATTATGAATATTGGCTCATAGCAGAAGAAGAATAACTGCAACAGTTGAAAAACTGTTTTATGATTTAATGAATATAAATGTCTGGAGATAAAAGCAAGGAAAAGTTTTTTTATATACTGGGCTTCAATTAGTAGCTTTTTCCTTCAATGATATCTTGTGGTTAAAAGTTATTATTTGTTGAAGAAAGAAGAATATCTTAGCTTGGGTTCCCTGGCAAATAAAATGAAGCAAAAGTTACCACAAGAAGATTATCATAAGTGAGTGTGAATGAAAACAAGGCAAGAACAGAGGAAAGCTGCTTTCTTTTTTTTTAATTATTCTTTTTTATTATTATTATTTATTCAATTGTGCGCGTGTATGTGTGTGTGTGCGTGTATGCATGTATGTGTGTGTGTGCGTGTATGTGTGTGTAGAACCACGGGCGAATTCAGGAACCACCATGGACGCCTCCTCCTTGTTTACTCTGCCCCGGGATTCACAGGCTCCGCCCTACCAGGACCGAAACGCAGCCCGCCCCCGCTTCGCCTGGCGTCTATATGTGGGGTCTAGAATCCGAAATCAGGATCTTCTGCCTGCAAGGCAGAGGCTTAACCCCTGAGCCACCTCTCCAGCCCCAAGAGCTGCTTTCTAACCCCAAAACATAGCTAGAATATCTGCCCGATGCCACTGATACCTAACTGCTACTTCTGTGGGTGCATCTTGCAAGAGGTTGCGTGAATGACTTTCTCTCAGCATCCCAAACAGCAGTGGGAAGGGAGAAGAAAGTGCCCATAGATCCTCACTTCCCAAGAGTGAGCATCTCCTCACAAGGTTTTCATTTTTCATTTCCAAATCACACCAGTGTAGTCAGAGTATGTCTGGTGACATTTTAGGCCTTAGTATCAACAGTAAAATCCTCAGTAGGGAATGGAAAGAGACCTCTGTGATCACAAGGCAAAGTGCTGCTGGTCTTTTTTATATAAAGTTTGTCACCACTGAGACGGGTGGGCTGGAACTGTGGAGAAGGGAAATGGAGGCAGATGGCCTGAGAGAATCTGAACTGGCGCTGATTAGTTGGTAATATTTGAGTAATTTTTCATTGGGACTGTGAATAAGAAAGAATCTCTAAATACCAACAATATAGCTATAACACTAAGAAAGCAAGATTTAATTTTTTTTATTTCTTCCACTCATAAAATATTGATAAGTACCCCATTCCCCTCCCTCCCTCTACCGCTTCCTTGACCCCCTTGCTCCCTCCCTCCTTTTCCCCTGCCTTTCCTCCCCTTTCTCCCATTTTCCCAGTGCCCCCCCCCCATTCCTGGAGCATCCTTTAGTATGCATGACAAACTTCCCTCTGGATCCTCCTCTCTGATGAGGTATAAGGACTCAGTAGTATTGCCTAGAACTCTTTTTTTGTGTTCCCCTTTAGTATAGGAACACTATTGTGGCTGTTGATCCCTTGCCTCTAAGGATCCTAGTGCCTGTGATCCATGCTAGACTTTGGGGGTTTAATGATATGTTGGTCATTGTTCAGGTCATGCAAAGTCCTACTATAATTACTTCAGCCCTAACTTGTATGGAGTATCTTGCAAATCGTTGCTCCTTCCCATCTTTAGGTTCTTACAATCTTACTGCCCCCTCTTCTGAAAAGTTCCCTGAGCTTTAGGATGGGGAGAGATTAGGCTGGTCTGGTTCCAGGTGGTTGATGTACAGTCTCTGATTTTCCAAATTATGGTTTGTTGATATTTTTTTCAGTTATGCTACTCCTGCACTGCCCTTGGCTCCATCCTGATGGATATTGGATGTCACCACCTGGCCAGAGATAAAAGGCTGTCTAAAATAGAGTCTTATTGTAAGAGTAGATTCAAAGGTAGATGGAATAAGAGTAGGAGACCACTGTGAGGAGGGGGGTCAGTCTCCCATTTGCAGGATGATTACCTTCTATCTGCCAGACACTATTTCCTTTCCTTTCTGGTGAGACAATACCCCATCAGTTGCAAGTGACCGGGAAGGAAAGTCTGTGAGCTTAACAAGATGTCTCATTACTTACTTCAGTCCTTGATGGTGGCCTATTTTCTCTGCTGTAGCATGATCCCCTCTCTCCTTGTTTCTGGCGGGGCCCTCCTTCCCCTTCCCTCCCTGTTTATAATCTTGCAATTACTGTAGGTACTACAGAGATTTATCTTTGAGTGTGTCTCTAAGTGGGTTTGGAACTAGGATCCATGTATTAGGGAGCACATATGGCACTTAATTTTCTGTGTCTGGGATACTTCATTCAGTGTAATTTTTTCTAATTCCATTCATTTCCCAGCAAATTTCATTAATCCATCATTTTTGATGGCTGAATAGTATTCGATTGCATAAATGTATCACATTTTCCTTATCCACTCAACTGTTGGGCATTTGGGTTGATTCCATGACTTTGCTATTATAAAAAGTGCTGCTATGAACATGGTCATGCTTGTGCTATCAAGGTGAATTTTTGCTGTATAGAGGATTATTCCCAAAAGTGGAATAGCAGGGTCATATGGCATTTCAATCTTTAACTTTTTTAATAATCGTCAGATGGCTCACCACAGTGGTTGTATAAGCCTGCATTCCTACCAGCAATGTAGGACAGTTCCCTTCTCGCCACATTCTCTCCAGCATTTGGTGTTGTTTGTATTATGGATTTTTGCCATCCTGACTAGGGTGAGATGATATCTCAGGGAGGTTTTGATTTGCATTTCCCTGATGACTTAGGATTCACAGCATTTTTTAAGATATTTGTTAGACACTTTCAATTTCTTCCCTGATAAAGTTTCTTTTGAGTTACAAGGCCCAGTTTTTAATTGGCCCATTTGTTTCCTTGGTGTTTTGTTTTCTAAGTTCTTTGTGCACTCTGGATAGTAGAGCTCTATCAGACATGTGGTTAGTGAAGATTTTCTCCCATTCTGTGTGTTGCCTTTGTGGTCGAGTTACAATCTCTTTATCTGAAGGAAGCTATTTAATTTCATAAGATCCCATCTGTTGAATGTGGGTTGTATTGACTGTGCTATTGGATTTCCGTTTAGGAATTGTTGGCCTAGTCCAATCACCTCCAGGGAGTTCCCTACCCTTTCAACTATGGTTTTTATAATCTCTGGCCTTATATTGAGGTCCTTGATCCATTTGGAATTAAGTCTTGTACATGGCTACAAGTATGGGTTAAGTTTTAATCTTCTGCATGTGGACATCCAGTTTTGCCAGCACCATTTGTTGAAGATGCTATTCTTTTTCCATTGGATTTTTGGACCCCTTTATCAAAGTCAAATGGCTATAATTGCGTGAGCTTATATCTGGGCCATCAACCCTTATCCATTGATCCGTGTGTCTATTTTGGAGCCAGTACCAAGCTGTTTTTATAACTATGGATTTGTAGTATAGATTAAGGGTTGGTATGGTAATACCTCCAGCAGTGTTTTTATTACTCAGTATTGTTTTTGCTATCCTGGGTCTTTTGTGCCTTCATATGAATTGTGAGATTGTTTGGTCAACTTCTTTAAAAAATTGTTTTGGGATTTTGATTGGTAGAGCATTGAATCTGTATATTGCCTTTGGTAGGATATTCTTTTTTATGATGTTGATTCTGCCAATCCAGGAACATGGGAGGTCTTTCCATCTTCTATTGTCTTCTGTAATTTCTTTCTTTAGGGTTTTAAAGTTTTCATTGTAAAGTTCTCTTACCTCCTTGGTTAGGTTTATACCAAGGTATTTCATTTTTTTAGGGGCTATAGTAAATGTGATTATTTCTCTCAGAGCTTTCTCCCTTCTTTCATTCTGGGCATATAGGAAGGCCACTGATTTTTGTACATTTATTTTGTATCCTGCTACCCTGCTGAACTTCTGTATTAGTTCCAGAAATTTCCTGGTGGACTTTTTGGGATCACTCAGGTATACGATCATGTCATCTTTAAATAGAGATAACTTGACTTCTTCCTTGCTAATTTGAATCCCTTTTATCTCCCTTTCTTGTCTGAAAGCCTCAACTAAGACTTCAAGTACAATAAAAATAAAAGTAGTAAAAGTGGACAGCCTTTTCTAGTTCCTGATTGAAGCAGGAATGCTGCAATTTTTTCCCCATTGAGTATAATCCTTGCTGTTGACTTGTTGTATACAGCTTTTATAGTATTGATAAATGTTCCTTCCATTCCAACTGTCTCTAGGGTTTTTACTGCATCTATCGAGAGTATCATGTGGTCTTGGACTTTGGACTGGTTTATGTGGTGAATTACATTTATTGATTTGCATATGTTGAACCAACCTTGTGTGCCTGGGATAAAGCCTACTTGTTCCCCATGGATGATATTTTTGATATGTGTTAGAATCTGATTGGTTAAGACCGTGTTAAGATGCTTTTCATCAAAGAGATTGGCCTATAGTTTTCTTTTCTTTTTCTTTTTTATTTATTCAGTGTGCGTGTGTGCAAACATGCGTGTGTGTGTGTCTGTGTCTGTGTGTGTGTGTGTGTGTGTGTAAAACCACGGATGAATTCGGAAACCACCATGGACTGCCTCCACCTCCTCCTTGTTTACTCTGCCCTGGGATTCACAGGCTCTGCCCTACCAGGACCAGAAACGCAGGCTGCCCCCACTTCCGTCCGGTATCAATACATTGGATCTATGATCCGAACTCAGGACCTTTCGCCTGCAAGACCGAGGTTAACCCCTGAACCACCTCTCCAGCCCCTATAGTTTACTCTTTTAAGTGTATCTTTATTAGATTTTGGGATTAAGACGATATTAGCTTCATAGAAAGAATTTGGTATTGTTCCTTCCTTTGCTATTTGATGGAACAGTTTAAGGAGTATTGGTGTTATTAGCTACTTGAATGTCTGGTAGAACTCTGTGCTGAACCCATCTGGTCCAGGACATTTTTTGGTGGGAAGATTTGAGATTACTTCATCAATTTCCTCATATGTTGTAGGACTATTTAAATTATTCAAAACTTCCTGATTCAATTTAGGTAAGTTGTGCTTACTTAGGAATTCATCCATCTCTTTTGTGTTGTCAAATTTCACAGAGTATAAGTTTTTGAAATATGACAATATAACTCTCTGAATTTCTTGAGTATAACTCCATTTTCATTTCTAATTTTGTTTTTTTTATGTGTGTGTTTTCTCTCTCTTGCTTTTGGTTAATTTAGCTAGGGTGTGTAACTATCTTATTGATTTTTTCAAAGAACCAGCTTTTTGACTGGTTGATTCTCTGTATCATTTTCCTTATCTCAGTTTCAGAAATTTCTCCCCTAATTTTACTAATTTCCTTTTTTCTACTGCTTTTGGGATGAGATTGCTCTAGTATCTAGTAGATTGCTTTAAGCTGCATTGTTAAGATGTTTACTTGTGATGTTTCTATTTTTTTGATTTAGGCATTAAGAGGTATGAACTTACCTCTTAGGACAGCTTTCATTGTGTCCCAAAGATTTTGATAAGTTGTATTTTCATTATTACTCACTTTCAGGAAATCTTGAATTTCCTTTATAATTTCTTCCTGAATCCAATTCTATTCAGCATCATAGTATTTAGTTTCCAGGAATTAGTGAATTTTCTGTTGTTTGTCGTGTTGTGGATAACAAGCTTTAGACCATGGTGATCTGATAGGGTACAGGCTCGAATTTCAACTTTCCTTTATATGTGGAGATTCGATACATGGCCCAATATGTGGTCTATTTTGGAGTAAGTTCTGTGTGTGCTGAGAAAAATGTGTATTCTTTGGTGCATGGATGAAAAGTTCGATAGAGATCTGTAAGGTCCATTGCAATAAGAATTTGATTAAGTTCTAATGTGTCTCTGTCAAGTTTTTGACCTGTTGATCCATCCCATGTTGAGAGGGCAGTATTAAAATACCCAAGAATTATCATTTGTGTGTTAATTTCTCACTTTAGATGCTATAAAGTTTGCGTAATGAATGTGGGGGCCCCGTATTAGGTGCATATATGTTCAGTATTGTGAAATCTTCCTGGTAAATTGTACCTGTGACTAAAATGTAGTAACCATCTGTGTCTCTTATGATTCTTTTTGGTTTGAAGTCCACTTTGTCCAATAGTATATTGGCTACCCCTGCTTATTTCCTGTTTCCATTAGCTTGCAGAATTTTTGACCAGCCTTTTATTTTTAGGATGTGCCTATCTTTTGTGGTGAGATGAGTTTCCTGAAGGCAGCAGATTGATGGATTGTGATTTTTAATCCAGGTTTGTAATCTGTGTCTCTTGATAGGTGAGTTAATTCTATTGACATTCAATGTTATGATGGAGAAATTATTTTTAATTCTGGGCTTTTTTTAAGGTTTAGTGGCTTTTGTAAGTGTATTCTTTGGCTTTTAGGTTTTGGTTGTATTATACTTCTCTTCTGTCCTCCTGGACAGGCTTGTTTTTTTCTTCAGTCTTGAGTATCATTTCTAGCATTTTTGAAAGCCTGGTTTGGTAGACATGTAAGCCTTCAAATTGTCTTTGTGCTGGAAAACTTTTCTTTCTCCCTCAATCATGATGGATAATTTTGCTGGGTATATTGCCTGGGTTGACATTTTTGCTCATTCAATACATGAAGTATGTCTCTCCAAGCTCTTCTTGCTTTTACTGTTTCCATTGAGAAGTCATTTGTTATTTTAATAGGTTTACCTTTAAAAGTGACTTGTTTCTTTTTTCCTTGAAGCTCTTAGCACCATTTCTTTGTCTTGAATGTGGAGTGTTTTGACTATTATTTGGTGCGGCAAGTTTGTATTTTGGTTATATCTGTTTAGGGTGCAGAATGCCTCTAGTATTTTGATGGGCCTCTCTTTCTCTAGATGAGAGAAGTTTTCGTTTATGATAGTTTGAAAATTTTCCTCAAGTGTGGTATTTGGGATTCTTCCTCTGTTATTCCATGAATGCTCATGTTAAGTTTCTTCAGGGTGTCCCATAACTCTTGAACTCCTCTCAAGTATCTTTTTGGCTTTATTTTTTTTTTACATTTTTTATTATTATTTCTGCTCATAGAAACTTAGTAGGTACACCGGTTCCCTCCCTCCTTCCTCCTCCCCCCAACCCCCCGGCTCTTTTTGGCTTTAACAACCTCTTCCATTGAGCTGGTTAATTCTGCCACTTTGTCTTCAAGATCTGAAATTCTATTTTCTGCCTCATTACTTCTGCTGATAAGACTCTCTATTGAGTTTTGGGTTGAGGATAACTTGTCTTTTAGTTCAATTTTAAACCCTGCCTGAGACTGTTTTAACTGCTCTATGCCTATTTTTGTTTCTTGAACTGTTTTTCTCAACTCCTCCAGGTGTCTGTTGTGTTCCTGTTCAAAGTGGTTGATGTGGTTGTTGAACTACTCGAGGATTTCCTCTTTCAAAGTATTGATCATGGTAATAACGATCATGCTTTGAAATTCGTTATCTTGTGCCTGTCTTTCTTGGCTATTTTCTGTGAATTTGTTCTGGTTGGAATCTGTCACTATGGGATTAATTCTTTCAGTGGGAGATTTGTTTTCTTGGGTTTTGTTTTGGATCTGTGCTTTGACTTGGCATTGTTGTTTTGTCTCTTGAGTCTTTACAGTTTCTATGTGGTTTTGACTAAACTGATTTAGTTCGTATAACTGCTCTCTGGCAGTTATTACTAGTGGTTGCCTCAGCTTTGGGTGCGTTTTTCTGTTATTATTGTTATTTCCATGATGAGGCTATTAGACTGTTAGTACATCAATTCAATAAGGTTTAGTAGACAGGGGGTGCCTTACCTGGTCCAGGAAGGAGCGAGGGAGCATGCGTTCACGGCAGGCGTAAGTGGGCGGAGGGGCTAAGTATGATAGGCGGGCTTCACCTGGGACCTGGGGCGTGGTCAGTAGCCCACCCAAGCCCTGGTCAGCTTTGGCGCTGCTCAGACTGAATGGTGGGAGGGGTTGGGAGGAGCAGTTGACCTGGGTTCTGGTGAGGACTATCTGGGAAGCAGGGTGCCTTACCTGGACCGCATGAGCGAGTGTGCATTCAGGGCTGGCGAATGTGGGGGAGGAAATTTAAAATTTTATAGTTAAAGTTTCCCCAATTCAAAAGCCTAAAATTCATCAGGTTTAAAATGTTTTAAACTTTGTGAGAACATTACACCACCATAGACAATTCCACATTGTGTAAGAGTGACAGTTAAGAAATAGTCCACTGAAGATTACCTTCATTCTTGTAATGTAAGTTGGTTAGAAACATAAATGGTCCCATCCCATCTCATTCTGATGATATATGCACTGTGTGTATGACATGTGAAAGACCAATAGAAGAGTAGAAGAGTTTAAGATTCCAACAGTCAGAGAGAACTTAAGGAAATCCACTACAAAAGACTGGCAAAAAAACCGAAAGAGGTGTTCTGGGAGCAAGAGGGATTAGAAGTCTTTTATGGCAGTTGAGGGGAAGTTACTTGACCTTAACTTCTGGGTTGTTTGTGCAGACTCTCCATATGCACAGAGTCACATTATCTTATTTAATAGTACACTTCATACCATGAGTATTTTTCTTGAAATTGGTCATGGTATAAACTTCATGAGTCATTAGATTTAGTTAAAAAAGGGAATTTAGACACAGTGGGCGAAAAGAATAAAACTTATACCCTTATGCAATCAGGCCACAAGAGGTGGAGTCCAAACTTTCAGGATGCATGATGTCTTTCAGTATTTCATTCAGACATATAGTATATAACCAATGAGGTCAAGTTACTGACAGAAGGCAAAGGTCTTTCTTTTGGAGGTGCTTCAGAGTTGAGTAGGGACACTGAGGAGATCCAGTTAATGCTGCTGATCATTGATAGACAGGGTAAAGACTGCAAGACATGGAAAGCTTGGGATCATTTTGAACTGGGAAAGAGTAGCTATTGCAGAATGTTGAAGGTCAGATTGTGACATCACTAGGAATACAGAGGGTGTCAGTCTTGGGAGACAAGCATTGAAGTCAATGATAATTGTTGCTAACCTTGATACAACATGGAATGTGATCTATAAGCTACTGATTATACCAGAAGGTTAATTAAGGAATGAAAATATAACATATATTTCAAATAACAAGAGACTGAGAGAGCCTGCTCAAATAAGTTACAGATGGAGCCACTAGGCCCACAGAATCTTTTTTCTACTTGACCCAGTGCAGAAAGTATTGTCTTTTGATCTGTTCTGAAAGAGATGGAGAAGTATATTTTCATGTTTAGCCATTAAAAGTTAATGGGCCTTGGAATTTAAAAGAAACTTTACCAGGGAATAAATTGAAATTTCTAACAAATATCTTAAAAAATGCTCTGCAGGGGCTGGAGAGGTGGCTCAGGGGTTAATCCTCTGCCTTGCAGGCAGAAGATCCTGAGTTCGGATCATAGACCCCATGTATAGATAGATACCGGGTGGAAGCCGGGGCAGACTGCACTTCTGGTCTTGGTAGGGTGGAGCCTGTGAATCCCGGGACAGAGTAAACAAGGAGGAGGTGGAGGCGGTCCAGGATGGTTCCCGAATTCACCTGTGGTTCTACACACACACACACACACACACACACACACACACACACACAAGCACATATGTACACACACTCACACACACAATTGAATAAAAATTTTTAAAAAATGCTCTGCATCCTTAGCCATGAGGGAAATACAAATCAAAACCTCCCTGAGATATGATCTCACCCTGGTCAGGATGGCAAAAATCCACAATACAAACAACAACAAATGCTGGAGGGGATTTGGAGAGAAGGAAACTCTCCTACATTGCTGGTGGGAATGTAGACATATACAACCACTCTGGCGAGCCGTCTGATGATTCTTAAAAAAGTTAAAGATTGAAATGCCATATGACCTTGCTATTCCACTTTTGGGTATAATCCCCATACAGCAAAAATTCACCTCAATAGCACAAGCACAACCATGTTCATAGTAGCACTGTTTACAATAGCAAAGTCATGGAATCAACCTAAATGCTCAACAGTGGACGAGTGGATAAGGAAAATTTGGTACATTTATACAGTGGAATACTACTCAGCCATCAAAAATGATGAATTAATGAAATTTGCTGGGAAATGGATGGAATTAGAAAAAATTATATTGAGTGAAGTTTCCCAGACACAGAAAATTAAGTGTCATATGTACTCCCTAATAGGTGGATCCTGATAGCAAACCCACTTAGTGACACACTCAAAGGTAAATCTCTGTAATACCTACAGTAATTGCAAAGACTATATAAGCAGGGAGGGAAGGGGAAGGAGGGCCCCACCAGAAACAAGGAGAGAAGGGATCATGCTACAGCAGAGAAAATAGGCCACCATCAAGAACTGCAAGTAAGTAATGAGACATCTGTTTGGGCTCGCATACTCTCCTTACTGGCCACTTGTGTCTGATTGAGTATGATCTCACCAGAAAGGGAGGGCATAGTGTCTGGCAGGTAGAAGGTATCCATCCTGCGAATGGGAGACTGACCTCCCCCCACAGTGGTCTCCTACTCTTATTCCATTTACCGTTGGATCTACTCTTATAATAAGACTCTATTTTAACAGCATTTTATCTCTGGCCAGGGGGCGATATCCAATACCCATCAGGGTGGAGCCAAGGGCGGTGCAGGAATAGCAAAACTGAAAAAAAATCAACAAACATAATTCGGAAAATCAGAGACTGTACATCAACTACCCGGAACCAGGCCAGCCTAATTTCTCCCCATTCTAAAGCGCAGGGAAATTTTCAGAAGAAGGGGAAATAAGATTGTAAGAGCCTAAAGATGGGGAGGAGCAACGATATGCAAGATATTCCATACACATTAGGGCCAAAGTAATTATAATAGGACTTTGCATGACCTGATCAATTACCAACAAATTGTTGAACCCCCAAAGTCTAGCATGGATCACAGGCACTAGGATCCTTAGAGGCAAGGGATTAACAGCCACAACAGTGTTTCTATACTAAAGGGAAACACAAAAAAAGAGCTCTAGGCAATGCCACTAAGTCCTTACACCTCCTCAGAGATCCTGAGGAAGTTTGATATGCACACTAAAGGATTCTCCAGGAATTGGGTGGAGAGGGAGCACTGGGATAAAGGGACGGAGAGGGGAAAGGAAACGGAAAAGGGGGGGGGGGCTGCAAGGGGATCCAGGAAGGGGTAAAAGGAGGGAGGGGAATGGGGTACTTAACAACTTTGTATGAGTGGAAGAAATAAATTAAAAAATTAAATTTGTTACATTTTGAGAAAAATATGCTTTGTTAGTTACTTAAGGAGGCAGGGATTTAATACACAGAGAAAAAGAAATTTTACTTGAGGAATGAGAAAGAGCAAATATAACCATGTTTATGTTAACAGTGGCTGGGAAAACTGGCAGAAAGCATGAAATAGCAGAGAAGCCACTGTCATATTTGGACTTTGCTTTTATGGAAGATTCTATGAGGTAGTAGAGAGTAAAGACAGGAAAGTGTATTTTTCCCAAGTGATGCCCTGGGGAGATCCTATGGACCCAGATACTCATAGGAAGAAGTAAGGAATGTGTTTTAAAGACTGGGGTAAATTTGTATCAGTAACTGAGTGGTGACCTTGGGGATTTAAACATTTTAATTTTCCTTTGTTGATATCACAAAACAGAGAATCATGGCAAACAAATATGCAAATTTATTGAACAGTGTGATCTATTCCTGAAAATGATAGAGTATGGGTGAGTAGCACTCTTCTACATCCAAAGAACATTTTCAATCCATGACAGACAAGTAAACTTGAGCTAAGATCATGGATACATGTGACCAGAGTCTTTGTGAGAGGAAGTTTTTCAGCTTAATGGTGAGAACAAGCAAGAACCATCACTGGAATATGTCCATGAAAAGTTGGATGACCCAGCATATTCAGATAACAGGCAACAGGACTGTTCCCACTGAGACTGTGATGTTTACTTACCAATCTAGCAAACGGTTTTAAATACACACACACCTACACCCTCCCCCCCACACACACCCACACCCATACACACAAATGTGCCTGTGTCACTTCTAAACAGAGCACAGGCACATTTATTTCCATAAACAAACACTCTATAAAGTAAAGTCACAGACTGACTGTAACACAATAATGGTGAGGGGTCATGAGAGAAACATAAATTTTGAGGAGGCAGGGAGCAAAACAGGTTTAACAGTTTTGGTATTATTATTCTTAAACTTCAATATTGCTAGAAAGAATTGCAACTGATTTTTTTTTCTGTTCCAAAGTTTTAAATTTTGGAATAATACAAACACCACATTTTCTGAGCATGCTTCCCTTATATTGTCAACTGAGGATTACAAATAAATATAAAGAACATAGGACATTCCATGAGCCTCAGGTAAGCAGAAAGTAGTACCTTTGTATTCTTCAGAGTTATGTCAGCTGAATATGTAGCTCACAGTTCTAACTTTACTTATTCAAGCAAAATCACATGTGGATTAGTTTGGTTAAAATGGAAAAATAAATGAAATCATGTTGTACTCCTTTGATTAAAAAAATTCCAGGACATTCCAAATATCAGAGGTCTGGCAAGAGTGTGATTCTTAGATGATCACAGTCACATACAGAACTGTTACCACACATTTCACTGTTGCTATCCAGCAACATTGCCCCATGCTGAGCAATGAGATGGTCACTAGTTGCACATGAGGACAGAAATTAAAACTGATCAAGACTTAATGAAATTAAAGTTCGGTTCCCCATTGCACTATCCATGCTTGTGTTCTATGTCATGTGATTGGTGACTTTCACATTAGATAGAGAAGTGTGGAGTAATTGCTGATCCCGCTGGCTCCTGACTCTTTTTTTCTCTGTGTGTTCTTTTTTATTTACTTTTTAGTTTTACAAGCATATTAAGTATTGATCCTTGTTTCCCTCCACCCCCCTTCCTCCCATTCCCCTCCTTTCCTTTCATCAATCCATTCCTCTGCCTCCTACCATCCCACTTGGCTATTTCTGTGGACCATGGGGTTCAGCATGAATCCTGTGCTCTTTTAAAGAGTTTGTTGAGGAGATTAATATTTTCTATGATGCTTCCCTTCTATGCAAATGACAGACTCCATGAGCAAAAACAGGTCCCTGTGGAATCTATGCCTCTGAACATGCAGAAAACTGATTATAGGGAAGTTTCAATTAAAAATAAGTATGCATCTGCTAATTTACAGAGTACAATGGAAGGAGAAACAAGTCTTTGCACCATTCCCAAGTCCATTCACCTAGAGTAGGTGTGAGTGGGTCTCTGTGCCCACACCACATACCTGAGGTGCTATCTTGAGAATGGTGGCAGAGAACTTGAGGCAAACACTGAAAAGTCAATTCCAAGAGTTATTACCCAAAAAGCTTTCTCATATTAGCAGTTTTCTTTTTTTCATGAAACTTATAAATATCAACTTACTAAATTTCAGTCAATTTGTTCTCAAGAGTAAGTGAACATGTTCCGATTCTCAGGCCTGATTAAGACTGGACACCTGCTTTTACAATACAAACTCAAGCCTGGGTTGGAAAAGACAAGAATGTTGAAAATACTATATGTAAATGAGGTAATATCAGAGAGGTTCTTCAATCTGATTTATGTTTCTAGAACAAAATACATGAGACTGGATAGCTTATTTGGTCATTATTCTGGAAGTTAAATCTAAGCACATGGTGCTTGGAAGCCTGTCAAAATCCATAGAAAGCATAGCAGAGAAAGAGCCAGAGATCAAGAAGCATCCAGAAGAGGCCAAGGATCACTTTATATCAATTCATTCACTCCAGGACTAACTTGTGTACAGATTAGCATTGATCCTTCTTGGGGTGTTGTTTGCCTTGACTTCATTAAAATCTGTTTGCCTCACCATCTCCACACAGCCATTCTGGGGACTAAGCCCTCAGTACCCAGACCTCTGCAACATAATCAGACCTTGAGCAGACCATAGTGACATGTGACAACAAAGTAATTTTGAAATGACCATCTGATGTTACAGAGATAAATTTCTTACAGGGCCAGATAAACCACAAATCTGAGAGTGGTGTTTTGTTGTCATCTCTTTTCTTTGACATTGTATAGATCAGGAATCAATATGAAGGACACTCATATCTGCCCTCTAGCCCAGTTTTGGATTGACCCTTTTGGTACCACTCAGCAGACCCCCAATATGAGTGACCAAACAGTGGGTGGTGGAATGTACATGCAACTTAAACAAAGCCTGTTTTTTTTTTTTTTTTTTTTTTTTTTTTTACTGTGACAACTTGGCAAATATTGTGCATGGTGAATGATATATAAATAAATAATAAAATAATCTTCTAATAATAGAAAAAGGAAAAAAGAAGTGAGGCCATCTAGATGTTTTAAAGATTATTGAGAGAGTGGTTAATATTAAAAGTAAGTCCAGAAAGAAAGAGCAAGCACTTCATTTGAGATTGTTGTCCTCCAGAAGGTCCCTTGTCCTCCTTTGCTTGTCTTAATGTGCAAAGTTCTCATCCTCTTCAGGAATCAGGCCTCTGCCTTATTTACAATCCACTACAGACATATCTCATTGTTCAGCTTGGACTTTCTTCTAAGGCATGTATCATGGTTTGAGATGTGTCCCCCACAGTCTCATGTGTTGGGCAAGGCCATGGTACCTTGAGAGGTGGAACCTTGCAGGAGGAAGGCAGTCATAAGGGGTGGGCCTTGAAGTGGATTAGTCCCACCCTACCTCCAGAATAAGTCTGCCTTTGCAGCAAGCAGTCTGCAGCTCTCAGCTTCCAAGACGTCTGCGGTGACTTAGCTCTCCAGCCACCCATACCGCCTCTGCTTTGAGAGATTGTACCTTCCCTCTGGAACTGTAAGCTGAATAAATCTCACTTTCTCTCTTAAATTGCTTGACTTTGGGTGCTCTCTCACAGCAATAGTTAAGAGTAACTGTTACAGCATACATGGCTGCTTATGCTAAATGAATTTTTCTTCCACACATCTCTCTTGAAGACAAAAAGAAACCAACTAACTATGTAGATGGCATGGATATGAGGTAAGCTAAGACAAGTTAGGACTCACACCAAGCTAATCTTTTTGAGAGGGACCATCTAAGAATTCTTGGAATACAGATTCAACTCATGCTTGAAGAAGATGAAAAAGCTTCTTCTGCTTTGTGTTTCTCTTTGATTATTCCTACATGAACTTTGTGTTTGGTAGAATTATGGCCAGAAAGGTGCTAAAACTTTCAGCTCCACAGTAGAACAAATGTTTAGCATGCAAAAGATCTAGGGTTTCTAGAACTAAATAAATATCTAAAAATCTTTAAAAAGGAAATGTATATCCTTGAAGTGTTCATGCTGTAGTCCCTGGAACCTGAAAATACATTGTTTTACATGACAAGGGTGACTGCAGATGTGGTTACAGATCTGGAGATAGGGAGATGGTCCTGAGTAACAGGATGGGGCCAACTCAATCTCAGAGTCCAGAACTCTTCACAAGTAAGAGGGAGGATATGATATGATGACTTCATGTGTCTGGACAGGGGACCACATACTGAAACAGGAAGGATGTTTCAAGGAAAGGTAGGACAAATATTCTATTCTAGGGCCTCCAAAACTAACATAGATCTGACGACCCATTTTTTTTAAGATTCCAGCACTCTAAGACAAAAGTCTGCCAGAGATGGAACTACTGCATCTAGGAGCCATGCCTAAGCCATGCATGATTCACTATCATGGACAGGATTGTTGCCTTGTTTTGTGTCACAATGTTCTGCTGATTTGTATGGCAGAAATAAGAAACTAATCAGAAATGCTTGGTTTGCATGCATAGCAGTACTCTAATACTATTCCACATAAACTATCTTTTTTATCCCTATTAACTACACAGTGAAACATGCAAAGAGATCATTACATGTGGAACATGAATACCTGTGAACGTCTAGTTTTAAATATACAACCATCACCCTATGGCTCCCTGATGCAGAGAAGCAATCCTGTCCATGGTACTGAATAGTTGATGGTTAGGGCATAGCTTCCAGAGGTATTAATTCTGTCCATGGTATTGAATTGTCCATAGAAAAGAGAGGGCTAAGAGAGGCAGTGACTCTGTCTATGGTACAGAATAGTGCATGGCTACGGCAGAATTCCGAGATGCAGTGATCCTGTCTATGGTACTAATATAGAGCTGCAGGATCTGGAGTTCTGGTCCTGCCTATATGTCAATTATACCTGAGGCATGCTGCTGAGTCTCAGTTATTTTCACAAAGTAGAAGGTTTCTTCTACTTTGAAATGTTCTCTTGGAAATGAAATTTTTAGTTATGTTGAAATAAGGAGCACAGAAACTGTATCTGATATCCATGACTCACAACAAGAGTTTATTTTTTTTAATAAAAATCCCCTATGATAATGATGGCCATTAAGGGAGATGAAGATGGAAATGGTGAATGGATGAGAAAATACCATTTAAACCATATAATGTGGGGGGGCAAATTTAAGGCATATAAAAGTTAAGGGATCCAAAACTGAGTCACATGACTGTAATGCTCAGATCTTCTCAATGTCCAGACCTGCTCTTATAATCGCTGGCAAAATTGATTATAATTATGTGCATTTTTCTATGAAGAGAAAATGTGTAAAAGAAGAAATGATGGGAAAGCAAAGTACACGATAGTAGAAAATAGTGCAAAGAAGAAATTAAAAAGGAAAGGAAGAGAAGAAGAAAGAAAAAAGGAGAAAGAAAAAATCTCACTCTTGATTTCTTCATATTCCTTTCTAAGAAGCATTAACAATTTATTCTGTGTCTTCCCTTCTTTTTCTGACAACTTGGCTTCACCTTCGGGCAACAAGATGATGCTCTGATCCAATGTACTGAGCTGAAGTTGCTGGCACATAGACAGAGGCTGATGACGCTGTGGTACACCCCTGCACCCACATTATACTGTGGTTCTGAAAGCTGATGGCAACTATCAAAGTGTTACCACTCTTCACTTCCCTTGGCAGTTTGTAGATGTAAAGATTCAGTTGGGCCTGCCAAAATTATCCCCAGCATTCATAAGTAGTAGATTTTTAGAGACAATTGCTTCTTTCCTCTTTGGTGGTGTTCATTAATTAGAACCAAAATTTGTGATAGCCATGCCTAAGACTTCAGAAGAATGTGACAGGAAAAGAGCCACTCTAAGACATGAAGCCTCTTTTTCCTCACACCACTGATAGATCCCTATACTATTTTCAGTCATGAGGCAGCAAACATTCTTTTGGGAGCTGGGGTATGACTTAAACAACAGACAGTTACTTTTTTCTGGAAACCAGACATCCAAGATGAAGGTATCACCAAGAGCTGCTCCTTTTTGGCTTCTGTCCTTGGCTGAAGATACTGATTTTATACTGTGTCTTCACATGGTCTTCTCTGTGCAGGTCTGTGTCCAGATCTCTTGTTTTTATGTGAAAGTACTTAATTATGCATAAAATCAGGAAATAAGTTCACAAATTTTGATATCAAGGGAAAGATAACATATTAGTACCATGATACATAGATTCTGAGTTCTTTTGCATTAATACATATCATGTCTTTTTTTAAGAAAGATGATCATATATATGTATTAAATCATGTTTTATATATCATGAATATCATTCTATGCTATCAAATATTACTTTATTTCTTATTATTTAATAACAGGTGATTGCATTTGGTTGACTTTTTTGAAAATTCAAATTGTAAACTTTTGTTACAAATTAAAAATAAAGTTCTTAAAATTTCTTCTTGACCAGATATGAAACAATTTAAAAACTTTTAAATGTGTATTGGGGAAAACCACGTTTTAAAAAAAAAAAAGCACATGTGTCACTACCAAAAAGAGAAATCTTTAGGGAAAAATAATAAAAAAAATCCATGCTGCATAGACAATGCAGACAGTTTGGTATATCTGGCCAATGAACAAGAAGCAAACACTTAAGGTCTTCAGCGCCAATCTTTTATTCATTTCTTTCTGCTGAAATTTCATATTTACTTCTTGTTGGATGACTAGACTGTATGGTGGTAGAGATGGTAAACTGGCATTTACTCATACCCATTCTGCTCTGCCTTGGGAGAAGATGAATTCTCAGTTAGTGTATAGGTTGCTTTTGTCTCCTTGCCATCTTGTGGTTTAGGGTTCTCTAGGTGTCTGTGTCGGTAGTTGAAGTTGCAGTGATACCAACATGAGGTGGTTACTGGCCTTGAGTCTCAATTCCTTGATTTTCCCTGTCTTCTTCACTGCCATCCTCTCTTGACTGTCTTTGGTGAGAAGGACCCCTGCAGAATCATGGTCTATAACCCCAATACATATTCTGCCTCACTAGTCTGCCTTGCTCTCCTGCACCCTCCATCACTTGCACTTGCATAGGAGTGTTGGAATGCTGTGGTCCAAGTCCTAGGATCTCTGCATGTGGTAAGGTGGGAACCTACCCTTGCCGTAGAGTTGGTGTTGTTGGGGCTGGCCTTCAGGAGCACTCTCAGATCCCTCATTCTTCTCTCCACTCTCACTATTTTGGTCATTCTGTTGGTAATTGCATGGAGGACCCCTGCCATATGAAAGTGTCTATAATGATCATGGTCTGTTGTATATTTACTATCTTGAACTGGAACTTAACCAAAAGCTATAGCATTTGCTGCCCCTATACTGTGGTATACAAACACATCTTCCTTGGTGTCATTCTTGTTGATGAAACCATATCCCTTCTTACCTTGAACCTTTTACTGTTCCCAAACAGCAAGTCTTGTCCCTAACAGCAAGTGCCCAGGCCACTGCTCCCTGCACTGCTGCCCGTGGTGTCAGGATTAGTGTTCACAGTGAGGGCAGAGAAAGGGGAAGGGAGCAGCAGGAGGACAGCTGCTAGATCTCAGCCTCGCTGCTCATGTTACACTGACTGGGGGCTTCCTGGGGTGTGATGGTAACTAGGCCGCCAGTGTCAGTGGAGCTGCTCAGGTCTCTCTACAGTCCTCTCTCCACTTCTTCTACCAATCAAACTCTCAAATATTACTTTAAAGCATGATTTATGTTCAGGATTATTATGACATATGCATTATAATATTATATATATCATCTTTAGCTAACCATTTAAACTTTATTTCATTTTTACAATTTATTGTTATTTAACATTATAATGGATTTGTGTTGTTTTCATCCCCTCTGTTGCCCTACCTCACTTCCTCTCTCTCACAGAGAGATGTCTTCTTCTTGGGAAACTTCTCTCCTATCCTAATACCTCTTCTTTCATATGTGTGACACTAGTACTTACAAGAAATATGTATTCTTCAATGGCTGACATGTCAACGACCCCCCCAAATCTAGAATGGGTCATAGGGGAGAAGGTTCCAGGCAGTAGGATCCTTAGGGGCAAGGAATTAACAGATATATAAAGTTCCCATACTAACAAGGAACCTAAGAAAGGGCTCTGGGATATGCCACTGAGTCTTTACCCTCACTATGGAGGACTCAGAGGAAGGTTTGGCATTCAAATAAAAAGGATGTTCCATGAGATGGGAGGGAGGAAGGGGGAGGCACTGGATAAGGGGAGGAAGAGGGGTGACTATCAAGGTAATACTCCAGGGTTCTCTTCTGAAGTATGAGCCTTCCCCAATCAAGAACTCTCAACCAGGCTTACAGTAACCAGGGATAGATTTCCTTCTGATGAGTGGACACTAATCCAATAATAGAATAGTTGGTTATTCCCATATCATTTATGCCATTAATTTCCTGAAATACTCTTCTTGTCCAGATGGATCATATTGAAGCTCATAGGATTCCTAGCTGGTACCTGTTGGTAGTTTTTTCTCCTTCAGGAGCTTACATATTAGCTTCCAGCCCTAATGGCAACTAGCTTAAATTAAACCTTTTGGATCACTTCCAGCTTGTTTTTCTCATGTTGTGTGGCCAAAGCATATGCTGTTTTCAACAACAGGGTCTTACTGTCCAGCTCTGGTGAGCAGCCATGGATAATAGAAATAGCCTAAATTGTTTTAGGGGTCTTTAGATCCTTTTTGGCAAACAGATCCTGCAGGAATTATACCTATAAGCCTTTTTTATAAAAAAAAAATAGTCCAAATTTTGCTTTACTTGTAGTCCAAAAGTGTTGGGATTTTTACCACAGGATGGCCTAATTATTTATTTTTTCATCGCCATATTCAAATAACTGGCAAAAATACTCAAGAAGGGTAAATTATGTTTGGACTCACTGTTTGTAGATAAGATTTACTCTGGTAAGAAGACATAGCCCAGGTGGTTTGATGGTGGAGGGAACAGGAAACTGGGATTCCTTACCACCAACATATCTGAGAAACAAAAAAGTAGAGAGAATAGAAATGCTGGTACTCAGCTCACCCTCTCCTTTTTCCTCTTTTATTCTAACCAGGTCTTCAACCCATAAGAGAGAGCAACTCACATTCAAAGTGTATCTTTCCCTTTTAGGCCATCCTTTCTAGCTAACCCTCACATACATGCCCCAAGATGATTTTAAAGACAAACTAGCTTTGAAGATCAGACATCACATGGCCTGTAATGGTTACTCTTAACTATTGTGGTGAAAGAGCATTCAAAGTCAAACAACTTAAGAGAGAAAGAGAGATTTATTCAACTTATGGTTTCAGAGGGTAGATACGGTTTCTCATAGTGGAAGTGGCATGGATGGCTGGCCAAAGCTGGAAGAGGCTAAGTTACTTGCAGACATCTTGGAAGCTGAGAGCTGCAGACTGCTGCAATAAAGGCAGACTTCTCCTGGAGGTAGGATGGGACTAATCCCACATCAAGGCCCAATCCTTGTGACTGCCTTCCTCCAGCAAGGCTCTACCATCTTTAAGGTGTCATGACCTTCACAAACACTGTGGGGGACACATTTCAAACCATGACGTGGCCCCACATCAAGAACCTGTTAGTACATCAATGTGCCTGCATGCAAGAGGCACCTTCCTTAATTGGTTATTTCTTTCATCACTTGCAGATGCAAAGAACATTTTCACAGTCCACCTGGTATGCGGATGTTAATGTGCCTGTGGATTTGGAGTGACATTTATGCTCATCAGAAGACTCTGAATAGGGCAATAATCACTTGTTGAGACCAACAGCATTTGAGTACAAATATGCTCTCAAGATCCATTTTGGGGGAACTGGAGAGGTGGCTCAGGGGTTAAGCCTCCACCTTGCAGGTGGAAGGTCCTGAGTTCGGATCCCAGATCCCACGTATAGATGCCAGGCAGAAGCGGGGGCGGCCTGCGCTTCTGGTCCTGATAGGGCGGAGCCTGTGAATCCCAGGGGCAGAAGGAGGTGGAGGCGTCCATGGTAGTTCGCGAATTCGTCCGTGGTTCTACACATACACACACACACACGCACACACACACAGACACACGCGCACACACAGACACGCGCACACACATACACACGCACATGCGCACAGTTGAATAAATAATAATAATAATAAATTAAAAAAAGAGATCCAGTTTGGTTAAGGTTTCATTGATAATGTAGTAAAAAGTATCAAAAAATGCTGGTCATCTAGTTTTGCTGGATATATTTCTAAGTACTCACATTGACCAGGAATAAGAAGGTATAAGTAACTCAAATGAATTTTTATTTCCATGAGAATCAATACAGAAAATCAATACAGAAATTCATTATTATGTCTGATATCAACATATTTGATATGCTCTACATAAAAATTTGGGAATTTAAGATACTTTCATTTGTTCCCTTCTCCAGTTTCCAGATCTTATTTAATAGAGTGGGAAAGTTTTGAACTGACATAATGAGAAACAGAAAACCTAGTTTAAAATGTTTGGATAATTTCTAAATGGTACTTCTTATTTATTTCAAGCAGTAGATGTACCCCTTTGGAATACCTGTCAAGATGTTTTAAGATAGGGAATTTGTTGGGGTTGGAGAGGTGGCTCAGGGGTTAAGCCTTTGCCTTGCAGATGGAAGGTCCTGAGTTCTGATCATAGACCCCAGGTATAGATGCCAGGCGGAAGCAGGGACCTCCTGCGTTTCTGGTCCTGGTAGGGCGGAGCCTACCAGTGAATCCCAGGGCAGAGTAAACAAGGAGGAGGTGGAGGCGGTCCATGGTGGTTACACACACACACACACACACACACACACACACACACACACACACATGCACACACCGGCAACTGAATAAATTTTTTTAAAAAAGTAAAAAAAAGATAGGGAATTTGTTGTGGATCTTAGACTATGTCAATGAGCTTCTGTTATGGTTGCATTTTGGTGTCAACTTGACAGTTACAGATTGATTGGGGCGCAGCTGTGGAGGGTTAATAGTTTGAATGGCCCCTGAACAAATCTGCAGGTACTTGATTGATTGCTGTGGAAAACCCAGCCCACAGTGGGTGGTACTTTCCAGTGGTGGACCAGATAATAGGAAGTGCAAGGAGGAGGCACTTGCTCTTCTTTTATCCTGTGTCAATTTGCTGTGCAGTCCACTTTGTGAGCATCTTTCACTTTTAGAGCATCGTGGCCTTCTTTGTTTCTGCTGCTGCTGCCTCTGTCCTTGGCTGACTTGGAGCTTCATCTTTTCCACTACATTGTTGCTGTTCCCAATGCCTTTGGAGCCTGGTCCCTAGGCCTTGCTGCTGTTCACTGTTCATCGCTGATGTCAGAGCCCAGCTGTTCTTCACGAGCATCAAAACCTAGCATCTTTGATCCCCTGGAGAAGTAAAGGCTTTAGATCTTCTTGAGATATTTTGGCTTTGTGGAACATTCTGGTCAAGAGTGAGATGGCTGCGGGCAGCTACTCGAAGACACTATTTTTTATGTGAGTTATTTCAACAAAATTATTTATTTATTTATTTATTTATTTATTTATTTATTTATTTATTTTTATTATTTATTTCTTCCACTCATACAAAGTTGATAAGTACCCCATTCCCCTCCTTCCCTCTACCCCTCCTTGGACCACCTTACTCCCTCCTCCCTTTTCCCCATCCTTTCCCCCCTCCTTCCCTTTATCCCAGTGCCACCTCCTCCTCATTCCTGGAGCATCCTTCAGTGTGCATGTCAAACTTCCCTCTGGGTCCTCCTCTCTGATGAGGTGTAAGGATTCAGTAGCATTGCCTACAAATCTTTTTTGTGTTCCCCTTTAGTATAGGAATACTATTGTAGCTGTTAATCCCTTGCCTCTAAGAATCGTAGTTCTTGTGTTCCATGTTAGACTTTGGGGGTTCAACGATTTGTTGGTCATTGTGCACGTCATGCAAAGTCCTATTATGATTACCTCGGCCCTAACTTGTATGGAGTATCTTGCATATCATTGCTCCTCCCCATCTTTAGGCTCTTAAATCTTACTGCACTCTCTTCCAAAAATTTCCCTGAGCTTTAGGATGAAAAGAGATTAGGCTGGTCTGGTTCCAGGTGGTTGATGTAGAGTCCTGATTTTCTAAATTATGGTTTGTTGTTTTTTTTTTTTTCAGTTTTGCTGTTCCTGCATCGCCCTTGGCTCCATCCCGATGGATATTGGATGTCACCACCTGGCCAGAGATAAAAGGCTGTTAAAATAGATAAAATAGGCTGTTAAAATAAAATTTTTTAATTTGTTTATTCAATTGTGTGTGTGTGTGTGTGTATGTATGTGTGTGTAGAACCACGGACGAATTCGGGAGCCACCATGGACCACCTCCACCTCCTCCTTGTTTACTCTGCCCAGGGATTCACCAGGACCAGAAGCACAGGCCGCCCCCTCTTCCGCCTGGCATCTATACGTGGGGTCTAGGATCCAAACTCAGGACCTTCCGCCTGCAAGGCAGAGGCTTAACCCCTGAGCCACCTCTCCAGCCCCAAAATAGAGTCTTATTATAAGAGTAGATTCAAAGGTAGATGGAATAAGAGTAGGAGACTGCATTAAGGGGGGGCAGTCTCCTATTTGCAGGATGATTACCTTCTATCTGCGAGACCCTATGCCCTCCCTTTCTGGGTGAGACAATACCCCACCAGTTGCAAGCTACCGGGAAGGAAAGTCTGTGAGCTTAACGAGATGTCTCATTACTTACTTGCAGACCTTGATGGTGGCCTATTTTCTCTGCTGTAGCATGATCCCCTCTCTCCTTGTTTCTGGTGGAGCCCTCCTTCTCCTTCCCGTCTGCTTATAATCTTGCAATTACTGTAGGTACTACAGAGCTTTATCTTTGAGTGTGTCACTAAGTGGGTTTGGTACTAGGATCCACCTATTAGGGAGTACATATGGCGCTTAATTTTCTGTGTCTGGGAAACTTCACTCAATATAATTTTTTCTAATTCCATCCATATCCTGGCAAATTTCATTAATTCATCTTTTTTATTATTATTATTATTTATTCAACTGTGTGCATGTGTGTGTGTATGTGTGTGTGTGCGTGCGTGCGCGCGCGTGTGTGTGTGTGTGTCTGTGTATGTGTAGAACCACGGACGAACTCGCGAACCACCATGGACGCCTCCACCTCCTTCTGCCCCGGGATTCACAGGCTCCGCCCTACCAGGACCAGAAGCCCAGGCCGCCCCCGCTTCTGCCTGGCGTCTATACGTGGGATCTGGGATCCGAACTCAGGACCTTCCGCCTGCAAGGTGGAGGCTTAACCCCTGAGCCACCTCTCCAGCCCTAATTCATCTTTTTTGATAGCTGAATAGTATTGCTCTGTATAAATGTACCACGTTTTCCTTATCAACTTGTCAACTGTTGGACATTTGGGTTGATTCCACAACTGTGCTATTGTAAACACTGCTGCTATGAACATGCATGTGCTCTCGAGGTGAATTTTGCTGCATGGGGGATTATTCCCAAAAGTGGAATAGCAGGGTCACATGGCATTTCAATCTTTAATTTTTTTAAGAATCGTCAGATGGCTCACCAGAGTGGTTGTATGAACCTGCATTCCCACCAGCAATGTAGGAGAGTTTCCTTCTTGCTACATCATCTCCAGCATGTGGTGCTGTTTGTATTGTGGATTTTTGCCATCCTGACAGGGGTAAAATGATATCTCAGGGAGGTTTTGATTTGCATTTCCCTCATGGCTAAAGATGTGGAGCATTTTTTAAGATATTTGTTAGACATTTAAATTTCTTCCCTAGTAAAATTTCTTTAAGTTCCAAGGCCCATTTTTTAATGGGGGCATTTGTTTCCTTGGTTTTTCTAAGTTCTTTGTCCACTTTGGATAGTAGAGCTCTATCATATATTTGGTTAGTGAAGATTTTCTCCCATTCTGTGAGTGGCCTTTGTGTTTCCTGTTACAATCTCTTTATTTGAACAGAAGCTCTTTAATTTCATAAGATCCCATCTGTTGAGTGTTGGTTGTAGTGACCGTGCTATTGGATTTCTGTTTAGGAACTGTTGGGCTAGTCCAATCAGCTCAAGGGAGTACCCTACCCTTTCAACTAAGGTTTTTATAGTCTCTGGCCTTATATTGAGGTCCTTGATCCATTTGGAATAAGTCTTGTACACGGTGACAAGTACGGGTCCAGTTTTAATCTTCTGCATGTGGACATCCAGTTTTGCCAGCACCATTTGTTGAAGATGCTGTCTTTTTCCCATGTATTTTTTGGCCCCTTTGTCAAAAGATCAAATGGCTGTAATTGTGTAGGTTATTCTGGGTCTTCAACCATTATCCATTGATCCGTGTGTCTATTTTGGAGCCAGTACCAAGCTGTTTTTATAACTATGGATTTGTAGTTTAGATTAAGGTTTGGTATGGTGATACCTCCAGCAGTGTTTTTGTTACTCAGGAATGTTTTTGCTATCCTGGGTGTTTTTTGCCTCCATATGAATTATGAGATTGTTTTGGTCAATGTCTTTTACAGAATTGCTTTGGTATTTTGACTGGTATAGCATTGAATTTGTATCTTGCCTTTGGTAGGATGGTCATTTTTATGCTGTTGGTTCTGGCAATCCAGGAGCATGGGAGGTATTTCCACCTTCTGGTGTCTTCTGCAATTTTTTTCTTTAGGGTTTTAAAGTTGTCATTTTACACCAGGCAGAGGCGGGGAGGGGGCTGCACTTCTGGTCTTGGTGGGGCGGAGCCTGTGAATCCCAGGGCAGAAGGAGGTGGAGGCTTCCATGGTGGTTCGCGAATTCGTCCGTGGTTCTACACATACACAGACACACACACACACACATACACACACACATGCACACACACGCGTGTGCACATACACACGCACATGCACACTGCTGAATAAATAATAATAAAAATATTTAAAGTTGTCATTTTAAAGGTCTCTTACTTCCTTATTTAGATTTATACCAAGGTATTTCATTTTTTTAGGGGCTATAGTAAATGGGATTGTTTCTCCCAGGGCTTTTTCACTTTTTTCATTCTGGGCATATAGAAAGGCCATTTATTTTTGTAGGTGTATTTTGTATCTTGACACCCTGCTGAACTTCTGTATTAGTTCCAGGAGTTTCCTGGAAGTTTTTGGGATCACTCAGGTATATGATCATGTCATCTGCAAATAGAGATAACTTGACTTCTTCCTTGCCAATTTGAATCCCTTTTATCTCCCTTCCTTGTCTTACGGCCTCAGCTAACACTTCAAGTACAATATTGAATAGAAGTGGTGAGAGTGGACAGCCTTGTCTAGTTCCTGACCAAAGTGGGAATGCGTCAAGTTTTTCCCTATTGAGTATAATCCTTGCTGTTGGCTTATTGTATACAGCTTTAATTGTATTGATGATGGTTCCTTCCATTCCAATGGTCTCTAGTGTTTTAATCATAAAAGGCTGTTGGATCTTGTCAAAAGGTTTTTCTGCACCTGTCGAAAATATCATGTGGTCTTGGATTTTGGACTGGTTTATATGGTGAATATGCATATGTTTGCATATGTTGAACCAACCTTATGTGTCTGGGAGAAAGCCTTCTTGATCTCTGTGAATAATCTTTTGATGTTTTTGAATCTGATTGGCTAAGACTTTGTTAAGAATCTTTGCATCTGGTTAAGACGATATTAACTTCATAGAAAGAATTTGGTAGTATTCCTTCCTTTGTTATTTGGTGGAAGAGTTTAAAGAGTATTGTGTTATTAACCCCTTAAATGTCTGGTAGAACTCTGTGCTGAATCCATCTGGTCCAGGACATTTTTTGGTGGGAAGGTTTGAGATTACTTCATTGATTTCCTCATACATTATAGGACTATTTAAATAATTGAAAACTTCCTGATTCAATTTAGGTAGTTGTGCTTACTTAGAAACTAATGTATTTCTTCAAACAAAGTATGTTTTTGAAATATGATGTTATAATTCTCTGAATTTATTGGGTCACTAGTGATAACTCCATTTTCATTTCTAATTTTGTTAATTTGGGTTTTCTATCTCTTGCTTTTGGTTAATTTAGCTAGGGACGTATCTATCCCATTGATTTTTTAAAAAAAAAAACAGTTTTTTGACTGGTTGATTCTCTGTATTGTTTTCCTTATCTCAATTTTGAATATTTCTCCCCTGATTTTGCTTATCTCCTTTCTTGTACTGCTTTTGGGATAGGATTGCTCTAGTGGCTCTAAAGTTTTGAGCAGCATTGTTAAGTTATTTATTTGTGATATTTCTATTTTATTGATTTAGGCATTAAAAACTACGAATTTACTTCTTAGGACAGTTTTCCTTGTGTCGCAAAAAGTTTGACAAGTTGTATTTTCATTATCATTCCCTCTCAGGAAAGCTTAAATTTCCTTTGTAATTTCTTCCTGAATCCAATTCTCATTCAGCATCATAGTGTTTAGTTTCCAGGAGTTAGTGTGTTTTCTGTTGTTTGTTGTGTTGTGGATGAAAAGCTTTAAACCATGTGATCTGATAGGGTATATTCTGTATGCTGCTGAGAAGAATGTGTATTCTATGGTGTGTGGATAAAAAGTACATTAGAGATCTGTAAGGTCAATTTCAATAAGAGTTTGATTAGGTTCCAATGTTTCTCTGTTGGTCTGTCCCATGTTGAGAGGGTGTTGAAATCCCCAAGAATTATCATTTTGTTCATTTCTCACTTTAGATGCTCTAGAGTTTGCTTAATGAATGTGGAGAGGCCCATATTAGGTGAATATATATGTTCAGTATTGTGAAATCTTCCTGGTGAATTATACCTGTGACTAAAATGTTGTACCCATCTGTGTTACGTATGATTTTTTTTGGTTTGAACTCCACTTTGTCTGATAGCATAATAGCTACCCCTGCCTGTTTCCTGGTTCCATTAGCTTGCAGAATTTTTTTAAAACATTTTTTATTATCTCCACTCATACAAACTTAATAGGTACACAGGTTCCCTCCTTCCCTCCTCCTCCCCCCGACCCACTGCTTACCCTCCCCTCACCCCTCCCTCCCCACCCCCCAGTGCCTCCCCTCCCCAAATCCCCAGAGAATCCTTTAATGTGCATGCAAAACTCTCCTCTGGGTCCTCCTCTCTGATGATGTACAAGGACCCAGCGGCATTTCCCTGAATCCTTTCCTTTGTTCCTCTTAAGCATAGGAACATTATTTTGGCTATCAATCCCTTGCCTCCAAGGATCTTGTTGCTCTTAGCAAATGCTAGACTTTGTAGGGTCAATAGTGTGTTGGACATTGTGCAGGGCATGCAAAGTCCAATTATGATTATTTTGGCCCTAACTTGTGTGGAGTATCTTGCATATCATTACTCCTCCCATCCTTGTGCTCTTACACTCTTACCGCCCCCTCTTCCTCAAATTTCCCTGAGCTTCAGGATGGGGAGAGATTAGTCTGGCCTAGTACTAGGTGGTTGATATAGAGTCTCTGAAGTTCTGGATTATGGATTGTTGATTTTCTTTTGCAGTTTTGCTGCTCCTGCAATGCCCTTCACTCCATCCTGATGGGTATTGGATGTCACCCCCTGGCCAGAGATAAAAAGATGTTAAACTAGAGTCTTGTTATAAAAGTATATTCAAAGGTAGATGTAATAAAAGTAGGAAACCACAGTGAGGGAGGGGTCAATCACCCATTTGCAAAATGGTTACTTATTATCTGCCAGACTATATGCCCTCCCCTTCTGGTGAGATCACACCTCCTCAGTTGTAAATGATCAGGAACGAAAAGTCTTTGAACTTAACCAGATGCTTACTTGCAGTCCTTAATGGAGGCCTATTTTCTCTGCTGTAACATGGTCCCCTCTCTCCTTGTTTCTGGTGTGGCCCTCCTACCCCATCCCTCCTGTTCATACTCCTTGCAATTACTGTATTACAGAGATTTATCGTCGAGTGTCTCTAGGTGAGCTGGGTGGGTTTGGTACTAGAAGCCACCTATTAGGGAGTACATACGGCACTTAATTTTCTGGGTCTGGGATACTTCACTTAATATAATTGTTTCTAATGACATCCATTTCCCGGCAAATTCCAGTAATTCGCCATTTTTGATGGCTGAGTAGTACTCCATTGTATAGATGTACCACATTTTTCTTATCCACGTGTCAACTGTTGGACATTTGGGCTGATTCCATGACTTTGCTGTTGTAAACAGTGCTGCTATGAACATGGTCGCACTTGTGTTATTGAGGTGAACCTCTGATGTATGGGGGGTTATTCCCAAAAGTGGAATCACAGGGTCATATGACATTTCGATCTTTAATTTCTTTAAGAATCTCCAGACAGCTCGCCAGAGTGGCTGTATGAGCTTGCATTCCCACCAGCAATGTAGGAGAGTTCCCCTTTCTCCATGTCCTCTCCAGCATTTGGTGTTGTTTGTATTGTGGATTTTTGCCATCCTGACCAGGGTGAGATGATATCTCAGGGAAGTTTTGATTTGCATTTCCCAGCTTGCAGAATTTTTGACCAGCCTTTTATTTTTAGGATGTGCCTATCTTTTGTGATGAGATGTGTTTCCTGAAGGCAGCAGACTGATGGGTTTTGATTTTTAATCCAAGTTTGTAATCTGTGTCTCTTGATTGGTGAATTAATTCCATTGACACTCAATGTTATGATGGAATTAAATTAAATAATTAAATTATTTTTAATTCCAGACATTTTTTATGTTTAGTGGCTTTTGTGAGCCTATTATTTGGCTTTTAGGTTTTGGTGGTATTATACTTCTCTTCTGTCCTCCTGGATATGCTTGATTTTTTTCTTCAGTCTTGAGTATCATTTCTAGCATTTTTTGAAGGCCTGGTTTGGTAAACATGTAAGCCTTCAAGTTGTCTTTGTGCTGGAAAACTTTTCTTTCTCCCTCAATCATGACAAATAGTTTTGCCTGGTATATCAGCCTGGATTGAGATTTTTGCTCATTAAATACTTGAAGTACATCTCTCCAAGCTCTTCTTGCTTTTACTGTTTCCATTGAGAAGTCATTTGTTATTTTAATAGGTTTACCTTTGAAAGTGACTTGTTTTTTTTTTTTTTCCCTTGAAGCTGTCAGCACCATTTCTTTTTCTTGAATGTGGAGTGTTTTGACTATTATTTGCCATGGCGAGTTTCTATTTTGGTCATGTCTGTTTGGGGTGCGGAATGCCTCTTGTATTTGGATGGACCTCTCATTCTTTAAATGAGGGAAGTTTTTCTTGATGACAATTTGAAAAATTTCCTCAGGTGTGGTATTTTGGGATTCTTGCTCTAGTATTCCATGAATGCACATGTTAGGCTTTTTAAGGATGTCCCATAACTCTTGAATATTCCTCTCAAGTATCTTTTTGGCTTTAACAACCTCTTACATTGAGCTGGTTAATTCTGCCACTTTGTCTTCAAGGTCTGAAATTCTATTTTCTGCCTAGTTAGTTCTGCTGATAAGACTCTCTGTTGTGTTCTGGGTTGAGGATAACTTGTCTTTTAGTTCTATTTTATACTCTGCTTAAGACTGTTTTAACTGCTCCATGCCTGTTTTTGTTTCTTAAACTGTTTTTCTCAACTCCTCCAGGTCCTGTTCTAAGTGATTAATGCAGTTATTTAATTCCTCCTAAATTTCCTCTTTCATAATATTGATCATGGTAATGATCATGCTTTGAAAGTCGTTATCTTGGGCCTGGCTTTCTTGGCTATTTTCTGTGAATTTGTTCTGGTTGGAATCTGTCGCTATGGGGTTAATTCTTTCAGTGGGAGATTGTTTTCATAGGTTTTGTTTCTCATGGATCTACACTTGACTTGGGCATTGTTGTTTTGTCTCTTGAGTCTTTACAGTTTCTATGTGTTTTTGGCTGAAGTGATTTAGTTGGTATTACTATTCTCAGGCAGTTATTACTAGTATGTGCCTTGGAATTGGGTACGTTTGTCTGTTGTTATTGTTATTTCCTAGATGAGGCTATTAGACTTAGTAATTAATTAAGTCAGGTTTAGTGGACAGGAGGTGAATGTTAGCATGGTAGTGCACTTTTACAATTTAGTACCTTGGTGATATGTGAGCCTGAGTGGCAGAGTCCCTGAAGTTTCATATGGTTTGGGGGTGGCTATATGGAAAAGTTAATCTACAGTGAATAATAATTGAAAGGAGCAGTATGGTAAAAAGTGTGTTTACTTATCTTTGGGCTGGATGTGAAGAATCTCTTCTATGTTATAGGATATTTTAGAGGACTTCAGATGCATGGCGCTTGTTCCCTACAGCTTTGCTTGGGTTTTCTTTGGACTCTGTTGATTTCTGAGGAACAGTGTGTCCTTCCAGGATCACAAGCGTCCCAAGCACATGGAAAGTGCAGAGGGGCTGGTGGTGCAGAGGGTAAAGGCGGAGCACTTTACCTGGGACTTGGGGCGTGGCTTAGAGGCCCAGCCTAGCCTGGGGCAGTCTGGATGCTGCTCAGGCTGGCTAGTTGGTAGGAGCTGGGAGGAGCTGCTGGGACCCACCTGAGACGCAGGGTGACCACGAGCATACCCGGCGGGCAGGTGGGCAGACCGGCAGAGCTAATAAAATTATTTATATATATTACCTTTTATAGATTCTGTTTATTCAGAGAACTCTTGAGTAATACAGCTTCTGTCTAATGACGAATATTGAAACAGTAGAGTTGTAATAGTCTCTTCTTAGAACACTGTAGGCCCACAAAAATCACAAAGTTTAACAAGACTAAAGACTGTCTGTAGTAACCCTGATTCAGCTTACTTATGACACATTTCTCCATGTTGACAAAGTGCAGATGTTCTTCTAGAATTAATCAATGAGTTAAACCACTTGAACAATTTAGAAATAGGTGATCATTTACAGATACTGTAATACTTATGTATATTATCAGACTACATTAAATGTCATTCCCATTCTCCTGCCCTGGCATGAATGACCCCACTGAATCCCATCCTTCTCTTTGCTCTTCCCTCTAGCCATGCTCTGACTCCACAGAGTGTGTTCTTAAGAAGTTCTTGCTGAGATGGACAATTTGGCTTTATGCTGTGTCTTTTAGTGAGATGCCAGCTACTCAGAAATCAGCCAAGTAAAGTCAAAAGTACACAGCAGAACTTAGCATGCAACAGATTTCAGCCAAATAAGGTACACTTTGTCTGTTTCAACAGGAAGGTTAAATATCAAGTGACTGTATGTCTTGGATAAGACAGAGATAAAGCATCCAGGTCTTTAAAAATGTTAGATTTGTCATTGCCTCCATGTTTGTTCTTATTAATTTTTTTCTATTTTTACAAGCACCCATGCCCTCCTCTCTTCCCTTCATTGCTAGTACTCTGCATTTCCATCTTGTTTTTAGGGTGTCTTCAGTCTGGAAGAAAAGCTTCCAAAGGGACATGAGCAGACAGCATGGCCAGAAGCCAGTGACTCATGATCCAGAGTGACTGGTTGTATCTTGTCTTCTGAGAGGAGCTGAGACTTTTCACAGATCTTCCTCTGTAAATTATGATTTTTTTAAGAAAGTTTATCTTGAGAAAGTGGGAGCTTGAATCTTAGCAGTTCTTAGGTTTTCTTTGAGTCTCTTACAAGATGGGTGTAGGTGGAGATTTGGAACTTCTCTCTGTTCTACTGAGCTAGGAGATGGATCCCTTTTGTACCCACTAGTATACACATATATTTATATTTATTGGTTTATTTATTTACTTATTACTTTATTTACTTTATTTACTTTATTTTTATTTATTGGTTTATTTATTTACTTATTTATTTGTGTGTGTGTGTGTGTGTGTGTGTGTGTGTGTGTGTGTGTGTGTGTGGTATATGTGTATGTAGAACAAGGCATTGTTTTTACAAGTGGAAGCCCATGGGTGACTTTTGGGAGCCATCCTGAATTGTTCTACCTCCTTATTCTTTTGCTCTGGGGTTTCTCAAGCTCTGTCCTTCAGAGATAGACGTTCAAGCTGCTGCAATTTTCACTTAGTGTTTTTACATTGGATCTGGGGATCTGAACTTAGGTCTTTTGGCTTGTGAGGCAAAGGCTTTATCCCCTGAGCCATCTCTCCAGCCCCACTGCACAAATATGAACAGGACATTATACATCATTAAGACAACAGCAATCAGTTTTTAAAGAAAAGATCTGGTAAATCCCAGACATTTTCATTTATCAATTTATTTTTTGTATTCACTGCATAGGTAGGAAACATCATACCACGTATTGGTTGGGATAGATTTTTCCACGAGAATGTCCTACTTTGTAAATGTGTTATGAAAAACTGGCAAAATATAAGATGCTTTTGAGTTATTTATGTTTCCAAAAGCTGCAAATCACCTGACTTAAAAATAATATATTAGGTGTTTGAGTAAATATTATTAGGCAGTTACAGGGATTTAATCTCCATCTAATGAAGGGAAAAAAAAGACTAGCTCTTCCAAGTAAGAATCAGCCTCCTGTGAAGGGCATGAGCTTCAAGATTCTTGGCTACATTATTTCTGGTAAATGAAACCCAATGTGACAACTGTAAATGTTAAAACTTGGCCCACGTGCATGTGTCAGAACCATCTGTAGTTCCTTGGTGTTCTCTCAAATAAGAAAAATGGTCCTTATGTCAGGATGAGACTTCCAAATACCACCGAATAGATCCCCAATGTTACACTGGCTTTAGTACGAGAAGAGAAAAGGGGATACACTTTTTACCTTGCCCAGAGTGGTTGATACTTTGAGAGAGGAAAGCACTGTGGGTCAAGGACATACAGCTGCTCTAGTCACTGATTGAATTTGTTGTTGTACATTTAGAAAGAATATGGAAGCCAGCCCTCCAAGGCATGATTCATATCAAATGAATATTTAAAGGTTTAAAACCTGTGCTAACAAGTTGTTTATAGATTTAAGCTGCTCTTCTGTTAACAACATGAGCTAATTTCAATTTCTCTAGCCTATTTTTCCCAGTACATATGAAAATGAATTTAATAGTCCAGTGAATGAAGTTGGAAAAATACACAATTTTCCAGTGTGCTAAGATAAAATAGGGAGCTATTTATGGGCTTTAACATATTGTAAGGCATGAGAATCTTGTCAGTAGGGTCGTGTCTCATGGGATCTTCTCTGTTACATCACAAAGTGTTGCTAGGTCAACTATATTAGAGATCTAGTGGAAGTAGGCAGAATTACATTGAGTTCGTGAGTATGACAGCCCAGATATAAACAGAAGCTATAGTTGGACGTTACCTCTCCCTGTCCTCCTGGTTTTACATTATTACCACACCCTCTTCTGCAAGGTTCCTTAAGCTTTAAGGATGTGAACTTGTTTAGATGTCCTGATTAGGGCTGAACCATCTGTAGATGCTTTTACTTTGTATTTTGGTCAAAACAGCATGTAATTTCAAAAGATTTTATTTATTTATTTAAAAGATGTAGGATTGAACTCAAGTCACCAAATTGTAAGCAGACCAGATTCCTTACTGACTAAGTTATCTCACCTGTTCAGATTCCTAAAATCGTATTCTCAGCAACTCATCAAGTGAACTATCACAGAATATGAGTTATATACTCTTTAACTTTTTCTTTTTCATTTGTTCAGACATCCAAAGAAGAAACATAAGACTTCTGGTGGAAACTATGAATGATTTCAGAATCCACCATCACAATGAATTGAGGTAAATTCTATAATCTTCTATTTAGAACATTGGATCCAAGTAACAATGAGTATCTCACCAATTATAGTCTATATTTAAGGATCTTTGAAAAGTCTTGAAATAGTTCCATTTGGTTGCTGAAGACCCTGAAGACCAAAGGATTCATGGACCTCAATCACACTGGAAGGATATAGTAATTAGGCTCCTACATTGGCCAAGAACAGCAGCAGCAGTATCACCAATATCAGCAGCAGCAGCAAAGAAAGGAGAAAGGTGGCAGCAGACCAGTAACAGACTCAACACAGCAAGTCAACATAGGGCAAAAGTAGGGGCACATCCTTCTTCCTTACACTTTCTTTAATCAGGTCCATCACTGGATAACACCACCCATTACAGGATGGGTCTTCCATATCAATTAGGTAATCACCTCAAGGTTTTCTCAAGGACTTGATCTAACTGTCAATTCTTTACAGATGTTCCAAAAGCTAAGTCTGCAATTGTCAAGTTGACACCTGAATCTAATGATCATAATTCCCACACAACACACACACACAAAGCAAAACACATGGATTCATTCAGAGGCGATATATTTGTCTATTTTCTTGATTATGGAAATATCAAAAATGAAAGATTATATTACTCACAAAATCAAATTTTATATATATATAAATTATATATATATAATGTACACTTCTGTGCAAAACATACTTTAGTGATGCTAAAAAATTTACGAGCTATTGCCATATGCACCTGGCATTGTCATGTAGGATCTGGGATCTGAACTCAGGCTCTCTTGCTTGCAGGCAAGGGTTTTTACCCTTGAACCATTTATCCAGCCTTAAAAATAACTTAATAATAAAATAGAATGGTTATAATGGCATATTGTGATGGAAGGGATATGAAATCGATCCCTTTCCCAAGATACCTTACAGCACTGTGGTCACCCATTTTCCTGTGATGATGCGGGCTGATGTGGTGCTACATAAGCAGACAAAGGGAGATGCTTTGTGACCGAGGACTGTGCTCAGTGTTAGGTCACTACAGAAGACTTGCCCGGCTTCAAGACAGTCAATCTGAGAGGTAAAGTACAGGGACTGATGAGGACATACTGATTAAAGACATAACACACAAGTATGCCAGGGTGTGATTTTCTATCAATCTTGTACCATAGTTGATCATAGACAGCTGAAACCATGGAGACCAGACTGGTTAAAGGGGAACAAGCTGTCATCCCAGCAGACATTATTATTTTATAGATTGACTAAGTTTAAAGAGTTTAAAAAAGCTTATCATTTGATCAAATAATTAGTCTTAGTTTTAGAAACAATTTATTGAACCTTATAAAATTATAGATTAGTGTAAAACCCAGAGAAAGGGTGACACAATGGTAAGGTGGAGTTGTACGAACTCACCCTGCTGAACTTTTGCCCATTAAGTCTTCCCTTGGTGGCTTGATGCTCATAAGGAGCTCTCTGGAATGATTCTAGCTGGATCCACCTATCAGTGTTCCCTCTGCTGTGTTCTCAGGCAAAGCCTGCAAGACTTGCTGATAGGAAACTAACTTTTTGATTAACTAAATGAAACCTTGTTTGCTTATAGGAAATTAATGTTCTGATTTTCTAAATGAAACCTTTGCAACTCTCCTAGCTATGTGTCCAGCCCTTCAGCGGAGTGACCACAAAATTCAGCTCCTTGATTCCTGTAAGGCACTTTAGTCAACTAGGTCTCGCTAGTTGCCTGGTCTGGTTTATATTTGCAGTTGGGCTACTTCATTTCAATATAGATTAAATTCAATTAGATTAAATACAAATGTACTGAGTAAGCATTTGAATTGAGGTTTTTCTCTTTCACAGAAACATAATCAATTTTGACATTATATCTGAGAGAGGTTTGGGGTGTTTATTAGGAGAAGAAACAGTTGATAGATAATACGTTGTCCTTCCTGCTCAAGGATGACTGAAAATACATATTTGAAAGCAAACAGGAAACAGTTTGACTTTTTTTTCTGTCACACGTAATTTTTTTCCTAATCATACAAGTTCAATAGGTATCCCCATCCTCTTCTTCCCTCCCTCTCCTTCCCAGTCCCTCCTTATACTCTTCCCCCTTCCTTTCACCCCTCCCTTCCTCCCCCTCTCCTCCTTCCTCCCTTTCATCCCCTGGAGCATCCTTTTGTGTGACCTCCAAACCTCCCTCTGAGTCCTCCACACTAGTATGGGTTCAGGATCCAGTGGCATAGCCTATAGCCCCTTTTTGGACTCCCCATTGGTATGGGAACTCTACTACAATTAAGGATCCTACTGCTGGAGCCTTCTCCCTTGTGATCCACGCTAGATTTTGGGAGGTCTTTGACTTGTCAGCCATTGTGCAGGTCAGGAAAAATCCAATTCTGCCTACTATAGCCCTAACTTCTGTGAAGTATCTTGCATATCATTGGTCCTCCCCATGTTTAGGCTCTTACAATCTTTCTGCCCCCTCTTCTGCAAGGTTCCCTAAGTTTTAGGTAGGGGAGAGATTTGCCTGGTCTGGTTCAAGATGTAAAATGTAAGGGTCTTTGGTGTTCTGAATTATGGTTTATTGTTGTTTAGTTTTGCTTTTCCTTCACTGCCCTTGGCTGCGTCCTGATTGGTATCGAAAGTCACCTCCTAAACAAAGATAAAAGATTGTATAAATGAAGATCTTAATATAAGAGGAAACTCAAAGGTAGATGGAAGAATAGGAGTAGGACACAGCAGTGGGGGGGGGTCAGTGTCCCATTTGTGGGATGGTTGCCATCTATCTGCCAGTCCCTATATCCTCCCTGATTGGTGAGATTAAACCTGTTCAGTCCCAAATGACCAGGAAGGGGAGTGAGAGTGAGCTTCACCAGATGTCTCACTAGTTACATGTAATACTTGATGGTGAACTATTTTCTCTACTGAATTGTGATCTCCAATCTCCTTTTTTGGGAGCCCCTTCTTCCCCTTCCCTCCTATTTATAATCTTTGTGATTACAGTTGGTATTACAGAGATTTACCTTTGAATATGTGGTTTTGGAACTAGAATCCACTTATTAGGGAGTATATACAGTGTCTAACTTTCAGTGACTGGGATAGGTCACTCAATATAACTTTTTGTAATTCCACCCATTTCCTGTCACATTTCATTAATTCATCTTTTTGATGGCTGGGTAGTATTCCATTGTATAAATGGACCACATTTTCATTATCTACCCATCAACTGTTGAGCATTTGGGTGGATTTCACGAATTTGCTATTGTACATAGTGCTGCAATGAACATGGTTATGTTCCTGCACTGTAGTATTTTTGAATTATGGAGTATTAGTCCCAGAAGTGATATAACAAGGCCATATGGCATTTCAATCTTTAACTTTTCTATAAATCACTGTACTGATCACCAGAGTGGTTGTATAAGCCTGCATTCCCACCAGCAATGTTTAAGAGTTCCCGTCTCTCCACATCCTCTCTAGCATTTGGTGTCATTTGTATTGTGGATTTTTGCCATCCTAACCAGAGTGAGATGATATCTCAGGGAAATTTTGATTTGCATTTCCCTGATTGCTAGGGATGTGGAGAATTTTTTAAGATATTTGTTACACATTTCAATTTCGTCCCTGGAAAAGTTTCTTTTGAGTTTCCAGGCCCACTTTTTAATTGGGCCATTTTTGTCCTTGATGTTTAGTTTTTTAAGCTCTTTGTGCACTCTGGATAATAGAGCTCTATCAAATATGTGGTTAGTGAAGATTTTCTCCCATTCTGTGGGTTGCCTTTTTGCTCAGTTTACAATCTCTTCATCTGAACAGAAGCTCTTTAATTTCATAAGATGTCATCTGTTAAGTGTTGGTTCTAGTGACTATGCTATTGGATTTCTGTTTAGGAACTTTTATCCTAGCCCAATCAGCTCTAGGGAGTTCTCTACCCTTTCAACTAGGTTTTTATAGTCTCTGGCCTAATATTGAGGTCCTTTATCCATTTGGAATTAATTTTTGTGCGTGGTGACAAATATGGGTCCAGTTTTAATCTTCTGCATGTGGATATCCAGTTTTGTCAGCACTATTTGTTGAGGATGCTTTTCTTTTCCATAGAATTTTTTGGGCCCCTTTGTCAAAAAACCTTCTACTTTCCTAAGAGTTCACTGCATGTGGGTTCTTGGACATGAAATTCCTGGAGCTATGTGGAAAGAAGACATCTTGGAAGAAGGGCTTGATCTTCAGGGGTGTCCAACTTATTGCCATTGCAACATAACCTTGCACTCTTCAAATACTTTTTGGCATTACTGGAGTGCATGCAGCCTACAAGACTCAGGACTGAAATGCTTGGAAGTAGATCCAATCTTGCCCTGCTCCATGCTTTCTTACTGCTATGTCTTCTGATATGCTTCGTATAACACCTTAGAATTTGCTCCTGATTTTCTAGAAGACACTATGTAAGTGCTCATGTATGAGAAAGGACTAGGAATTTAAGAAACTTTGCTTAGCTGTACAGTTATAGAAAAATTAAATAGCAAACAAAAAACCTAAAAATGAATCACCTGGCATATGAAAAAGTGATAAAGCTAAGGGTAAACACACAAAAGTTTAATGTGAGCAAGGGGTCTCACAACACAGAGGCATGTAGCAACTTTACATAATAAGAACCAGAAAGGACTTCAGGAGAAGGGACACTGAAGAAAAGCTTGGTGAAACTGAAGGATTTACCATGTCAACATCTGCTTTATGAGCACCCAAGATATGACAAGAGAGTTCCAAAGACCTGAGACAGGAGAATGCCCAGTAGGGACGAAGAATAGCCTCCTGGTCAGATGAAGCAGAGCCTTACCTATTACTGAGGTATTTTGGTGGTAACTTTGAGGAAATCCAGAGGCACTGGGGACATTAAGCAGACAAGTCTATCACGGAACTTAACTCGACTATCTTCTCCTCTCAACTAAAAACAATAAAAAGGTAAAGCAGACGAGCTATTAGAAGATGATTACGTCAGTTCGGGAGGAACGTAACAGATGTTCTAATCAGTGTCAAAATAGAGACAGTGACAAAAAGCAGCTAGATCTTGGATTTATTTTGGTTCTAGCAGGATTTCCTGATCAATTAGAAGCATGATAGAGAATGAGAGAAATCATAGATGCCTCTAGTAACCAGAAGGATGAAGGTCATCTGAATTGTGAGTAGAGGACATTCGCAGGGAATTATTAACAGAATATTTGGGGTATGAGTAATGTGAGAGTCAATATGTATACAGGAACATGGATAGATGAATAGACTTGGAATACAGAGAGAGAACTTGGAAACTTAAAAGTTGCTGACTTAAGTATGATCTTTAAAATTAGGGCAGGTGGTGCAATCATGAAGAGGGCAGCAAAGAGAATGTGATCAAGGATTAGGCTTTAGAGCAGTCCAGATTAAGATGAAGAGGTATCAGTTAAACAGCTGATGTGGTCAGTAAAGCTGGAGAAGAACCAGGCAAGTGCAACCCACCTGGGGTCAAGTGAGTGTCTCTTCTATAAAGAAAGCATAACTCAACTATGTGATTAAATTGTCAGTTCAGCTGGCTGATGGGTTATGAATATGGTGGAAATGCATTTTATATAAATAGATATATGTATATCTCCATGTTGGGGAATCTCATGCTCTGACACTGTTAATCATGTTAGAAACCCATAGATGAGGCGGTCATAGGCTCCAGGGGAGAATCTACTACTGTTATGCAAAACAGACTTAAAATCAAATTGTCTTTTCATCTTTAAGCCCATTAATTAATGCAGTTGACAACTTTTATCCCAGAAGCTTCCTTTTTGCAATAGATGACAGTTGGCAGAAAACAGATGACTTTGGAGCACTTGGCCCTAGGGGAGACATCTAACACTCTCCATTCAAGATAAGGGAACATAGTAGAGATGGAACAGAAGTAATGCAATTACTATTCAGCCATTAAACAAAGCAGACTCTTGTTGCAGTGGCCACAGATGAAGGAAGGGAACCAAAGCTGAGCAAGAGACTGAACATGAGTTAAATTGAGGATTCAACCTCAGTATAGCATAGTGTTACCCTAAATATTAAGGGACCTTTGCAGAAAAAGGATGGGAAGAATGCAGGAACTAGAAGGCAAGGAAAAGGGTTGGGAAATTATATCCTTAAAAAAAAAAAAAGAAAGAAAAAACAGCTACGGCAATCATGAACCCACAACAGAGGTGGTGACTGGTACTAAACCTACAGTGACCTACCTGATCAACCATCAGCTATGAACTGAGGAGAAACCTGTGGGGTCTTACAAAGTACTGCAGAACAATGGGAAATCAACAGATCTGGAAGGGGACAAAAATAGCTAGGTGTGTACCTACAGCCCCAAGCCAGGATTGTGCAAAAAGGCATGGGTATGGGAGAAAGATTTGCAGAAAGGAGGAATTAGGAAAGCCTGAGGTGGCATAAATCAGAAATTATTATACATCTATAAATGTGTCAAAAAGCAAAATTTGCTAATAAAGAGAAGCAAGAGTAAAACACAATGAACCAGAAAGAGGAGTCTACATGTCAATGCGCTGGTTCCTTGCACTGCTTAGAGCCAGGTTCAGGCTACATGCAGTTCTTGTCCACAGTTGTTCAGTGAGTCTTATGTGGATTAAATTTAAATTGAAAACATTCTGATATTCATGGAATTTTGGTCAAATCAGTCCAGGAATTTATAAATTGTGAGCACCTGCTTTCTGTGACCTTCAGGTCCTCTCCTCCTAAATGTTTGTAAAATATTATCTGTGGAAACATAGAGTTGAAAATTAAAATGTTAACTGAAAGTCAGTGCTAAATGAACCTCCAGAGCAGTACTAATGTGGGCTTGGCCATTAGTAGAATGGGGGCTTTCACATCAGACAGCTCTCGTTCTCATCTTTGACCCAACTAGTAGTGAACTGGGAACAAAGTATTTAAGTCTTTTCAGAACAAAATATTTTCATTAGCAAAAATTGAATGATGATAATAATAACAGATAGAATTCATGGAGGTTTGGAATGTGAGTACTGAACAAAAATATGTGATATATTTGGAATTGATTAAACTCAACATAAGCATTCTAAGAATTCCTGACTTTGTAATTCATGTTTCCCTAAATTAATCCAAAAGTTTCTTTCAAAGTGTTGGTAGTCTGGCACAAATGAGGGAGCTAATGGTGAACTAGCCTGGCCAATGGTATTATTGCAGTATTTCAGAAAGAATCAGGGAGTAGCTTAATGCTACTGGAGGACAAAGTAATGTTGTTGTCTGAGGGAAAGGAATTCACATGGAACTCACTATGGTGCAGTCAACAAAGGAAGAATGGAAACCTCAAAGTTCTTCTTTCAGAGACAGAGAGAGAGAGAAAGAGAAAGAGAAAAAGGAGGAGGAGGAGACGAAGGAAAATATGGGAGTATTTTTCATGGATTCTGTATACATGACAGATATTTGAAGATGAAAACAGTAAACAGTGCCAAAGTGGGAATTTATTAGTGAGACAAAAGAGGAAATGGGTCTTATGCATTATACAAATTCAACAACTTAAAAAAAAAAACAAGAGATGTTTATTTCTCAGCAAATAGGAAGACCATTTCTTTTCTCCATAATGATGCTTATTTTCTTCTGTGCTTTTACTCCCAGGTCAGGCTTCCGATTATAGTGAGCCTATGGTTCAGCTCAAATTGGCATTTTTCCTGGTATATACCTTTAATCTTTTAAAAGTAAAATGTCTGGGCTCTGTTTTTCTTATCTGTAATATGAAATACATATCCCAATTAAGAGATTCCTTCTGAGGACTTGGACAGTAAGCCTATAGAATCTGCTTTCCATACTTGCATAAACAAAATCCTAACCAAAGGGTTGAAAGAGTGGAGACATTTTAAATTTTTCAAAGTGAGTTAAGTTGAAGCTGCCTATGTTCTGAACGCATGTGGCCCATTCCTCCATTTCTTCCTTCACGGATGTAACTTTTAATTCGTTTTGTGCCTGTGTGTAAATGTGCAGTCTATAAATGTAAGCTGTGGAACCCAACTGTGACTGAATCAGCAAGCCCAAATTCATCTACAGATATTTTCCCCTCTTGGAACTCGACTAAAAAGCAATGAAGGACCTGTTAAGACATCAGTTGACAAATACAAAGGAGTAAAAGGGAAATAAGCCATAGAATGCAGACAAGCAGAAAAATGGTGATAATTGATTTACTGTACTCCAGAATCACAATTCTAAGCCAGCACAGAAGTAGATAACAAGCCCAGCATACTTTCTTATCTTTCAAAACACATATTACAGGACTAAAATAGGGCTTGAAGAAGAATAGGGAAGGAGGAATACAAACTAAATGCAAAGCCACTGAGGAAAACACTACCTGATGTGATGCCTGTGCCAGAAAAGCCTTTCAGTGGAATGTGCAGTCGCTGCATCTAGTACGTGTAGAAAACTCTGACTTGCTTATTAGTGTCCAAGTCTTAGTTGTTTGTTGTTATATCTCAACAAACTATTAAACATGGATTTTCTTTAGTTACAGCATCTGATGAGTTTGATCATTGGAGCAGAGGCTATAACAAAATGTTTGCTGCCAAGTATATGGTTAAATTCTAGAATTGTTGTGAGATTCCTCTTCCTTTGGGTTCTTGTATTCCAGAGCCAAAGATTGGAACCAGAACATATTGAGAGGTATAGCAGGGATTTTATTGAACGTTAAAGAAAAAGAAAGAAACTCTTGAATGCTTAATCCAAGGGAGGTAAGGAGAAAACCATAATCTTAAGGTGGGAGAGCATTAGAGCAGAAGAGATAACTTAAGATCAGAAAGAACATGGAAAGCTACCATAAACTCATGTTAGGAGAGGACAGAACTCCTGTGGTGTGACCACACAATAGGACAGGAGGAAGAAGAGAGAGGTGATGTATGGAACTGCAATCTTTTATAGTCCATGAATTGCAAGTGAGTGTCCTAGAGCTACTAGAGAAATGAGGTAGATTGGAGGGGTGGTGGACATGGTTCCCAAAGGATCAGACATTCCTAACTGCACTAACTGTCCAATAGAAATTTAATTATTAACTTAGAATGACAGTTTGTGTGGCAGTACTAATAGAATATCTGAAAGAAATGATGGAAGTTTGATAAGTAAGACATGAAATAAATATGGGAGTTCAGTTATCTCATTAACATGCTGGCTTTTTTGGCCTTTACACCTGTATCTGGGAGATTCTGCAGCAATTTCATTTTAGTATTGTGAACAAACTCCCACAGTGTTTCCACAGTAAGTGAGCTAACACATGCTCTTACCTACCAACAGTGGATATAAGCCCCCCTTTTCTACATTTTTGTCAGATTGTTTTAGACATTTTGCCTGGGATAAAATGGTATGTCATGCCTTGGCTTTGCATAGCTTTTGTGACCTTGAAAAATATATCTGCTGACCATTTGTACAGCTTCTTTAAAGAAATGTCTATCAGAATCTTTAGTTGATTTAAAATCAAAATTTTGGAGACTCTTTTATTCTTTTTATTAACTTTACTTACTTTTTAAATTTGCATCAACTATGAATTTGTGTGTTTTAATTGCCCACTGCCTAGTCCCACCCTGCATCCTTTCCTCCTTCCTATTCCAGTTTACCACTTCCAGGACTTTTGTTCTAGCTATTGATATGAGTTCCTTAGGTATTATGGATACAATGTCTTGTCAGATTTACATTTGAATAAGAGGAACAAGTTCTGGTAATGTGTGACAGAGAAGAGTTAATATGACTGACATTATGTGACATAATGTGATTGCATATCTCAAGATATTCAGAAGAAATGGGATCATTGTTTTTTAATGTAGATTTTAAGTTGGAATATAAAACATTAAGTTTTATAATCATGGCATTTTTCAAATGTGATTTGATCTTGTTGTTTCCCCTCCCTTCATCTTTTCCTGCACCCCACTGACCCTCCTCTCTGATTTTTCATATCACAAATGTTTTATTGCTTTCTTGACAGGCATTCTGACTGGGGTAAGGTGTACTCTCAAAAAAGTTTTAATTTGCATTCCCCAGATGACTAAGGATATGGATCAATTGAAAATATCTATTTGTCATTTGTGTTTCTTCCTTTGAAAAATCATCTGTTCAATTCATTACCCCAGGTATGATTGACAGGTATTTTTGTGGGGGAGAAGGGTGTTTAATTTTTACAGTTTTTAATATATATGCTAGCTATATAACCCTTGTCTGAAAAAAGATTTTCTCCTATTCTGCAGGCTGACTGCTCACTGTGCTGATAGTTTCCTTTGATGTGCAGAAACTTTTTTAATTTTCTGCAATCCTGCTTGTTGTTTCTTGAGATTACTTTCTGTTATCTTCATCTTATTCAGGAAAATATTGTCTGTGCCTGTATTTTGAAATGTTTTCCTATTGTTCCTGGGTTTTTGTATCCAGGTTCTTATGTTCAGGAGTTGAAGCTTGAAACCAGAATATGCATAAAATATTAAGACAGCTTTTCTTAGAGGAGAGAAAGGACAAAGCTCACAGATATGGAATAATAAGGGGCAAGAGATCTCTGAGCTCATGGACTCCAGACATGAGACCCATGAGGAATAAGGGAGGCAAAAAGAACTTACTGTTCCCAGACATGGAATCCATGAGGAATAAGGAAACTGGAAAAGAATTTGTAGGCTTCCGACATGAATACAAGGGCCAAAGAGGCTGAAAAAGAACTCAGAGACTCCAGACATGTATTCTATGAGGGCAAGTAAGACAAAGATGGCTGGAAGAGTCAAGGATATGTGGTTAGATAGGTCTTGGAATAGTGACTTTTCCTTAATGGTTAGTTCCAGTTTCTGCAAACATGATTGGAGGTTTTGGTCCCCTACATCTCATTGGCCTGGTCATATTGGGGGTTCAGCCTAGTCTATCTTATAGTCAACCTCATGATGGAGTTGTTTCTTTTGAGGAACTTAACTTATCTGCAAAGGAAAACTCATCTCCATATCTTTTCATTTTCATCCCAGCAGTGGGAGAATGACCTTCAAAGACCTTTCCAGCATGGTCTTTCTACTCTGCTAAACTACCTAACAAAATTCTTTTAGTATGTTTACTGTAGCAGTATTAAGGCTTCAGGTTTTAACCAAACACCTTAGGTTAAAGGACCAAATACCTTAGGTTTACTTTGAATTGATCCCCTATTCTGTCCCATTTGTCTACATATCTATTCTTGTGCCAGTAGTATGCTGTTTTGTTCACTTTAGCTCAGATAGTGCTAATTTTCCTGCAGTGATCTTTCTGCTTACGATTGTTTTAGCTATTTATGATTTTTTTAGGTTTTAATTTAAATTCTGGGGTTATTTTCCATGTTTGGTGAAGAAATTTGCTGGAATTTTGATGGAGATTGCATCAATTTGGTAGATTACTTTCAAGTTATAGCCATTTCACAAAATAATATTATCCCAAAGTAAGAGCATGGAAAGATTTTCTGTCATCTATTGTATCCTTCAATTGTCAAAAAGTTCCAGGAAAGAAGTTTTTCATTCTGCTTGTCTATTCATAGAGTACGGGAGAGATGACTCGTCAATGAACTGTTTTCCATGCAAGCAAAAGGATCTGAGTTCAGATCCCAAGCACCCACATAAAAGAACTGGACATAATAGTAAACATATGACATATATATATAATATAATATAATATAATATGTTATATAGTAATTATATGGCTGTAATCCCAGTGTTGAAGAGGGAAGGAAGAAGGGGCAGTGGAGTGGCCTAAAGAGAGATAACTTGATATACCATGGAGGCCTAGGTCCCCACAGGAATAGACAAGCCAGAATGAATCCTGGGGTCCATAGAAGCATACAGATGGGGCCCCACCCCCGCTCCGCCGGTCAGGACGCGTACGCGAGATCCAGCCGGGCCTCACCACGCGTTCTAGGACCCCAGGTCAGCCCACAGGGACCCGGCTCCGACTCCCACCATCCAGCCGGAGCCGCGTGGGGGCCGAGGGACGAGGAGGACCTCCCCCTGCGCCCGGGCCCCGCCCCAGCTGCCCTCGGGTTAAATAGCTCCACGCCGACGCGCCCATCCTCCCTTTTCGCCCCACCCCGCTCCGCCAGTCGGGACACGCACGCGGTCCACCCGGGCCTCACCCCGCGCCCTAGGTAAGTCCCCGTTCGGGCCCCGCCCACCAGTACCCCAGGACAAATAATTCAGTTTAGTGAAATTGAGAGATCTTAAGAGTTAAAATGACAATGCCAAAGTCAAAGTGCAAATCCATGAGAAGCAACACTCAAGTAAACAAATTTCCCACTGAAGAAATTAATCCCATAATGTTAGACTCCAACAAGAACAAACCCGCGGAAAAAGGCCAAGAAAGCCTGACACAGGATAACGACTTTCAAAATATGATCATTACCATGTTCAATACTATGAAAGAGGAAATCCGGGAGGAATTACATAATCGAATCAATCGCTTTGAAGAGGAACACAACAGACATCTGGAGGAGTTGAGAAAAACAGTGCAAGAAACAAAAAGTGGCATAGAGCAGTTAAAACAAACTCAAGCAGAGTTTAAAACTGAGCTAAAAGACAAGTTATCTTCAACCCAGAATGCCACAGAGAGTCTTATCAACAGAACTAATGAAGCAGAAAACAGAATTTCAGACCTTGAAGATAAAGTGGGAGTACTAACCAGCTCAATGGAAGAGGTTGTTAAAGCCAAAAAGATACTTGAGAGAAATATCCAAGAGATATGGGACACCCTGAAAAAGCCTAACATGCGTATTCATGGAATACCGGAGCAAGAATCTCAAAATACCATCCCTGAGGAAATTTTTCAAACGATCATCAAGGAAAACTGTCCTCATCTAAAAAAAGAGAGGCCCATTCATATACAAGAGGCATTCCGCACCCCAAACAGATACGACCAAAATAGAAGCACACCGCAGCAAATAATAGTTAAAACATTCCACATTCAAGATAAAGAACTGGTGCTGAGAGCTTCAAGGGAGAAAAAACAAGTCACTTTTAAAGGCAAACCTATTAAAATAACAAATGACTTCTCAGTCGAAACAGTAAAAGCAAGAAGAGCTTGGAGAGACATACTTCAAGTATTGAATGAGCAAAAATGTCAACCCAGGCTGATTTACCCTGCAAAACTATCAGTCATGATCGAGGGAGAAAGAAAAATTTTCCAGCACAAAGACAACTTTAAGGGATACATGGCCACCAAACCAGGCCTTCAAAAACTGTTAGAAATGATACTCAAGCGTGAAGAAAAAAACAGGCATATCCAGGAGAACAGAAGGCAAATATAACACCATTAAAAGCGAAGCAATATACTTATAAAAGCTACTAAACATAATAAATGTCTGGAATTAACAATAGTTTCTCCATTATAACACTACATGTTAATGGACTGAATTCACCGATCAAGAGACACAGACTACAAACTTCGATTAAAAATCACAATCCATCAATCTGTTGCCTGCAGGAAACCCATCTCACCACAAAAGATAGGCACGCTATAAAAATAAAAGGCTGGTCAACAATTCTACAAGCAAATGGAAGCAGAAAACAGGCAGGGGTAGCCATTATGCTATCAGACAAAGTGGATTTCAAACCAAAAAAAATTATAAGAGACACGGATGGATACTACATTTTAGTCACAGGTACAATTCACAAGGAAGATTTCACAATACTGAACATATATGCACCCAATACGGGCCCCTCCACATTCATTAAGAAAACCCTACAGCGTCTAAAGCAAGAAATCAACCCCCAAACGATAATTCTTGGGGACTTCAACACCGCCCTCTCTACATGGGATAGATCAACAGGTCAAAAGCTTAACAGAGACACTTTGGAACTTAATCAAACCCTGAAAGAAATGGACCTCACAGATCTCTATCGAACTTTTCACCCACGCAACAAGAATACACATTTTTCTCAGCAGCACACGGAACTTTCTCCAAAATAGATCACATATTGGGCCACAAAATGAATCTACACATATACAAGAAAGTTGAAATTCTAACCTGTGCCCTATCAGACCACCACGGCCTAAAGCTGGACATCCACAACACATCAAACAAGAGAAAATACACTAACTCCTGGAAACTTAACACTATGATGCTGAATGAGAACTGGATTCAGGAAGAAATTAAAAAGGAAATTCAAGATTTCCTGAAAGTGAATGATAACGAAAATACAACTTACCAAAATCTCTGGGACACAATGAAAGCTGTTCTAAGAGGTAAGTTCATAGCTCTTAATGCCCACGTCAAAAAAATGGAAACATCAGAAATAAACAACTTAACAATGCAGCTTAAAGCTTTAGAGAAACTAGAGCAATCTGATCCCAAAAGCAGTAGAAGAGAAGAGATTAGCAAAATAAGGGGAGAAATATCTGAAATCGAGATTAAGAAAACGATAGAAAAAATCAACCAATCAAAAAACTGGTTCTTTGAAAAAATCAACAAGATTGATACACCCCTAGCTAAACTAACCAAAAGCAAGAGAGAGAAAACCCAAATTAACTAAATTAGAAATGAACATGGAGTTATCACTACTGATACCCAAGAAATCCAGAGAATTATAACATCATATTTCAAAAACATATACTCTGTGAAGTTTGACAACACAAAAGAGATGGATGAATTTCTAAGTAAACACAACTTACCTAAATTGAATCAGGAAGTTGTGAATTATTTAAATAGTCCTATAACATATAAGGAAATTGAGGAAGTAATCTCGAATCTTCCCACCAAAAAATGTCCTGGACCAGATGGATTCAGCACAGAGTTCTACCAGACATTTAAGGAGTTAATAACACCAATACTCCTTAAACTGTTCCATCAAATAGCAAAAGAAGGAACACTACCAAGTTCCTTCTATGAAGCTAATATCGTTTTAATCCCAAAACCTAATAAAGATTCACTTAAAAAAGAAAACTATAGGCCGATCTCCCTGATGAACACAGACGCAAAGATTCTCAACAAAGTCTTAGCAAATCGGATTCAAAAACATATTAAAAAGATCATTCATGGGGACCAAGTAGGCTTCATCCCCGGCACACAAGGTTGGTTCAACATACGCAAATCAATAAATGTAATTCATCATATAAACCAGTCCAAAGTCCAAGACCACATGATACTCTCGATAGATGCAGAAAAAGCTTTTGACAAGATCCAACAGCCTTTTATGATCAAAACGCTAGAGACAGTAGGAATGGAAGGAACCTTTATCAATATAATAAAAGCTGTATACAACAAGCCCACAGCAAGGATTATGCTCAATGGGGAACAATTGGAAGCATTCCCACTTCGATCAGTAACTAGACAAGGCTGTCCACTCTCACCACTTCTATTCAATATTGTACTTGAAGTCTTAGCTGAAGCCATAAGACAAGAAAGGGACATAAGAGGGATTCAAATCGGCAAGGAAGAAATCAAGCTATCCCTATTTGCAGATGACATGATCTTATACCTGAGGGATCCCAAAAACTCCACCAGGAAGCTCCTGGAACTAATTGAGAAGTTCAGCAGGGTGGCAGGATACAAAATAAATGTGCAAAAATCAGAGGCCTTCCTATATGCCCAGAATGAAAGAAGTGAAAAAGCCTTGAGAGAAACCATGCCATTTACTATAACCCCTAAAAAAATGAAATATCTTGGTATAAACCTAACTAAGGAGGTAAAAGACCTTTACAATGAAAACTTTAAAACCCTAAAGAAAGAAATTGCAGAAGACACCAGAAGGTGGAAAGACCTCCCTTGTTCCTGGATTGGCAGAATCAACATTGTAAAAATGACCATCCTACCAAAGGCAATATACAGATTCAATGCTATACCAATCAAAATCCCAAAGCAATTCTTCAAAGAAGTTGACCAAACAATCTCAAAGTTCATATGGAGGCACAAAAGACCCAGGATAGCAAAAACAATCCTGAGTAACAAAAACACAGCTGGAGGTATTACCATACCAAACCTAAGTCTATACTACAAATCCATAGTTATAAAGACAGCCTGGTACTGGCTCCAAAATAGACACACAGATCAATGGATAAGGATTGAAGACCCAGATATAAGCCCACAAAGTTACAGCCATTTGGTCTTTGACAAAGGGGCCCAAAGAATCCAATGGAAAAAGAACAGCATCTTCAACAAATGGTGCTGGCAAAACTGGATCTCCGCATGCAGAAGATTAAAGCTGGACCCGTACTTGTCACCATGTACAAGACTTAATTCCAAATGGATCAAGGACCTTGATATCAGGCCAGAGACTTTAAAAACCATAGTTGAAAGGATAGGGAACTCCCTCGAGCTGATTGGGCTAGGCCAACACTTCCTAAACAGACATCCAATGGCACAGTCACTGCTACCAACTCTCAACAGTTGGGATCTCGTGAAATTAAAGAGCTTCTGTTCAGATAAAGAGATTGTCACACGAGCTCAAAGGCAACCCACAGAATGGGAGAAAATCTTCACTAACCACATATCTGACAGAGCTCTACTGTCCAGAGTGCACAAAGAACTTAGAAAATTAAACTCCAAGGAAAACACTGGCCCAATTAAAAAATGGGCCCTGGAACTTCAAAGAAACTTTACCAGGGATGAAATTAAAATGTCTAACAATTATCTTAAAAAATGCTCCACTCCCTTCGCCATCAGAGAAATGCAAATCAAAACTTCCCTGAGATATCATCTCACCCCGGTCAGGATGGCAAAAATCCACAATACAAACAACGACAAATGCTGGAGAGGATGTGGAGAGAGGGGAACTCTCCTACATTGTTGGTGGGAATGCAGGCTCATACAGCCACTCTGGCGAGCCGTCTGGAGATTCTTAAAGAAATTAAAGATTGAAATGCCATATGACCCTGCTATCCCACTTTTGGGAATAACCCCCCAAGCAGCAGAGGTTCGCCTCGATAGCACAAGCTCGACCATGTTCATAGCAGCACTGTTTACAATAGCAAAGTCATGGAAGCAACCTAAATGTCCAACAGTTGACGAGTGGATAAGGAAACTGTGGTACATCTATACAATGGAGTACTACTCAGCCATCAAAAATGATGAATTACTGGAATTTGCTGGGAAATGGATGTCATTAGAAAGAATTATATTAAGTGAAGTATCCCAAACCCAGAAAATTAAGCGCCATATGTACTCCCTAATAGGTGGCTCCTAGTACCAAACTCACCCAGCCCACATTGGGACACTCAAAAGTAAACCTATGTAACACAGTAAGTGCAAGGATTATGAACAAGAGAGATGGGTTAGGAGGGCCACACCAGAAACAAGGAGAGAGGAGACCATGTTACAGCAGAGAAAATAGGCCTCCATCAAGGTCTGCAAGTAAGTAATGAGAAACCTGGTTAAGTTCACAGACGTTCTTTCCTGATCTCACCAGAAGGGGAGGGCATATAGTCTAGCAGATAAAAAGTAATCATTTTGCAAATGGGTGATGGACCCCTCCCTCAGTGAGGTTTCCTACTCTTATTACATCTACCCTTGAATGTGCTATTACAACAAGACTCCAGTTTAACAGGTTTTTGTCTCTGGCCAGGGGGTGACATACAGTGCCCAGCAGAATGGAGTGAAGGGCATTGCAGGAGCAGCAAAACTGCAAAAGAAAATCAACAAACCACAATCCAGAACTTCAGAGACTCTATATCAATCACATAGAACTAGGACAGCCTAATCTCTCCCCATCCTGGAGCTCAGGGACATTTGCGGAAGAGGGGGCGGTAAGATTGTAAGAGCAAAAGGATGGGAGGAGCAACGATTTGCAAGATTCTCAACAATAGTTGGGGCCAAAGAATCATAATGGAACTTTGCATGCCCTGCGCAATGTCCAGCGCACTGTTGCCCTCATAAAGTCTAGCATCTGTTAAGGGCACCGAGACCCCTGGAGGCAAGGGATTGACAGCCATAGTAGTGATCTTATGCTTAAGGGGAACAAGAGAAAGGGCTTATGGAAATGCCACTGGGTCCTTATATGTCATCGGAGAGGAGGACCCAGTGGAGAGTTAGGCGCACACAATAAAGGACTCTCTGGGAATTATGGGGGAGGCACTGGGGGAAGGGGAGGGGGAAGAGGGGGGAGGGAGGGAACTGGTAAAAAATTTTAAAATGTATAATTAAATTTTTAATAAAAAAAAGAAGCATACAGATGGAAGAGTGGGAGTGAGTGAGAGGGGATTATGAAGGGAAGCAAAGGGATGGGAGGGAGGAGGGTGGGAGAAAAGCTGGGATGAATACTTAATACATTTGTAAAAGTAGAAAAAAATGGAAAAGGGGGAAGGAAATAGGAAATAGATCAATAGAGAAAATAGCCAATGAGTCTATAGGTAGGAAGACAGTACATCAAACTGCTCTGTAAATAGCTGTTTTTTACCCATAGATAGGAAGAACATTTAATATTTAGCCTAGAAGTCTTGTACAACAGATATCAAGAATCTCAATACTCTAACAGGATACAATCTGGGGCAATAAGAAGAGGAGTGAAGTGGACAGCAATGGCCAACCATAATGCAGAGCACCAGAGACTCAGCAAGGATCACCCAGAATCAGGCCAACCTAATCTCTCCCCATTCTAAGGCTTTGGAAACCTTGCAAAAGAGGGGGTGAAGAGATTGTAAAAATCTACAGATGGGAAGGTTTACCATTGGACAAAACATTCCACGCAAGGCAGAACTGCTGCATCTAGGAACTCACTACAGTAAGACTTGTCCTTCCCAGACCTGCATAATGACTGCCATACCAACATGCTCCCATAGATGTCTTGTCTAATCATAATTTTGTCAGGACTATTGGGATCATTCTGTGATTTTTATCCTTAAGCTTATTTATGTTTTATTCCATTCACTAATCTGCACATATTGAACCATCTTCATCTCTGAGATCTTTTTAATGGGTTGTTGAATTTGGTTGGGAAGTATTTTTTGAGAATATGTTCTTTACATTCATAAGAGAATTTTTGCTTTGTTATGCCTATCTCCAGTAATATGAATGAAATGATTCATATGCTCATACTGGCTTCATAAGATGAGATCAATAATGGCTCAGATCTTTTTACTAATGTAACATTTTTTAGAAGTATTAGTGTTAGATTTCCTGTGAAGTTTGCTAAAATTCATTAGTGAATCTGAGCTTTTTTATGAAAAGATTTTTAATTATTACTTAAATCTAATTTTTGTTATGGGTCTGTTTAAATTGTGTATAACTTATGAATTTAATTTCTTTTTATAGGTAAAATCAGTTCACTTTTTCCTACAGAATTCTTTGAATATAATTTCTTTAAATTAATTTCTTCTACTTTTACAAGCATATTGAGTATTCATCCCAGCTTCCTCCTCCTTCCTACCTCTCCTTCCTCTTCACCATTCCATCTCACTTTTTCACTTTTATGCTTCAATGGACTTTAGCGTTCACTCTATCTTGTCTACTCCTTTGTGGGTTCAGGTCTCCTTAGTGTAACTTCTTCAGGCCTCCCTACTAATAATGTGCATTTCCCTTACCTCATCCAGCTTTAGATCCAAAGGTTTCCACTGTGAGTTCCCATTCTATGGGTGTAATAACAGAACAGTTTGATGTATTATCTTCCTGCCTATAGGTTTATTGGCTGTCTTCCCTATTGATTTTTTCCTTCCTTTTTTAGGTTCTTGTTCTACTTTACAGTAACTGGGATGTATTCCATTTTGACAAGTGGGTCTTTCGTCCAATCAGAAAGTTGTTGGATGTCTCCTTGGTGCTCGTGCCACTGTCACACTGGTGGTCACCTACTGCCATAGTGATTTATATTGCCACTTACAGATCTCATGCATTGATGGGGCTTGTGATTATTTCTCTCCCTCAGCAGTTTTTAGAATATTCCTTGGCACTGTATAAGCTATCCAGAAAGGAGAAACCCTCAGACCAGTTCCAGTTGAAATATTTTGCCCATGTTCTATGATCCATTTGTGTTGCATCTTCAGTAATAGGGCCTTACTGACAGTTTTTGAGGAGCAGCCAAGAACAATGGCAAAATGTTCAGGGTCTTTAAGATCTCTCTGACCAACATTTTAACAGGAAGTACCACATTCCTGTTACTTCTAGTATAATTTTGTCCCTGGGTTCTAAGTGGATCATCTCAAAGCTTTTATTTTATTATTTTTCTCTGTTTTCCTCACTCTATGCTCCTCTGTATAGAGACTGCTCATTCTTATTCCTTAATTTAAAAGAGAAGTTTTGACATATTACTAGCATAGGACATTACTTTGGGGTTGCTTCCTACCATCTTGGGGTTTTTCTATAAGTTCCTCTGTCCTATCTTTCATGTCCCTCCTGTCTCCAATTCCCTAATTCCCTACTATAGTATTTTTCTTAATAATTCCCTGTCCTGAGATCCTAATGTCCCCTTTAAAGGTTTCACCCTAACCAAAAAGACCTATGCAATGGAAATTACAAAACACTTCTAAAGGAAATTAAAGAAGATACCAGAAGGTGGAAAGACCTTCCTTGCTCATGAGTTGGTAGGAATAATATTGTGAAAATTGCCATCTACCCAAAGCAATATACAGATTCAGTGAAATTCCAATTAAAATCACAATACAATTCTTCACAGAACTGGGAAAAGCAATCTCAGAATTTACATGGAAGAACAAAAAACTCTGATTAGCCAAAACAATTTTGGGAAATAAGAACACTGCTGGAGGTATCACCATACCAGATTTTAAACTATATTACAGAACCATAGTAATAAAATCAACTTGGTAATGGCACAAAAACAGATACATAGACCAATGGATTAGAACAGAAGCACAGATATAAACTCCTACACATACAGTCATTTAATTTTTGACAAAGGTGCAAAACATGCACACTGGAGAAAAGACAGCAGCTTCAACAAGTGGTGTTGGGAAAATTGGATATCTACATGTAGAAGAACAAAAATGATTGTTGCCTCTCCCTTATACAAAGGTAAACTCCAAATGGATCAAAGATCTCGATATTAGACCTGAAACTCTGAAATTATTAGAAGAAAGAGTAGGAAATACACTTGAATTATAGGCCTAGGTAAAGATTTTCTAAACAGAACAAATGCCCAGGTACTAACAATAATCCACAAATGGGATGTTATGAAAGTAAAAAGCTTCTGTTCTGCAAAAGAAATTATTAATTGTGCAAAAGACAACCCACAGAATGTGGGAAAATCAAACCAACACCTTAAAAGATGCTCAACTTCCTGGATTATCAGAGAAATGCAAATCAAAACAACTCTGGGATACTATTTTACCCCAGTCAGAATGGCTAAGATCAAGAACATAAGCAATAGAGATTGCTGGTGAGGCTGTAGAGTAAAAGGGGCACTTATTCATTGCTGGTAGGAATGCAAACTGGTACAGCCTCTATGGAGGTCAATGTGGAGTTTCCTTAAGAAGCTAAAAATGAAACTGCCATATGAGCCAGCAAAATTTAATTTTGCTATGCAAAGTGTTTCAGTTACACTGCATTATTGCTGATAATCCACACTAAAAGGTTTATAGGAGAATAAGGGCTTTTATTTTGTCTTACAATTTCTGGTTACAGTTTCTTATCTAGCATGGCAAAAGAAACCAGGGATTAAGAGAACTGACCACATCATGTCCACATAATGCCTGAGAGAGGAGCCATCCTTACTTGCCAGACCAGCAAGTCTGTAAAAGTATACAGAAGGATGACAACTTTCTCAACCTTCTCCTTCTTATTCACCTGCCCAGGATCTAGTCCTACCAAGAAAGAGCTGGGCCTCCCCATCAACTAAATGTTCTCTTCCAGATTTGCCGTGGGCTTAACTCAACTAATGATTCTCTACAAATGTATCATGAGATCAAACTTTCAACCATCAAATTGATACTTGTATCTATCTATGATAGAAAGTTTACAAATTTGTCCATTTCACTTAAGTTTGGAGTATATTTTCAAATTATTCCCTAATGATCTTCTAGATTTCATTTGAGTCTGTTGTAACATAACAACTCCCCTTTCAGTTCTAATTTTATTAATTTAGGTCTTCTCTCTCTTTCTTTTCACTAGTTTGACTATACTTTTGTTAATCCTGTTTATCTTTTTAAAGAAACATCACTTTATTGATATTCTATATTAATATTTTAGTCTCTGTTATGAAATCTGTCCCCATCCTTATTATTTATTGTAATTTACTGGGTTTGGGTTTAGCTTCTTTGTGCTTTTCTAGAGCCTTGAGGTATATCATTAGATTGCTTATTTGGGAACTTTCTGATATACTTTTAATATAAGTACATAAACTTTCCTAGAACAGAAGATTTTGAATACACTAGCTATAAAGAAATATAGTCATGAATTTGAGTCCATCCTGGTTAATGATTTTTGAAACATCAGAGTAATTTGGAAATTCAATACAATTGCAACAGCATAATATCTCAAAGTTAATAAATAGATCAAAAATGATTTGTGACAGTGCTCATTGGCCATGGCAGATTCCAGCAACAACAATATAGATTGTTGGAACAAATTGATAGGAATTTCTTCAGGACTGAGTATAAGTATTTTAAGAGAGCATAATCATCAGCTTAAATTCTTATCACATTTCCAGCATTGACAGAGACTCCTGTACTTGGTTGTTAGACAAATCCAATACTTCCTCAGTAATTCTCTGAAAGTTAGCATTTAAATAATGTACACGGCAAAACATATTTAAATTGAAGTTGTTTTTAATCATTTAATTTAAAATTTTTGACATGGTTATTACTTTCTCTGAAGTGAATTAATACAGAAAAGATGAAGTACTAGTAAGGGAAATGTTCTATTATTTTGGCTACCAAACAGTGCAGAACAGATCTTCGCTGTCTTTTAAATATAATCAAAAGTACCTGTGAGCCATCTGAACATACTGTGCCCACGACAATCAATGTGTGATGCATTAACAGATAACAGTATTGACTTCAGCCACAACTCAGGGGCTGTTTTCTAGCATGCATGATAAATCCTTCAGTTGTGTGTTTCTTCCCCACCTGGCCTTGTGGTTGCTTGCTGCCTATTTAGGGAATTCAATACTAGTGCTACTCAAGCAGGACAAAAAGAATTAAAAAATCTGTTCAGTGAATGTTAGTCATTGAAGCAGGCAAATTTGATGTGGTACTTTAGGAAGAAGAGCTTCTTCAGAAAAAGCAAGGACACGAACTGCCTCTACAGAGCAAGTCCTTTGCCCTGTTTCTTCATTCTCTGTAACTAGTCTTCAATGATACCAAGTGTCATACACTCATGAATGCATCAGAATGAATAGCTTAGATCAAGATCTGGGACTAGTGAGATTCAGAGGGAAAAAAAATCTAATAATCCAGGAGATTTTTCTTTCCTTGTAATCAATTGATTCAAGTCCATGTCTTTGAATGTACATTAAATCTTTGAACACTTTAGGAAGAAACTCAGAAAAGATGAAGGTTTTGGTAGAAGGGTTGAAAGACAACAGTCATGGTAAAAGGGATAAACAGGGTCCCAAGGCACCGACAAGGAATTGACAGTTTTATCCGGTGAAGATAAGATTAAAAAAATGCTATCCTATGAGACACAAGAGAAACTGTCTAAACTGGACTGGACAACAAACTTAGAGGTTGGAGAGATAATTCAGCAATGGAATGTTTACTTAAAATGTGGGAGATCTGGATTGTGCCATAAGGATTGAAAAGAATAAATAAAACTATTTTATCTAGAAACGAAGTCCTAGAAGTGATTCAAAGAAGACAACAGTATCATCACTATTGTTAAATAGAGCAGACCAGCAAATCTGGAACCGGAACTACAGAAGCTCTTTTGTTTTTATGACGCTGTCAAGGGGTAACACTACCATGAACTGAACTTCATGATGCAATTGTTACAAAATTCCAATATGTGCTTTCCATACCTGTCCTCTCTGATGATTCCTGGCTCAGAGCTTAGCTGCTAGATATCAGTCAGTGCTACAGCAGGCTTCACTCACACATATCTCTAATAAACCCTTGAAGTCATCATCTTTCTCTCAATTCTAACCCCACACACTTAGCTGCTATACTTAAACTATACTATCATATCATGTCATATCATATTGTATCATATCATATTATATTCTATCGTATCAAAATTGTTCCGATACTAAAGTCTAACCTCACTACCAAACCTGAATCCCAGTCTTAAACATCTTAACTAAAATTAATTACAAACACTTTCTCTCCCAAATCAGGAGTAGACTCATATACCTCAAGTATGCACTTACCATACCCACTAAACAGCACCAACTAACCCTAGACAAACCCTTAAACAACACCTCCCTATCCAAATCCATGGCAATAGTTCCAACAATAGTCAAAGTCAGGCAATCCATTCCAACTCAAAAGAGACAGAAACACAAACAAACAAAAAAAAGCACTCAAATGCATAACACAACATATTCAAGTCATATTGTAAAACCACAAAATACACCAAAAACCAGGAAAAACATTTCCAATAAAAAAATCAACCCCATGATAGATTACAACTAGAATAACTTCTTAAATATTGTCCAAGAAAATAATCAAGATAATGAATTCCACAGGCCTGTTACTGATGTGATCAGGAAAATGGGAGAGAAATTATAAAAGAAATGAGAATCCTGAGAAGAAATCAACAACACATGAGCAAATATGAGGTGCAAAGAAATAAGGAATGAAATGATGTGAAAAAGACAACAGAGGAAACACATAGAAAACATTTGAAAACATCCCAAACTAAATTTGAAACAAAAACCAAACAGTACAATTGGAAGCTCAGTAAAAAGTCTTACCAATGTAACATACCAAGCAGAAAATAGAATATCAGAACCAGAAGATTAAATTGGCAGAATAGCAGTTCAATTAAAGAAGCAGAAAATGTTAAAAAAAATATGAAAGGAGTGCCAGAGAGTTATGGGACACCATGAAGAAGACACTTGTGCATTCATGGAATTCCAGAACAAGAAAATAGTCCAGAACATATTTTCCACAACATTATAAATGAAAATTTTACATAAAAGGTAAAAAAGTCCCCATACAAGTATAAGGTGTATAAACTCACACCAAACATATTACCAAAATAGGAACACCTCCAAGGCAAAAAATAGTCAAAATGTTGCAGATACATTTTGAAACAAAAAGAATTTGAAAACAGCAAAAGAGAAAACCAAGTCACATTTAAAGGCAAGCCTACCAGAATAAAAGATGACTTTTCAGTGGAAACAGTAAAATCCAGAAGAGACTGGAGAAGCATGCTTTGAATTATGATCATAAATCACAAACCAGGCTAGTGTATTAGCTAAAGAGTCAATCTTTGAAGGTAAAAATATGTCCATTACACTTATAAGTTAAAGATTATATGACTACCCAGCCAGGTCTGTAGAAGATAGAAAAAATACACAAGACTGAAGAAAAATACTATAGAGGATAGAAGAAAAAATAGTGCCAGTACAAACAATAAACAAAGAACCACAAATATAAAAGATATAAAAATCAGCAAAGTGATAGGAATCAGCAAATATTTATCAATGATAACTTTAAATTTTAGTGGACTCAGCTCCCTAACCAAGAGACATAGGCTAACAGCATGGATTAAAAGTCACAAACCATCAATTTGCTGCCTTTAAGAAACACATGAGGGGCTGGAGAGGTGGCTCAGGGGTTAACCCTCTGCCTTGCAGGTGGAAGGCCCTGCGTTCGGATCCTAGACCCCATGTATAGATGCCGGGCAAAGTGGGGTGCGGCCTGCATTTCTGTTCCTGGTAGGATGGAGCCTGTGAATCCCAGGGCAGAGTAAACAAGGAGGAGATGCAGGCGGTCCATGGTGGTTCCTGAATTCCTCCGTGGTTCTAGACACACACACATACACCTACACACACACACATGCACTCACAATTGAATTAAAAAAATACATGAAAAACTGACACTGTATATAGGGGTGAAAAGTTGGTCAAATATATTCCAAGAAAATTAAACTAATTTACACATTAAATTAAAATAGATTTCACACTAACACCAATTATAAAAGACTCAAAAAGATACTATATACTTGTTAAGGAGCAATCCAACATGAAGACTTTATAATTTTAGTCACATAGACACCAAATATAGGTTCACCCACATCCATTAAAAAAATACTTCAATGTGAAAAAAGAAAATCAACCCCAAAATGATAATACTAAGGCATTTCAACATACTACCATCATCATTAGCAAGCTCAACAAGCCAAAAATTGAACAGAAACTCACTGGAATTAAATCAAGTCATAAACCAAATGGACTTGACTAACATCTATCAAAATTGCCATCCCAATAACAAGAAATACACATTATTTTCAGCAGTCTATGGAACTTTCTCCAAAGTAAACCACATGCTAGGACACAGAACACACCCACACAGATTAAAAAAATGAAATTATATCCTGTATTTTATTTGATCACAATGGAATAAAGTTAGACATCCATAACAAGGTAAACAACAAAAAGTACACAAACTCTTCAAAGAAAACTAAGCAACATGCTACTGAAAGAGGAAGGACTCCAATGTTGAAATCAAAACGAAAATCCAAAAATTTCCAGAACTTAATCATAGTGAAAAAAGCATACTTAAAACGAGAGCACAATGAAGGCAGTCCAGAAAGAAAGCTTATAACACTCAATTAAAAGATAAATTCATCACAAATAATTTAACAATGGAGGTTAAAGCCTTAGAGAAAACAATACCATGTACATTGACAGAGATTAGTAAACTCAGGGCAGAAATAACTGAAATTAAAACAAAGAAAACAATATAAAGAATAAATGAAACAAATAGTTGATTATTTGAAAAGATAAACAATACTGATGAAAATCTTAGCCAAGCTAACCAAACCAAAAGAGAGAAAACACAAATTAATAAAGTTAGAGATGAAATTAGAGCTATCACAATGGATACCAAGGATTATGATAGGACAGAATTCAAAAATTTATACTGCACCAAATTTGACAATTAGAAAAAAATGGATTAATTTCTTAATACATTATAACAAGTTGGATCGGATGAATTATTTAAATAGTACAATAACAAGTGATGAAATTAAAGCAGTAATTACAAATTTCCCAATTAGGGAAAGGTCATGACCAAATGAATTCAATGCAAAATTCTGCCAAACATTTAAAGAACAACTAACCACTATTCCTCAAATTATTCCACAAAGTATAAAAGGAAGGAATACTTCCAAATTCTTTGTATGAAACCAAAATTATACTGATTCCAAAACCAAATTAAGGCACACACAAAAAGAAACTGTAGTCAATCTCACTGATGAACACAGATGCAAAAATATTTAACAAAATACTAGTAAACTAAATTCAAAGATATATCAAAATGACAATTTACTATGACTAAGTTAGTTTTACTGCAGAAACACAAGGTTAGTTCAATGAATGCAAATCAATAAATGTAATTCATTATATAACCAAATGCAAAGACAAAAATCATATGATCTTCCCGTTAGATACAGAAATATCTTTCCATAAAATTCAATATACTTCTTTATGATAAAAACCATGGAGAAATTAAGAGTGAAAGAAACAAATATCAATACAATAAAGGTCATATACAATAAGTGAATAACAAAAGTCATCCTAAATAGGAAAAATGTTAAACATTCTCACTTAGATAAGGAGCTAGATAATACTATCCACTCTGACCACTTTTGTTTAATATTGTACTGGAAGTCTTAGCTAGATCTAAGAAAAGAGACGGAGATAAAAGAAATACAACTTGGAAAAGAATTCAAGTATCCTTATTTGAAAATGATGTGATTTTATACATGACAGACCTCAAAGATTCTAACAGTAAACTCTTGAAACTAACAAATATTTTTAGTAGAGTGACAGAATATGAAGTTAATGTTAAAAAAAAGTGGCTTTCTTACATACCAGGGGTGAATAAAGTAAGAAAGACCTGAGAGGAACCATTCCATTTACCATAGATAAATAATAAAAAAGGCAAAATATCTTGGATTAAGTCTAACCAAGAATATGAAAAACCTTTACAATTAAATTTGTAAAACATTAAAGAAAGTAATTATAGAAGAAACCAGATGGTGGAAATACCTCCCATATCCCTTGATAAGTAGAATTAATACTGTAAAAGTGACCATCTTATCAAAGGCAGTATACAGAATCAGTGCAATTCCAATCAAAATTACAATGCAACTCTTCATGGAAATTGATAAAACAATCTCAAAATTCACATGGAAACAAAAGAGACCCAGGATAGTAAAAACTATCCTAAGTAATTAAAACTCTGCTGGTGGTATTTCCATACCAGACCTTACAGTATACTATAAAGTCATAGCAATAAAATCAGTATCGTAGTGGCTCAAAACATAGAGATCAATATATTATATTTGAAGATCTAGATATAAACTCATTCACATTTAGTCAATTGATTTTTGATATGGGTCTCAAAACACCCATTGGAAAAAGAACAGAGTCTTTAAAAAATAGTGCTGGGAAATTGGATATCTACAAGCAGAAGAAATAAACTGTACCTTATCTGCCGCCCTCACAAAAATTAGCCCCAAATGTGTCAAAGGCCTCAATGGTAGACCTGACACTATAAAACTCTGAGAAAAAAGAATAAGGAGAACCTTGGAGCTTATATGCCTAGATCAGCATTTTCTGAATATCACTCTCAAATGCACAGAAAATAAGACCAGTACTCAGCAAGCAGGATTCCATGAAATTAAAAAGTTTCTTCTGAGCCAAAAATATTGTTAACTGAGCAAAAAGGCAACCCACAAAATGGGAAAAAAAATCTTTGCTAACTATATAACTGATAGAGGGCTTATATCCAGAAGATACAAAGAACCTAAAAAAAAATTAAATATCAGGGAAATAACCCAATTCAAAATGGGCCTTAGACTGAAAAGAAACTTTTACAGGAGGAAATTTGTTGCATTCTTTTTAGTCTTTATTTTTACATTCACATATTTGTTTGTCTCTGATTCATCTTTTTCAATATCTTTAAATTAATTTTGTTTTTATTTTTACTCTTACATTCTCATACATATAGACAATGCATTTTGAACATTACTACCCCTTTCCAACTTTCCTTGGACATTTCCCTATTCATGTCTACTTCCTGCCTTTATGTCCTAATTTTTTAAATTGGACAATATAAAATAATATGTAAGCAATACAAACAACAACAAATGCTGGAGAGGATATGGAGAGAGGGGAACTCTCCTACATTGCTGGTGGGAATGCAGGCTCATACAACCACTCTGGTGAGCTGTCTGGAGATTCTTAAAGAGATTAAAGATTGAAATGCCATATGACCCTGCTATTCCACTTCTGAGAATAACCCCACATACAGCAAAAATTCACCTCGATAGCAGAAGCACGACCATGTTCATAGCAACACTGTTTACAATAGCAAAGTCATGGAATCCACCCAAATGTCCAACAGTTGACAAGTGGATAAGGAAAATGTGGTACATCTATACAATGGAGTACTACTCAGCCATCAAAAATGATGAATTACTGGAATTTGCCGGGAAATGGATGTCATTAGAAACAATTATATTAAGTGAAGTATCCCAGACCCAGAAAATTAAACGCCATATTTATTCCCTAATAGTTGGCTCCTAGTACCAAACCCATACAGCCCACCTAGAGATACTCAAAAATAAATCTCTGTAATACCTACAGTAATTACAAGGATTATGAACAGGAGGGATGGGGTAGGAGGGCGACACCAGAAACAAGGAGAGAGGGGACCATGTTACAGCAGAGAAAATAGGCCTCCATCAAGGACTTCATGTAAGTAATGAGACAATGAGACACCTGGTTAAGTTCACAGACTTTCGTTCCTGATCATTTACAACTGAGGGGTATGATCTCACCAGAAGGCGAGGGCATATAGTCTGGCAGATAATAAGTAACCATTTTGCAAATGGGTGATTGACCCCTCCCTCACTGTGGTTTCCTACTTTTATTGCATCTACGTTTGAATATACTCTTATAACAAGACTTTAGTTTAACAGTTTTTTATCTCTGGCCAGGGGGTGACATCCAATACCCATCAGGATGGAGTGAAGGCATTGCAGGAGCAGCAAAACTGCAAAAGAAAATCAACAAACCACAATCCAGAACTTCAGAGACTCTATATCATCCACGTAGAACTAAGCCAGCCTAATCTCCCCCCATCCTGAAGCTCAGGGACATTTGCGGAAGGGGGGGCGATAAGATTGTAAGAGCAAAAGGATGGGGGGAGCAATGATTTGAAGAGTCTTCACACTAGTTAGGGCTGAAGCAATCATAATAGGACTTTGCATGCCCTGTGCCACTATTGGCCTCACAAGTCTACCATCGGCTAAAGGGACCAAGATCCTTGGAGGCAAGGGATTGATGGCCACAGTAGTGTTCCTATGCTTAAGGGGAACACGAGAAAGGGTTCAGGGAAATGCCACTGGGTCCTTGTACGTCATCAGAAAGGAGGACCAAGAGGAGAGTTAGGCACACACAATAAAGGACTCTCTGGGAATTGGGGGGGAGGCACTGGGAGATGGGGAGGGAGGGAGGGGGAGCAGGGGGCTCTGGGGGGGAGGGAACTGGTCTACCTATTAAGTTTGTATGAGCGGAAATAATAATAAAAAATGTTAAAAAAATAAAAAAATAAAAAATTTAAAAAATAAAATAAACTGTTAAAAAATAATATGTAAGCAATAAAAAATATATTTAAGATGTAGATAGCTGTGAGCGAGTTCCCAGTTCCACATGGTTAAGAACACATAATAAAGTTGAACAATAGCGGTTTTGTCCGTTTTCTGAAGCTAAATTCATGGGGTGAGCACACGGAGCCCTGGCTCACAGGAGGTCATCTACAATGTGATCATAGGGAGCCTTGGTTCACAGGAGGTCATCCCCATTGTGAACATATGGAGACCCAGTCCACCAGAGATCATCCCAGTTGTGAGCACACAGGAGGCCCTCTACCTTGTGAACACATGGAATCCATCCCATGAGAAGCCTTCATGTTTTGAATACCCAGATATGGAATTCAGGGTTTTGGCAGGCATTGTGACATATCAGGCTACTAATCATTCAGTTGTCCACATGTCAGAACAATGAATGTAGAAATAATCTCATCTCCTCTGCCACCATCTGAGGCACATGGGACAAAGAAGCCATATGTGCCGTGTCTGTAGGAGCAGTCTAACAAATATATTATAAAATGTTTTACTTCCCTAGTCAATAAGAAAATACAAATTGAAATCATCCTGAGATGTCATTTCATCCCAGTCAGAATAACTAAAATCCAAACACAAACAAGAACAAATTCTGGTAAGGATACAGGGAGAATGCCTTCCTGATTCATTGCTGCCAGGAATGTAAACTTGTACCACCTCTTTGGAGATAAGTGTGGACATTCTTGAAACAGTTAAAAGTCAAGCTATTGCAAGACTCAGCTATACTTCCCCTGGGAATATTTCAAAGAATGCTAAATCTCATTAAAGAGAAACTCATACACCATGTTCATGCTGTTCTGTTCACAACAGCAAAAAATGGAATCAGCCTAGATAAATGAATAATGAAAATGTGGTACATATACAAAATGGAATACTATTCAGCTACCAAGAAAAATGAATTGATGAAATTTTCTAATAAACAGATGGAATTGGAAGAAATTATACTAATGTGATGCCTCAGACATACAAGAATGGATTGTCACATGCTCTCCTTAAAAGTGACTGCTAACATTGAACCTTCAGAATTTTATACTCAAATGGATAATCATATAACACCTGCAGACTACAAAAGAAAATAAGTCAAGAGTATAGAGGAAGAACATGAGAAAACAGAAACAAGCACAGAAAAAGAATTAAATAAGGCAATTACTGAAGGAAACTACTAAATAGGAATGAAGAAACAGAACATGATATGAGAGTTAAGAGTGCAAAACAAAGAGCAAATGGCATAGGAAAGAGGAATTGATGTCTCACATGGCTATTAATGCTGCAGATGCCACAACTCTGATAAGAAGAATCCAGTGGAGCAATGTTGATTTGTAAGGTCCTTGGGTAACTAATTACCCTTTTAGTGAGTTATAACCCTCCGCCCCATATTTTCATGAAACACATGGCTGATACTAAAACCCTGTTCAAATAACAATGGAAGGGGAGAAAATAGACACTAGACTGGAACAGATGTCTTAGTGTTAGCTATAAATACTTGATAGTAAACTACTCTCTGAACACTTCTTATTATATCCTTAGATAAGAAAAGCTCTCAGCACACAACCAAGTTGTATCCTATTGCAATGGAAAACTAGTGAGGCCGAGTACCGTAACTGAACAGAGTGTAGAGTATCAGAGACCTTGGAATGTTCAGCTCTAATCACATAGTCTAAATGTCTTACCATCCCAAGTCTCAGGAGACCAAGTGGGAGAGGAGGTGGTAAGATTTTAAGAGCTTAACATCAGGGTAGTCTTCTTCCATCCATGATACTCTAGTCATGACATGGCTTCTGCATCAAGGATCTCAGTTCGATGATATGTACTTCCATCAAAACTATACAGTCATTGACATATCGACTTTTCCCCATAGATGAGCGAGGATCTCAGGATAAACACCTACACTCAGAGAGAAGCTTTGGAGCATGTGCTGGACAAGAGAAGGGGAGTTTTTTCCCCACCTGCTAGTTTGCCCACTGAAGGGCCATTTCTACTACCATGGAGACCTGGTCCACATATACAGAGGGACATGAATTCAGGATTCATGAAGAGAGGGTAAGGTAAAAGATGAGGGAGGAGAGAGAGAAGAGGACATGAATATAAACTTTTTTGTGTATGAAAAATTCTTTTTTAGAAACAATTTTATATAAATAGGTTCTTATACAAAAAAGAAATGCATGTACAACAGTTTCTAAATTATGGTGTGGTGCAAAACAGAAGCAAGAATTGGGGAAAGGACTCCACATTGGTCTGCACTGTTCTCATGTATGCTGTCAGTTTTTCAAGCAGAGTTTCTACTCCTTTGCTGGTGTTTCTGGTTTTTTTTTCCAATGATGGAATCAGGCTTTTCAGTCCAGCTTTAACTTTGCTTGCAACTTCTTGGTCAGAACACTGAAGAAGGCTAGAGAAAATAATGGCACCTCGGGTTACACTGGCCCAGGATTCAGGTTCTTCATGCCAACACACTCTACGAGTGTTTTTGCAAAGCAATCTTCTCTACCATTTTTTCTACCATTATCTTGTTCTGTTAACCATTTGAGAACTAAATGTCCCTCAGGGTGCTCAGCAGCATGGAGCTCTCCCTTCTTGCCACCAGGCTGGAATTCTGCTGCTGCCAAACTGGCAATGGCATCCATGGCAAGCTGAACATCTCCAAAGGCAGATGCCAGAATGTCAGACAACAACACACAAGTAGACTTGTCTAGCACCACCTCTTGGGCATGTCCTTTCAGGTAGTTTAACAAAGCTTGAGAAATAGATTCCAAGAGCTCACACCGTCGGATTTCTGTGTCTTTCTTACTGTGTGCATTTCCATCCCCTTTCTGCAGACCTCAATGATTTCTCGAACTGTATGTGCAGGATCTCTGGGCCTCAGTAAATACAACAGGACTTTTCTTCCATATTTGTCACTTACTGTGTTGAGTAAGAAACTGATGATTTCTGATATGATTATCTGCTTCCCAAGTTTTGTGTCATCAATACAATCAAATACTGCCAATAAAACCAAATGAGAGTACTGGCCATTAACCACCTTTTCAACGTAAGCCTTCATTGTTTTCACAATCACTTTTCTGTCCTTGGGTGTACCATGCCACAGGCAGTGCATGGCCACTCTGGCACCATCGTATGTGTGTGTGTGTTCCAGGTATACTACTGCTTCAAGGATCGCTTCAATGAATTCCGATCTGAGATTTGGGGGTGCAGAAGTAAAAAAGTCCAAGAAAACTTTATGAATCAGTGAGTGCTTAGTTACAGCTTCTTCTTTTTTTTTTTTTTTTTTTTTTTGCAAGTTACTCCTTTATTTAATGAGCCATTGTCTTTTCCTGTTTGATGATATGGGTCAGCAATATATTGTCCCAAACCCAGATGTCTTCTCTTCAAGGACATATTTTAAATTAGATCTATCCTAAGGGTTGTTCTTTTTAAATTTCTTTTTTTTAATACATTTTTATTATTTCCGCTCATACAAACTTAATAGGTAGACCAGTTCCCTCCCTCCCTCCTCCTCCCCACGAACCCCCTGCTCCCCCTCCCTCCCTCCCCATCCCCCAGCCCCTCCCCCCCAATTCCCAGAGAATCCTTTATTGTGTATGCCTAACTCTCCTCTGGGTCCTACTCTCTGATGACGTACAAGGACCCAGTGGCATTTCCCTGAACCCTTTCTCGAGTTCCCCTTAAGCATAGGAACACTACTGTGACTGTCAATCCCTTGCCTCCAAGGATCTTGGTGCCTTTAGCAAATGCTAGACTTTGTGAGGTCAACAGTGTGTTGGACATTGCGCAGGGCATGCAAAGTCCTATTATGATTGCTTTGGCTCTAACTAGTGTGGAGAATCTTGCAAATCATTGCTCCTCCCATCCTTTTGCTCTTACAATCTTACCGCCCCCTCTTCCGCAAATGTCCCTGAGCTTCAGGATGGGAGAGATTAGGCTGGCCTAGTTCTAGGTGGTTGATATAGAGTCTCTGAAGTTCTGGATTGTGGTTTGTTGATTTTCTTTTGCAGTTTTGCTGCTCCTGCAATGCCCTTCACTCCATCCTGATGGGCACTGTATGTCACCCCCTGGTCAGAGACAAAAAGCAATTACAGCTTCTTTTTGGGCCATTGGAGTTAGAATCTGCTTCATCTCATCCATAATAAGTTCCAACGTTCCTGGTTGTACCTCTAACACCTTGTCCAGAGTTGGATGATCTGCTGACTTATGAAGCTGAAATGTGTTCGCATAGAGCTCCTCTGTCAGCATGTTCCTCTGTTCCAAAATGGCTTTGTCATTATAGGCTACTCCACGATGGCCAATGCCTCCACGTGCCGCAGCATCTACCTCATGTGGCCTTTGAAGCTTCTGATGATCTCTGCAATCTGTGCTTTACTTCCATACATAAGAAATTTCTTTTTTTTAATTATTTATTTATTCAATTGTGTGTGTGTGTATGTATGTGTGTGTGTGTGTGTGTGTGTGTGTGTGTGTGTGCGTGTGTATGCAGAACCACTGGTGAATTGGGGATCCACCATGGACCGCCTCCACCTCCTCCTTGTTTACTCTGCCCCGGGATTCACAGGCTCCGCCCTACCAGGACCAGAAACACAGGCCACCCCCCCCCCCCCCCCCCCCCGCTTCCGCCCAGCGTCTACATGTGAGGTATAGGATCCTAACTCAGGACCTTCTGCCTGCAAGGCAGAGGCTTAACCCCTGAGCCACCTCTCCAGCCCCATACATAAGAAATTTCTTAACAATATTTCTGGAATATTTGGCTTTACCTAATTCAACCAAACCATCTCATAATTCTTCAAAAGCCTTTTTTTTTCCTGTTCCTCATTTCCATATTGAATGAAACACTGGATCACACGTGTTGAATCATGTGTAAATGCAATAGTTTTGATTTTCCCTTGAATCAGGTTCTGCAAGTCACTCATCAACTTCACTCTCTTTTCTTTGTCACAATCTTTTCGTCTGCTTTGCTCGAACCCCGATGTCACAGTTGGTTTTGTCACTAAGCTGCCTGCTCTGTTTCGGTTCTTGCTTCTTCTTCTTCTTCTTTTTTTTTTTTTTTTTTTTGGAAGTCATCCCATTTGGGTTTATTGGCTGCTGATTCTTCATTTTTGTCGTCTGGCTGGAATTTTCTTCTTGTTGAATTTATTTGCCTGCTGCAATTTGTTCTTTGGTCCTTTGTCTCCTTGCTGCTTAGTCTTGAACTGTTTCACACTCTTTTTGCCAGGTTTTGTGGCACTTTTCTCAAAGTTCTTAGATGTGATTTTAGATCTACCGTCCTAAAACCTCTCCTTGGAAGAACCAGAATCACTGTTTTATGAAATCTTTTTTTTTTTCTTGAGATGTCTTTGTACTCTTTCCTGGGAGCTTTTTTTTCCTTTTGACTACCATCATAGCAACTTGCACAAGTGGGGCGAGGCACGGGGTGAAAAATTCTTTTTTTTTTAATACTTTTTTTTATTATTTCAGCTCATACAAACTTAATAGGTACACCAGTTCGCTTCCTCCCTCCTCCTCCCCCTGAATCCCCTGCTCTCCCTCCCCTCACCCTTCCTGCCCCATCCCCCCCTCCCCCGTGCCTCCCACCCCAATTCCCAGAGTCCTTTCTTGTGCATGCCTGACTCTCCTCTGGGCCCTCTTCTCCGATGACGTACAAGGACCCAGTGGCATTTCCCTGAACCCTTTCCTGTGTTCCCCTTAAGCATAGGAACACTACTGTGACTGTCAATCCCTTGCCTCCAAGGATCTCGGTGCCTTTAGCAGATGCTAGACTTTGTGAGGTCAATAGTATGTTGGACATTGCACCGGGCATGCAATATCCAATTATGATTGCTTCGGCCCTAACTTGTGTGGAGTATCTTGCAAATCATTGCTCCTCCCATCCTTTTGCTCTTACACTCTTACCGCCCCCTCTTCCGCAAATGTCCCTGAGCTTCAGGATGGGGAGAGATTAGTCTGGCCTAGTTCTAGGTGGTTGATATAGAGTCTCTGAAGTTTTGGATAGTGGTTCGTTGGTTTTCTTTTGCAGTTTTGTTGCTCCTGCAATGCTCTTCACTCCATCGTGATGGGAACTGTATGTCACCCCCTGACCAGACACAGAAAGCTGTTAAACTGGAGTCTTATTATAAGAGCACATTCAAGAGTAGATGTAATACTTATACCCAAAAGTAGAATCGCAGGGTCATATGGCATTTGCCCATGGGGGGGTCAATCACCCATTTGCAAAATGGTTACTTTTTATCTGCCGGACTATATGCCCTCCCCTTCTGGTGAGTTCATACTCCCTTAGTTGTAAATGATCAGGAACGAATGTCTGTGAACCTAACTTGGTGTCACATTACTTTCTGGCAGTCCTTGATGGAGGCCTATTTTCTCTACTGTAACATGGTCACTTCTCTCCTTCTTTCTGGTGTGGCCCTCCAACCCGATCCCTCCTGTTCACAATCCTTGTAATTACTGTAGGTAATACATAGATTTACCTATGAATATCTCAAGATGGGCTGGGTGGGTTTGGTATTAGGAGCCACCTATTAGGGAGTACATACGGCGTTTAATTTTCTGGGTCTGGGATACTTCACTTAATATAATTGTTTCTAATGACATCCATTTCCCAGCAAATTCCAGTACTTCATCATTTTTGATGGCTGAGTAGTACTCCATTGTATAGATGTACCATAGTTTCCTTATCCACTCATCAACTGTTGGACATTTGGGTTGATTCCATGTCTTTGCTATTGTAAACAGTGCTGCTATGAACATGGTCGTGCTTATGCTATCGAGGTGAACCTCTGCTGTATGGAGGGGTTATACCCAAAAGTGGAATCACAGGGTCATATGCCATTTCAATCTTTAATTACTTTAAGAATCTCCAGACTGGCTCGTCAGAGTAGCTGTATGAGCCTGCACTCCCATCAGCAATGTAGGAGAGTTCCCCTCTCTCCACATCCTCTCCAGCATTTGTTGTTGTTTGTATTGTGGATTTTTGCCATCCTGACCGGGGTGAGATGATATCTCAAGAAAGTTTTGATTTGCATTTCCCTGATGGCTAAAGAAGTGGAGCATTTTTTAAGATATTTGTTAGAACATTTAATTTCATCCCTGGTAAAATTTCTTTTAAGTTCCAGCGCCCATTTTTTAATTGGGCCATTGGTTTCCTTGATGTTTAGTTTTCTAAGTTCTTTGTGCACTCTGGACAGTAGAGGTATATCAGATATGTGGTTAGTGAAGATTTTCTCCCAGTCTGTGGGTTGCCTTTGAGCTCGTGTTACAATCTCTTTATCTGAACAGAAGCTCTTTAATTTCACAAGATCCCAACTGTTGAGAGTTGGTAGCAGTGACTGTGCCATTGGATGTCTGTTTAGGAAGTGTTGGCCTAGCCCAATCAGCTCGAGGGAGTTCCCTATCCTTTCACCTATGGTTTTTATAGTCTCTGGCCTTATATCAAGGTCCTTGATCCATTTGGAATTAAGTCTTGTACATGGTGACAAGTATGGGTCCAGCTTTAATCTTCTGCATGTGGAGATCCAGTCTTGCGAGCACCATTTGGTGAAGATGCTGTTCTTTTTCCATTGGATTCTTTGGGCCCATTTGTCAAAGACCAAATGGTTGTAATTTTGTGGGCTTATATCTGGGTCTTCAATCTTTATCCATTGATCTGTGTGTCTATTTTGGAGCCAGTATCATGCTGTTTTTATAACTATGGATTTGTAGTATAGACTAAGGTTCAGGTATGGTAATACCTCCAGCAGTGTTTTTGTTACTCAGGATTGTCTTTGCTATCCTGGGTCTTTTGTGCCTCCATATGAATTTTGAGATTGTTTGGTCAACTTCTTTAAAGAATTGCTTTGGGATTTTAATTGTTAGAGCATTGAATTTGTATCTTGACTTTGGTAGGATGGTCATTTTTATGATGTTGATTCTGCCAATCCAGGAACATGGGAGGTCTTTCCACCTTCTGGTGTCTTCTGCAATTTCTTTTTTTAGGGTCTTAACGTTTTCATTGTAAAGGTCTTTTACCTCCTTGGTATGGTTTCGACCAAGGTATTTCATTTTTTTAGGGAATATAGTAAATGGGATTGTTTCTCTCAAGGCTTTTTCACTTCTTTCATTCTGGGCATATAGGAAGGTCTCTGATTTTTGCACATTTATTTTGTATCCTGCCACCTGGCTCAACTTCTCAATTAGTTCCAAGAGCTTCCTGGTGGAGTTTTTGGGATCACTCAGGTATAAGATCATGTCATCTGCAAATAGGGATAGCTTGACTTCTTCCTTGCCGATTTGAATCCCTCTTATATCCCTTTCTTGTCTTATGGCTTCAGCTAATACTTCAAGTACAATAGTGAATAGAAGTGGTGAGAGTGGACAGCCTTGTCTAGTTCCTGATCGAAGTGGGAATGATTCCAATTGTTCCCCATTGAGCATAATCCTTGCTGTGGGCTTGTTGTATACAGCTTTTATTATATTGATAAAGGTTCCTTCCATTCCTACTGTCTCTAGCGTTTTGATCATAAAAGGCTGTTGGATCTTGTCAAAAGCTTTTTCTGTATCTATCGAGAGTATCATGTGGTCTTGGACTTTGGATTGGTTTACATGATGAATTACATTTATTGATTTACGTATGTTGAACTAACCTTGTGTGCCGGGGATGAAGCCTACTTGGTCCCTGTGAATAATCTTTTTAATATGTTTTTGAATCCGATTTGCTAAGACTTTGTTGAGAATCTTTGCATCTGTGTTCATCAGAGAGATCGGCCTATAGTTTTCTTTTTTAAGTGAGTCTTTATTAGGTTTTGTCATTAAAACGATATTAGCTTCATAGAAAGAATTTGGTAGTGTTCCTTCCTTTGCTATTTGATGGAACAGTTTAAGGAGTATTGGTGCTATTAGCTCCTTAAATGTCTGGTAGAACTCTGTACTGAATCCATCTGGTCCAGGACATTTTTTGGTGGGAAGATTCAAGATTACTTCCTCAATTTCCTTATATGTTATAGGACTATTTAAATAATTCACAACTTCCTGATTCAATTTAGGTAAGTTGTGTTTACTTAGAAATTCATCCATCTCTTTTGTGTTGTCAAACTTCACAGAGTATAAGTTTTTGAAATATGATGTTATAATTCTCTGGATTTCTTGGGTATCAGTAGTGATAACTCCATGTTCATTTCTAATTTTGTTAATTTGCGTTTTCTCTCTCCTGCTTTTGGTTAATATAGCTAGGGGTGTATCAATCTTATTGATTTTTTTAAAGAACCAGCTTTTTGACTGGTTGATTTTTCTATTGTTTTCTTAATATCGATTTCAGATATTTCTCCCCTTATTTTGCTAATCTCCTCTTTTCTACTAGTTTTGGGATCAGATTGCTCTAGTTTCTCTAAAGCCTTAAGCTGCATTGTTAAGTTGTTTATTTCTGATGTTTCCATTTTTTTCATGTAGGCATTAAGAGCTATGATCTTGCCTCTTAGAACAGCTTTCATTGTGTCCCAGAGATTTTGGTAAGTTGTATTTTCATTATCATTCACTTTCAGGAAATCTTGAATTTCCTTTTTAATTTCTTCCTGAATCCAGTTCTCATTCAGCATCATAGTGTTAAGTTTCCAGGAGTTAGTGTATTTTCTCTTGTTTGATGTGTTGTGGATGTCCAGCTTTAGGCCGTGGTGGTCTGATAGGGCACAGGTTAGAATTTCAACTTTTTTGTGTATGTGTAGATTCGTTTTGTGGCCCAATATGTGATCTATTTTGGAGAAAGTTCCGTGTGCTGCTGAGAAAAATGTGTATTCTTTGGTACGTGGGTGAAAAGTTCGATAGAGATCTGTAAGGTCCATTTCTTTCAGGGTTTGATTAAGTTCCAAAGTGTCTCTGTTAAGCTTTTGACCTGTTGATCTATCCCATGTTGAGAGGGCGGTATTGAAGTCCCCAAGAATTATCGTTTGGGGGTTGATTTCTTGCTTTAGACGCTGTAGGGTTTTCTTAATGAATGTGGAGAGGCCCGTATTGGGTGCATATATGTTCAGTATTGTGAAGTCTTCCTGGTGAATTGTACCTGTGACTAAAATGTAGTATCCATTCGTGTCTCTTATAATTTTCTTTGGTTTGAAGTCCACTTTGTCTGATAGCATAATGGCTACCCCTGCCTGTTTTCTGCTTCCATTTGCTTGTAGAATTGTTGACCAGCCTTTTATTTTTATAGCGTGCCTATCTTTTGTGGTGAGATGGGTTACCTGCAGGCAGCAGATTGATGGATTGTGATTTTTAATCCAAGTTTGTAGTCTGTGTCTCTTGATCGGTGAATTAATTCCATTAACATTTAGTGTTATAATGGAGAAACTATTGTTTATTCCAGACATTTATTATGTTTAGTAGTTTTTATAAGTATATTGCTTCGCTTTTAATTGTGTTATATTTGCCTTCTGTTCTCCTGGATATGCCTGTTTTTTTCTTCACGCTTGAGTATCATTTCTAGCATTTTTTGAAGGCCTGGTTTGGTGGACATGTATCCCTTAAAGTTGTCTTTGTGCTGGAAAGTTTTTCTTTCTCCCTCGATCATGACTGATAGTTTTGCAGGGTAAATCAGCCTGGGTTGACATTTTTGCTCATTCAATACTTGAAGTATGTCTCTCCAAGCTCTTCTTGCTTTTACTGTTTCGACTGAGAAATCATTTGTTATTTTAATAGGTTTACCTTTAAAAGTGACTTGTTTTTTCTCCCTTGAAGCTCTCAGCACCAGTTCTTTATCTTGAATGTGGAATGGTTTAACTATTATTTGCCCTGGGGTGCTTCTGTTTTGGTCGTATCTGTTTGGGGTGCGGAATGCCTCTTGTATATGGATGGGCCTCTCTTTTTTTATATGAGTAAAATTTTCCTTGATGATAGTTTGAAAAATTTCCTCAGGTGTGGTATTTTGAGATTCTTGCTCTGGTATTCCATGAATATGCATGTTAGGCTTCTTCAGGGTGTCCCATATCTCTTGGATATTTCTCTCAAGTATCTTTTTGGTTTTAACCACCTCTTCCATTGAGCTGGTTAGTACTCCCTTCTTTATCTTCAAGGTCTGAAATTCTGTTTTCTGCTTCATTAGTTCCGCTGATAAGACTCTCTGTGGCGTTCTGTGTTGAAGATAACTTCTCTTGTAGCTCAGTTTTAAACTCTGCTTGAGTCTGTTTTAACTGCTCTATGCCAATTTTTGTTTCTTGCAGTTTTTCTCAACTCCTCCAAATGTCTGTTGTGTTCCTTTTCAAAGCGATTGATTCGATTATGTAATTCCTCCCGGATTTCCTCTTTCATAGTATTGAACATGGTAATGATCATATTTTGAAAGTCGTTTTCCTGGGTTAGGCTTTCTTGGCCTTTTTCCGCGGGTTTGTTCTGGTTGGAGTCTAACATTATGGGATTAATTTCTTCAGTGGGAAATTTGTTTACTTGAGCTTTGCTTCTCATAGATTTGCACTTTGACTTTGGCATTGTCGTCTTAACTCTTAAGATCTTTCAATTTCACTAAACTGAATTATTTGTCCTGGGGTTCTGGGGGTGGGCAGGGACAGAGCTTACCTAGGTCACGGGTGAGGCCTGGCTGGACCAAGCGCCCTCCGGACAGGTGGAGTGGGGTGGGGTGAAAGGGAGGATGGGGGCATCGGCGTGGAGCTATTTAACCCGAGGGCAGCTCGGGTGGGGCCCGGGCGCAGGGGGAGGTCCTCCTCTTCCCTCGGCCCTGTGCGCCCGGCTCCAGCTGGATGGCGGGAGTCGGAGCCGGGTCCCTTTGGGCTGACCTGGGGTTCTGGTGGGCTGGCCCGGGCAGAACTTACCTAGGTCGCGGGTTGAGGCCCGGCTGGACCGCGGGCGTCCTGACTGGCGGAGGGGGGTGGGGAAAGGGTGAAAAATTCTTAATAAAAATTCAATGTTGGTGGATATTGGGAAATGAGATTAAAGAACCCAGAACAGCATCACAAAGGACCCTTGCTCAAGTGTGGTGTGGTCAGGAGATATTTTGTCAAGAAGGAAGCTGTCAACCTCTGGAATTTAAGTACTCCAGATAGATGCCACAACTCAAGAGAAACCACATGCCATCTGTAAGGAACTCAGCAAGTGGAAGAACTATGTCTTTATCCTAAATACAGGATGGCACTGTTGGCTGTCACAGAGGAGAGGTTGCTTCACATCGCATCACATTAAGGCTTTATCCTGAAAATAATAGCAAATGTGAAAAGGACTTAGGGCTCAAAAATCATGTGGCATACCCATGTTTTATTCAGATATTGTTGGGTGTCTGTGGAAAAAAATTTGTAAAGAAACAAAACTTGGCTCTAAGCAGATTAATAGAGAGGCGAAGTGGGCCTTGAATACTGAACACAGTATCAACTATACTTATGGCTGACGGTGGGCTGAGGTGGGGATGCTGGCAAGAACTGACCACTCACCATGTGTGTGAAAGAGTAGAAAGAAGTTCAGATGTATGTGACAAGATGCATAGTGATAGAGGGGATGGCAATTAGAATCTGATTCTGTGCCTGCAGGACACAAATTTAGTGAGAATTCTTAGACATAAAAAAGCTCATGAGAGCAATTCTAGAGAATCTGAGTTAGTCTCCAGACATAGGTCCACCTGGGGAAGAGGTAAGCAACAATATATTCAGAACATATAAAAAATAGTGTAGTCTCCTTCCCTACCCTGTGTCCTTTACAGACAATCAGACTTTAACAAACTTCTCTAATTTCTGTTGATACTGAGGCTCCGAGGATAGTATGCCTCTGTCTGTTCCCAGGATGCTTGAAACAGACTGATAGCAAGCTTTTGACCTGGAGCTCAAGGGGAGAAATGCTTCCTCTATCTAGGAATGCTAGAACAAGAATGGACAACTGACCTCCTCACACGTTTCAGAGTACAGACTGGGAAGTTGGGTTATGCTGTTTCTCAACCTTGAGCAACCTTGAGCAAGGAATACTATGATAAAGACTTTTCTATAAGCTTTTGCTTTGTATTTACGATGAACTCTGATGAACTCTGTATGCTGTGTAGTTATAATAAATATTGCTTTCAGAGTACAGAAAAGCCACTTTGGAGCTAGATTGAACAGAAAGTTCCCTGATTTACTGAGTCTTGAATTCAGCCTCAATTTCTTGGGACAGGGCACAATGGGAGGGCATCCACAATGCCAAACAGGTAGAACTCCAATATTCTCCAAGTCATGACTTGTTCTTACTTTTTTGCCTTCCTTCCCTTTCCTTTCCCTTCCCTTTCCTTTCCCTTTCCTTTCCTTTCCTTTCCTTTCCCTTTCCTTTCCCTCTTCCTTTCTTTCCCCTCCTTTCCTTTCCCCTCCCTTTCCTTTCCCTTCCTTTCCTTTCCCTCTTCCTTTTCTTTCCCTTCCTTTCCTTTCCCTCTTCCTTTTCTTTCCCTCTTCCTTTTCTTTTCCCCTCCCTTGCCTTTCCCCTTCCCTTCCCTTCCCTTCCCTTTCCTTCCCTTCATTTCCCTTTCCCTTCCCTTCCCTTCCCTCCTTCCCTTCCCTTCCCTTTCCCTTCCCTTCCTCCCTTCCCTTCCCTTCCCTTCCCTTTCCCTTTCCCTTCCCTTCCCTTCCCCTTCCCTTCCCTTCCCTTCCCTTCCCTTTCCCTTTCCCTTCCCTTTCCCTTCCCTTCCCTTCCTTCCCTTCCCTTCCCTTTCCCTTTCCCTTCCCTTTCCTTCCCTTTCCCTTTCCCTTCCCCTTCCCTTTCCCTTCCCTTTCCCTTCCCTCCCTTTCCCTTTCCTTTCCCTTCCCCTTTCCCTCCCTTCCTTCTTCCTTCCCTTCCCTTCCCTCCCTTCCCTCCCTCCCTTCCCTTCCCTCCCTTCCTTCCCTCCTTCCCTTCCCTTCCCTTCCTCCCTTCCCCTTCCTTCCCCTTCCCCTTCCCTTCCCCTTCCCCTTCCCCTTCCCTTCCCCTCCCCTTCCCCTTTCCCTTCCCCTACCCCTTCCCCTTCCCTCCCCCTTCCCCTTCCCCTTCCCTTCCCCTTCCCTTCCCCCCCCCTCCCCTTCCCTTCCCTTCCCCTTCCCCTCCCCTTCCCCTTCCCCTTTCCCTTCCCCTCCCCTTTCCCCTTTCCCTCCCCTTCCCCCCTCCCCTTCCCCTCCCCTCCCCTCCCCCTCCCCTTCCCCTTCCCTCCCCTCCCCCTCCCCCTCCCCCTTCCCCTCCCTTCCCCTTCCCCTTCCCTGCCCCTCCCCTTCCCCTTCCCCTTCCCTGCCCCTCCCCTTCCCCTTCCCTTTTCTTTTTTCATTTCTTCCTGTCTTCCCTTCCTCATTCCTCTCTCCTTCCCTTGCTCTATCACATTCTCCCTTCCTTCCTTCCATCTTTTTTCTTCCCTCTTTCTTTCCCTCTACTTTTCTATCTCTCCCCCTTCTCTCTATCTCTCTCCCCCTTCTCTCTATCTCTTTCCCTTCCATTTTATTGCTCTGTTGTTTTTGAGACAGGGTCTCACTGTGTAGCCCAGGTTTGCCTTGAGAAATGAATATGCTAACAATGAATTTCATTTAGTAACTCTAACCTCCTGAGTGATAAGGTCAGAGATGTGCATTATCACATCCCACACAGCTTAACCATAGCTTTTCAGCCAAGGTGCAGGCAAATTTTCCAGATCTCTCTTTCTCGCACTTAGCTTCCAATGTTTCTATCAGTTATTGGCTAAATAAAAAATAGCTACACCTAGTAGAAAACATACTCTACTTGAGTTTAATTACAGTTTACAATTTGAATGATTTTTTTGAAATACTTATTTTCATTGATTCAAATGACCTCAAATGAGGAGAAAAGTTTATGTAAAATCAGCACATGTTGTCACTTCAGCATGACTATGCATCTTAATGAGAAAGAAGAGACTCTTCAAAGCATCATTCCCCAGAGTTGTCTTTACATGGATTTTGACACCCTGTGATCCACTCTCTAGGCTCTTTGTATTTTACACAATCCTAGGATGGCACCAGGAAAAAAATGGGGATTACAGCCTCCCTGCTAACATTTTTTTGCTAGAATGGATGATGGCAAAGATAGGAATGATGCTATAAGCAAGAAATGAAGATGCTAACATTAGATTCCATTCAGTAACTCAAAACTGTGAATAGAAGGTCAGGTTATAACTATGTAAATTCAGTGGAGCCTAATTTACATTTTTGAATCGTGCTTATTCATGGCACAAATCTCGGATGTATTTTTCTTGTTAATATCTCCAACTACATTTGCTCATATAGCTATGTGTCTGGCACTTATTGTTTGATACAAGGAGATATGCAATGCTTACTGCACTGCAGCATTTCCTCTGATTGTGAAAATCACATAAAAAATTGTTTGACTAATTCTCATACCCACCACCAGTTAAATGCAACAAACCATATCACAGTAGCTAAGAAAAGAGAAAGTCTCCATGACTGTATTACCAAAGTAACCAACCCTGCTAAATGTCCTGCAGTTAATAAATATTTTGAGAACCTTTATTCAGTGTCTGAGCTTTCTGACAGTGTTATGTGTTAGACGTGTAGAAAAATTCAGAAGGATCCTAAAATTTCCCCTTAAACCAACACAGCATCCAAGTTGTCTAGGGAGATTGGGAGGCAGACAAAGTTATTCAAGAGACTAGTCCAAGCTGCATGAAATATTCTGGATGTACCAAGATGTTCTATAGTTTTCAGGCAACACCAGTAGCTGTGATAGAATATGGATATTCTGTGACACTGGAATGACATGGTTGATTTAGTTGCAGGAGCCCCTTCATGGAGCTGATCCCACTCTGCCACTGTCTTGCATTTCATCTATCCCACCTTCCTCCTCCTGAGCAAAGTGCTTCCCACCACAAGGTATCTATGTCAGTGGCAGGAGAATAGAAGAAATGTATGGAGCTTTAGGGAGAGGTAGGGCCCTCATAGATACAGATGGTCAATCCTGCATGTATCTCCATGAAAAGAATCTATGATGCTATGGGATTTATTGAACATAGCTAACATTTCCCATGGATTTTTCTGTGGTCAAGGATGTCATAAATTAACAAAACAGTCTTTCATAAAAACAGTGGATATATTAAAAATCAAAGCCAAACAGGATGTTCGTCTTGTTACCTATTTCCTTCCCATATACCCCACTCACTCTTTCTCTCCCCTCATTCCTTCCCTGCTTCCTTTCTTCCAATTTTGTCTTGGTTTTAAATAATGGTATAAGTTAGATCCAGAAAGTAGCCTAGAAGTAGATCTATTATCATAAAATAAATACTTCAGTTGGTTTAATATTCAATTATTCATCATAATGTCTCTTGGAAAGAACAAGTGGTGTGACATTTCTTGTTCCCCATATGTTAAGTACCCTGTTGTAGGTGTGGTTGTCATGGATACAGCTCATGAGATGCAGGCAAACCTTGACTCTCAGTGTTTACAGGGAATTGACAGACTGAAGTTAAATGTTAGACAACAGCATGTTCTGCTTGCTGACAGCCTGGCAAGCCAGGCACTGTAGAACTCTGCATCCCCTTCTAAGCTTGCCCTGATACAATTACAAAAGCCACCATCAGTCCGTTGACATTCCATTGGCATCTTGAGTAGGAAGAAAAAGGAAAAGAGGGAAGACTCTGCAGAGAATGCACAGATGAAATGGACCCATCATGCGAGGAGGAACCTGAGCAGGGAGACTGTCATCAGAGCCATCTCCAAAGCCATACTGTTGTGACAGTGTTGGGGACTTGGCCAGATGGACTCCACTGTCATTCCCCTTCTCAAGATCATATACCAGCTCTCTTCATTTCACAGTTTCCTGAAATACCTTGCAGCATGCCATACCCAGGGGGCGAGGTACAGTCACTTGTTGAGTTAAATGTGAGTTTTTCTGCCAGTTTTCTACAATTTCCTTAATCAAAAAATAAATACCTACTGTGCCAAATGCCTGCTGGGAAAGATTGATTTCCACAGGAGTCAAGCAGCAGGAAGCTGGAATAGCTCATGCCCTGGGCTTTGGAGATGGCCATGGGTCTCAGACAGGTCCTGGCAGCGAGTGCACCTTTCCTCTAGAGTAGAAGCGTCGATCTAGAGTAGGAGTCAGAAGCTTTATGAGTCAGGGCACATGGACTTGGAGCCCCAGCTTTAGTCAGCTGGGATATTTTCCAAAATGCTATTGGACATTGTTACAGAGGTACTTTCTGATGGTCCTGTGTGCTGGCATTGGAGACCATGTTTTCATCAGGCACTGAAATGTTCCTAATAAGAAACACTGGTCAGATTGTACATGTAGGATTGGTCTCTCTGAAAATGTCAACTTACGGCAAAGAGGCCCCAAAAGAGCTCTTTTACTTCCTTGTGTACCAGGTTGCTATTGAGTGCAGACCTTCCCAGGTTGCTGTTGAGTGCAGTGTAGAGGCTGCAGACCCTGTGTGACCAGCATTTGAACTAAGTGGTTAAGTAAGCTGAGATGGCCATGACCTTGGCTGGGATCAGTCTCAGGAGTTCACCTTCAGCTTCAGTGTTCAGTCTCCCATAGAAAGTGGAGAGCCTGTGCTGGTCTCTAACATAGCTGCTTGGTATTATTATGTCAGGCAACATCTAGAAGTTTTATAATACTAGAAATCCGGACAGGCTACACAGAGACCTCTCTACTTTAGATGCATATTTTAATTTATGCTAATAAAATTGTCTAAAAATTGGGTAGAGGTCATTAGAACTATATACTATCTGGCTGGTAATATGGCTCAGCAAGTCAGACACCTTCAAGTAAGCCCGGTAAGCTTAGTTTTGAAAGACCCCAAGTCTTTCAGTCAGGAACAAGACCACCGAGAGAAAGACCAAGACTCTTCTCACTGCAATAGCATGAGGTTTTATTTAACGACGCACCGGGCAGCTCCAGCAACATCTCACGCAGGAGAGACTGAAGCGGCCCCAAGCAGCTAGGGCAAGGGGTTTATAAAGGGGTTTAGGGTGGGGGTCTCATTGACGAGGAATTGTACAATCACTGGTCAGCAAGAGTCTAGGCCTCTGTGATTAATGCAGTCCACCTGCTTAACCACAGGAAGTTTGTTCCGGATGGCAATTGGGCTATTAACAGTATTTCTTGCAAGACTTGTTTTCCCTACAGCTGGTCATCTTGAGGTTACAGCCTGTTTTCCCATCACCAAGGGTTACAGCTCCTTTTCCCATCACCAGGAGATTCAGGGCGGGGAGGGAAGTAGCAAGGTGCATAGTTTTAGGCAATGGCTAGCAGTAGCTATGTTTGAATAGCTATGAGCAATAGCTAACTATAGCTATTCCTGATCAGCTATGAGCAAATATCTACACTGTGGGCCTGGATTGGCCCATTCTGTGAATTTTTTTTTTTTAGGGCAAGGGTCTTTCATTCTCTCCTCTTCTTTAGGCACATTCCAATCATGGAGTGTTAGTTATAGTTCTTATGGTAAATTTCTGGGAGGATTGGAGTCAGTTATTCAGCAGGGGTGTTCCTTCCAGGAAATTCCAGCAGTGGGGGATGTCTCTTTGGAATTCCAAAAACCTTGAGAGACCCATCCCAGCATAGCTGCCCTAATCCTGCCTCATTTTCCCATAAACCTATTTGAGGACTTAGACCACTCTAGGGATAAAGGTCGATGACTCACTCTGTTTCCTCCTGAATAGGGACGGTGGAAATGAGAGTGGTCTGATGCCCTCATCTAAGTCCTCATCTATGAGATGCTGGGATGGTCTAGGTCTTTGATAGATGGCTTTATTACTTCAAGGTCCTCTAAAAGAGACAAAACAGATAACTTAAGCCTACAACATAAACCATTGTAACTGGGAAGGCACATGGGATAACCAAATTAGCTCATCATGTTGTAAGATGTAAGAGCCAGAAGCTAATCTACATAATGGAGACCCCCCCCTTTTTATTTTCTTTTTTTCTGGCAGCTGTGAGTCTCCCAGGTCATGTTCTAAAGGAGTGTAAAAGAACATATGCCTTTACATGGAAAGGTCTACAGATCCCTGAGCATTATCTTAGGCCCCTTCCTCTGATTTAATGAAAAGTCAGCTTTGGCTTGCTAATAGAGTCATAACCTTAACACCTGGAGTTTTTCTGTTTTCTGATTTAACTCCTTAAGTTTGTCATTGTATTTTTCCTCTGTCAAGCACTGAATTTAACTTTAGGCAACCTTTTAGGACAAGGGCAAAACTTTATTGAACTTTTCACCAACCTGTGTCTCTGGCTATAACTCTACAGCATAAACTGTCTTTCTTGGGTGCCACAGGCCAGAGCTGCAGCCTCAAGACCAGGGCTCCCCTAGATCAGGTGAGGCAAGGAGTCAGCAGAATGGAGAACAACTCTCTTGGTGTTGCAGTCAGCCTGCATGGTTGCTGATAAATGACCATTACACAGCTTAAGGGAACAAGGAGTTTACTTTCTTATGAAAGTCCGGTTACAGTTCATAGTCCAGCTTGACAGGAGACCACGCACCAACACCATGGCTAAGAGATGGACAATCCTTACTTGCCAGACCAGCATGTCTGGCCAAGTATACAGAAAGATGCCAACTCTCTCAATCAGCTCTCTGTGATTTATCCTGGGCCTAATCCCACCCGCCACCCCTTGTCAACTTGACACAAAAACAATAGCACTTTTAAACTATAACCTTTCCTTGTCCCCACAGATGTTAAAAATTATCTTTAAAATACAAATACATTTCATCAACAAATTTAAAATATTTTCTCATTAAAACTGCAGTTCCAACATTTTAAAAGTTCAAAGTTCTTTAACCTTAAGAGTATTAAGTCAGGGGCTGAGAGGTGGCTCAGGGGTTAAGCCTCTGCCTTGCAGGAGTAGGGTCCTGAGTTCTGATCCCAGATCCCACATTTAGACGCCGGGCGGAAGCAGGGGAGGCCTGCGCTTCTGGTCCTGGTAGGGCGGAGTCTGTGAATCCCGGGGCAGAGTAAACAAGGAGGAGGTGGAGGTGTCCATGGTGGTTCCCAAATTCACCCGTGGTTCTACACACACACACACACACACACACACACACGCACACGCACACGCACACGCACACATGCACACACAATTGAATAAATAATAAAAAAATTAAAAAAGAGTATTAATTCAGAATAAGTTAAATACTTTAAAACAGATAAAACATTAAAACATAAGGATCTTAAACAATAAGAAAACATTAAAAAGATCAAGGTCCAGAAAACCAAATACTGCATCCTTCACTTCAATGTCCATCTTCTGTTGCTCATCAATGTAGTCAATGCCATGCAAAGATTCTAGGCATTCCCAGTCCCTGGTTGCAGCTCAAAGTTATAAAAGCAGACTTCTTTGAACCAGGATGAATCTCCACTCGCAGTCGTCCTCAGCAGCTGTCCCACAGTTCTGGCATCTCAAACACCATTCTGGGTTCTCCTCTGCAACTTTAAGCTTCACCATCTCTTGCAGGAACTCTACGCCTGCCACTTGGTGCCAAGCTTTTGCTGTTCTCCATGAAACCTTCAGTAGTACACGAAAACCTGTATCACCTGAGGGATGCTGCCAGATTCTGAAGTGAGGTTGAAACGTAGCTTAGTCCACTGGAGCTACAGCTGCACCAACTTTAACACGCTGATGCTGGAAAAGCCTCTTTTCTAGGCAGCCAAACTTGCAAAGGGCAAGGAACAGCTTTAACTTGGGCTTTCGACCCCTGAAGGAATTTGAGTTTCCAAACCACAAACTTGCCATATAGTGGTTTTCACATCTTCCACCGTCTCAGTGCAAATCACTAGGTTTCCTTCACTGATACTCAGCAGATATTCTGCTGCCTGCCCTTTGCACATCCAAACCTTCAAGGCTGCCAACACGGCTCTTCTTTGTTAAGCAAACCAGTCCATCATCTTTAAATTCAGCTTAACAAAGTTCTTATTCCCCTCATCAAAAATTGGGCCCAAACAATCTTTCTCAGCAATTGGCCCACTAAACTCTGAAGAATGGTATTTGTAAATCCACAAAGTGAAAATTCTCCAGCATTTCCGACTTTGTCCAGCAGAACCGTTCAAAAGCCACAAAATCTACATGGTCAGACTTATCAGCAACACCCCACTTCCTGGGTACCAAATTCTGCTGCAGTCAGCCTGCATGGTTGCTGATAAATGACCACCATTACACAGATTAAGGGAACAAGGAGTTTACTTTCTTACAACAGTCCAGTTACAGTACATAGTCCAGCTTGACAGGAGACCACGCACCAACACAAGGCTGAGGGAACTGGCCACCATAACGGCTGAGAGATGGACAATTCTTACTCGCCAGACCAGCATGTCTGGCCAAGTATACGGAAGGATGCCAACTCTCTCAATCAGCTCTCTGTGATTTATCCAGGGCCTAATCCCACCCACCATGGGCTGTGTCTTCCCCAGCAGCTAGACAATCTCCTTCAGGTTTGCCCTGGGCTTAACTCAACCATCAACACTCCACAACTGTGCCCAGAGCCCAAACCCTCAAAAGTCAAGTTGACACCTGTGCTTAACTGTGACACTTGGCTTAGTGAATCTGGACCTGTTTACTGAAACTTCTGTGACAGCTTTTATGCAGAAAATTTTGGGGTAAAGATTGTTGCACCTACAAGTAGACATATATGTGCTTCAGACTACAAATGTAATAACCAATGACTCAAATGTCAAGCACTGTGGGACAGCTGAAGGTAAAGATGTAAACTTTGTGAAACACTTTATATAGATTATATCTATAAAATTTACAATACACCTAGAGCATACCACAAAGGCAGCATTTCCATTCTTGCTTTAGTGGTATGGTCTTGTCCAAACATTTTATTTGCATTAGTTTACATTGACTGCACTCAGTGCACAGACTGTGAAAAAGGGTTCTCAGCTTCACCTTCAGGAAGGACATTTTTTCCAAGAATCTACCCCATTGCTTGAGGATAAAGACACTTAACAGAAATATTCTCTCAGTATTTCCAAATCTAGCCAGTCTATTATGCTCCACCAGATAGCCAAGAGGCTGAGCCCACATAGTTGTAACAGAAACTGCATTTTTTAAAAATATACAAAGAAGGATTGCGTTCCTTTTAATTTCAGTAAGGGACATTTTTACAATTAACTATACGTGTCCCCAATATTTTATAAGTCCCAGCAGGAGCTTAAGCAATATAATTATTAAAAGAATAATTCCTCTTATGATAGCATCCTTTCATTTCTCTGATTTGCACTTAAATCCAGGAATTTTGCTTGGATTTTAGGCATAGCACCTTTAGCATTCTTGCTTGCAAGTCCTAGGTAATGATCTATTTGCGCCTGATGTCACTAATAAATAACAGGAATACTGACGAGTGGAATCAGCTAAAATCAGTGGTGTCAGAACATTGAACAGGCACCAACATAGGTAAACACCCATATCAACACTGCAAACTTCAGAGAATCAACTAAATCATCAACTAAGAAAAGATACCTGGGTTCTTTTATTGTACAGTTCACATGACTGAGAGCAGAATTGCTGTACTTCTGAATCAATTCCATGAATATAGCAACATCAGGTTCCAAATATGTCCTGAATGGGTGGCCTTCATCTGATTTCTGGATTGCTTGGATCACACCCTTATATACTCTAAAGCAGATAGTCACGGAGAGCAGGGCCAAGGCAATGTAGGCCGTCACACTCGCGATGCTGAATACTGTCAAGGAAAGCAGCAGGAACATGCTGGCGCCAAACACCACTCTAGTTTTCTTAATTTCTCTAGTAGAGGAGGTCAACAACCACGGAGCCTGAGCCCCTGCACTTGGGCGCGGCTGGGGTGGAGGGGGGCACAGCAGGGACAGACGGGGTCCAGGCAGCCTCAGCCTGGGGACTCACGCCAGCTGGGGGAAAAACTTAAATTACCTAGAAAAGAATGCTTAGCACCTCTCCATGGGTGTTATTGTAACATATCAAGAAATTCCTAGCACCTACCCATGGGGTTACTGTTGCCCCAGGGAACAAGCTTTAGGCCGGAACTGGGAAGAAACACCAAGACCTGACAGTTTCTATATTTTTTTTCATTTCTCCTAAATAAAGCCATGTCTTTTCTCCAGAAAATGTTTTCTTGAAATAATATCTTATCAGGTTGGGACCTTATCCACCAGAATGGTTGGATAAGGATGCGGCATTTAGGGTCTTTAAACTGCAGACTTTTGTTACATGCTATCTGGCATTTTCTGTAATCCATGATTTTCTCTTTTAACATCTTTGGTGTGTCTAAAATCAGAACCACGTGGATGACTTCATAACAGTGCTAAAATATTTTATTCTATTAAGCCTAAACCTTGAATATTCAGGCATTCAGGCATGTAAACAAAGGAATGTCTAAAAAGCATTCTCAGTATTTACTTTGTGAGTGACTAATGAACCTGTCATTTTCCTGATCTTAAACATTTTAATAAAATCAAAAGTTGACAAAATCCTAGGAAGGAAGTTGAGCACTAGAATTTTGTGCTCCCTTGTCCATTAACATAGAAACAAAGAGGCTTCCCATTTGCATGTTAAACCCAAGGTTCTCATGAGATGCTCAACCTGGCATTTTTGGGCTTTCCTTTGCTGGATATCCGTAGCAAACTCCTTTTCCCATCGGAGGGAAGCTAGGAGCTTTAGGCCATTTCATTGGTTCCCAGCAGAGTGCTTGACCCCTGGGCCTGGGGTTCAGGGGGCAATCTTCCTCTAGTGCAGATTCCCATAGTTGGGACTTAGGCCACATGAAAGCTTCCTGTGCTTACAACCGTCTCAAAGCGCCCAGTCTGGTCATATTTATAGCATCTTTCCATCTTTCCCCTGTCGGAAGGGGTCTTTGGTTGATCTGCTTGGGCATGCCTGGTGGTATTCTACCTATCCCCTTAGGCAAATGTCAAGTGTTGATTTGTTTGTTTCCTGGTTTTTTATTAAGTCTTAGGTCACCTGTCCTATTTTAAAGTCCTTAAAATGGTCTAAAAATAAGTTTAAAGGGGTCATCTGCATCTGTCCCATTTCATCCATCAGTGGGGCCACAGAACAAAAAGAAAGACAAACAGAAACAAAGGATTCTACCTACAAGACATAAATGAAAGCTTCCTGACAGTGGACTATTTAATCACAGTGTGCCAACCTCTCCCTTACAGATGAGGATGCTATCGTCCAGATGGGGCCTATTTCCCCCTAAACAGATGAGGACCCTGTTGTCCTCCACATGGGAGTTTGGCTGATTGGAAGCTTGATGAAATTCCTGTTTCACGTTAGTCTTGAGGGCATTGGGAGGCAAAGCTTTTCCTGAGTTACTAGCTGGTACTTTTGGTCCAGCTCTATAGTCTCTTAACTTTCTGTCATTTGTTTGTCTAATTGGATGGTATTATAACTTAAAGATCTTCCTGGGGTCATCTCTTGTCTAAGATGTATACAGGGCATGTCTGAGAATATGCTAGACTTGACTCTCTTTTAGGTTGATAGAACTAAGCATTCACAATTTCTAGATAGTCCCTGGACACAGGAAGGAAATCTCTCTTTTGGCTTCAATTAGTGAACCTGGACTTGAGGAAAGGACACATGGCTTAGCAGAGTTCTGTCAATCACTATATACACAGTGTTGCCAGCAAAGACATCCACTGACACTGCCCGTGGCGTGGTCAGGGGAGGCCAGCGCTCCACCTGACACCACCAGAGCCCCACCTGATGACACTAAAAGTGGAGAGTCTATGGTCCACACATGCCTGAAGCTTCCTGTATTCCCTATGCTATTTAAACAGCATAGTCATTGTCTCAGACTTGAAGCACTTTCCTTCAGGGCAAACATTTCTAGGAATTCCCTTCCATTGACTAACAAGAGCTGAAGTCACATTGATCCCCACTGTACTACGTAGACAAAGAGCTAGAGTCACATTGATTCCACACCATGCAACGCAGACAGACAAAGGTTGGGAATCCCTCCAGGAGAGATCATTCAAGTACCAGTCTAGCCACACTCTTTACAGAGTCATGGGTGATAACTTGGCCATAGTGGGTTCAGCAGTTTCGTGACTTGCGATCGGATTCTAATCTGATCCCACCCTAGATGGTATGTTATCACTATGGAAACTCAGAACTGGCCCAATCGAATCCCGTGGCTTTAAGAGATCTTAGGGATCTCGCAGTGGGACTACAAACTTGAGCCAGAGGTGTTACAGGTTTCCCACCTCAAGCCGACATTCACTCACACACTCACACAGAGGTCAAAACATTCCCTAACCCATTTTGCAGGTGCCCTTCCCCCCCCCCCCCAGGAGAGGTCTGCTCTAAAAGGTGAGCAGAGGTCAGTTTAGCAGAGTCTCTTTTACCGTGAAGTCCAAAATTTAGAGACACTCCCTAGCTGGCCTTGAGTCTGTTCCAAGCTGCAGCTGAGGTGGGGCCTCAGTGCCCTGCTCCCTGGGAACCCATCTCCCTGGGAGAGGGGAGGGCCCTGCCAAGGCTGCTGCAGGCCCTAGAGTAACCAAATTCCTGTTTAATCAAAACAGACATTTGAAATACATTTGAATACATGAAGCTTAATTCATAGTTTCTAATCTTTAAGACTCAATGTATTTTCTTTGATAAGATGGTAGAAGTATAACATACAATACTTTCTTGAACCATCATCTCTAATTTTTAGTCTTTTTATAAATCTAACATCCCACAAACCTTCACAACATACTTTAAGGTTCTTTTTAAGTAACCAACTCATAAATCTCCTGCACATACTTTACCTTTCTAAGTAACATATCTCATTTCTTACTCATAAGTTTAAGGCATAATATCTCATTTCATAAACCTTTTTTAAACCTTTTGTATATCTAAGTACCATACATATTTTTTCCTACTTGATGGTTTCCTGCTGTTTTCATGTTAGTTATCCTGTAAGAAATGTCCTTTAAAAGAGTGAGTAGACCTCATCTTAAAAATCATTATATCCAAATTAAGTTTACAAGATTGTAGCAGAACACAGGAGTGCACCTGGGAACAGGAAATTAGAAAGCAGATTTGTCCCCAAGAAAGGGAGCTCATACATACCAGGAGAATGAAGAAATTCCAATGAATTTCTCAGAAATCAGTTTTTCTTTTTGGCTGTTAGATACGTTAACATTACACATGTGAAAACAAACTTTCCTAGGTAAAAACACAATACCATCTCTTGCAAAGCTTCATAAAAATCCAGATATTTTAATCGATACATACTCAGGCCTTTTGATGTTCATTTTTAAGAGTGCACATGCATTTAAATCGAGCATGCCAAATAATAAACACAGTCAAAAACCAAAATGGGATTTTAAGCGTGCAATAAAATTTGAAGTGGCCATAGCTTGCCCAAAATAAAAGACCCCAAGTCTTTCAGTCAGGAACGAGGCCACTGAGAGAAAGACCAAGACCCTTCCTGCTGAAATAGCATGAGGTTTTATTTAACGACGCACTGGGCGGCTCCAGCATCCTCTCACGCAGGAGAGACTGAAGCGGCCCCAAGCAGCTAGGGCAAGGGGTTTATAAAAGGGTTTAGGGTGGGGGTCTCATTGATGAGGAATTGTACAATCACTGGTCAGCAAGAGTCTAGGCCTCTGTGATTAATGCAGTCCACCTGCTTAACCACAGGAAGTTTGTTCTGGATGGCAATTGGGCTATTAAAAGTATTTTTTTCAAGACTTGTTTTCCCTACAGCTGGTCATCTTGAGGTTACAGCCTGTTTTCCTATCACCAAGGGTTAAAGCTCCTTTTCCCATCACCAGGGGATTCAGGGCAGGGAGGGAAGTAGCAAGGTGCATAGTTTTAGGCAATGGCTAGCAGTAGCTATGCTTGAATAGCTATGAGCAATAGCTAACTACAGCTATGCCTGATCAGCTATGGGCAAATATCTACACTGTGGGCCTGGATTGGCCCATTCCGTGAATTTTCTTTTTAGGGCAAGGGTCTTTCAGTTTAATCCCTGGAGTCCATGTGTTGGGAAAAGAGAACCAACTTCCAGAAGTTGTCCAGTGTCCTCCATGTGTGCATTGTAGTATGTACATCCTCTCTCTTTCTTTCTCTCTTTCTCTCCCTCTTCATCTATCACTCTCAAATAAGCAGTGATTCAAAACAATGTTTTACCCTTGAAAGCTTTATCAAAGGTGGATTAACATTTATGAAAACCTTATTTAAAACAAGACCTCACATTAGTTAAGTCCGGCAGCTTAGCTTAATTATGAAAAACATCTAGCAAGGAAAACACTCTTATTCACAATCCCATTCCCACCTATTCTCTGGGGGGATTCAAGGTGCTAAAACCGCAGCTTCATTCCCAAATTTCTCCAGGCCAGCAATAACCTTCAATGGAGGATAGCCAGGCTTCCAATTGGCCTTTGTTGGCCTTTGGAATATCCACAGCCTGAATGGATGCCCTGAAGACCTGCATAAAGCAGGCTTGTGTTGTAAAGACTGAGTCCTTACTGCTTTCCATTTGGATCCAAGTAGGACAATTAGCACTAAAAGGGCAACTCCAAAAATTAACCAAGTTACCAAATTTAGGAGTGAAAAGAAAGCAGGCATCCTGTCCCATAATTGTTTGCCAAGGGATGCAGGAGCAATAATTTGAACTTTAGTTCTGTTAATTTTTGATATGTTAAAGGATAGTTTGAAACATTGCAGGTCCCATTAATATTGGCAGGCAGGAGGCATAAGCCCTCCTGGACTCTCCTCTTAGGGGCCAAAAAGAGCAGCACTCAAGACACATTTAAAGCATTTTTTTTTCTTTCCCTACTGGAAAGAGCATTTCAGGTTTGTCAGCTGGGGCGTGCCTACTAGTAGTTTATCTATCCCCTTAGGCAGATGGATCTTCAGAGAAACTCCTTAAGTAACTTAGGCCAAAATCTTGCAAGGAAAAAGGAAACATAAACTTGAGTTGACCCAAATGCACTTAGAATCTACTGAAAACAGATTATGCTGGGTCTGACATTGATCCTGGGAGCACATGGGAGCATGGAATTAGAAAGCAGATTTGTCCCCAAGAAAAGGAGCTCATACATACCAGGAGAAGGAAGAAATTCCAATGAACTTTTTAGAAGACAACTACATTTTCCTGGTTGCTAGATTTGATGGGATAAATTCTATAAAAGAAGTCAGAGGAATGAGCAAGTTCGATCAAGCAATATCATAGTGGCTTTGTTATTTTGGGAACACATGGAAAAAGCTTTAAGAGCACAATGGCATTTTCATTTGTAGCTCCATTAAAGATCAAACCAAGCGAGAAAATTTTTCATGAAAGAAAACTTACAATTTATCAGAAAAACAGGTTTGATCGATATAAAACATAACTAGTTAAGGCCTTAGATGTTACCAAAATTATTTGTTCTTATTTTTAAGTATGCATACATATATTTAAAAATGGCATGCCAAAATTTTTATATCAGCACACAACAGAAATGAAAAAATATTGAAGTGGCCACAGACACAAGACACACATGTAAACACAGAACATACAACATGAACAAGCACATGAAGAACATTTTACCAGCAACTGTGCAATTTACCAGCAACTATCTTAAAATTACCCTTGAAAGCTCCCTGAGTCAGGCGAGTGGCAACATGCATAAATTCAACTTCCCCAAGCTACACCTGCTGCCATGCCTGGTGCTGACGTCAAACCGCCTGGCTGAGACGACCAACCCAGAAGGGACAACACAGCAATAACCTCATGCTGCGACTTATGGGATGTTGGGTGGGATATACAGGCTGCGCCATACTTATATAAACGAGCCTGCCTGCAAGCCTGCAAGCCTGCTGTTGCCACTTGCCTGACTCCTGGAATCTGTGTCATTGACTTTGCGCCAGCTTATCCCCACCCCCAAGGGTCTCCGTGGGACCCTGAGACTGCAACACAGGAGAATAGAACTGACTATTGAAAGTTATCCTCTAACTCCTATCCATGTGCCATGGAATATATGACTCTCTCTCTCTCTCTTTCTTTCTCTCTCTCAAATAAGTAAGTTGATAAATAGAATAAAGCAGTTATCTAATATCTTAGAATAACTCATAGGTCCCGGCAGTTCATCTTTATCCTCACAAAAATGAAGATAATTAAAATTTTACTTTAACTGAATTTTGTCAGATGACTAGAAAGAACAATTGGGCTAAGAGAAAGAGGTCTGAGATTGGAAATTGAAATTTGTTCTGTTACTAAAATTATAGCAGTGTTCCACTCCCAACCACAGTCCTTGTTTATAACCTCAATTACCTGGGATTAGGTAAAAAAAAATCACAAATATTATTTGGTAGACTAGAGATATTCATGCTGTCTTTGTGAGTATATACTACCCAGTCATTAGTCATTTTGTGATCATCAGGCTTCTCAGATCAGCTCTCATGCTATAGTAATGTTATCTTCAGCTATCACTTGTTTCTTGTACAAAGTACAAGAATAGAGATACTGATTAAGTATACCTTTTAAGTGACAAGATACAAAAAAAAATCACAATGAGATATTTATAGCACAATAGGAAATTTTGAGAAAGAGTTAAGAGTTATTAGAATATGTCATTATAATTATTCTATTTGTATTGTTTTCAATCTATTAACCATATAAAAAAGCAAATAAGCCAAGAAGCAAAGAAAAAATATTGATAATAAGTTAGCATATGTATATTAGGTATCCAATGGACATCTTGGAACATGTGTGTATGTTTGTATATTAGACATACACTAGGAATCTTGGAACATGACTGGTATGTATAAGAAGGAACTATTGCAGGACATTGTTGTAAAATTCATTGTTGTTTTCAAAGGCACAAATATGACCTGGGGTTTGGAATGGACAAACAGAGTGATGCTAAGGAAGATAGGGGAAATGGCTCCTCACTGTGCAGTGTGACTGTTGTGCCAGGCAGAATTGCTGTTTACATCCCTGACTGGACACTATTAACAGACCTACTGTCTGGAGGGAAAACAGGAAGACAAATTTCTTATGGTATCAAAAGTCAAGTGCTCAAGTGTATGAGAAAGGAGACTGGGAAAGAAGGAAACTGATGCTATGTGACTACCTACTTGTGGCACTATCAATTCAGGGAGGTCCTAGCCAGGCTCCTACAGATAAGCCTGAACACATAGGAACATGCCCCAGACATGTCCCAATAGAAGAACAATGCAGGCAGAGGGATGAATAACTAATGGGAAGCAGCCATCTAATCTGCCCCTGCAATGGACACATAGTAAACAGATAAATGATTGGTGGCTGTCCCCTGGAGGGGAGAAATAGCAACACCTGATTGGACTCCTGATCCTATATAAGCCCAAATACTTCCTTAAATAAATTGAGTGTGCAGCAAACTAGTCTACTGTCTGCTTTTCATCTGACTCCTGGGATCTGTGGTGGCTTCGCCAGTGCTTGCCTCCTTCACCTCTAGCTCCGAGGCTTCTACCGAATTTCCCTCTCCTATTCCCGGTTGTTCCAGAAGGGATTCAGCAATGCCTGCTATGATGATAACATTGGTTAAAACTATTGAATGAACAGAAAAGAAATCTAAATCAAAGTACTTTTCTGTTTCTTGGAACTTCACATTTTGTAGAATTTCAAGTTGACCCAGGAATAATAAAAATATTGCTGAGAAGATCAATATTCAGATAGTATTTGCTTATCAAGATACAAAATAGCCCTTGCTCATGGTCCAGGTAAGGCACCCTAGTTCCCAGGTACTTCCCATCATCACCCAGGTTACATGCTCCTCCCAGCCCCTCCCACCATCCAGCCTGAGCAATGTCCAAGCTGCCCAGGGCTTGGGTGGACCACTAAGTCATGTCCCAGGACCCAGGAGAGACCACTGATCCTCCTCAGCCCAGCCCCTCTTCTGCCCGCCCAGAACCCTAGGTTGCTCCCTTGCTCATGGTCCAGGTAAGGCACTCTGCTTCCCAGATACTTTCCACTGAAACCCAAGTCACCCACTCCTCCTCCACTATCCAGCCTGAGCAGTAACCAAGCTGCCCAGGGATTAGGTGGAGCACTAGGCCATGCCCCAGGACCCAGGAGAAGAGAAGAGATCCTCCTCAGCCCCTCCTCCCCTTCTGCCTTCCCTGAAAGCACGCTTGTTTGCTTGCTCTCTGGCTAGCGGTCCAGAGAGGGCACCCTGCTTCCCAGAATTCAACAGAATCTAAAGAAAACCAAGCAAAGTTCTAGGGGAAAAAAGCCATACATCCGAAATCCTCTAAAATCATCCTATCACATGTAAGAGATTCTTCACATCCAGCCCAAAGGTAAGTAAACCCACTTTTTACTGTCCTGCTCCTCCCAAGTATTAATCACTATAGATTAACTTTTCTATATACCCACCCAAAAAACATATACAACTTCACGGACTATATCACTTACCCTCACATATCACCAAGGTACTAAATCATAAAAGTGCACTACCATACTAATATTCACCCGCTGTCTACTAAAACTGACTTAACTGATGTACTAATACCCTCATCGAGGAAATAACAATAACAACAGATAAATGCACCCAACTCCAAGGCAACCACTAGTAATAACTGCCAGAGAGCAGTTTTACCAACTAAATCAGTACAGTCAAAAACATATAGAAACTGAAAGGACTCAACAGACAAAACAACAATGCCCAGGTCAAAGAGTAGATCCATGAGAAACAAAACCCAAGAAAACAAATCTCCCACTGAAAGAATTAATCCCATAGCGACAGATTCCAACCAGAACAAATTCACAGAAAATAGCCAAGAAATCCAGGCCCAAGATAATGACTTTCAAAGCATGATCATTACTATGATCAATACTGTGAAACAGTAAATCTGGGGAGTTAAATAACCGCATTAACCACTTTGAACAGGAACACAACAGACACCTGGAGGAGTTGAGAAAAACAGTTCAAGAAACAAAAATAGGCATAGAGCAGTTAAAACAGTCTCAGGCAGAGTTTAAAATTGAACTAAAAGACAAGTTATCCTCAACCCAGAACTCAACAAAGAGTCTTATCAGTAGAACTAATGAGGCAGAAAATAGAATTTCAGATCTTGAAGATGAAGTAGAAGAATTAACCAGCTCAATGGAAGAGGTTGTTAAAGCCAAAAAGATATTTGAGAGGAATATTCAATATCAGAGCAAGAATCCCAAAATAACACACCTGAGGAAATTTTTCAAATTATCATAAATGAAAAATTCCCTCATCTAAAGAATAAGAGGCCCATCCAAATAAAAGAGGCATTCCGCACCCCAAACAGATATAACCAAAATAGAAACTCGCCACAGCAAATAATAGTCAAAACACTCCACATTCAAGACAAAGAAATGGTGCTGAGAGCTTCAAGGGAAAAAAAAAAGTCACTTTTAAAGGTAAACCTATTAAAATAACAAATGACTTCTCAATGGAAACAGTAAAAGCAAGAACTTGGAGAGACATACTTGAAGTATTGAATGAGCAAGAAAGTCAATCCAGGCTGATCCGTCATGATCGAGGGAGAAAGAAAAGTTTTCCAGCACAAAGACAACTTGAAGTCTTACATGTTTACCAAACCAAGGTTTCAAAAACTGCTAGAAATGATACTCAAGCTTGAAGAAAAAACAAGTGTATCCAGAAGGACAGAAGGGAAATATAATACCACTAAAACCTAAAAGCCAAATAATAAACTTACAAAAGCCACTAAATATAAAAATTGTCCAGAATTAAAAATAATTTCTCCATCATAACATTAAATGTCAATGGAATTAACTCATCAATCAAAAGACACAGGATTACAAAGCTGGATTAAAAATCATAACCCATCAATCTGCTGCCTTCAGGAAACTTATCACATCACAAAAGATAGGCACATCCAAAAAATCAAAGGCTGGTCAAAAATACTTCAAGCTAATGGAAACAGAAAACAGGCAGGGGTAGCCAGTATGCTATCAGACAAAGTGAACTTCAAACCAAAAATATCATGAGACACAGATGGTTATTACATTTTAGTCATAGGTACAATTCACCAGGAAGACTTCACAATACTGAACATATATATACATAATATGGGCCCCTCCACATTCATTAAGCAAACCTTACAGCATTTAAAGTGAGAAAACAATTCTCAAGGGACAATTCTTGGGGACTTCAACACCGCCCTCTCAACATGTGATAGATCAACAGGTCAAAAATTTAACATAGACACATTGGAACTTAATCAAACGCTTATTGAAATGGACCTTACAGATCTCTAGCATACTTTTCATCCACACACCAAAGAACACACATTTTTCTGAGCAGCACACAGAACTTTCTCCAAAATATTCCACATATTGGGCCACAAAATGAATCTCCACTTGAAATTCTAACCTGTACCCTATCAGATCACCATGGTTTAAAGCTTGACATCCACAACACAATAAACAACAGAAAACACAGTAATTCTGGAAACTAAATACTATGATGCTGAATGAAAATTGGATTCAAGAAGAAATTACAAAGGAAATTCAAGATTTCCTGAAAGTGAACAATAATGAAAATACAACTTATTGAAATCTTTGGGACACAATGAAAGCTGTCCTAAGACGTAAGTTCACAGCTCTTAATGCCTACATCAAAAAAATAGAAACATCACAAGTAAATACCTTAACAATGTTGCGCATAGCTTTAAAGACACTAGAGCAATCTGATCCCAAAAGCAGTAGAAGAGAAGAATTAGTAAAATCAAGGGAGAAATTTCTGAAATTGAGATAAGGAAAATGATACAGAGAATCAACCAGTCAAAAAGCTGGTTCTTTGAAAAAATCAATAAGATTGATACACCCCTAACTAAATTAACCAAAAGCAAGAGAGAAAAAACCAAATTACCAGAATTAGAAATGAAAATGGAGTTATCACTACTAATACCCAAGAAACTCAGAGAATTATAACATCATATTTTAAAAATTTATACTATGTGAAATTCAACAACACAAAAGAAGTGGATGAATTCCTAAGTAAGCAAAACTTACCAAAATTGAATCAGGAAGTTTTAATTATTTAAATAGTCTTATGACATATGAAGAAATCGATGAGCTCAAATCTTTCCCACCAAAAAATGTCCTGGACCAGGTTGAATCAGCACAGAGTTCTACCAGACATTTAAAGAGCAAATAACATCAATACTCCTTAAACTGTTCCATCAAGTAGCAAAGGAAGGAATGCTACCAAAGTCTTTCTATGAAGCTAACATCATCTTAATCCCAAAACCTAATAAAGACACAATTAAAAAAAAAACCTATAGACAAATCTCTTTGATGAACACATATGCAAAGATTCTCAAGAGAGTCTTAACAAATTGGATTCAAGAACATGACAAAAAGATCATGCAGGGGGATCAAGTAAGCTTTATCTCAGGCACAGAAGGTTGGTTCAACATATGCAAATCAATAATGCAATTTACCATATAAACCAGTCCAAAATCCAAGTCCACATGATACTCTCGATAGATGCAGAAAAACTTTTTGACAAGATCCAACAGCCCTTTATGATCAAAACTCTAGAGAAGGTTGGAATGGAAGGAACCTTTATCAATATAATAAAAGTTGTATACAACAAGCAAACAGCAATGATTGTACTCAATGGGGAAAAACTTGAAGCATTCTACTTCTATCAGGAACTAGATAAGGCTGTCCACTCTCATCACTTCTATTCAATATTGTACTTGAAATATTAGCTGAAGCCATCAGACAAGAAAGGGAAATAAAAGGGATTCAAATCAGCAAGGAAGAAGTCAAGTTATCTCTATTTTCATCAGATGACATGATTGTATACCTGAGTGATCCCAAAAACTCCACCAGGAAACACCTGGTAGCAGGATACAAAATAAATGTATAAAAATTAGTGGCCTTCCTATATGCAGTATGAAAGAAGTGAAAAAGCCCTGAGAGGAACAATCCCATTTACTATAGCCCCTAAAAAAATGAAATACCTTGGCATAAACCTAACCAAGGAAGAAAGAGACCTTTACAATGGAAACTTTAAAACTTAAAGAAAGAAATCACAGAAGACACCAGAAAGTGGAAAGATCTCTTATGTTCCTAGATTGGCAGAATCAATATCATAAAAATGAACATCCTACCAAAGGCAATATACAGATTCAATGCTATACTAATTAAAATTCCAAAGCAATTCTTTAAAGAAGTTAATCAAACAATCTCAAAATTCATATGGAGCCACAAAAGACCCAGGACAGCAAAAACAATCCTGAGTAACAAAAACACTGCTGGAGGTATCACCATACCAAACCTTAATCTATTCTACAAATCCAGTTATAAAAAAATCCAGTCTGGTAGTGGTTCCAAAATAGATACACAGATCAATGAATAAGGGTTGAAGACAGCTTACACAATTACAGACATTTGATCTTTGACAAAGGGGCCCAAAATAACCAATGGAAAAAGGACAGTATCTTCAACAAATGGTGCTGATAAAACTGGATGCCCACATGCAGAAGATTAAAACTGGACCCATATTTGTCATCATGTACAAGACTTAATTCCAAATGAATCAAGGACCTCAATATAAGGCCAGAGACTATAAAACCCTTAGTTGAAAGGTTGGGAACTCCCTCAGGCTGATTGGACTAGGCCAAAAGTTCCTAAATGGAAATCCAATAGCACAGTTGTTACAACCAATACTCAACAGATGGGATCTTATGAAACTAACCAGCTTCTGTTCAGATAAAGAGATTGTAACTCAAGCACAAAGGCAACCCACAGAATGGGAGAAAATCTTCACTAACCACATATTTGATAGAGCTCTATTATCCAGAGTGCATAAAGAACTTAGAAAATTAAACACCAAGGAAACAAATGGCCCAATTACAAAATGGGGCTATTAACTTAAAAGAAACTTTACCAGGGATGAAATTAAAATGTCTAACAAATATCTTAAAAAATGTTGCACACCTTTAGCTATCAGGGAAATGCAAATCAACATCTCTCTGAGATATCATCTCACCTGGTCAGGATGGCAAAAATCCACAATACAAACAACACCAGATGCCGGAGAGGATGTGGCGAAAAGGGGACTCTCCTACATTGCTGGTGGGAATGCTGGCTTATACAACCACTCTGGCAAGCTGTCTGGCGATTCTTAAAAAAGTTAAAGATTGAGGGGCTAGAGAGGTGGCTCAGGGGTTAAGACTCTGCCTTGCAGATGGAAGGTCCTGAGTTCAGATCCTAGACCCCATATATAGATGCCAGGCGGAAGCGGGGACGGCCTGCGTTTCTGGTCCTGGTAGGGCAGAGCCTGAGAATCCAGAGGCAGAGTGTAAACAAGCCATCCATGATTCTACACACACACACACACACACACACACACACACACACACACACAGACGCACACGCACACACAAACAAGCACAGTTGAATAAATAAATAAATATTAAAAATATGTTTTTAAAAGTTGAAGATTGAAATACCATATGACCCTGCTATTCCACTTTTGGGAATAATGCCCCATACAGCAAAAATTCACCTCAATAGTACAAGTATGACCATGTTCATAGCAGCACTGTTTACAATAGCAAAGTCATGGAATCAACCCAAATGTCCAACTGTTGATGAGTGGATAAGGAAAATGTGGTACATTTATACAATGGAATAGTACTCTACCATCAAAAAATGATGAATTAATGAGACTTGCCAGGAAATGGATAGAATTAGAAAAAATTATATTGAGTGAAGTATCCCAGACACAGAAAATTAAGCACTGTATGTACTCCCTAATAGGTGGATCCTAGTAACAAGCCCACTTAGTGACACACTCGAAGATAAATCTCTGTAACACCTACAGTAATTGCAAAGATTATAAACAGGATGAAGGGGAAGGAGAGCCCCACCAGAAACAAGGAGAGAGGAGATCATGCTATAACAGAGAAAATAAGCCACCATCAAGGTCTGTAAGTAAGTAATGCGACATTTGGTTAAGCTCACAGACTTTCCTTCCTGGTCACTTGCAGCTGACAGGGTATGACCTCACCAGAAAGGGAGGGCATACAGTCTGGCAGATAGAAGGTAACCATTTTGCAAATGGGAGACTGATCCCCCCCTCACTGCAGTCTCCTACTCTTATTCCATCTACCTTTGCATCTACTCTTATGATAAGACTCAATTTTAACAGCCTTTTATCTCTGGCCAGGGGGTGACATCCAATACCCATCAGGATGGAGTTAAGGGCAGTGCAGGAGCAGCAAAACTGAAAAAAAAATCAACAAACCATAATTCAGAACATCAGAGACTATATCAACCAGCTGGAAGCAGGCCAGCTTACTCCCCATCCTAAAGCTCAGGGAAATTTGCAGAAGAGGGGGAGGTAAGATTGTAAGAGCCTAAAGATGGGGAGGAGCAACGATATGCAAGATATTTCATACAAGTTAGAGCCAAAATAATCATAATAGGAGTTTGCATGTCCTGCGTAATGACCACAGATCATTGACCCCTGAAAGTCCAGCATGGATCACAGGCACTAGGATCCTTACAGGCAAGGGATTAACAGCCACAATAGTGTTCCTATACTAAAAGGGAACACAAGAAAGAGCTCTAGGGAATGCTACTGAGTCCTTATACCTCATCAGAGAGGAGGACCCAGAGGCAAGTTTGACATGCACACTAAAGGATGCTTCAGGGATGTGGTAGTGGGGGGAATGGGAGAAAGTGAGAGAGAGGGGGAAAGGAAACTGGGAAAAGGGGAGAGGGAGCAAGGGGATCTAGGGACGGGTGGAGGGACGAGGGGAATAGGGTACCTATAGATTTTATATGAGTGGAAAAAATAAATCAATAGATAAAAAAGATAGGAAATAGATTAATTTGCCTAGTTCTTCCAACTATTTTAGACCAGTTTAGTCTATAACTTTTAATGTAAAGGAAGAGAAATCCATTAGAAATTTAGAAAGAAGAGTAATGGAAAAATAAAAATAAAATAAATTAAAATAGCATGAATGTTCTTGTTTGCTGAGGTTAAAAGTCCCATTATAATTAGGTATAATAAATTTTATGACAAATGTAAAAATTTTTCAACATCAACCATTTATTATATGATGTGGACTTTTTATTACAATAAATGCTATGGTCCCATTTCTAAAATATCAAAGCAAAAATTAGCTAACAATTCTCTCAGTGACAGAAACAGCAGATGAACCAAGAGATGAAGAAATAAACCTGATATGAGAAGCACCTCAGGGAGGAGATCCCACTCATAGTTTTTACTTCCCTTGGAGAAAGGAATGAATTCATATTTTCTCAGACTTAATTTCTCTACAGTTTTCCCTGTACCCAAAAGGAAAATACTTCTAGATAATGGGGGCAGTAAGTGTCTCAAAATGTGCCTCAGCAATTAAGTGCCTGGAAAGATAGTATAAGTAAACAATGAGGATTGAAAGGAAAAAATAGTGGGATGAGGGAAATAAAGGATTGGTCCAGTGGATCCTTATGAGGCATTGAAAGGATGATGATTCCCAGGTATGCAGGAAGTCTATGGAGAGCATGGGAAAGTGAGTTAGGGTGAGAGATGGAAGAGTTTAAATATGTCAGTAGATAAGATACTAGTTGAGAAGTTGGATGTATTTGTAAGGTGGAGGCCAGTAGGTAAGGCATTCACAATGCTTCCCAACACCCTTTAGTGAGATGGGAGTAGAGGCAGAAGAATCAGCTGAAGGCTCATTGACCCATTAAAATATAAAAGTTATCTTTTCTGATGCTTTGGGTGCAATTCTCAATGATGGTCACACCAGCAGCACCAGCACCACCAATGAGCTGACCAGGGTTGCAGACTTGTAACCTCACTCAGAACTATTGTTTCAGAACATGAACCTGACGGTTTATACCGTAGAAAAGCTTGAGACATACTGTTTTCAAGCTATCAGACCTGCTATGTACACTCTGATGATACCTTAATCTTGTTTCAGCCATCTTAAAACCATGCTTCTTATATGACTTCTGCCTGTGATTCTTAACGATGCAAGGTGGTGGAAAATCATAGAAGGTCATGTGAGAAAGGATGCACTGAGCTTCAAATACCATCCTTTTGAGATTTACTTTCTGCTATGACCCTGGGCTCTCCAAATACCTCTATGTCTGTAGTGTGCTCACTGTGGCTTTCCTGTATTGTGAAGCACAACATGGAATTTTGTCCCTTGTCAACAGACACAGAGGCTCACAACTGCTTCTTTGGCAATTCTGGAGACCCAGATCCCATCACTTAGTAAGAGATGTATTGGTCCACCTTGTTCTTTCCTCTTATGAGACTGCTGGTCGGCTGATCATGGCACTGGTCTTTGTCATCCTCTCACAGTGGCTTGGCTTTGCTATACTTCTTTCATGAACTCTTTTCACTTGTAGTCTTTCTCTGAAACACATAGACCCAAATTTATAAGATTTCATATGTCTTGAAAGGGTTAGAGCAGGAATGAAATAGATAATAAGGGGGTTCCAAGTGCTTATTGTAGACTAAGATCAGGATACTGAGTGTCTGGGGACTAGGAAGAGTCCTATTTCCAACTTCATCCTGTGTTTTCTTTGCTTAACAGATAATATCTTCAAGAGGTTAAGCTAGAAAGTTTGGTACAGTGAAATCAGGTGTAGATGAACATGTGAAGTGTCCCTTGACCTGTGACACTTGTGTCCAATGAAGAAGGTTGCTCTGGTTTATTCAAACAAATGTTAGTCTTGCATAGTATTCTTGTAAATTGTTCTATCATTAAATATGACTGAGAATCTGGACTTTTCCTTCTCTTAAAGAGTCAATACAAACATTGTACACAAAATTTAATGAAGCAGAGTCCTCTAATACCCCTCAGATATAGTACTAACAAAGACCTTCAAATCCCATAGAGGTAAATTCTCTGTGGATATAGTGGAAAACAGAGAACTTGCAAAGATTGCTACAAGAACAAAATGGCTGCCTCAGGAATTGTGTCTTCCTGACCCAATGAGGAAAAAGAGCTATAAAATAATTCAAAATGTGCCTCCTGCATTCCCCTATCTTGCAACTTTAGCAGCAGCTATCTCACAGTTTACACTAGCAGACTGCACTTCCAGTAGAGCTTTTATCACTTACTACATTCTTTGAATCTGTTATGTTGAGTATAAAATATGTGTAGTTCTGATGTTGCAGTCCAAGCGCTGCAACCTCAAATCCAAGGCTCCCCTCAACAAGGTGGACAAGGCTTCAGTGGATGAGAGACAGATACACAACTGTCTGGGCTGGGTGAATCTGAAAGCCATTTATTGGAATATCATAACAGCTTTTATGCTAGAAAATTTGGGGGCAGAGAATGTATCATCCTTCATCTACCTGCCTGTTATCTATCCATACATCACATATCTATCTTCTATTTATAATCTATCATTTATCTATTATACTTATCTATATATTTATCATCTATATATGTTTATCTATTTATCTATCTACCTATCAGATATCTTTTATCTGTCTATCATCTCTCTGGGTATCTACTATCTATCTATCTATCATCTATATTCAGCTATCATCCCTCATCTATCTATGTATCTATCATCTATCTTCTGTCATCTACATCTAATTATATACATCTTTCATTAATCTATGTATATGTAGCTATCATCTATTTTTCCATTTATCTATGCTCTATCTTTAATCTACCATTTATCTATCTACCTATGTATCATCTATATATCCATCTATCTATCATCTATTTATTATCTATTTATGTATCTATTATGCATCATCTGTAATCTACCTTTCAGTAGCAAAGTGTTCTGGATGTGAATGCTCTGTTGTAGAAAAAAAGAATGATTCTGTTGATTCAAAGTAAAAAATAAGAAATATTAATTTACTAAAAGATAATGTTTAGTTCTTTGAAAATATCAAGAAAAAGATATCTATTTTTAAATATAAATAAATAAAAATATGAAAGTTGAAAGATATATTAGCAACAAAATCATGTTAAGGAAGCATCTTCCTTTTCTTTTCTTTTTCTCCATCCTAACTTATGATCTGGGTTATTTTCCTCTAGTTTAAATTAGAATTGTTTCCACTTGTTTATCTAAGTAGAATTTTCCAAGCTGGGCATATGATGCATACCTGTAATCTTAGTTATCAGGAGGTGGGAGCTGGAGGATCAGGAGCTCAGGGTCATTCTTTTCTACACAGCAAGTTAGAAGGCAGTCTGGGCCACATGAAACCCTCTCTCACAAAAGGACAATCAAATATAACACACTTCCTGAGGGAAAGCTATTACATTGCTCTGCCCCAGAAATCAAGGTTTCAGGACCACTGATCAATTTTCAAGAGAAACAGAAGATGGAGAAACAAGCACAGTGATACTTTGGGAGTATTCTAGAAAACATCCAAACCATGGGAACCTTCACGAACAGAGACCTGTATCTTAAGAATGAAGATAAAAGAAAATGAGAAGAGCAAAGAGGGCAGGGGGCAAGAGATTTGAAAGCTGAATCAAGTAAGTGACAACATGCTATATGATAATTCACTGTTTGAATTATTGCAATATGAAAAGTAAAACAAAGTGAGAAGTAAGTTGTGAAGAGTAACTTTGTATTCCAGGGAATTCTGTCTGACAACCTCATTGTGCCTGCATGCATGCTTCTGAAGCTATCTTTCAAGGAGCCCAGTGTACACATGTGAACAACTGCCATATCACTTAACAGAGACATATTAATATAATTAAAATGTCGCTATACTATAAAACAAGCCTGCAAGTCCAACAAGGAGAATAGAATGTCCCCAGTACTCAGGGTGCCTGGCTTTAAAAACCATCATGTCCATTTGTACTTCTGTACACTAGAAAGTTGGAGTCACTGTCTCTAACCCATGTTCATGAGGCATAAATTTTTTAACTGTGCTCAATACTTATACTGTTGCTTCAAACTAGTCAATGGTTTGTCCCTGAGAGAACCTTATATGTGAATATGTAAAGTTAAACAAGACAAACCTGAATAAACACTCAAATAAACAAGTAAAAAAATTTATGAAAAATGAGCACCTTATGTATGGAATGTTGAAAACAATCCATATTCTATGCTTTCAGGATCTATGATCAAGATTTGATTTACCTCTTTCCATTTCTCCATTTAACTTTCACATTTTTAAGTAGAAAAATGAAGTTATCAGGATATCTTTCAAAAATGTCAACTTTTGTATTTTATTTGGGTTTGGTTTGTGGAAGCACATGGTGGCAGATACAAGTCCATGCTGCATCTTGTCCTCTCCCTTCCTGCCACACACCTACAGGTGGCTTCTCTGTTTCCACCAGAACTTTCTTCAATAAAATCATTCATACAACATCCATGAGGGCGGGATAGTTAAAGTGAGATACATATGTTGCCACTGATTTAATTATCATCTTTCCAGTGTTAAACATGTAAATCCAATGTTAGTGTTTAATAAAGATACGACTGTGGTGAAGGACTAAACAGCTATTAACCTATGCTGTGCATCCTTGTTTGTAGCCTGGTTCCCTCTCAGATGTCCCCTATGTTCAATTACATGGACTTTGCTGTCATTTTTATACAGCTACTAGGAAATGCTCCCTTCATATATCAATAGTATCTTCAGCAGTAACACTGAAGAGAGCATGTCACTGTATTGGTTACTCTATTTACTTAGGCCTCCTTAGGTCTTTTGATTTCTTCTAAGAAGTTTACTGTTGAGACTTAACCCCCAAATACACTCTTCCCAAATGATGCATGTTTCATTTGCCAGTCTGAACTTGAGCTAAGAAAAAAGCCCACATGCTTTTTTCATTGTGTCTATATTCTGGGGAGGTGTCTCTATCTCTCCAGGATTTTATGTACTTATTATAATATCTATGATGATCTCCAACTCCATTAACATTTCTGTCAATTTCCCCAGAAAATATAAAGCTGGGTTTGAAAGTCCTTATGAACTATCCCCTGGTGTATAGAATGTTCTTTAGTCATAATATAGAACAACTATTCATTAGATATGTCTCATGACTAGAAGCAGTAGAAGCCAGACTTGCTTCGTTCCTACTGACCTTAAAGAAAAGGCCCCATAAATAACCTTTTATGGATTTATAGTACCTAGAAACTGAAATAAAGCCAGGATTTTGGATTTATGAGGAGTACATGTATTTGTTACTTTCTTGCTGCTGTGATTTTATATCATGTAATTCAAAAATTAATGCCCCCAAATGGTTCAAATTAAGGAGTCCTTTTATTTGATGGTAGTCTAGAGCAGGCTTACACTAGAAGGAATCCTCCACCCAGAAGATGGACGGAAGTAGTTAATAAAGCTGTAAACCACAAATACATCATAAATCAGCTGATGAATATCAAAAGGCTCAGTTAGAAAAAAGAAAACTAACCTTGTGGTTGGGTTAGGTTGATTTGATTCATAAGGAAAGTTAGCACTGGGAACAAAGTAAGGGAAAAGCAAGGTATAGCACAAGTTGGCTGAAACAAAGCAGAGTTACTTTTGTCATTTTAAATTTCATCATTTCAGTGATAAAATATTCTGACCAAAGCACATTAAAGAAGTGACTTCTTTTGCCTTATAGTTCTGGAGGGATAGCATCCATGGCAGAGCACACATGGCAGAAGAAAGGGAATGCCTGAAAGCACACACAGGAGATTGGCCGCTCACTTGCAGCTCCACTAAGGAAGAAGAGAATGAAAAGTGTGGTTGGGCTTTGTTACCTTTGTTTTATGCATATTACTCCCTGAATTCACTTTGGTGACTATTCTATCCTCAACAATGATCCAGTTATTTTTGTATTAAGAATCCCTCTGTCTAATGTAATCACTTTAGAGTATCTCCCTAATGTTTTGTCTAAGGACTGTTTAAGTGGTAAATATAGGGAAGGACAGTCAACACTAAAGAGATGAGAAAGTTGTTTGAAAACCTACAATTTTATTACAATATTCAAAAAATACAATTAAAAACAAAATAAAAAAAAACTAGAGTTGAACAGAGGTACCTCATGCAAGGGACACAGAGGAAGCAGAAAAGGGTTAGCAGAAATTTCCTTGAGATACTCCTCTCAAAAAACATAAGTGATCGTACAAAACTCCCAGTACATACATAGAATCTCTCAACATGAGTTATTGGTCAGGGACATCACAGAGGGTCCCAAACAATATAGGTCACTGTCATTACACTTGGTTGCCCACCAGAACATATTGCTGAAGACACCACTGACTTTGATTGTAGGACATGAAGAAATCAAGCTGAAATTGCTCTAAAAGATTAGTCCTCACTAGTCAGCTTTAATTTGATAGAAGGTACTACACAGGATGCTGAGGGAAAGTCATCAGCAATCTTACCTGGCTATGAAGCCTGTAAGCCAGCCTGTTAAGATGTACATATTGGTACGATAGTGGCATGAGTGTTGGGAGGGTAACCAACTGCCTCATCAGTGGATTTAAGTGTCACTTTACAAGAAAGAACTTAAATTTGATGCTGGACAACTAATTTTTCATCATTTAAAAAGTTTTCAAATAATGTATGTCTTTATGGTAGAAGGTCATTTTTTCTGGAGCTTGGAATTTGATCTTGCATTTTAGTTCATTCATCTGTATTTAACTAGAATATTTGGTTCATATACATTTAGTATAATTGGTGGAATTAATGTTATTAAATTAGAGATAATATTGGGCTACTTCACTGAAACGGTACAATTCTACTTGAACTTCCTTCTTTATTGTTTTGGTTTTGACTTCTGCCTTTGCTGAGAATTCTGTAATACAACGCCACTATTTAAACACTAAAGAATTAGTCGTGTTTTAAAAAAACTAAAAGAGAGGGTCTTTTATGTGTACTTAAACATATATTATTTCTAATGCTTTGCTAAACCTAATCTTGTAGATAGGATTAGTTTTACTTCTGGAGCCATTTGCAGTCAAATAGAGAGCTGTTTTAGCATTTCTGTGTTTAACATTGATTATATAACAAAAATTGTTTACAAATGTTTTACTTTTTCTGAAAAATTAATTTTATTTTACTTTTTAAAAGTTATTTTTCTTAAAGCAACACCCAGGTTTCCCCAGAGTCAGCACTCCATATGATCACAGTATAATGGTCAAAACTAAGATATTACCATCAAGTGTAATACTGCTCACTGAGCCACAGAACTTCCACTTTCCTCTGTCTTTACAACAGTATTCTAGGGTCTGACTTCGGACTTGTGACACTACTGATTCAGGGAGGCCCTGACCCGGGCTCCCAAATCCAGGAGGTCTGGCTAACAGACATGCCTGAACAAGGAACCATACAGGCAGAGGGATGAATAACCAACGGGAAGGAGGAAGAACAACCAATGGGAAGTGGCTATCTAACCTGGACACCTAGTAAACAGCTAAATGATTGGTGCTTGCTCCCTCCTCCCCCAAGCAGAGGGGTGGCCACACCTGATTGGACCCCCGACCCTATATAAGCCTCAAACACTTCCTGATTAAAGCTGAGTCTGCAGCCAACTCGCCGTCTGCCTGCTGCTTCTCACCTGACTCCTAGGGTCTGGGTGGTGACCCCATCGCCAGCTCACCTGTTTGCCTCGAGCCCATAGAGGCCCCGCCGGTTTCCCTCTTTCCCCTCTTCCCCAGGCTGGACCGGCGGGTTATTCGGCAAATAGGACTTTGTATTTACTTGGTCTTGTCTTTGTGAGACTGTTTCACTTCCCACATTCTATGATGCTGGGAAATTAGTATATGTTTAAAAATGACATTTTGTAGGCCAGAAATTTCGTAGAATTTTCCTTGAAGTTTTCTGGTTTTTCCTTAGGTTAAATCCAAAAAAGAATACAACCAAGATGACAAAGTCTACTAATTCAGAGTACCAGACAGTACACACCATTATATTATCCATTCCTGATGGGCATCATAAAAGAGAATCTAACAGGTGTCTCCACTGCAAAATCATTTTTTTAAAAAAATTTAACTGGCAAATGTCTGGGGAATACCTTGAACCTATGCCAATATTCTGCTTTTTAAAACACCTATGTTATGATATGATTTCTATTTAATTTTCTCTGTTTATTGATTTAAATTCCTTTCTGAGGAAATCTTTGCATATTTACTCATTCAATAACTTATTCATATCAGTATAAATACTTTAATATTTTACTCTCTAAGTTATGCAGTTCTGGTGCTAGTCATGTAATCATTCAAATAGTGTCCTTTGTATTCTTTTGGTTTTCTTCGTTTATTATTTTGATTGAATGTCACTTTCTTCTTCGTGTTTTGCAATCCTATTGGCTCATAGGTGACCAAGCCTTAGCCTGTATTTTCTCTGTTCACTCCTTGGAGTTAACTCCCTGTCTCAGAAACCTTGGTTTCTCCTATTAGAAAATAGTGTTTAGAAACTAAGATGGGGATTAGGTGCATCCTGTGCAGATGGAGAAGCCACCTCAATGCTGGGAAATTAGTACGTGTGTGCAAACCTCTGCAAATCTCCCCATCTCTACACATGTATCTTTTCCTATCTTAAAATAACCATGGTCTCTTTGAATAACTCTACAAGAAACACTCAAGCTCTCTCACTTGGTTTATTTATAGCATCTGTCTAACTTGAAAAACTTTGCTCCCATCCTAAACTTACCTAATAGCTCTTTCATGATTGTGCTAGAAGAAAGCAGTGTATTGGTTGTCATCACTTGAAAAAGAAATCTTGCTCCTTGATAAAAATGTATAGAAGTTTAAGAGGAGTTCAAACCATGAGCTTTTCATGGAAAACGGAAGTACAGAAATAGTAGTCTAACCCACTGGTGCTTTTTGGAATCCTTAAAAATTAAGGCCATAGCTTGAGATCTTAAGGTTTCTGTTTGTATCAGAAGTGTCTCATATGCAAACTGTCTCTCTCTGGCCCATGTTAGATCTCAGGAATGTTGATACTCTGGCTCTCAAATTGGCCATCCAAGTATGCACAGGAAACTAGGAGAACTCACATTTTTCTGTTTCCTTCCAACCAATCAGAGGTCCCAAGTTTGGATTTGTGTGCATATTATTAGCCTCCAAACTATTCCCTATGTATAGATAAAATGTGGAAGGACTGCAGGGCAGATTTTCATCATTTCTTCCTCTGGGAGGATAGTGGATATCCTTGCCACTTTCCTCTATATTCTGCCTCTGTGTGTTTCTTTCCCTTTTTGCTCTTTTAATATTTCTTAGCCCCAGGATAACTTCCCAGGTCACCAGGCTTAGACATGGTACACTTAGAAAACTTTTAGGAAGTAATAAAGGCCAACAGAGAAACTAAAAACCCTTAAAGTGGATGATTTGTGGTAAGGAAGTCCTTCAAATTGAATAGTTATAATCTCTCATTTTCTAGTCTGGATGTCATTATATATGTGTTCTCTAGACTGTATTAAATAGGACCTCCCTTATAATGATGACTAGGAGAGGTAAGATTGTACATCTTTGTCCTAATCCTGGCATTACTACTGGAAAATCCTTTGGATTTTTGACTTGGAATGAAAAACCAGATACAGGTTCCTCCTAGTTTCCTTACTTCATAAGATAGTAATATCTACCCTGTCTGCTTCTCGTTTCCATATGTTGGGTACATAATATTTCATTCTTTAACATTAAGGTGTGTCTCTTGCAAATAACATTTTGGTCTTATCAGTAACTCTGTGTCTTTTGCTTAGAGTGTTGAGATTATTAACATTCAGGCTATTATTAAGAGTTTCATGATTCCTATAATGTTAACTATTTTCATGATTAGTTTGTATATTGTTTGTTCTTCTCTTTTTCCCTTAGGTATTTTAGAGATTTTTCTGACTTACTGAGTTTCACATGGTCTAGTTTTTCTATATTCTTATTTGTTAATCTATTCTTCTAGTGAGATTTATTGTTTCTGCTATTGGGTTATGAAATCTGGGAAAAGAACCTGTCTTCATTATCTGTGTAGAATTCTTGTATCTTCTGTAATGCTGATGAGTGGTCATGAATGGCTTCAGTGTGTGCTTCTCTTAGAAAGGCTTTACTTCTCCACTGATACTAGGAGACATCTTTGGTGGACATAGTAATCTTTTTTTGGCAGTTTTTATTTTGGGAACTAAACATCATGTTTAGAATACTGATGAGTCTGCCTTTCAAAGTAAGTTCTTTTTTTCTATTTTCTTTTACTACTGTTCCTTCACCCTAAAGTTTTAACATTTGATGAGAATGACTTAAAAGTTCTTTTCTGTATTTTTGGATTCTTAGTGCCTCTTGGACCTTAATAATCTGTGTCTTTCCTAGGAGAATTTACTATTTCATTGAAGATTATTTTTTTTCCTGTGCCCTGAGTTTTTGTCAACAGACTCTGCACATTCTTGGGTTTTGTCTTTTTATCATCCCACTTCCAGGAAGTTATAGTTAAACATGACTTTTTTTCTTCTTTATCTTCCATCACTGATATTCTTGACTCCGCTTGCACCCCTAGTGAGGGGTAAGGATTCAGTGGCATATCCCAGAGCTCCTGCTTGGGCTCCCCATTAGTATGTGAACTCAATGATGACTGTTAATCCTTTGCCTCTAAGGATCCTACTGTTTGGAGCCTTCTCCCCTGTGATCCATGCTAGACTTTGGGGGGGTCTTTGGCATGTCAGCCCTTGTGCAGGTCAGGCAAAGTCTAATTCTGCCTGCTGCAGCCGTAACTTATGTGGAGCATCTTGCATATCTGCATATCGTTGGTCCTCTCCATCTTCAGGCTCTTACAATCTTGCCACTCCTGCTTTCCTTTTAAATTCTTTGTTCAATTATGTAGTTTGCACAAGGTTTAGGATGTGCTGGTATCTCAATCAATTTCACTTTCATTTTTTCACTCACTTTGTTTATTTTATGGGGGTTTTGTTAAGGGGTGATCTTTGAGTGAGACGTATAAGCCTTGATAGTATTGATAGAGAAGAAGCAGAGAACAGTAACTAGAGAAGTGACTTGACACCAACCAACAAATCAGGTACTAAAAAATTCTACAGTCACAGATGAATAAGGATGCAGGACCTGATGTAGTTCTTTTTCTGTCATAATCCCATTTTTTCTGTATTCAATTTCTTGTTAATCACTTATCCAGAATTATTCTTCTTTATAAATCAATCCCGATACATTATATCTTCCTTAGAATTTGTCAAATTTGTCTAAGTTTTCAGTAGGATAGCATAAACTTGTTACAGTAGTCCTTTGGATTTTTAGGTTCTTTGATTCATATTTGGTTTCTTAATTTGTTTTGTCCTTTTTTATATCATTTTCTTTTGGAGCGTGGATCACAATAGCTAAGGGTTTTTTCCTTTCTATTGATCTAGTGAGCAAATTAGCTTATGTGTCTGTAGATTTTTCTCTATTGTAACTGATCATTTTATCTTATCTTTATTATTTTTGATGGGCTTATTTTGCTTTTCTATTAAATTCCTTTTTCTCTCTATCTCTTTCTTCTATTTCAGAGAGAGAGAGAGAGGTGAATGGGTGGAGGTCAGAGGACAACTTTCCAAGGTCAGTTCTCTCCTTCCACCATGCGGGTTCCTGGGATGAAATGCAGATCACCAGTTTGACAAGCAGTCACTTTAACCACTAAGTTATTTAGTGGGCTGTTTTTTTAAATTCTTAAGATAGAAGTTTAGGTTATTAAACTTAGATTTCTCTTATTTTCTAGCACAAGACTCTACAGTTGCAGATTTCTCTTTAAGTACTTTCTTTGCTGAATTTAATAAACTGCATTGTGTTTGTATTTTTTTTTCAATTGAAAGCAGTTTCAAAATTTTCCTATGATTTCCTCTTTGAACCACAAGTGGTTTTGGTTTCTAAATATTTCTGGACCACTGAGCTATAATTTAACTGTCTTTTTGTGGGCATCTGTGATCAGTGTGCTGACCTTGCTTTCCTGAGTGGATCTTCCAGAGTGGAATCAGTGGGATTTAAGTCAGGCTGGGTCAGAGGGGATATTGAAAAAGCTGAAAACAAAATTAAATTTATTTTAAAATCTAATTCCTTATATACCATGAAGCAAGGGTCTATACATTGCAGTGAATAGACTACAACCACTGTCAAGGTCAGCAATAAGTGAGACCACCAAAAACTACACAGCCTGGCCAATCTTTAAACATGCTAGTAGTATGTCTTAATGGTTTTAAAAGAGCAGGAATAGATATACAGAAAATGCTTTGCCCTCTGGCCAGTTTCAAGGTAAGAGGAGAACCACCCTGGCCTCTATTCTGGGAAGGCCATCAGGAGGCAGATCACTACTGTTAGCAGAGGAGATCATCTACTACTGCTGACCACTGAGTGTTTCCCATCTACCACCTCAAAAAACTAGAGCCTTGTACTTGAGTGTTTCCTACATTCTTTGATTAAATTATATATTTTCCAGATTATTCCAATTTATGCTTTCACTTTTTGGGTTGATCCCGAGGCATTGTACTGGCCAAAGGTGTGCTCCTGTGAAACATTTCCAACCTATTTCAGTCTTGTAATGTTCACTGCAATATTTGTTTTGGCCATACACATGGTCCACCAAGGAGAATATTGGAAAATAATCTGCTTCCTGATGCTGGGTGGAGTGCTAGACTTCTTACTCACTCACTGCTCTTTCATACACTGTAGACATCTGTTCCTCCCTGTGTAATTTTAGCAGTTGTGCCTTTTACCCAGAGGAGTGATTGAAATTCTCTATGTTGGTCAAATTGTTTCTCTTTTCCTTTAGTTCTACAATTTTTTTGTCTCTTTTTTTTATTTTGAGTATCTTGTGGCTCTACTTTCTTCACTTCTTTCATTTATCCTCTGTATTTCATCATGGTGTGTGTTTGACCTTTCAGTATTTTCCTGAAAACTTTGGATGCCTTATTTTGTTTTGGCTCTTTTTTTTATTTTAGTGTGACTCCCTTCTTAAGTTCAAAGGTTATCCTCCCTTAGTCATATTCTATTGATCTAATAGTGAATCCATCAAAGGTATTACTTCACATCACAACTGGCTTGGTTTTTATCCCTAACACTTCTAATACATTTGCTTCTAGAGTTGTCTTTTCCCTGCTGATATCTATTTGATTATGCATTTTGTCTTCCTTTTTCATTGTGCAGAAAAATAGGTCTTTGTGATCAACCCAGAATGTCTCCATCTTTGCTCTGCCTCTTTTTAAGGAAATTTCTGAGAAATGTTTGCTCCTCCCGTTTATCAACACTGAAATGAGAGGACCTTCCAACTAAATTCCTTAACTCCTATTTGGCTACATATTGTTTCTTAGTCAATTGCCAATAGAATGTGAGCTCAGGGTTTAAAGCAATGAGGTTAAAGAAGAGACCTCCTCCCACATACATACACACTACAGTTAAAGGATTGAACAGACTCTTTGGTATACTTGCTAGCTCTATTTAGAAAGACTATGCAGAAACCCTCTGCAGCAGAAAAATTTGACTTGCTAAGATGTCATGGTCTCTTGAATGTCTGTTTCATTTCCAATGATTGTAATTATTAGCATATCAGTGACATTTTTGAAATCCATGAGCCACAAGTCTAATGTTAACAATACTCACATTTGTTTCACCTCTTCTGACAGTGTTTATATCATCTTTTTCATGCTTTGTCCTTTGTTTTGCTAAATTTCTGATTTTTTTGTAGTGAGGTATACTGGAGATGTACAATTTTTACCTGGAAATGAGCAGGCCTCTTTTTTTGTAGGTTTTTTTTTTTTTTTCATGAGAAAATCAGGGGTGGGATTTTTTCTGATATGCCAGGTGTCCTCCAGCCGAGGCATGCACTGTGAACTGACCCAAAGGTATTCCTGCTGAACCTTTAGCTGGAGCCCAGTCTTCTCACATTATTCAGCACTCACTGCTGGAGTCTAGCTTCCCTGCTTCTCCTATGCTTTCCTGGGTGCCCTCAGGCCACAGATCTTTGTTGGATGCCCATTTCATGCAGACCACAGTTTTGGGGTTTTTAAGCGAAATGTGTCTCAATGGACTCTTCTTTTCTCCTTGACCTCTGCTCTTGGTATCTCCAAGAATAACTTTCCTTTAGTTCTGTAGGTCATAAAAGTTTCAAATACTATTAGCAACCACTTGTTCAAAATGTTTCCTTTTGCATTCTTAAAGAGTCAGTGGTATTAATTTGTATCTGTCTCAGATAAGCAAATAGATCTTGTTCTGTGGGTTAAAAAATGACACTCATGTGTTGGAGAAATGATTCAGTGGATAATGTAGTTGCCCTGTAAGCATGAGGACCAGAGTTCAGATTCTCAGATTGCACATTAAGCCAGACAGGAATGATGGCTCCCCCAAAGTCAGAACTCAAAAGGCAAAGACAGGAAGTCTCTAGGGCAACCTGGCTATTTAAGTTCAACAATTGACGAGCTTTGGGTTCAATAAGGAAGTATATCTTAATAATTAAAGTGAGAGAGATGGAAGATACCTGATATCAACTTCAGGCCTCCATATACACATGCACATTTAAGTGCACTCACATTAGGATTTCTGACATCAACTTCAGGCATCCATATACACATGTACACTTAAGTGCACATGCATTTGCACCCACACATGCAAACATATGTATATACATTACAGATATACAAATATAAAACATTAAGTTGTTCATTTCAAGCTTATCCACCTTTTTCCATTACGTGGGTAAAAATGGTAATTGATTCCATTCTGTGTTTCTACAGTGAATCCAGAAGTCTAATTTCTCATAAGCATCCTGCCTGCAGTTCAGGACATGACTTATTAGACATAATGATTCATTATATTTTCTGTTCCTAGAAGATAACATGTTTATTTGCCAAGGGCATATCCTTTCCCCCATTTATTTTATGCCAAGTATTAAATTTTAAACAGTAGATACTTAATTAAAAATACAGCTTCTTAATCCAATGAGAAATATTGCTGGTCAGTGGTGGTAAGCACATTCAGCTACACTCCAACTCTATTTTAGCACTATTTGCAGCATTACTGCATTGTCCTCATGTGACCTATGAGTGTAGACGTTCAAGCAGAATCCCCTAGTCTTTAGTACATGCTTACAGAAACCATGTTGGCACAGTGGTTCAAGAATTATGTTTTTAATTTGGAGGAGGCAACTGCAAAGGACAATTAAAATCAGAGTGTACATTTGTCAACTTTAATCAAAAGTTTCCAAGTGTACCACATCTTATTACAAAATTAGACTGAAATTCTCATGAGAAAAAATGTTTTTCTTGCAAGGCTGCAAATATCTTTTTTGTTGTTGTTGTATTTACTCTGAAGTCCAAACCCGAAATAGCAGAAAACCAGAAATAAAAAAAAAAATTTAGAAGCCCATTTCCTGGCCATTATCTTTCTGGTTTAATTGGAATAGTAATGGGCAGATTTTGAGAGTTGTAACACACACATATACTACATACATTTTCATACATAGACACACTCACACATGTATATATAGACACTCATTTTCTCACACATGCCCACAAATATATATTCATTCACATAAACACAAATGCACACACACACTCAGATATGTAGATAGGGAGGTCAGTCCACACACTCTGCTTATGGCCAGTAAGCTTCCAACCCAAAACCTTATGGAAAACTCCTAGACCAAAGAGATATTCTGACATTTGTTCTACCATTTTTAAGAGTCTACTTGACAGTGAAAAGCTCAGAGCTCTGGGCACATTTGTGAAGAATTGGTAGTTGCTGCAGGATATAGTCTGATGGGGAGGCCCAGACCATAGTGGGTAGGACTAGTCTTTATGCAATAAAGATAGAACTGGTTTAAAAAGTTGGCATTCCTCCATAACTTACCTAGACATGATTGTCTGATAAAATAAGGATTGTCCCTCTTAGCAGTTCTGTGGATTTGGTGTGGCCTGTTGCCTTGAACTTTGGTGGTGTTGTGGGTTTTGCTGGCAAACAGAACAAGGAACTAAAAATCATAAGCCAAAATAGACCCTTTGTTTCCTTAAGCAACTTGATTGTGAATTTACCAGCAAAATACAGAGTAACTGCAACACTTGAAAATGTGGATCACTACATCTGATGCATATGTGAGCACATGTTCACGTCCATGAATACTCATGTGGAGTCCAAAGGTGAATGTTAGATGTCTTCTCAAGTGCTGGGATTGTAAGTGTGAGTCAGAATGCCTGGATCTTGGGGCTGGAGAGGTGGCTCAGGGGTTAAGCAGGCAGAAGGTCCTGAGTTCGGATCCTAGACTCCAGGCGGAAGCGGGGGGCGGCCTGCATTTCTGGTCCTGGTAGGGCAGAGCCTGTGAATTCCCAGGCAGAGTAAACAAAGAGGAGGTTGAGGCGTCCATGGTGGTTCCCGAATTTGCCCATGGTTCCACACACACACACACACACACACACACATACACACACACACACACACACACACACACACACACATGTACATACATACACATGCGCACACACGTATACACATACAGTTGAATAAATAATAAAAACATTTAAAAAAAAGAATGCCTGGATCCTACTGAAGCTCTTACTTTCCAGTTTTTCCTAATATTTATCAACTGATATTGTTAGTAAAATGCTTCAGCTACCACAAATGTGAAATGGTTCTAAACATGCACATATCGCCTTGCAGCAGGAGACCTCCTTGGATTCCTTCCTTACTTGGAGGATCTGAGTCCCATCGGTGTGAATTTCACACATTGTTCTGTGGAACTCATAGGGCAATGCTGATTTCACTCTCTCTGTTTGCTGTTCCTTCTACTCTGCCTCACCTGCAAAGGGCCACCAAGCCTTTCCTTCTCCAACTTTCTGTTTTCTGGAACTAGAATGTGGCTGCTCTTTCCCTGTCCACTTAGAGATTGATGAGGATGATTCAACATCTCATGTTGAATCCCAGGACTCTACAGAGTTCAATATTTAATAGAGATGGTGCACATTTAGATACACAGCCTAAGGAACTGAAATCTGGAATCTTCTTAAAGTGACTACAGAAGGTAACATTCTTCATACACAAGTTGCTCTGGCATAGTCCCTGGAAACAGAGACCAGTGACTACACACCACTGCTCTACCTGGATGACTTTCAGTACAGCTGAGATATTAATTTCTGCTCATTGTGGCCAATTTAGGGACAGGGTTTACTTTTAAATTATACACAAGATCATTTTAATCAGCAGTTGTCCAGAGTCAACAGTCTTTAAGTGGATATATATTCCATAAAACCACACATAAAATGAAAAACATTTTCGTTGACAGGAAGTGTGTTTGTAGGGAGATGAAAAATTTCTCCATTTTGACTTAAAGAATGTAAATACAAAGCACAGGTAATATGGAGTCTGGAAGAAAATAAAATTGAATGGAGCAAATGCAGCAGTGGTGCATTTTTTAAAGATGAAAAATGTGCTGATTTTGTATAAAGAGTAACTTTTATTTTCTGACACAACTATTTCTTCAGACAATACACACACATCTTTTTTTTTCTTCCCACATTTTATTTTTTCCCAATCATACAAGTTCAATAGGTACCCCTGTCCTCTCCCTCTCCCCCCCCTCCCAGTCCCTCCTTGCAATATCCCCTTTTTCCCCTTCCTTTCATCCCCTTTTCTCTCTCCTTTTCCCAGTGCCTCCTCCTTCCCCTCCCATCCCCTGGAGCATCCTTTTGTGTGAATGCCAGACTTCCCTCTACCCAGAGTCCTCTACCTTAGTGAGGTGTAAGACCTGAGACCTTTCTTGGGCTCCCTGTTAGTATGGAACTCTATTATGACTGTTAATCCTTTGCCTCTAAGGATCCTAATGCTAGTGATCCATGCTACACTTTGGGGGATCGTTGACATATTAGCCATTGTGCAAGTCAGGCAAAGTCCAATTAAGGCTACTGCAGCCCTAACTTGTGTGGAGTATCTTGCATATCATTGGTCCTCCTCATCTTCAGGCTCTTACAATCTTGCTGCACCCTCTTCCACAAGGTTCCCTGAGCTTTAGGATGAGAGAGATTTGGCTGGTCTGCTTCCAGGTGATTAATGTAGGGTCTTTGGTGTTCTGAATTATGGCTTATTGTTGTTTTCAGTTTTGTTTTTCCTGCACCTCCCTTGGCTCCATCCTGATTGGTATTGAAGGTCACTTCTTAACCAAAGATAAAAGGCTGTTTAAATGAAGATCTTAATATAAGAGGAGACTCAAAAGTAGATGGAATAGGAGTAGAACACCACAGTGAAGAGTGGTCAGTGTCCCATTTACAGGATAGTTACCATCTATCTGCCAGTCCCTATCTCCTCCTTGATTGGTGAGATCAAACCTCTTCAGTTGCTGGTGACCAGGAAGGGAAGTGAGAGTGAGTTTCACCAGATGGCTCACTATTTACATGCAATATTTGACAGTGACCTATTTTCTCTATTGAAGTATGATCCCCTCTCTCATTTATTTTCTGCAGGGGGGCTCCTTCCCCTTCCCTCCTGTTTATAATCTTTGTGATTACAGTAGGTATTACAGAGATTTATCTTTGAATATGTCATTATGTGGGTTTGGTACTAGGATCCACCTATTAGGCAGTATATATGGTATCTAATTTTCTGCATCTAGGATACTTTACTTAACATAATTTTTTCTAATTCCATCCATCTCCCACCAAATTTCATTAATTCATCTTTTTTGATGGCTGGGTAGTATTCCATTGTATAAATGGACTACATTTTCATTATCCATTTGTCAACCGTTGGGCATTTGGGTTGACTTTGCTATTGTAAATAGTGCTGGAATGAATATGGTTGTGCTTGTGTCACTATAGTGAATTTTTGCAATATGGGGGATTATTCCCAAAGTGGTATAGCAGGGTCATATGGCATTTCAATCTTTAACTTTTTTTTAATTTTTTTATTATTATTTATTCAACTGTGTGCATGTGCATGTGTATGTGCGTGCACGTGTGTGTGTAGAACCACGGACAAACTCGCGAACCACCATGGACGCCTCCACCTCCTTCTGCCCCGGGATTCACAGGCTCCGCCCTACCAGGATCAGAAGCGCAGGTCGCCCCTGCTTCCGCCTGGCATCTATACGTGGGATCTGGGATCCGAACTCAGGACCCTCCGCCTGCAAGGCGGAGGCTTAACCCCTGAGCCACCTCTCCAGCCCCAATCGTTAACTTTTTTAGAATCTCCAAACTGACCTCCAGAGTGGTTGTATAAGCCTGCATTCCCACCAGCAATGTAGGAGAGTTCCCTTCTCTCCACATCCTCTCCAGCATTTGGTGTTGTTTGTATTGTGGATTTTTGCCATACTGACCGGGATGAGATGATATCTCAGGCATTTTCCTGATGGCTAAAGATATGGAGCAGTTTTTAAAGATATTTGTTAGAAATTTCAATTTCGTCCCTGGAAAAGTTTCTTTTGAGTTTCCAGGCCCATTTTTAATTGGGCCATTTATCTCCTTGTGCACTCTGGATAATAGAGCTCTATCAGATATGTGGTTAGTGAAGATTTTCTCCCATTCTGTGGGTTGCCTTTTTGCTCAATTTAGAATCTCTTCATCTGAACAGAAGCTCTTTAACTTCATAAGATCCCATGTGTTGAGTGTTGGTTCTAGTGACTGTTGTTGGATTTCTGTGTAGGAACTTTTGGCCTAGCACAATCAGCTCGAAGGAGTTCCCTACCCTTTCAACTGGAGATTTTATAGTCTCTGTCCTAATATTGAGAGGTCCTTGATTCATTTGGAATTAATTTTTTGTATACACACTTCTTTAACGAAGAATAATTAATATTTATTAAAACCTCCTGTTTGTTCAACATTGAGTTATCATAATTGAGTTTTGACCATTGATAATACCCATGAAGCATAGGATACTTTTCACAAAAGCACCAGAACTTCTATGGAAGATGTCTCAATATCATTCACTAAGCTGGGTGTATGGGGAATCCTGGCCAGATTAAAGTGTGATTCACACACAGGAGAGATGGGACAACATGAGGACTTCATGCCAAGCATCCTCTGTTGACAATCCTTACAGGGAGGGCCTGAAGAAGTTCCTATGGAAGCAGAGTCTATTCTTTGGAATCCTAATGTCTAGGCAATGAATGTTATCATCAAGAGTCATGGAATAATGAGAGTCATCACGGACTGTGAAGTCAAGGGATGGAAACTTGCTGGAAGGTAGCTTCTTCGGAATGCTCTTTCATCTCTTTTTGCTTGCTGGTTGCCAATCAAATCCTGTTCCATGTCACTTAGGAAGAAAACAATGCTTCATTGTGTAACTCAGTGAGATTCCAGAATCCAGGACTTCCTTAGGATAGTGTAATGCTGCTGTGGAAAAGAAAACAGTTTGAAAGTGAGGTGCTATTTACAACTTCCAAAAATTAAGTGATAAATAAAACAGAAGCTAAGCTCTCCTGACATCATACTGCATCAGACATCCTTGTTATTTAGAAAACGTTGGTGATTATTTTGCAGAAGGAGCATTGTCCCAGGAAGAGCAACAAATTCTTCCAAGGTGGCACAGGCTTTACTATAATGTAGCATCAAGATTTTTCTCATTTGTTGCTATTGTGTTTGGAAGGTGATGGCTGTTCTTCCTGGAGTGTTCGGACCTCTCTCTCATTATACTGCAGATGTTCAAGGGGGAAAGGTCCTCTATGCCTGGCTTGGAAATATTTCTGCTGACTTTGTGGATATATTCTGGCCACTGAAGAGTGAATTTGCTTGTTTTTCCTCAGACCAGCAACTTTATATATAGATCAAGTGACTATGTTTCACTTCAGTTTGTTCATAAGGAACACTCTTTCAGGGAGAAATGAACATTGGAATCTAGACTTTTAATTAAGAATACTGTAATTTCTATTAATACTTGTATGAGGTTTTAATCTCTATTTGTTCTAAGTAATACAAGTAATGCATCTAACTAAGTAATAGAAGTAATGCAGTGTTGGGTATTAGATCTAGGGCCTTACCCATTCTAACAAGTCTAAACCAGACAAGGTCTAGACCAGACCTTGAGTTTTGAAACAAAATCTTACTAATTTTATACCTCAGGATGTTTTGAGATTAGAATCCTCCTGTCTCAGCATTCTGATTACCTAGATTACAGGAGAATGCTTCTACCTCACCTTAAAGTGATCACTACTGTCCTTTACCAGATTATAAGTGTCATAATAATGTGACATTTTCTTAAAGATATATTAGCTTTTTCAATTTCAGTGTATTTACAAATATTCCTACAAGATCTTGACTAACAATGACCATCAAAGTGTAGAGTTATAATTAGACAATGGGAAACAGGGAAAGAGAGACTATGGTTGACATTCTGTAGCTGCTATAATAAACAATGTACCAATTTAGAAAAATAAGAAGATCATTCTTCTGACTTGTGCTGTAAGGTTACATTCCATCATAGCAGGAGAATTATAGGAGCCTCAGGAGCCAAGACAACTGACCATGTCATATCTATAGCACAGCAGAAGGTTAAGGGCCAGTGGTGCTCTCTGGCTTGCCAGCTTCTTAATTACTGAGCTGACTGCTGACTTCTTTCAGTTTTTATCTATCTTCCCAGGGAATAGGTACACTTGTGGTCTAGGTCTTTGTACATCAATCATCCAATGAAGACAATCTTCTAAAAGCTTTCCCTAAGGTCTGCCTTAACTAAATACTTCCTTATAGGTGTACCCAGAGATTTACTGCTAAAGTGTCATGTTAACAGCTAAGCAGTGCTCCAGGGATGGTCAAGAAGCAAAGGGGCCCCTTTTCATTGTCTCAACTAAAGGCAAGATGTTGTGTACTATGTATGCTCATCTGCATGCATATCTCTAGATGGTCTACTTTTATGTTCCAGATCTCTTACTTTCATTCTTGCACATCCATTTGCTTTGCTCAGTGGGACTATCCTTTTATTTTCCAGTAAGCACTTAAGGCAGTAAAGTGGAGCTCAGCCTAGGATGCCATTCCGTGACTCAGGCTACCTAGGTCTCAACTGCACCATCCCAGGGGACAGAGGCTCAGTTTTTTTTTTTTGTTTCTGGCACCTCCTCTGTGAGGTTACTACTTTTTTACCTCCTCAGCAAATGAAAAAAAAAAATTGTATTTGTCTAATCACCCCAGTGAGCTCTTACAGATGGTGACAGATAGTTAGATATAGGTGTCAACTTGAAAGTATCAGAGTATGAGCTCTGGACACATTTGTAAAGAATCAGTGGATGATGTAACTGTACATTTTCCTACAAAAATGAAATCATGGAAAAACACCAGAAGATGGAAAGATCTCCCATATCCCTGAATTCATAAAATTAGTATTACTAGAATGACCATTATATCAAAATACTTATACAGATTTAATACAATAGCAGTCAAAATTCCAACCTAATTCTTCACAGAAATTCGCAAAACAACCTCAAAATTCATGTGAAAACATGAACGGCCCAGAATAGCAAAAGCAATCCTGAGTAATAAAAACTCTATGGAAGGAATCACTGTACTATACTATACTATACTATACTATACTATACTATACTAATTATATTAATACTATACTACCATACATACTATAATACCATAGTAATAAAAGCAATATTGCACTAGCTTAAAAAAAGAGATATAGACATTTGGACTAAATTGAAGATCCAAATATAAGTGTACATACCTACAGTCAACTGATTATTGACAATAAGCAAAAAAAAAAAAAAAACTGGAAAAAGGGCAGCATCTTCAATGGATGTTGCTGGCAAAATTGGATTTCTATTTACAGAAGAATGAGACTGAACCCTTATTTGTCATCCTTCATGAAAATCAACTCCAAATGGATCAAAGATCTCAATGTTAGATCACAAACTATAAAATTCCTGAAGAAAAATAGGGAATACTGTCAAACTGGTTAATCCCATCAATATTTCCTTGACAGGACCCCAAATGCACAGGAAATAATTCCAACACTAAAAAGGTAGGACTATATGAAATTAAAACACTTTTGTTCAGCAAAAGAAACTGTTAAACAAAAAGGCAACCTATAGAATAAGAGAGTATCTTCAGTAGTCATAACCAGATAGATGACTAATATGCAGACTATGCAAAGAATAAGCAAATTAAATACTAAGAAACTAAACACCTGCATTAAAAATGGGCTATGGAACTGAAAAGAAACTTTTCAGAAGACAAGAAAATTGATATTAGAAAACACTTGAAAACAAAAATCTTGAAAATGTTCCTCTTCCATAACCATTAGGGCAATACAAATTAAAACCACCCCGATATATCATCTGAATGACTAATATGCAAAACACAAACAACAGCAAATGTTGAGTGGATGTGGGAAGGAGACCCTCTTACATTGCTAGTAGGAATATAAACTCATGCAACCCAATTGGAGATCAATTTGAAGGTTCGTATAAAAGTTAAAAATTGAAATTCCTTATAGCCCAACTATAACACTTCTGATAATATTCCAAAAGAACAAAGAGTCACATGTTCATAGCAGCTCTTTCACAGTATCAAATAAATGGAGTAAACAGTTGACGTCCATTTAGAATAGTAGATGTCCAACAGTCAGGAAAAATGGACTAATGAAATTTGCCAGTAAATTTGCCAGTAATAGGAGCTGGAAGAAATTATATTTAGTGAAATATCCTATATGCTGTACGTTCTGTCTTATAAATGGATCCTAGTGTTGTCTTCAGTTTGATATAATCAAACAGAAATTCTTTCAACACACACACAAACACAAAAGAACACAAGCCAGGGGAGTGGAAACAAAAGAACATGGACAAACAGATAAATAAGGATTTTATGAAAAAAAAGTCTTAAAATGGAGAGAAGAAAAGAAATAGGGCACCGTAAGTGCAGGAGTTGGCTCCTGGCCACCGGGAAGGAGAAAGGTGAACGGCTGCCTGCCCCTCCACCTCCCAGGTCCCAGGAGACAATCAGGCATGGCAGGTAGTTATGTCGATGCATGAACTCACTTTACTGTACACAGCGCAGCAGTTTATAAAGGCAAAAACTGCGAGGCGTGAAATGGACAGCCAATCATATTAAATTACGAAACTCTTACGAACCAATCAGGATTCCCTGTGATGCAAGCAGGGTTCCGCCCCACACACTAGCTCCCAGCGCCATCTTAGGCACCATATGCTCGGCTATGCCTTGTTCCTCCCAGCGCCATCTCGCCTGGGTCTGGGCAACATGTAAGGAGTGTGACAAGGTCTTAGCAGGTAAAAATACTTGGTATGCAAGTCTAATGACATTGGTTTGATTCCAGAACTCACGTGAAGACAGAAGGATAAAACCAACTCTGCACAGTTGTCCTCTGACCTTCATACACATCCATGGTCAATGCATCCCACCGTAGCTGATGTGAAACAACATAGATTTATTTGATTGTCCAGTGGGTTGGATATCCAACATAATCTTCCTGCACTAAAAGTAAGGTTTCAGTGAAGGTCAAGGCCAGAGATTCTTTTCTTTGCTTTCTCTTGCATGTTGTATACAATCTGACCCTATCAGAGAGCATCTTCCTATTAGATATTACCATTTCCTTCTTCATGAGGGTTTTGATTTCCCAGAGGAAAAAGTTGATTGACAGGTGTGATCAGCAGGAGAAGGAGAAACTGAAAACATAAAACTTCTGATGGCCCACTTTCTTGGAAAATGCTTTCTAGGGCCTTAACCCATGAACCTGTAACTGTCTGGTTATGTGGAGCTGGACTCTAACATAGTTTCTTGATCTTCATACGTTCATGTCCAGAGACGACACTGTATTCATGACAACAGTAGATATGGTGTTTGAACAGGTGTCTTTCTTCTTGATCCATCTGTGGAAAGGAGGGCTGTGGGTCAAGGTGGACACATTTGTACTGTTCTCTGGGACTCTGCAGTGTAATCAACTCCTGCCCTTAAACACATTGTGCTGATTCATATGGGCATCAGCACACATGGTGTCCAAGTCATATATGATTTTGAAAATCAAATATTCACATTTATTCTTCATTGAGTTAAAGATCCTTTCTGGTGAGTTCTCTTATATTTTGATTATTTAGTAGACAGAGTGGATTTATTTAGTAACTTAATTATAAAGAATGCTTTCAGACTGTGGAGATGGCTTGGTAGAGTTTATGTCAGATCCTTAGAATCCATGAAAATAAGCTGGGAGCACTCACAGGCATGTAAACACAGCACTATTTGAAGAGAACACAGAGATTGCTGGGACACACAATCACCAGCCCAAAAACACACTCGAGAGAACGAGGCCAAGTGCGGTAGAGCAGGATCCATGATCTCTATTTAATCTTTTGCACATAAGCACAGATGCAAAACACACATACACACTCACTAAACACAAGCACCATAAATGCCACACATACACACATCAAATACAAGCACCATACATACCACACACACATACACACACAAACACACATACATACATATACGCATACAACATTGGCACCATGCGTACTACACACACATACATACACTGAATACAAGCATCACATATATATACCACACACACATACACCCCAAGCATATATACACCAAATACTTACATGTACACTCACACAAAACATGTATACACCAAACATACACACTCACAAATCACATATATACCATACACACACACACCAAGCACAAACATCATACTTACACACATACATACATACACACTATATATATAATATAATACACGCTCATATACACTCTTTCGTCTCTCTGTGTATTTGTGTGTGTGTATCAGAGGACACTTGTTTGTGCCCATGTAGGCCCAAAGTGACTTTGGGAACCATCTTGGATTAATCTACCTCCTTTTTGCTTTGCTTTGAGATTTACTAAGCTCTGTCTTCCAGAGATGGAAGTGCATGCTACTCCTTTTGTCTTTGCTCTGGGGTTTTCTAGGCTTTGCCTCCATTTCCATCTGGAGTTTTTAATCTGAGATCTGGATCTGAAATCAGGTTCTTCTGCTTGCAAGGCAGAGGCTTAACCCTTGAACCATCTCTCTAACCCCATGTATACACAAACTTATACATACAATTTTTATTTATTAATATTTTATTCTTTAGCATTTTCACACATACATACAATGAGTTTGTGTTTTAGCCCTTTATAGTCTAGCCTGTCTTTTTCTCCATTTCCAGCCAATCTTTTCTATTTTCATGTCTTTTTGAGTATCACTTGGGATGATTGGACTGGTAAATGCCTGAGTGCTTGCTTGAGCATGGGTGACCTATCAGTGGGTAAATAATTGAGTAAAAAGTTCTCCTTCCCCTGTCTGGCATTAATCTTAATAGTTTCCAATGGTGACTCTTGGGCTCTTTCCCCTTTCATGTTAAAATATTGATGTGCCAATTAACTATTTTTCACATCTTGTAGAAATAGACATCACTGCAGTGAGTTCTTGGGTGCAACAGGATACTGTATGGAGCAGCTTTTCCCAACCTCAGGTTCTTACATTCTTACTGCTACATCTTCCACACGGGTCACATATTCTTTGTACTGTTGTCATTTTGGTTCTCTGCATTAAATGTCTTCTATTGCAAAAGAATGCTTCTTGGTCAGCTGCTGAGAACTTCGCTAATCTACAGATATAATGATATGTGTTCAGGTGGCAGTTTGCTGTCAAATGCTTAGAGTTAAACCTTAATAGTTTGTTCCCTCTAGTTTAATAAAAGAATCTCTTCAAATTTTCATAACTCTTTTCAAATAGAAAGTTGGATAAAGTAGGCCAAAGCAGTGATCACTGAGCAGAAGAGGAGGAGACTGGAGGATCATGAGCTGAAGGATCTCAACCTCAAGGCCTGCTTGGGGAACACAACTGGATCCTGCCTCAAAGAACCAATTGAAAGGAACAGACAGTGTCAAATACAATGCCTGCATATTCCCTTGGAATGCATTGCACATCTTAAGTCAGTAGTTTCTACACCAGCTCTGGGATGGTGCAATATTATGTTGCTTAAGATTCCATTTCTCTCTCACATTTTATCATTCTATGTGTAATATACAAAGGTACCAGAGATACTCTATAAAACTTTGAGAATTTTTAAAAAATTGTATCTCTGCAAAGGTTCAGCTACAAATCCATAATCGCTGGTGATGCCAAGTGACTGTGATTTCTATGCATTGTGTTTCAGATGAGACAAAGCAAGTATGGAAGCCAACCTCTCCTCTTAAGATCTTGGTTCATAATGACTAGGATGGCCAAAGACAGAAGGATTGGACCTTCAGGAAAGCTCAAGAAGACAAGACATGACTGATGTGAAGAAAGAAGAAAGAATGTTGAGTGAGGCAGTGCTGTTCTCATAACTTATTGAGATCATGCTGCTTTTGTGCAGATGTTCCAGCTGTGTGAAGTTAATGTGCATGTCTATTTCTTCATAATGGATGCAAGATACTGAAGTTTGATTTGTAGTATTATGGAAGAAAATAAGATCTGTCATCTCTACAAAACACTGAAATATAGCTCAAATGTCAGGAATGATGGGCAGACAATTCCTTATCTTCTCTTGAAAAGAGAATAAATCTCTCACTCAGTTTCATAGCCAGAAATCTGTTTTCTCCTTTCTTGCTCTGTGATCTTCAGTCCCCCAAATAATAGGAAACAACTTTTAACTGTGAAAAATCAGAGTTAAATATCACTTCAGCCCCCAGCCACCCTCTCTTTTGTGTGTGCTAAAGCAGACTCTCAATGAACAAGAGATCATTTAGTTTAGACAAGAATTATTTTTCAAGTGAATTTATCCTTTGTATTAGGGACATCATATTTTAGCAAACTTAGAAAGACTTCCATGGTTTGCATTTTGGTGGAATTGCATGCATCCTGTCTCTACAGGTGATATGCATAGGGAAAATGAGTTCACAGTGATTCTAAATAAATTTTATTGAAGCAAAAATAGCATGCAATAAATAGCACATATTTACAGCATATAATTTGAAATTTTGACACACAGAACACCTAGAGAACCACCATCTCAATCAAGCCAGGAGAATATTCTTCATAACCAAATATTTCCTGTGGTCTCTTGTCATTCCACTCCTTTCACTGCCCACACATGAGCCTTCCGAACCCTCAGTCCTCAGGTGATCACTGCCTTCTATCATATAAATCGCTTGGCATTTTCTAGAGTCTTCTCCTTGTGTAATCATTCAGCATGCCATAGCTTGGATTCTGTATTCTTTGAAGGCCTGTGAGACTAGGTTCTCCAGGGAGGAGCTATTGGGAGGTAGTGGGATCTTCTAAAGGTAGTGTCCCATGGTAAGTGGTTTGGTCATTCATCTTTTACTTCCTGCCTTTGCTCTGCCACAGGTTCCTACCATGATGGACTGCCTCAGCACACTGCCTGACAGTCAACCAATTACGGACCTAATGCCTCTAAAACGTCAAACCAAATTGATTTTGCCTATTAATTTGTTGTGGTGGTACAAAGGTCATTATTGCAGTATGCAATCTTCCTGATCTGGCTGCCATTATGCAGAATAATTATTTCTGGATTCACCCAAGATATAGCTTAAAGTGAGTGGTCACTGTTTTCATTGTTAGGAATATTCCCTTTCATAACTGTTTCACAGTTGCCAGTTCATTAATGGATATTTGGGCAATTTCCAGCAATGAGACAGTCATTGTAGTCACTCACATCCATGTTTTACATAATCATTCTCTTTTGTTTCTCTTTAATATGTACCTGGAGTGGCATGGTTGCCTAGTCTGGGACCTTATCATCATTAGACTCTGTCAAACTGATTTCCAAAGAAACTTAAATTCAGAAAATAGACATATTTCAAAGTAAACCAAGATTCCAAGAGATAGACTGGGTCCTTGAGTACCATACTTCTCTCTTATTTAGGAAGCTGGTATCACTGACAGCTCTGGTTTCCATGTATCCTCAGTAACCTGTGTCCTTCATTTATTGATTCTTTCCCTGCCTTACTTCAGTATGAATGATAAATAAAATGTATTTATTTAAAGTATACAAATAATGTTTTGCTATATATCATTGTGAAATAATTATTTCAAGAAAGTTAATATGCATATCAGATTATATAGCTTTTAGCTTCATCATGTGTCTGTGGAATAAAACATGACCCAAAGATCTTAAGGGAAAAAGAGTTTATTCTCACTCATGGTTCCAGGTTAGTACAGTTAATACTAATCACTGCACTTATTGAGTATAAGATATCAATATTTAATATCTAGCTTCTCATCAAGCTTCAGATATACAGCATGTTATTACTCATTATATCAGCTCAAAAATGTAGTAATATTTGTACCTGTAAGTTTTCCCCATCAACCTCAAGCCTTGCTTCAACCCTCAGTGGTCATTCTTCTACTTTGTTTCCATGACTATACCTTTTGTAGAGTCACTGTAAGAAAGATTGTGGAGTCATTCTTTGTCAGCTCCACTCTATTACTTGTGGCATAGTGTTTTCAAGGCTGCTTAGGATTCCATGTTTTCTTTCCATTAACCTGTTCATGAACTGTAAATATCTTCATTGGTTCAGAATGATATCTCTCTTTGACTTTAATTTGCATTTCCCTGATAAATACTGGTGTTGAACACTTTTTTATATGTTTATTTGCTATGTATGTTAAACTGCTTTGTTGTGATATTATTTAATATCCCACATTTCACCCATTTAAAATAAGTAGCTCAATGATCCTTGTAATACATTCACAGATATTTGCAACCTACACCATTATCAACTTTAGTACATTTTAATCACCTCAAATAGAAAGCATATACCCTTTTCTATAACTTGTTCTACCCATTACCAGCCCTAAGAAACACTAATTTGCTTTTGTTCTCTGTTTGCCTATTTGCATGAATGGGATTCTGCAGAATGCAGTCATTTATGACTGACTTCTTTTGCTGAGTCCTATCTTTTTGTCTCTGTAAACATTATTTTATTGACATGTGTTCTATGTTTCTTTTCTACCCCCATACCATCCTTTTCTCCTTACACATTTCCCCAAACTCATGTCTACTTCTATATCACATGACAAACACAATTTTGTTTATCTACATAAAATAGAGGATCTACAAATAAAAGTCCATACTATTTGTACTACTTTTGGAGTCTAATTTAACTTTGCTTAATATGTAATGCCCAGTCACATCCATTCCCTGCTGATGGTACAATTTTATTCTTTATGGCTGAATGAAATTCCGTTGTATACAAGTCATATTTTCTTCATACATTTTTCTGTTGATAACTCCCTAGGCTGATTCCATAGCTTAATGCTATGAACAATATCATAGTAGACATAGATATGTTACTGTCTCTGTGATGCGTTGGTAGAGTTCTTGAAGCGAATACTAGGGGCAGCAAAGCTGCGTCATGTAGCATATCTGCTTTTAGATCTATTTTTGAGGATTTTCATGCTGATTTCTCCAGTGGTTAATTTACATTTCTAGCAGCAATACATAGCTCTTTCTTTGCATGTACAGCAGAATTTATTGATTTAATACTTCCAATGTGACTAGGATAAAATGAAATCCCAATGTCATTTCAGTTTGCATTTCCCTGTGACAACTGATATTGTACACTGTTCATTAGTTTAGAGCTTTTATACTGCATTATTTTGGGAGCTTTGTTCACATATTTATTGGTTGGTTTATTTGGCTTTTTAGTACTTAGCTTTTTGAGTTCTTAGTATAATCTAGATATTAATCTCCTGTTATATATAGTTAGTTAAGCTTTCTCCCCATTCTGCAGGCCTCTCTTTGCTTGATCATGTCCTTTGCTGTGTGAAAGCTTTATACAATTTTATTTGTCAGTTACTGGCATTTTTTGAGCAATCCACACCTTTTCTAAAAGTTCTTTCTAAGCTACTTCTTGAAGCACTATTGGTGTTTTCCTCTTATGGTTTTTCTGTTAGATTTTTTTAGGTCTTGCATGAAAAATTTTGATCCATTTTTCTCTATTTTCACATATATGTGTGTTTTAGTGAATGTATACATATATATGTGCTCATATGTGCATGAATGTTTGTGAACACATGTATTTACATATGTATGGAGGTCTGAGGTTGATATCAGGAATCATCCTCATTTTTCTTTCATCTTATTCTTTCAGGGGAAGAATCTCTCTCTGAACAACAACAGGGCTTGTTGACTAGGGCTGTCAAATTACATGGCATTTTATGTGGGATCTGGAAATCCAAACAAGAGTTTTCTTGCTTATGTGCCAAGCACTTTTAGCCATTAAGCCATCTTGCCATCCAAGTCTTTGATCCTTTTGTCTGTGATAAGAAATAAACATCTAGTTTTGTTCTTTTACATGCTGATATCCAGTTTTTTCAGTGCAAGTTGTTGGAGAGATTTACTCTTGCTATCATGTGGATAGAGTTTCATGGGTTTATATCTAGGTTCTCTATTTTAGCCCATCCATCTATGTTTTGTGTTAGTAACTGTGCTTTTTCTGTTGTTATGGCTCTGCAGTGCAGCTTGAAATCAGGTGTGATAACACTTTTAGGACTCGTCCCTGCTTTCCATTGCATTGGGTATTTGGGATCCTTTTTGCTTACATATGTGTTTGAAGACTTTAAAATATATCTGCTGTGTTTTAGGATTTTTATATATTCTTTCTATTTCTGTGAAGAATCCCTTTGCAATTTTGATAGAGATTTCATTGAATCTGTAGATCACATTTGGAAGATTACCATTTTCACAATATTTATTCTGGGGGCCAGTAAGATAAGTAGATAAGTTGCATACTCATAAATCTGGTGTCTTAGTTCAGTCTTCAAAAATCTACATGATAGAAGGAAAGAACTGGGTTCTGAAATTTGTCCTCTGACTTCTGCCTATTCACTACTGCATACATTATTATCTATACTTTTTCTTATTTTTCTGTCTCTCAGATAAATGAATAAAATATTAAAAATGTAAAATCTGCAAATCCATGACCATGGAAGGGTTTTACATCTTTCAATATCTGATTTGGCTTTTATTGAAGATCTCTTTCAGTTCCTCCGTTATGTCCATTCCAGGATATTTTTGAAGATTGTTACTAATTTCTCTCTCAGCATGTTTGCTATTGCTGTATATCAAAGCTACTGATTTTGAAAGTTGATTTTGTGGGCTTCAACTTTGCAAAAGGAGCTTCTCATTTCTAACAATTGTCTGGTAAAGTTTCAGGTATTTTATATAGAGAATCATATTGAGTGCCCATCACTGGACTGGAGTGGCAGCTCAGTGGTAGAGTGTTTTCTTACCATGCAAGAGAGCCTAGGTTCAATCCCCAGTGCTATAAAAAATATACCTGCTGTCTTCCTCTTCTTCTCCTCCCCTCCCCTCCCTTTTCCTTCCCTCTCCTCCCCAACCCTTCCCTATCTTCTCCTGTTCTCCCCTGTCCTCCTCTCCACTCTCCTCTCCTCTCACCTTCCTTCTTTTTCTCAAATAAAGAAAATAATTTTAAAATCCACTATGTCCAATTTTTTTTACATGAGTTCTGGTAGCCAGATTAAGGTTTTGGTATTATGAGGCAAGAATTTTACTAATTTTGCTGTCCTCAAAATTGTTCCTTCTTGGGCGTCACTGTTCTAAACCTTTTCTGGGGGTCAATAAGATAGCTCACCCAAACTGGCAACCTGAGTTCAATCTCCAGATTGAAGATGATCAACTCTGAAAGCCTTCCTCTGACTTTCAATCATGCACCATGACAGGCATCTCTCTTTCCTTATTATGAATAAAATATTTAAATACTTTTAAAAGAGATAATCACTTGCTATAGTAACTGAGAAGTTGTAAATATAAATGTATACATATACATATACATGCACATTTTACATGTACACGTGTATATAGTTATGTATGTGCTATACACATATACATGTATACATTTATTTATGTGTATTTTCTCAAATTACCACATTTGAATAACTTATCCATTGTAAACACTGTATTTTATGTGGGAATAAATTTCTGAATCAGTAGTTCTGTCATACATATATGAACATGTAATTCTATAACTCCTTTTGGAAATACCATTACTTGATTTTGATTTGTTCATGTCTTAGATTTACCCTACTCTAACACACATCTGTTATTCAGATGATGAAGAGAAAGACTGATTTTTGTCTTAGAACTTCAGAGGCTTTGGTCAATGATTGGTTCCATTGCTTTGGGCCTATGGTGAGGAAACAGGTCATGGTGGGAAGATGAGATACTGCAAAGTTGCTCACCTAGTAGAAGCAGAAAGCATGAAAGAGCAAGAAAAACCCCAATGACCTGATGACTTCCTACTGCCTCCCAATGACATCTCCCTAGAGACCTTTGGGGAAAAGTCTAGATCTCAGCTATAGCAGTCTCCAACCCCTATTTTTTTATTAAGAATTTTTTAAGCAGACAAAATGAGTTGCTGTCCATACTCCCTCTTTCCCTTTCCCCCTCCTTATTCACCCTCGCTCCTTCCCATCTCACCAATTCCTTCCTGTCTCTCACACCTTCAATACTCTGCTTGTGTGGATTACAAGGCTCCCTTTGGGTCATCAGTACCAGAGGGGGCCCAGGCCTCTCTGGCAGCATAAATAAACAACCCATCGGTGGGTAAACCCACATGTGGGAATGCTCCCTTTCATGTATCTAGCACCTGTCCCCATGATTCCCACTGCATGTATCCATTTCTCTATGCGGGAATATTGATTGATATGTCAACCATTGTGTAGATCTGTTGGGGGTAGATCTCATTTCAGTGAGATCCTGGATGCAAAAACCCTCGCCTGACTGGAGTAAACTAGCTGGCAGTATATCTTCCTGTCTTTAGGATCTTATGATCTTACCAACTCCTCTTCTTCTGGGTTCCCTAAGCCTTATGATAGGAAAAAATTTGAATGGCCTGACAAGGGCTGAGCATTTTGGAATCACCAATACTCTTCACTCTGGTCAGTTGTGGTTTTCTACTTCACTAATTTTCTGTTGCAATAGACTGCATCTTGATTGAGTATTGTGATCTTTTTTTAAAATTTAAATATAACGAGAGGTGTTCACATGGTGGTTTACTATTAAGTATTTATAGTTAATACTAAGACATCTGATCCTATCTAGTGTCAATTTTTTCCACATCTGCTGTTATTTGAACAAGATTACAATACCAGGAATGTGTTCCTTGGCATTGAGAGAGGAGGAGTTAGAAGCTAATTAGCAAGAAATTAGTTACCTGAAGGTTAACTCTTTATTATGTTCTATCCATGTTTTTACCTCCCTTTGTTTCATGGAAGCCTTATCACCAATTTCCATATGCACTTTTGTTTTTTGAAACTTTATTTTGTGTGTTTGTGTGTGTGTGTGTGTGTGTATCAGAGGGCACTGTATATCCTGTGGGTGACCACGGGTGACTTCGGGAATCATCTGGATTGCTTTTACCTCCTTTTTGCTAGCTCTGGAATTTCCCAGGACCTGCCTACCAGGGCTGGAAGTGCAGGCCTCTGATATTTCTGCTTGGCATTTTTAGATGGGACCTGGACACAAACTTAGGACCTTCTGCTTGCAAGGCAGTGTCTTAACCCTTGAGCCATCTCTCCAACCCTTCCCTGTGTTCTTATGTTTCCACTTTTTTCAGGGAGAAGGAAATTCCACATTGCTGGTGGGAATGCAAACTCCAATGGAGATTAATATGAAATTTCCTAAAAAAGTTAAAAATTGAAATACCATATCACTCATCTATACCACCCTTTAGAATATGTCCAATGAATACTATATCCTGTTATAGAGTTGCATGTATATTCATGTTCATTGCAGCTCTATTAACAATAGCAAAAAAAAGGGAATCAATCTATATGTCCAACAGAGATGAATGGATAATGATAATGTGATACATATACAACATGAAATACTATTCAGCTGTCAAGAAAATTAAATTAGTGAAATTTGTTGGTATATGGATGAAGCTGGAAGAAGTTATATTGAGCAAAATATCCTTGACAGAGAAAGACAGATACTATTTGTTTGCCCTTGTAAGAGAATCTTATCATTAAACCTTCAGAGTGACATAATCAAACAGAAACTTTTAAAACACCCACAAACTACAACCCCTATATTTAAACACGAGATTAAAAATTAGCCAAAAATATGTACAGTGTACAGTTTTGTCATAAGTGAAAGATCTTCTCAGTCTTACTCATTTCTTCAGTTTTGAAGCAGAGACATTTTCTCTAGCTTTGAATTTATTGGACAGATTTCTAGTCTAAAATGAAGGTACAACTTAAACATCTTGGGTATATTGTGCTCATCTGCTTTGACTTGGCCGTGAAATCCATAGAAGAGGAAAGGAACTTTCCACTGACAACTGACTTGATCCAAATAGGTCAGTACTGATTCACTGTTTTAGACTTGATGAGAATGGAAAAGATTGTGTTTTGAGAAGGTGTGTTGGAAAGTCAAAGTTACTACTGCATTTCAATTTCTGCAACTGTATTACTCACTCATTCAAGAGCACCTACCATCTGAAAGGAGAAATAGCTTTAATTTTGGAAGATTAGAAGCTCAATTTAAGGCATGCCACTGCAGGATCATATTTTCTAAAACAGAACCTTCTGTGTTGGCCTTATCTATCATTTCTTCAGAGATCCAAGCACTGAAGGGTATAAAATTAACTGAAGGAGTAGAATGTCTTCAGAAACGTTCCAAGGTAAATGGCCTAGATTTGACTTTCTGGCAAGAGCTCATATCCAAGTGTCTAATTTGTCAAACAAGTGCTCCAAATCAAATGTACAGAATTTGAAATGGATTGTGTCTGGGCACACCACATGGCAACTGATGCACAGTTACTACAGAATAATTAACCTTTCAACAATTCTTGAAATAGTTTCTTAAATAGGTAAATTCAGTAATTATTCTCAGCAATTGAGAAACGTTCCCAGAGTGGTCATTTTCTTCTGCAAATGAAGAACTGAAATATTATCTTCAAAATGAACACTATGGAATTGGAACAGTAAATGGAAGGATGACTTTACTGATCTTGTAAGCTAGTGCTACTGGAGGAATTCACAAGGCACAGCACTCTTAAGAGAAGAGTTACCCAACCTATAAATATGTTAACAATTTCATTAAATTAGCTTAGGAAATAACATCCTCCATATCTGATTTTTTAAAGCACTGAATACCCTTTTTTTTCCAATTTGGTTATTATTTTGCTGTTGCTTATTAAAAATTACAGAAACACAAGTAGGACATGGACCAAAAATTGAACCCATATATGAACACATTTGAATCTTTTAGCTGATAAGCAAAAGCATTATGAACTTGAGTGATGTACTTACACAATAATGTAGGTTTCTGCAAACTGCTAAGGTAAACCAACAATACAGTTTAACATATCATTGCTAAAGCAGGTGGACTATTAGAAAATAATTTTGTATGTAAAAATGTAAACTTGGTTAATGATCTACACATATTCTAGTCATCTAATTCCTTAATTCATATTAATGACTTACTTTCTTATGGTCAACTGTTAACATTTAATACATCTATTCGTGGTTATGAATCTTGGCTGTGAACATTTCACTTTTAACAACTAGTAATATATAAGCAGATTTCTATTAATTTGGATTTTTGTATTTTACCTAAATAACATTGTTGCAATAACAAACTCTCTGCAACCCTGAGCTATAGAGTCCATAATGTTATAGTGTATTCAAGAAATCTGAGATTACCACTGAGAACTTGAGAGAGCCTGCCTATTTCTGTGCTTAGTAGAGTTATGGTTAAATTTGAATTCACCTGTGAAGAATTCAAATCAAAGCTCAAGACATACATGTGAATGAAAATAATAAGCCTAGGAAGGTAAACATTGAATCTTCATTTTCACTACTGATCTAACTTTCTATATTGGATCAATATATTTAAGTGGTATTAAAATGGTAATCTACTTAATTTGAATGTCAAAGTTCAAATTATGACACATCAAAACCAACAATTCACAAATGTACTTTTAAGGTACTATCAGGGTTAATATTCTAGTATTGTAATGTTTCTTGGAACCCAGAATGTATAATAGATAATTTTGGCAGAAAACAATTTCTTGGCACCCAGAATATGTAACAGATAATTCGGAGATGGGCTTTTTGTTGCTGTTTAAGAATTACACTTAAGCTTGTGGGCATTTTATATAAAGCAAAAAAAAACAACAACAACAACAACAAAAAAAAAACCCAGACCTCACAAGTTTGACAAATTCATGAGTTATCTTTAATACTTTTCTTATAGAAAACAGGTGATGCCTGTTTCCATTATATTAAAAAAATCTTTTGTATAAAATATTCCCTTTATCTTAATCTCCCACTTGAGAAAATTAGTTCAATGAATTTTCACTCTGAAAACTTACTATGTCCTGCTAAAGTAAGCTCTTTTACTTTACAGATTTTTAAAAAAATTACTACTGTTCCATGTAGAATGTTGTTTTCACAGGTAGAGAGTATACTTGCAAGATTCCTCTAGGCATCCAGAAGTGGTGTTCAGGAGCCTCCTGGGGGAGACTGAAAGGGAGGAGCTCTACAATGTTAAAGAGTTGCAGATGGCTCCTCAGTGCAGTACCCAATCCAGTCCACAATGGTTGTAACCAGACTTGATGTTATATAGTGGGTAAGTGACTGCTGGAAAAAATAAACTAAAGAACCGCAGTATACTTTATTTTTAACCTTTTATAAACTATGAGTTATAAATAACTTTTCAGTTTTTCCAAAGGCGGTTATTTTTCAGTATTTGGAAACATCAAGGGTTCATTCTGAGTAGGCAGAGGTAACCTCACCCAAGTGCCTTTCAAAAAAATTAATGAAATGAAAAAAAAACATAAAATAGGATGGAGACTGGTAGGAAGATGTAGGTTTGTGGAAAGGGGGATGTTAGAATTGGGGAATAAGGGTGAAAGATGTCATAAATTCATTGAATTCATGTGTAAAAGTCTGAAAGAATAAAATAAATAAATGAATAAGTAAAAAATTAGCAATAAGAGCTTAGTAAATACATGGAAATCACTTAGTCATTGTTACTTGATGATGTTCTGCACTTGAAATTCACAAGTTTCATTTGAATGCTAACTTAAGATCATGTGTATAACATTTTATTAATATAAAATATCAAATTTTAAGGTGAATATTTTCCTTTCATTATAATTTATCAGACTGCTTTCTACTGTTACACAATCAACAAGGATTTTCTTTTGTTCAGCTTACCATAATTGAAATATGACTTCAAAGCTTATCTATTCACTCATAGGATACACACATAAGATATGGAAATAGACAGTCCAGCCCCCAACCACCCCGGAGCCCCACGCATCCCGGCGGCGAGCACCCAGGCCGACAGCAGCTTAGCCTGGGCCCCGCCCCGGACCCAAGCCCCTCGCATCCTGCCCCCTGTGTACCTAGCCACCCCCCTGGATCCCAGGTGAAGAATTCTGCCATTGAGCCAGGGAGCGAAAGAGCCCAGCCCAGCCCCGCCCCCCACTCGGGAGCCGCCGGGCCAGCAGCACCACGCTGCACAGCCACCGGCTTTACCCCCGGGGCCCCACCCCTCTCCGCGCCTACCTTCCCAGGTCGCAGGTGAAGAATTCTGCCATCAACATCAGACCCTCTATCTCTCTGGCCTACCAGGGACCTACGCACGTGGTCCACGGAAGACACACTGCTACTCAGAATTCAATAGAGCCCAAAGAAAACTCAAGCAAAATTCTAAGGAACAAAGGCAGCACAGGCCATACATCTGGACTCCACTACAATCATTATATCACGTGGGCGAGTTTCTTCACATCCAGCCCAAAGATAAACTTTTTCTTTTCACCTTACTGATCCTTTAAAGTATCAATGCTGTAGATCAACTTTCTCATACAGCCACCCCACAACATACAACTCCAGGGAGTACACCACTCACCCCCATATTTCACCAAGAAACTAAATCGTAAAAGTGCACTACCAAACTAATATTCACCCCTTGGTAACATAACCTGACTTAACCGACGTACTAACAGCCTAGTAGCCTCATCTAGGATATAGTAATAACAATACACAAACATACCCAATCCAAGGTAAGCACTAGTAATAACTGGCAAGCGTAACAATACTAACTACTTGGATTCAGTGAAAAACACAGAAACTGAAAGGTCCTAAAAAACAAAAGTGCAGATCCACGAGAAACAAAACCCAAGAAGACCAATCTCCTGCCGAAAGAATCAATCCCATAATGAGGGATTCCGACCAGAACAAATCTACAGAAAATAGCCATGGAAGCCAGACCCAACATAACTGACTTTCAGAGTATGATCCTTACCATGATTAATACTATGAAAGAGGAAATCCGAGAAGAGTTAAACAACCATATCAACCACTTTGAACAGGAATACAACAGGCACTTGGAGGAGTTGAGAAAAACAGTTCAAGAAACAAAAATAGGTATGGAGCAATTAAAACAGTCTCAGGCAGAGTTAAAAATTGAACTAAAAAACAAGTTATCTTCAACCCAAAACTCAACAGAGAGTCTTATCAGCAGAACAAATGAGGAAGAAAATACAATTTCAGATCTTGAAGACAAAGTAGGAGAATTAACCAGCTCAATGGAAGAGATTGTTAAAGCCAAAAAGATACTGGAGAGGAACATTCAAGAGATATGGGACACCCTGAAGAAGCCTAACATGCGCATTCATGGAATACCAGAACAAGAATCCCAAAATACCACACCTGAGGAAATATTTCAATTCATCATAAATGAAAACGTCCCACAATTAAAGAATGAGAGGCTTATCCAAATACAAGAGGCATTTCGCACTCCAAACAGATACGACCAAAATAGAAAATCGCCACGACAAATAATAGTCAAAACACTCCACATTCAAGACAAAGAAAAGGTGCTGAGAGCTTCAAGAGAAAAAAAGCAACTCACTTTTAAAGGTAAACCTATTAGAATAACAAATGACTACTCAATGGAAACAGTAAAAGCAAGAAGAGCTTGGAGAGACATACTTCAAGTAATTAAATGAGCAAAAATGCCAACCCAGACTGATATACCCGGCAAAACTATCTGTCATGATTGAGGGAGAAAGAAAAATTTTCCAGCACAAAGACAACTTGAAGGGATACATGTCTACCAAACCAGGCCTTCAAAAAATCCTAGAACTGATACTCAAGCTTGAAGAAAAGAACAAGCATATCCAGGAGGACAGAAGGGAAGTATAATACCACCAAAACATAAATATCAAACAACATGCTTACAAAATCTACTAAACATAAAAAATGTCCAGAATTAAAAATAATTTCTCCATTATAACATTAAATGTCAATGGTATTAACTCACAGATCAAGAGACACAGATTACAAACTTGGATTTAAAACCACAATCCAACAATCTGCTGCCTTCAGGAAACTCATCTCACCACAAAAGAAGCACATCCTAAGAATGAAAGGCTGGTCCAAAATCTTACAAGCTAATGGAACCAGGAAACAGGCAGGGGTAGCAATTATGCTTTCAGACAAAGTGGACTTCAAACCAAAGAAAATCATAAGAGAAACAGATGGATACTACATTTTAGTCACAGGTACAATTCACCAGGAAGACTTCACAATCCTGAACATTTATGCACCCAATACGGGCCCCTCCACATTCACTAAGAAAATCCTACAGTGTCTAAAGGGAGAAATCAACCCCCAAACAATAATTCTTGGGGACTTCAACACCGCCCTCTTAACATGGGATAGATCAACAGGTCAAAAGCTTAAAAGAGACACTTTGGAACTTAATCAAACCCTTAAAGAAATGGACCTTGCAGATCTCTATCAAACATTTCACCCACGCACAAAAGAATACACATTTTTCTCAGCAGCACACGGAACTTTTTCCAAAATAGATCACATATTGGGCCACAAAATGAATCTACACATATACAAAAAAGTTGAAATTCTAACCTGTGCCCTATCAGACCACCACGGCCTAAACCTGGACATCAACAACACAACAAACAAGAGAAAATACACTAACTCCTTGAAACTTAACAATATGATGCTGAATGAGAACTAGATTCAGGAAGAAATTAAAAAGGAAATTCAAGATTTCCTGAAAGTGAATGATAACGAAAATACAACTTACCAAAATCTCTGGGACACAATGAAAGCTGTCCTAAGAGGTAAGTTCATAGCTCTTAATGCCTACATCAAAAAAATGGAAACATCAGAAATAAATAACTTAACAATGCAGCTTAAGGCTTTAGAGAAACTTGAGCAATCTGATCCCAAAAGTAGTAGAAGAGAGGAAATTAGTAAAATAAGGGGAGAAATATCTGAAATCGAGACTAAGAAAATGACAGAAAAAATCAACCAGTCAAAAAGCTGGTTCTTTGAAAAAATCAATAAGATCGATACACCCCTAGCTAAATTAACCAAAAGCAAGAGAGAGAAAACCCAAATTAACAAAATTAGAAATGAACGTGGAGTAATCACTACTGATACCCAAGAAATCCAGAGAATTATAACATCATATTTCAAAAACTTATACTCTGTGAAGTTTGACAACACACAAGAGATGGATGAATTTCTAAGGAAACACATCTTACCTAAATTGGATCAGGAAGTTGTGAGTTACTTAAATGGCCCTATAACATATAAGGAAATTGAAGAAGTAATCTCGAATCTTCCCACCAAAAAATGTCCTGGACCAGATGGATTCAGCACAGAATTCTACCAGACATTTAAGGAGTCAATAACACCAATACTCCTTAAACTGTTCCATCAAATAGCAAAGGAAGGAACACTACCAAATTCCTTCTATGAAGCTAATATCATCTTAATCCCAAAACCTAATAAAGATTCCCTTAAAAAAGAAAACTATAGGCCGATCTCCCTGATGAACACAGACGCAAAGATTCTCAACAAAGTCTTAGCAAATCGGATTCAAAAACATATCAAAAAGATCATTCACAGGGACCAAGTAGGCTTCATCCCCGGCACGCAAGGTTGCTTCAACATATGAAAATCAATAAATGTAATTCATCATGTAAACCAGTCCAAAGTCCAAGACGACATGATACTCTCGATAGACACAGAAAAAGCCTTTGACAAGATCCAACAGCCTTTTATGATCAAAACGCTAGAGACAGAAGGAATGGAAGGAACCTTTATCAATATAATAAAAGCTGCATACAACAAGCCCACAGCAAGGATTATGCTCAAGGGGGAACAATTGGAAGCATTCCCACTTCGATCAGGAACCAGACAAGGCTGTCCACTCTCACCACTTCTATTCAATATTGTACTTGAAGTCTTAGTTGAAGCCATAAGACAAGAAAGGGACACAAAAGGGATTCAAATCATCAAGGAAGAAGTCAAGCTATCCCTATTTGCAGATGACATGATCTTATACCTGAGGGATCCCAAAAACTCCACCAGGAAGCTCCTGGAACTAATTGAGAAGTTCAGCAGGGTGGCAGGATACAAAATAAATGTGCAAAAATCAGAGGCCTTCCTATATGCCCAGAATGAAAGAAGGGAAAAAGCCATGAGAGAAACAATCCCATTTACTATAGCCCCTAAAAAAATGAAATACCTTGGTATAAACCTAACCAAGGAGGTAAAAGACCTTTACAATGAAAACTTTAAAATCCTCAAAAAACAAATTGCTGAAGACAGCAGAAGGTGGAAAGACCTCCCATGCTCCTGGATTGGCAGAATCAACATTGTAAAAATGACCATCCTACCAAAGGCAATATACAAATTCAATGCTATAACAATTAAAATCCCAAAGCAATTCTTTAAATAAGTTGACCAAACAATCTCAAAATTCATATGGAGGCACAAAAGATCTAGGATAGCAAAGACAATCCTGAGTAACAAAAACACTGCTGGAGGTATTACCATACTGAACCTTAGTCTATACTACAAATCCATCGTTATAAAAACAGCCTGGTACTGGCTCCAAAATAGACACACAGATCAATGGATAAGGGTTGAGGACCCAGATATAAGCCCACAAAAATACAACCATTTGATCTTCGACAAAGGGGCCCAAAGAATCCAATAGAAAAAGAACAGCATCTTCAACAAATGGTGCTGGCAAAACTGGATCTCCACATGTAGAAGATTAAAGCTGGACCCATACTTGTCACCATGTACAAGACTTAATTCCAAATGGATCAAGGACCTTGATATCAGGCCAGAGACTATAAAAATCATAACTGAATGGATAGGGAACTCCCTTGAGCTGATTGGGTTAGGCCAACATTTCCTAAACAGACATCCAATGGCACAGTCACTGCTACCAACTCTCAACAGTTGGGATCTTGTGAAATTAAAGAGCTTCTGTTCAGATAAAGAGATTGTCACACAAGCTGAAAGGCAACCCACAGAATGGGAGAAAATCTTCACTAACCACATATCTGATAGAGCTCTCCTGTCCAGAGTGCACAAAGAACTTAGAAAATTAAACACCAAGGAAACCAATGGCCCAATTAAAAAATGGGCCCTGGAACTTAAAAGAAATTTTACCAGAGATGAAATTAAAATGTCTAACAAATATCTTAAAAAATGCTCCACTTCTTTAGCCATCAGAGAAATGCAAATCAAAACCTCCCTGAGATATCATCTCACCCTGGTCAGGATGGCAAAAATCCACAATACAAACAACAACAAATGCTGGAGAGGATGTGGAGAGAGGGGAACTCTCCTACATTGCTGGTGGGAATGCAGGCTCATACAGCCATTCTGGCAAGCCGTCTGGAGATTCTTAAAGAAATTAAAGGTTGAAATGCCATATGACCCTGCTATTCCACTTTTGGGAATAACCCCCCATGCAGCAGAGGTTCGCCTTGATAGCACAAGCACGACTATGTTCATAGCAGCACTGTTTATAATAGCAAAGTCATGGAATCAACCTAAATGTCCAACAGTTGACGAGTGGATAAGGAAACTGTGGTACATCTATACAATGGAGTACTACTCAGCTATCAAAAATGATGAGGTACTGGAATTTGCTGGGAAATGGATGTCATTAGAAATAATTATATTAAGTGAAGTATCCCAACCCCAGAAAGTTAAGCGCTGTATGTACTCCCTAATAGGTGGCTCCTAGTACCAAACTCACCCAGCCCACATTGAGACACTCAAGGGTAAACCTATGTAATACGGTAATTGCAAGGATTGTGAACAGGAGGGATGGGGTTGGAGGGCCACACCAGACACAAGGAGAGAGGGGACCATGTTACAGCAGAGAAAATCAACCTCCAAGGAATGCAACTAAGTAATGTGACACCTGGTTAAGTTCACAGATGTTCATTCCTGATCATGTACAACTGAGGGGGTATGATCTCACCAGAAGGGGAGGGCATATAATCTGGCAGATGAAAAGAGATCATTTTGCAAATGGGGGACTGATCCCTCCCACACCGAGGTTTCCTGCTTTTATTACAACTACCCTTGAATGTGCTATTATAACAAGACTCCAGTTTAACAGTTTTTTGTCTCTGACCAGGGGGTGACATACAGTGCCCATCAGGGTGGAGTGAAGGGCATTGCAGGAGCAGCAAAACTGCAAAAAAAATCAACAAACCACAATCCAGAACTTCAGAGACTCTATACCATCCACATAGAACTAAGCCAGCCTAATCTCCCCCCATCCTGAAATTCAGGGACATCTGCGGAAGAGGGGGCAGTAAGATTGTAAGAGCAAAAGGATGGGGGGAGCAATGATTTGAAGAGTCTCCACACTAGATAGGGCTGAAGCAATCATAATAGGACTTTGCATGCCCTGTGCCATGTCCGTCACACTATTGACCTCACAAAGTCTAACATCGGCTAAAGGCACCAAGATCCTTGGAGGCAAGGGATTGATGGCCACAGAAGTGTTCCTATGCTTAAGGGGAACACGAGAAAGGGTTCAGGGAAATGCCACTGGGTCCTTTTATGTCATCGGAAAGGAGGACCAAGAGGAGAGTTAGGCATACACAATAAAGGACTCTCTGGGAATTGGGGGGGAGACACTGGGAGATGGGGAGGGAGGGAGGAGGAGCAGGAGGTTCGGGGGGACGAGGAGGGGGGGAGGGAACTGGTCTACCTATTAAGTTTGTATGAGCGGCAATAATAATAAAAAATGTTAAAAAAATAAAAATAAAAAAAGATATGGAAATAGAGCACTACCTTTCCTTTCTACTTCTTTTTTTTATGATACAGAAGATTGATATATGTGTTCTCCCCAGATGTGTATGTTGAAATTCTGATCACAAGGTAATAGTATTAAAAAGCCAGTTATTTGAGATATGATCAAACATGAGATTAATCATTTGGGATAGTTATCTTCATGAATGGGATGATAACCCTCATAAAAATAACCCAAAATGCTCCCTCACTTCTTCTACCATGTGAGCACATAGCAAGGAGGCACCATCTGTGAACCTGACTCCTGATCTACTAGTGCCTTGATCTTGGACTTCTTTGCTTCTATAATTCTAGAGAAATAAATGCTGCTGCTTATCGGTATCCACTATATGGTATTTTTATTACAACACCCTCAAAATATGTATAAAAGTGTTCATTACTGAAATAGATTTGTGATCATTAGTTGGATAAAGATTGATAGAAAATGAGTATAATGATCCAACCCACCTATTGGCCCATTGCTATAATTAATCACTACAATAATTGCAAGTATGAGGGCAACCAGGCTACATAAGACCCTGACTAATAAAAGAAAAGGAAAGAAAAATGAAATTAAAACAAATACTCAATGAAAAAAGGAAGAATGGATAATAAGAATTTAGGAGGGAATAACAGAGGAAAAGATTGACAGAAGAGGGGGGAAAGGAATATTTTTAAGGAAATTACTTAAACTGTACCAGGAGTGCCATTGAGCAGTCAGCATGAGCTGTCATCATTGAGGCCAAACAATATTTTGAAAATGATAGAAAGGGAGTCATGCTAAAAATGGAATCTTAGGAGAAATCTGATTAATCACTGTGCCCAACTGACTCATTTAAAAAAGACTGATGGTACTTTAAATGTGTGAGGACCTAGTCACAGGTCAGGATTCTCCAAAGTGTACCAAATGATGAGTTTGGACAGACCCAATAATGTTTTTCACAGGCCGAGAAACAGCATGGAGTCTTACTGATGGTGTAGACAGGTCTAGTGATAGCATGAAGTCTAGTGATGGCATGGAGAAGCCCAGTCATGGTGCTAGAGACCCAGTGATTGGTGAACAGGCCTTGTGACATTATGAAAAAACTCACTCAGAGCAACAAAAGAGACATACTTCTCTTTCTTTCTCTCTCTCTCTCTCTCTCTCTCTCTCTGTGTGTGTGTGTGTGTGTGTGTCTGTCTCTCTCTCTCTCTCTGTCTCTCTCTCTCTGTCTTTCTTAACATTAAAGCTCTTCTGTGACATTTTACTAGAACCTGGGACATGACCTGTATGCAAAGAGTGATTCTCTTATCTCTACTCAGCTACACACCTTACCTGAATCTAGTGAAAGTGCATAATTTTCTCTAAATGAGATAGAATGAAGATGCAGAATTTTGTGGAATCCTTACTTCTCCCAAGCTTTTCTGTTTTCACAGGAGAAGATAATTAGAATCTAATGATAATTCATGGGTTTTCCTTAGGACAGGGGCAAAACAAATCAACTCTTTTTTGCTGAAACACACAGTCATCTAGGAAGCCTACATTTAAATGAATAGAACATATTTATACAAAGAACACAACTCAAAACAGAAAACCACTTTGACCTACATATTGAAAAATTCTGTATTTGATGTTTCAGGAAGTTTATTTTCAAAGCCTTCTTGAATACTGGAAATATCAGGTGTCTGCAATGGCTGTCACATTAAAGTGGTCTTCTTTCCCCCTGGTGATTTAGCCCTGGAGTTTGAGACCCAGCTAGAGACAGCAGTTAAGTTCACTGTCAGAGATCAATGGAAAAGAGCCTTGGCACTGGTGTGTCCTTTACCTTTTTGATGTCCTCCTTTGTTGACATCCATTCATGTCTGTTTTAGTTACATTGTCATTGTTGTGATAAAGCACCCTGACCAAAGCAATTTAAGAGAGAGAGTTTATTCTGGATCACAGCTTCAGGTTTGTCACGGCAGAGAAGGCATGGCAGCAAGAGTATGAGGTCAATTATTCACATTGCATACACACTCAGGAAGCAAAAAAGAACAGAGAAACAAAGGTGAGCCTGTGGTGGCCTGCCTCCAATGGCGCACTTCCTTTAGCAATGCTCTACCTGTAGAAGGTTTCATAATTTCCCAGACAGTGTTACCAGCTAGGGACTGACTGTTTACACATGGGAACCCACTGGGGATATTTCACATTCAAATCACAAAGTGTCACCAGAACAAAGCTTTATCTCCAGAGTGATATTGTGGTCTTCCAGCAGATAGCATCAATAATTAACTTATCAATAGCCATCCAGGCACACAGTGACAACTCGGATACCAATACTGTGGCAATACTCTTTGACAGGAGACAAATCAGGGACTACGGCAGTTAGCGATGAGACATGAGCAGGAGATGAAGAGTTATCTACTCTTTAGATACAAATGGATACTAGGTTTCTGAAACAGAATCTGGGAAAAAAAAAAACCTGCATGTGTATTATCCCACAGCTCAGCATTCCCTGGCCTAGGACTGCCCTAAAGTTATCAGAATAAAAGTACAAAAAGCTTTTTGTGTCAGACGGCACAATTCATGAAGTTACACTAGAAAGAGCAAACTGACGCCACAGGAGCACTCCAGAGCTGATGTCAGCTTTCCCCCACTCCCCTGTGATTAAGAACAGGATCTTGTAACAGACCTTACACTTAACTTTGTAAAAATCAAGGGAGACTTGGAAAACATGGTAAACCTTTGAGGATGAAACAGAAAGACATGATGATATAGGCACTGATTATAGTGGTGAACTCAGTCATCAGCAGCGTAAAAGGCAGGTAGAGGTTCTATATAGTCATGAGGGAACACAACTCTGACAGCATCTTGACTTTAACCCAGAAGTGCTGACTTCCAGCTGCCATAGCTGAGGAAACACATATCTACAGGACTAAGTCACTAACTATAGCAATTTATCACTAGTGCACAACTCTGGGGACTGTATTTTTGGGTTTGTTTCCCTGGAAGTAGGAGGAAGCTGGTAAACTTTCTGTGAATCACCAGCAGTCCTGAGGCTTTGCTGGAGTCAGCTGTTACTGTTCAACTCTGTTACTGAGGCCATGGTGATACGGAAATGAGTGGTATGACTGTGTTCAAATGAGAATTCATTTGCAAAGATAGATACATCTATTCAGTGAGCATTAACTACCATTATGTGACTACATTATCTAACTACAAGCAACAATTGAAGAAAGAGAGAAAAACTGAAATGTTTTCAGTAACAGTAACAGGGTATATTCTGAGACAAAGCAAATAAATATTGTAGAATCATAGAAAGCAGGGTTTCTTAGCCTAGGATGTTAAGTTAATAGATAACATATAGTACAAATTTGAATAATAAGACAAATTATATTATGTCTGGAACTTGAGAAGTAGAGAGGGATCTTCAGTTCAAGGCCAGCTGGATTACATTGTGAGTTCAAGTTACTCTAAGTTACAGAACAAAACTACGGACTAGAGTGTAATGTGATCTGTGATCTGTGATCTGTGATCTGTGATCTCAGAACACAGGAGGAGAAGGCAGGATGATTTAATCTGAAGACCAGCCTGAGCTGCACTGCATGACTCTATTTCAGAAAACAAATATAGAACAAAGAAAAACAAAACAAGGCTTATGGTGTGTCTGTGATAAAGCAAGTTCATAGCACATGACAGCTTTGACTTTAATTTCAACACAAGAAGAAAAAAATCATGTTTACAAGTAATCAGTGTTGATTATTTTATAGTTTTGCTTGCTGAACGACTTAAGAAATGAACAACTCAACAATAACAGCCCTGTTTAGCATCCAACAATGAACTATAAGTAACATTTATTATTATAGGTATCAGTGCTCCAGGAAGAAATGACAGACTCCATCTGAGGAAGGACTTTTACAGCTAAGTTTGGAAGATCAGACTCAGTGCACACACATCCTTTTCCACCCTTATCATTATCCCCTTCCACCCATTTTTCTCCCTCTACTACATCTTCCTATATGTGCAACTGGCTTGCATCTTTGATGCTTGAATAGTTAATGCTTAAGCACCTGTCAGGGTATAAATGGCCCATCCATAGAAAGACTGTTGAATATAGAGGTTCTCTCTCTTTATTCTCTAGCACCAATCCTATACAGTACCTTAGATTAGTGTCAGTCTGATCTAATCTTCTCTGTTCTATTGTAAGATGCTGTTAGGCCATTTATTGTAGAGGTCTTGTGGAAGTAGACACCACTGCATTGAGTGCTTAGGTATGACAGTCATGACATAAACAGCAGCTATTGTCTAACTTTACTTTTCCCTTTCCCGACACTTACAATCTTTCTCATTTCCCTGAGCCTTGGGATGGAAGACAGTTTAGTTTTCCTGAATAAACAGATGCTTTTACTTTGTATTATGGCCACTTGTGCATCTTACATTGTCTATGAGTCTTTCTTGGTATGGTACTGGGAGTTTCTTCAATAATCTTATCATTTCCTCTTCCACCCCGGGGCCTGTCTTGGGAGTGGGTATGACTTAGATGTCCCACTCAGGGCCAAGCAATTTGCAGTTACTTATTTTCTGCATTTTGTCCAGTTGTGATTTTCTGTGATAAATACCTTCCAGTGCAAATGAAGCCTCTTTACTAAGTACTGAGTGCCTCTCCAGTCTATAGGTATAACAACCATTATTCATAAGGCAATTTGATATGGTGTCTGTGCAGCTAAACCTTTGTAACTTTTGCTTCCCCTACAGCCTGTGTTTTCCTCTTTCATTGGTTCTTGTTCTAGTTTGAAGCACTAGGAATGTGATCCCTGTTGAAAGGTGGGCCTTAAATCTAGTAAAAAAGATGTTGAATGCCCCCTCTCTAGTAATGTCACTATTACACTCACTCATGATCATCTCTTGCTAGGGTGATTGTTTTTATAGCTTGCAGCTTTCACAGGTTGATGAGATTGTTGATTGCTTTTCTCTCCCAGTAGCTTCCATAGTATTTTTGGTACTATGAAAGCTGTCCAGCAAGGAGTAAGCTTTCAAATCAGTTTCAGCTAGCATTTTCGTCCATGTCCTATGATATATGTGCATTGTATTTCAGTAATAAGGTCTTATTGTACATTACTGGGGGGGGCAACCAAGGGCAATGACAAAAGGCTATATTATTTTGGGGGGAACCTTTGGTTCCTATGGCCAACAACTTATCAAGAACTATCATATACCTGTTATTTTTAGTATTGTTTAATTGCCTCTGAGTTTTAGTAGGAGCAATCCAGAGCAGGTTTTGTTTTTCCATATCTTCTTCTCCCTGTGCTCCCTGACTAAATTTTTTAAAGTGGTAATGAATGGGAAAAATGAGTCATCATCCCGTTTGTCCTACAAACTGTTTCTCCAAGAAACCAAATGTTGATGGGGTAGAAAGGTTCTGTTGCAGTTATATGGTGTTGTAGTTATTCTTTTCTGCTGCTGTGAGACCATACTCAAGCACAACTTAAGGGAATAATATGAGATTTATTTGATTTATGGTTCCAAAGAGGAGTTATAGTTCATGATGGCAGAAAAGGCACGGTAGCCAGCAGAAGCTGAAGGTATCTTAGGTCACTAACACATCATGGATCAAGCAACAACAACATGAAGAACAGAATACAAGAGGAAGCAAAATGAAGTTATCCAACCTTAAAGCCCACTTCCTGTGATATCCCGGTCCTTTAGAAAGGCTCCACCTCCTGAAGGACAGTTAATGATGCAAACACAAGAGCCTATGGGTAATAACTCACATTCAAACCATGACAGTTTCCATTATACAAACATTTTCCACATGTGGTTAATTTTGGTTTTGCCAGTGTGTCAGGTGATCTGGACTCTGTAGTGATATTATTAAGATGGTAATCCTCAAAAGAGCAGTGGCTCCTTTTCTGAAAAATTGTGGCTCAAAAAATTGTAGGACAAATTGTGAAAATTCTGCAATTTTTGTTTTGTTTCTTGGAAGTCAGGGTGAGGTCCAGAAAAGTTGTTAAACAACATGCTTATGTAGAATGTCAACCCTCACTCTAAACTTACCCTGTTTGAAGCATCAAATGAAGGCTTCCTTGGATTTTATAGTGACTTTTTGATTTGGTAATAGTTACAAGAAGAGAGTTTGAGAGTTGTATACTGTTACTGATTGCCCGTGTCCTGCCTAAAATACCATGATTGTTTGTGAAAAGTATCTTAATAAAGCTGGATACAACTTTCTGCTCCAGATCCTAACCCAGACCAGGACAGACTCTCTGCTTCTTAGGTAAGCCCCCTAGAGCCAAGCCCCAGGACCCCAGGTCATCTGTGTGCCCCACTAACCACTCTGCCTTTCTGCCCAGGACCTGGACCAGGGCAGACTTCCTACTCCTCAGGTAAGGTCCCTAGAACACACCCTATCCTCCAAGTCATCTGTGAGCCCCAGTAGTCACTCTGCCTTTCTGCCCCAGACTCAGACCTGGACCACGATGAACTCCCTGATCCTCAGAATTCAACAAAGTCCATAGAAAACCCAAGCAAAGGGCTAGGGAACCAACACCATTCATGTGAATTCTTCTAAAATCATCCCACTATACAGGAGAGAATCTTCACATGCAGCTCTAAGATAAGTAAACCCTTTTCACTATCTTCTTCTCAATTATTAGACACTGTAGTTTAACATATAACCACCCCAAAACCAATACAACTTCAGGGACTATACTGTGCCCCTCACATGTCACCAAGGAAGTAAAAGTAAACCTAAAAAGTACATTACCATACTAATCTTCAATCCCTGTTTATTAAACTTGCCTTAATTGATGCGCTAACAGTCCAATAGCCTCATCTAGGAAATAACACAAACACTAGACAGGCATAGCTAACTCCGAGGAAAACACTAGCAATAACTGCTCAATGTAGTAATACTGTCTAATTCAGTTCAGCCAAAAACACACAAAAACACAAATAAGGACATAAGATATAAAAACACAAATGCCTAGGACACAGCACAAATCCATGAGAAACAAAAACCAAGACAACAAATTTCCTACAAACAATCAACCCCATATATATAGAATCCAAGCAGAATAAACTCACAGAAAATAACCAAGAAAGCTATACCCAAGATAATGATTTTCAAGGCCTGATATTTACTATGATCAAAACAATGAATGAGGAAATCTGGGAGGAGTTAAATAACCACATCAACCAGTTTGAACAGGATCATAACAGGCACTTGGAGGAGATGAGAAAAGCAGTTATAGAAACAAAAATAGGCATAGAGCAGATAAAAAAGTCTCAAGCAGAGTTTGAACTCGAACTAAAAGACAAGCTATCTTTAACCCAGAACTCAACAGTGAGTCTTTTCAGCAGAACTAATCAAGCAGAAAATAGAATATCAGACCTTGAAGACAAAGAAGAACTAACCAGTTCAATCAAAGAGGTTATTAAAGCCAAAAAGATACTTGAGAGGAATATTCAAGAGTTATGGGACACCTTGAGGAGCCTAACATGCGTATTCATGGAATACCAGAAAAAAAATCCCCAAACACCATACCCAAGGAAGTTTTTTAAATTGTCATAAAGGAAAACTTTCCACATCTAAAGAAAGAGAGGCCATCCAAATAGAATAGGCATTCCATACCCCAAACAGATATGACAAAAACATCACACATACAAGACAGAGAGAATGTGCTGAGAGCTTCAAGAGAAAAAATCCAAGTTGCTATTAAAGATAAACTTATTAAAATATGGGCTGGAGAGGTGGCTCAAGGGTTAAGCCTCTGCCTTATAGGCAGAAGGTCTTGAGTTCAGATCCTGGACCCCACGTATAGATGCCAGGCGGAAGCGGGGGCGGCCTGTGCTTCTGGTCCTAGTAGGGCAGAGTAAACAAAGAGGAGGTGGAGGCGTCCATGGTGGTTCCCGAATTGGTCCGTGGATCTACATACACAAACACATACATACACACACGCGCACACATGCATACATGCACAATTGAATAAATAATAAAAAAAGAATTAAAAAAATTAAAATAACAAAAGGTTTTTCAATGGAAACAATAAAAGTCAGAAAAGGTAGGAGAGACATACTTCAAGCATTGAATGAACTCAAATTTCAACCCAGGCTGACATACCCAGCAAAACTATCAGTCATAATTGAGGGTGAAAGAAAAAATTTCCACCATAAAAACAATTTGAAGGCTTACATGACCACCAAACCAGACCTTCAAAAAATGCTAGAAAAGATACACAAACTTAAGAAAAGAACAAGCATATCCAGGAGGACAGAAGGGAAGTATAATACCACAATAACCTGAAAGCTAAATAATACATTAATGAAAGCCACTAAACATAAAAATGCCGGGAATTAAAAGTAATTTCTCATTATAACAGTAAATGTCAGTGTAATCAACTCACCAATCAAAAAACACAGGTTACAAATGTGAATTAGAAATCAAAACGCATCCATCTCTTGCCTTCAGGAAACACATCTCACCACAAAAGATAGGCACATTCTAAAAGTAAAAGTCTGGTCAAAAATTCTTCAAGCTAATGGAACCAGGACAAAGTGGATTCCAAACCAAAGAAAATCATTAAGAGATACAGGATACTACATTTTAGTTACAGGAACAATTCACCAGGAGGACTTCACAATACTGAAGACGTACTGAATACTACACACCTAACATGGGCTCCTCCACATTCATTAAGCAAATGCTACAGAATCTAAAACAAGAAATCAGGGGCTGGAGAGGTGGCTCAGGGATTAAGCCTCTGCCTTGCAGGCGGAAGGTCCTGAGTTTGGATCCTAGACCCCACGTATAGACACCGGGCAGAAGCAGGGGCAGCCTGCGTTTCAGGTCCTGGTAGGGCGGAGCCTGTGAGTCCCCCGGCAGAGTAAACAAGGAGGAGGCAGTCCATGGCGGTTCCCGAATTCGTCTATGGTTCTACACATACATACACACATACACACATACACGCACACACACACAAACAATTGAATAAATAATAAAAAAATTTAAAAAAAAACAAGAAATCAATCCAAAAATGATAATACTTAGGGTTTTCAATACCGCACTCTCAACATGGGATAGATCAACAGGCCAAAAACTCAACTGAAACATTGGAACTAAATCAAACCCTTACTGAAATGCACCTTATAGAACTCTATGGAGGGACCCCTTCTCCCTCCGGCGCCACCTTTGTCCGCCCAATCGGGCCGCCTGCTCCCTGCTCCGCCAGGCCCCCAGGTGAGTCTCCCCCATCCCCGCCCAGGTCGCCCCTTGTCCCGGTGACACCCAGGATGCCTCGGGCTTTGGTCTGGGCCATGCCCGGGGACCCCAGGATCCCTTCTCCCTCCCGCACAGCCTTTGTCGGCCCAAGCGCAGCCCCCCAGGTGAGTCCCCGCCTGACTCACCCTCACATATCACCAAGATATTACATCTTAAAAGTTCACTATCATATAATATTCACTCCTTGTCTACTTAACCTGACTTAATTGATGTACTAACAACCTAACAGCCTCAACTTGGAAATAACAATAATAAAAGACAAACATACCCAACCCCAAGGCAAGCACTAGTAATAACTGCCCAAGTGTAGGAATACCAACTAAATCAGTCAAAAACACAGAGAAACTGAAAAGCCCTAGAAGACAAAAGAACAATGCCCAAGTCAAAGTGCAGATCCATAAGAAACAAAACCCAAGAAGACCAATCTCCCACTGAAAGAATTAACCCCTTAATGATGGATTCCAACCAGAACAAATTCACAGAAAACAGCCAAGAAAGCCAGACCCAAGACAATGACTTTCAAACTATGATCATTACCATGATTAATACTATGAAAGAGGAAATCCAAGAGAAGTTAAACAACAGAATCAACCACTTTGAACAGGAACACAACAAGCATTTGGAGGAGCTGAGAAAAACAGTTCAAGAAACAAAAATAGGCATAGAGCAGTTAAAACAGACTCAAGCAGAATTTAAAACTGAACTAAAAGACAAGCTATCTTCAACCCAAAGCTCAACAGAGAGTCTTATCAGCAGAACTAATGAAGCAGAAAATAGAATTTCAGATCTTGAAGACAAAGTGGGAGAATTAACCAGCTCAATGGAAGAGATTGTTAAAGCCAAAAAGATACTGGAGAGGAACATTCAAGAGATATGGGACACCCTGAAGAAGCCTAACATGTGCATTCATGGAATACCAGAGCAAGAATCTCAAAATACCACACCTGAGGAAATTTTTTAAATTATCATAAATGAAAACTTCCCTCAACTGAAGAATGAGAGGCCCATCCAAATACAAGAGGCCTTTCGCACTCCAAACAGATATGAACAAAATAGAAAATCGCCACGGCAAATAATAGTCAAAACACTCCACATTCAAGACAAAGAAAAGGTGCTGAGAGCTTCAAGAGAAAAAAAGCGAGTCACTTTTAAAGGTAAACCTATTAAAATAACAAATGACTTCTCAGTCGAAACAGTAAAAGCAAGAAGAGCTTGGAGAGACGTACTTCAAGTATTAAATGAGCAAAAATGCCAACCCAGACTGATATACCCTGCAAAACTATCAGTCATGATCGAGGGAGAAAGAAAAATTTTCCAGCACAAAGACAACTTGAAGGGATACCAAACCAAGCCTTCAAAAAATGCTAGAAATGACACACAAACTTGAAGAAAAGAACAAGCGTATCCAGGAGGACAGAAGGGAAGTATTATACCACAAAAATATAAATGTAAAACAATAAGCTTACAAAATCCACTAAACAGTGCTGGCTTCGGCAGCACATATACTAAAATTGGAACGATACAGAGAAGATTAGCATGGCCCCTGCGCAAGGATGACACGCAAATTCGTGAAGCGTTCCATATTTTTACTATAAATTTCATTGCACGCTTATGATCACATTTTGGTTTTTGACTCTGTTTACTATTTGGCATGCTCAATTTAAATGCACGTACACACTTAGGAATAAATCATTTTGATAATGTTAAAAAAATCCACTAAACATAAAAAATATCCAGAATTAAAAAGAATTTCTCCATTATAACATTAAATGTCAATGGGCTTAACTCACCAATTAAGAGACACAGATTACAAACTTGGATTAAGAATCACAACCCATCAATCTACTGCCTTCAGGAAACTCATCTCACCACAAAAGATAGGGACATCCTAAAAATGAAAGGCTGGCGCAAAATTCTGCAAGCTAATAGAACTAGGAAACAGGCAGGGGTAGCCATTATGCTGTCGGACAACGTGGACTTCAAATGCAAAAAAATCATAAGAGACACAGATGGATACTACATTTTGTCACAGGTACAATTCACCAGGAAGACTTCACAATACTAAACATATATGCACCCAATACGGGCCCCTCCACATTCACTAAGAAAATCCTACAGTGTCTAAAGGGAGAAATCAATCCCCAAACGATAATTCTTGGGGATTTCAACACCGCCCTCTCAACATGGGATAGATCAACAGGTCAAAAGCTTAACAGGGACACTTTGGAACTTAATCAAACCCTTAAAGAAATGGACCTTACAAATCTCTATCGAACTTTTCATCCACGTACCAAAAAATACACATTTTTCTCAGCAGCACACAGAACTTTCTCCAAAATAGATCACATATTGGGTCACAAAATGAATTTTCACATATACAGGAAAGTTGAAATTCTAGCCTGTGCCCTATCAGACCACCATGGCCTAAAGCTGGACATTCACAACACAACAAAAGGCAGAAAATACACTAAATCCTGGAAACTTAAGACTATGATGCTGAATGAGAACTGGATTCAGGAAGAAATTAAAAAGGAAATTCAAGATATCCTGAAAGTTAACGATAATGAAAATACAATTTACCAAAATCTCTGGGACACAATGAAAGCTGTCTTAAGAGGTAAGTTCATAGCTCTTAAAGCCTACATTAAAAAAATGGAAACATCAGAAATAAACAACTTAACAATGCAGCTTAAAGCTTTAGAGAAACTAGAGCAATCTGATCCCAAAAGCAGTAGAAGAGAGGAGATTAGCAAAATCAAGGGAGAAATATTTGAAATCGAGATTATGAAAACAATAGAGAAAATTAACTAGTCAAAAAGCTGGTTCTTTGAAAAAATCAATAAAATTGATACACCCCTAGCTAAATTAACCAAAAGCAAGAGAGAAAAAACCCAAATTAATAAAATTAGAAATGAAAATGGAGTTATCACTACTGATACCCAAGAAATCCAGAAAATTATAACATCATATTTCAAAAACTTGTACTCTGTGAAATATGACAACACAAAAGAGATGGATGAATTCCTAAGTAAATACAACTTACCTAAATTGAATCAGGAAGTTGTGAATTACTTAAATAGTCCTATAACATATAAGGAAATTGAGGAATTAATCTCGAATCTACTCACCAAAAAATGTCCTGGACCAGATGGATTCAGCATAGAGTTGTACCAGACATTTAAGGAGTTAATACAACAATACTACTTAAACTGTTCCAACAAATAGCAAAGGAAGAAACACTACCAAATCCGTTCTATGAAGCTAATATTGTTTTAATCCCAAAACCTAATAAAGATACACTTAAAAAAGAAAACTATAGGCCAATGTCTCTGATGAACACAGATGCAAAGATTCTCAACAGAATCTAGCAAATCAGATTCAACAACATATCAAAAAGATCATTCAGGGGGACCAAGTAGGCTTTATCCCTGGCACACAAGGTTGGTTCAACATACCCAAATCAATAAATCTAATTCATCATGTAAACCAGTCCAAAGTCCAAGACCACATGATACTCTCGAAAGATGCAAAAAAAGCTTTTGACAAGATCCAACAGCCTTTTATGATCAAAACGCTACAGACAGTAGGAATGGAAGGAGCCTTTATCAATATAATAAAAACAGTATACAACAAGCCTACAGAAAGGATTATATTCAATGGGGAAAAACTGGAAGCATTCCCACTTTGATCAGGAACTAGGCAAGGCTGTCCACTCTCACCACTTCTGTTCAATATTGTACTTGAAGTCTTAGCTGAAGCCATAAGACAAGAAAGGGACATAAAAGGGATTAGAATCGGCAAGGAAGAAGTCAACCTATTCCTATTTGCAGATGACATGATCTTATACCTGAGTGATCCCTGAAAATCCACCAGGAAGCTCCTGGAACTAATTGAGAAGTTCAGCAGGGTGGAAGGATACAAAATAAATGTGCAAAAATCAGAGGCCTTCATATATGCCCAGAATGAAAGAAGTGAAAAAGCCCTGAGGGAAACAATCCCATTTACTATAGCCCCTAAAAAAATGAAATACCTTGGTATAAACCTAACAAAGAAGGAAAAGACCTTTACAATGAAAACTTTAAAACCCTCAAGAAACAAATTGCAGAAGACACCAGAAACTGGAAAGACCTCCTGTTTTCCTGGATTGGTAGAATCAATATCGTAAAAATGACCAAACTACCAAAGGCAATATACAAATTCAATGGCTTTACCAATTAAAATCCCAAAGCAATTCTTTAAAGAAGTTGACCAAACAATCTCAAAATTCATATGGAGGCACAAAAGATCCAGGATAGCAAAGACAATCCTGAGTAACAAAAACACTGCTGGAGGTATCAACATACCAAACCTTAATCTATACTACAAATCCATCGTTATAAAAACAGCCTGGTACTGGCTCCAAAATAGACGCACAGATCAATGGATAAGGGTTGACAACTCAGAGATAAGCCCACAACACTACAGCCATTTGGTCTTTGACAAAGGGGCCCAAAGAATCCAATGGAAAAAGAACAGCATCTTCAACAAATGGTGCGGGCAAAACTGGATCTCCACATGTAGAAGATTAAAACTGGACCTGTACTTGTCACCTTGTACAAGATTTAATTCCAAATGGATCAAGGACCTTGATTTAAGGCCAGAGTCTATAAAAACTGTATTTGAAAGGGTAGGGAATTCCCTCGAGCTGATTGGGCTGGCCAACGTTTCCTAAACAGACATCCAATGGCACTGTCACTGCTACCAACTCTCAACAGTTGGGATTTTGTGAAATTAAAGAACTTCTGTTCAGATAACCAGATTGTAACAGGAGCTCAAAGGCAACCCACAGAATGGGAGAATATCTTCATTAACCACATATCTGATAGAGCTCTATTATCCAGAGTGCACAAAGAACTTAGAAAACTAAACACCAAGGAAACTAATGGCCCAATTAAAAAAATGGGCCCTGGAACTGAAAAGAAACTTTACTAGAGATGAAATTAAATGGTCGAACAAATATCTGAAAAACTGCTCCACTTCCTTAGCCATCAGGGAAATGCAAATCAAAACTTCCCTGAGATATCATCTCACCCCGGTCAGGATGGCAAAAATCCACAATACAAACAACAACAAATGCTGGAGAGGATGTGGAGAGAGGGGAACTCTGCTACATTGCTGGTGGGAATGCAGGCTCATGCAGCCACTCTGGTGAGCCGTGTGGAGATTCTTAAAGAAATTAAGGATTGATGGGCACTGTATGTCACCCTCTGGCCAGAGACAAAAAGCTGTTAAACTGGAGTCTTATTATAAGAGCACATTCAAGGGTAGATGTAATACTTATACCCAAATGTGGAATCGCAGGGTCATATGGCATTTGCCAATGGGAAGGGTCAATCACCCATTTGCAAAATGGTTACTTTTTAATCTGCCAGACTATATGCCCTCCCCTTCTGGTGAGTTCATACCCCCTTAGTTGTAAATGATCAGGAACGAATGTCTGTGAACTTAACTAAGTGTCATATTACTTTCTTACAGTCATTAATGGAAGTCTATTTTCTCTACTGTAACATGGTCACTTCTCTCCTTGTTTCTGGTGTGGCCCTTCAACCCCATCCCTCCTGTTCATAATCCTTGCAATTATTGTAGGTAATACATAAATTTACCTATGAGTGTTTCAAGATGGGCTGGATGTGTTTGGTATTAGGATCCACCTATCAGGGAGTACATACGGCGCTTAATTTTCTGGGTCTGGGATACTTCACTTAATATAATTGTTTCTAATGACATCCATTTCCCGGCAAATTCCAGTAATTCATCATTTTTGATGGCTGAGTAGTACTCCATTGTATAGATGTACCACAGTTTCCTTATCCTCTCGTCAACTGTTGGACATTTGGGTTGATTCCATGTCTTTGCTATTGTAAACAGTGCTGCTATGAACATGGTCATGCTTGTGCTATCGATGTGAACCTGTGCTGTATGGGGGGTTATACCCAAAAGTGGAATCGCAGGGTCATATGGCATTTCAATCTTTAATTTCTTTAAGAATCTCCAGAGGGCTCGCCAGAGTGGCTGTATGAGCCTGCAATCCCACCAGCAATGTAGGAGAGTTCCCCTCTCTCCACCTCCTCTCCAGCATTTGTTGTTGTTTGTATTGTGGATTTTTGCCATCCTGACCGGGGTGTGATGATATCTCAGGGAAGTTTTGATTTGCATTTCCCTGATGGCTAAGGAAGTGGAGCATTTTTTAAGATATTTGTTTGACATTTTAATTTCATCCCTGATGGAGTGAAGGGCATTACAGGAGCAACAAAACTGCAAAAGAAAATCAACAACCACTATCCAGAACTTCAGAGACTCTATATCAACCACCTAGAATTAGGCCAGACTAATCTCTCCCCATCCTGAAGCTCAGGGACATTTGCGGAAGAGGGGGCGGTAAGAGTGTAAGAACAAAAGGATGGGAGGAGCAATGATTTGCAAGATACTCCATACAAGTTAGGGCCGAAGCAATCATAATTGGATATTGCATGCCCGGCGCAATGTCCAACACACTATTGACCTCACAAAGTCTAGCTAAAGGCACCAAGATCCTTGGAGGCAAGGGATTGACAGCCACAGTAGTGTTCCTATACTTAAGGGGAACACAGGAAAGGGTTCAGGGAAAGGCCACTGGGTCCTTATACGTCATCGGAGAGGAGGGCCCAGAGGAGAGTCAGGCATGCACAAGAAAGGACTCTGGGAATTGGGGCGGGAGGCACTGGGGGATGGAGAGGGAGGGGTGAGGGGAGGGGGAGCAGAGGGGTCGGGGGAGGTAGAGGGAGGGAGCGAACTGGTGTACCTATTTAGTTTGTATGAGCTGAAATAATAATAAAAAATGTATTATAAAAAAAGAAATTGGGCTGGAGAGGTGGCTCAGGGGTTAAGCCTCTGCCTTGCAGGGGGAAGGTCCTGAGTTCGGATCCCAGATCCCACGTATAGACGCCAGGCCGAAGCGGGGGCGGCCTGCGCTTCTGGTCCTGGTAGGGCGGAGCCTGTGAATCCCAGGGCAGAAGGAGGTGGAGGCGTCCATGGTGGTTCCCGATTCGTCCGTGGTTCTACACACACACATACACACATGCGCGCGCACATACATACACACACACACACACACAATTAAATAAATAACAAAAAAAAATTTTAAAAATAAAAATAAAAAAAGAAATTAAAGATTGAAATGCCATATGACCCTGTGATTCCACCTTTGGGAATAACCCCCCATGCAGCAGAGGTCCACCTCGATAGCACAAGTGCGACCATGTTCATAGCAGCACTGTTTACAATAGCAAAGTCATGGAATCAACCCAAATGTCCAACAGTTGACTAGTGGATAAGGAAAATGTGTTACATCTATAAAGTGGAGTACTACTCAGCCATCAAAAATGATGAAGTACTGGAATTTGCTGGGAAATGGATGTCATTAGAGACAATTATATTGAGTGAAGTCTCCCAGATCCAGAAAATTAAGAGCCATATATATTCCCTAATAGGTGGCTCCTAGTACCAAACCCACCCAGCCCACCTAGAGACACTCAACGATAAATCTCTGTAATACAGTAATTGCAAGGAGTATGAACAGGAGGGATGGGGTAGGAGGACTACACCAGAAACGAGGAGAGAGGGGACCATGTTACAGCAGAGAAAATAGGCCTCCATCAACTGTGAGTAAGCAATGAGACATCTGGTTATGTTTCCAGACTTTTCGTTCCTGATCGTCTACAACTGAGGGGGTGTGATCTCACCAGAAGGGGAGGGCATATAGTCTGGCAGATAATAAGTAACCATTTTGCAAATGGGTGATTGACCCGTCCCTCACTGTGGTTTCCTACTTTTATTGCATCTACCTTTGAATATACTCTTATAACAAGACTTTAGTTTAACAGATTTTTATCTCTGGCCAGGGGGTGACATCCAATACCCATCAGGATGGAGTGAAGGGCATTGCAGGAGCAGCAAAACCGCAAAAGAAAATCAACAAACCATAATCTAGAACTTCAGAGACTCTATATCAACCACATAGAACTAGGCCAGCCTAATCTCTCCCCATCCTGAAGCTCAGGGAAATTTGCAGAAGAGGGGGCGGTAAGAGTGTAAGAGCACAAGGATGGGAGGAGCAATGATATGTAAGATACTCTACACAAGTTAGGGCCAAAGCAATCATAATTGGACTTTGCATGCCCTGTGCAATGTCCAACACACTATTGACCCCACAAAGTCTAGCATTTGCTAAAAGCACCAAGATCCTTGGAGGCAAGGAATTGACAGCCAAAATAGTGTTCCTATGCTTAAGGGGAACACAGGAAAGGGTTCAGGGAAATGCCGCTGGGTCCTTGTATGTCATGGAGAGGAGGGCCCAGAGGACAGTCAGGCATGCATATTAAAGGATTCTCCGGGGATTGGGGGAGGGGAGGCACTGGGGGGTGAGGGGAGGGCGAGCAGAGGGATGGGGGGAGGAGGAGGGATGGAGAGAACCGGTGTACCTATTAAGTTTGTATGAGCGGAGATAATAAAAAATGTTAAAAAAAAAAACGAACTCTATGGAACCTTCCATCCAAGCATCAAGGAATACACACCCTTTCAGCAGCCCACAATACTTTCTCTAAAATAGACCACATATCGGGCCATAAAATGGATCTCCACATATGCAGGAAAATTGAAATTATAGTCTGTACCCTATCAGACCACCATGGTCTAAAGCTTGATATCCACAACCCAACAAACAGCAGAAATACACTAACTTTTGGAGGCTAAACACTATGATGCTGAATAAGAAATATGTCCAGAAAGAAATCAAAAAGGAAATTTCAAGATTTCTTAGATGCGAATGATAATGAAAATACAATATATCAAAATCTCCGGCACACAATGAAAGCTGTTCTAAGAGATAAGTTTATAGCTCTTAATGCTGATATCAAAAAAATGGAAAAATGTCATAAGTAAATAACTTAACAAAGCAGCTTTAAGTTTTAGAGACACAAGAGCAACCCAATCCCAAAAGAGAAGAGAGGAGATTAACAAAATCATAGGAGAAATATCTGAAATTAAAATAAGGAAAATTATAAAAAGAATCAACAGATGAAAAGCTCTGAAAAAAATCAATAATATTGATACAGCCCTAGCTAACTAAAATCAAGAGAGAGAAAATCCAAATTAACAAAATTAGAAATGAAAATGGAGTTATCACAACTGATACCTAAGAAATTCAGAGAATTATAAGGTCATATTTCAAAAACTTATATTCCATGAAATTTGATAACACAAAAGAAATGGATGAATTCCTGAGTAAGCACACGTTACCCAAATTGAATCAGGACATTTTGAATTATTTAAATAGTCCTATAACAAATCGATAAAGTAATCTCAAATTTTCCCACAAAAAAATGTCCCAGACCAGATGCATTCAGTACAGAAGTCTACCAGCCATTTCAAGAACAACTAACACCAATACTCCTTAAACTGTTCCATAAAATAGTGAAGGAAGGAACTCTTGTAGGATTTGTCCCAGGCATACATTTGGTACAACATACATGATCAATAAATGTGATCTGTCACATAAACCAATCCAAAATCTAAGACCACATGATGCTCTTAAAGGATGCTGAAAAAGCTTTTGACAAGATCCATCACCCTTTTATGATCAAAATCCTAGAAACCTTTATCAACATAAAAAAGCTGTATACAATAAACCAACAGCAAAGATTATACTAAACATTAAAAATTTGAAGTATTCCCACTTCAACCAGGAACTAAAAAAGGCTGTCTATTTTCACCACTTAAATTCAATATTGTACTTAGCTAGAGTCATAAGACAAGAGAGGGAGATAAAAGAGTTTTAAATCAGAAAGGAAGAAGTCAAAATTTGTAGATGACATGATCATATATCTGAGTGATCTTAAAAACTCCACCAGGAAACACCTGGAACTAATACATAAGTTCAGCAGAGTGGCAGGTTACAAAATAAACGTGCAAAAATCAGTGGCCTTCCTATACATCAAAGATGAAAAAAGTGAAAAAAGTCCTAACAGAAACAATCCCAATTTACTACAGCCCCTAAAAAATGAAATATCTTGATATAAACCTAACCAAAGAAGTAGAGACCTTTATAATGAAAACTTTAAAACCCTAAAGAAAGAAGTTACAAAAGACACCAAAAGGTGGAAAAATTTTCATATGCTCCTGGATTGGCAGAATCAACATCATAAAAATGACCATCCTACCAAAGGCAATATACAGATTCAATGCTATACCAATCAAAACCTCCAAGCAATTCTTTAAAGAAATTGACCAAACAATCTCAAAATTCATATGGAAGCAAAAAAGACCCAGGATAGCAAAAACAATCCAGAGGAACAAAAACACTCCTGGAGGTATCACCATACTAAACCTGAATCTATACTACAAATGCATAGTAATAAAAACAGCTTGTTACTGGCTCCAAAATAGACATCTACATCAATGGATAAGGGTTGAAGACCCAGATATAAGCCCACACAACTACAGCCATTTGATCTTTGACAAAGGGGCCCAAAAAATCCAATGGAAAAAGAACAGCATCTTCAACAAATGGTGCTGGCAAAACTGGATGTCCACATGCAGAAGATTAAAACTGGACCCGTACTTGTCACCATGTACAAAATTTAATTCCAAATTAAAGGACCTTGATCTTTTCTTTTGCATAGAATTTTTTTTACATTTTTATTATTATTTATGCTCATACAAACTTAATAGGTAAACTGGTTCCCTCCCTCCCTCCTCCTCCTCCCGACCCCCCTGCTCCCCCTCCTTTCACCCCTCCCTCCCCATCCCCTATTGCCTCCCCCCACAATCCCCGGAGAATCCTTTAATGTGCATGCCTGACTCTCCTCTGGGCCCTCCTCTCCGATGACGTACAAGGATCCAGTGGCATTTCCCTGAACCCTTTCCTGTGTTCCCCTTGAGCATAGGAACACTACTGTGGCTGTCAATCCCTTGCCTCCAAGGATTTGGTGCCTTTAGCAAATGCTAGACTTTGTGGGGTCAATAGTGTGTTGGACATTGCACAGGGCATGCAAAGTCCAATTATGATTGCTTCAGCCCTAACTTGTGTGGAGTATCTTGCATATCATTACTCCTCCCATCCTTGTGCTCTTAACAATCTTACTGCCCTCTCTTCTGCAAATTTCCCTGAGCTTCAGGATGGGGAGAGATTAGGCTGGCCTAGTTCTAGGTGGTTGATATAGAGTCTCTGAAGTTCTGGATTGTGGTTTGTTGATTTTCTTTTGCAGTTTTGTTGCTTCTGCAATGCCCTTGGGTATTGGGTATTGTATGAAGGACCTGATGGATATTGTATGAAGGACCTTAATCTTTGGCCAGCGACTATAAAAACCTTAGTTGAAGGGTAGGGAACTCCTTCGAGCTGATTGGCTAGGCCAACAGTTCCTAAACAGAAATCCAATAGCACAATTACTAGAACCAACACTCAACAAATGGGATTTTTGTGAAATCAAAGAGCTTCTGTTCAGATAAAGATATTGTAACTTGAGCAAAAAGGCAACCCACAGAATGGGAGAAAAATCTTCACTAACCACAGTCTGATAGATATTCAGAATGCACAAAGAATTTAAAAAACTAAACACCAGGGAGATAAATGGCCCAATAAAAATGGGCCAGGAACCTCAAATAAACTTTTCCAGGGAAAAAATTGAAATGTCTAACATATATCTTAAAAAATGTTGCACATCCTTAGCCATCAGGGAAATGCAAATCAAAACTTCTCTGAGATATCATCTTACCCTTATCAGGATGACAAAATTCTCAAAACAAGCAATACCAAATGTTGGAGAGGATGGGGAGAGCTCCACATCCAATGTAGGGAGCTCCCCTACATTGCTGGTGGGAATTCAGGCTTATACAATCACTCTGGCAGTCAGAATGGCATTTTCTTAAAGATCAAAATGCCATATGACCCTGCTATATCACTTCTCGGAACAATGCCCCCTAATTCAGAAATTCACTACGGTGTCATGAGCATAATGATGTTCATTGCAGTACTATTTACAATAGAATAGTCATAGAATGAAACTAAATGCCCAATGGTTGATGAATGGATAATGAAAATGTGGTATATTTATACAATGGAATACTACTCAGCCATCAAAAAAGATAAATTAATGAAATTTGCTGGGAAATGTATGGAGTTAGAAAAAATTATATTGAGTGAAGTATCCCTGACACAGAAAGTTAGACACCATATATATTCCCTAATATGTGGATTTTGGTTCCAAACCCGCTTAATGACATATTGAAAGGAAAATTTCTGTAATACCCATTGTAATCACAAAAGATTATAAACAGGAGGGAAGGGGAAGAAAGGCCATCCAAAAAAAGGAAGTAGGGGATCATGTTTCAGTAGAGAAAATAGGTCACCATCAAGTATTGCATGTATGTAGGGAGACATCTGGTGAAGCTCACTCTCACTTCCTTTCCTGATCACTTACAACTGAATAGGTTTGATCTCACCAATCAGGGAGGGTATAGGAACAGGAAGATAGATGGTAAGCATCCCACAAATGGGACACTGACCCCCCCCACTGCTGTTTCCTACTACTATTCTTCTATCTACCTTTGAGTATCCTCTTATATTAAAATCTTCATTTAAACAGTCTTTTATCTTTGATTAGGAAGTGGCCTCCAATACCAATCAGGATGCAGCTAACAGGAATAGCAAACCTAGAAACAACCACAAACCATAATTCACAACACCAAAGACCCTACAGTATTCATCTGGACCCAGACCAGACAAATCTCTCCCCATCCTAAAGGTCTGGGAACCTTGTGCAAGATTGTAAGAGCTAAAGATGGGGAGGACCAAGGATAAGCAAGATACTCCACACAAGTTAGGGCTGCAGCAGCCAGAATTGGACTTTGCCTGACTTGCACAATGGCTGATGCGTCAATACCCCTCAAAGTCTAGCATGAATCACAGGGGAGAAGGCTCCAGGCAGTAGGATCTTTAGAATCAAGGGAGTAACAGTCATAATAGAGTTCCCATGCTAACAGGAAGCCTAAGGGGCTCTGGGCTATGCCACTGAGTCCTTACCCCTCACTAATGTGTAAGACTTAGAGGGAGGTTTGACATTCACACAAAAGGATGCTCCAGGGCATGGGAGGGAGAAAGAGGGAGGCATTGGAAGAGGGGGTGGGAGAGAAGAGGGTGAAGGGAAGGGGACAAGTGGGAACAGTGTAAGAGGGAATGACTCAGAAGGGGAGGAAGGACTGAGAGGACAGGTCTACCTATTAAGATTGTATGATTAGGAAAAAATATAATGTAGGAGAAAACAAAAAGCTGGATACAGTTTGACTTGGAAAAAAGGGAAAAACTGATTGTGACTTTTACATATTAATATATAAAATAAAACTTTTAAAAATTAAAATACAAATTACATCGAACACAAAGTTGTGTGGTATTTGGGATATTTTAAAAGTAATCTGAGGTGAGAGAAAGGAAGAGCATAGAAAACAAGATTAACCCCGACTTGATAAATGTCACAGCTGGATCTTGGAGATTCTAAAGGGTTCATGTATTACTTATTTCTCTCATTGTTGTGGCAAAACTCTTGACAAAAGTAACCTAAGTATGGGTTGGTATATTTTGGCTCAAAGATCAAGTGTGTGCCATCTTGGTAAGTCATGCAGCAAGAGTCTTCTCTAGCTGTTCTCATTGTATCACAAACAAGAAGCATAGAATTGTGAGTGGTGGTGTTCAGCTCATTTACTTCTTTTTATATGGTCAGACGCTCCAGCCCAAGGAATGGCATCATCCACAGTTAAGGGGGGTTTTCTCTTCTCAATTAACCTAATCTAGATAATCCTTCAAGTCATGCCCAATAGCTCATCTCCTAGGTGATTCTATACCCTGTTGCTTTGATAATATTAGCTACTACACTACATTAAAACACTCCTATTGCTTTGATCCTTCTATCATATTGTTTCATCTTTATTAAATGAATAAAATAAGACAAAACAAAATCAGCACATGTAAGTAATGAAAAAATAAATGGCTAAGATAAATCAAGTTATATCAAATACACAAAAATTCATACATTAACAATAGTACATCTCAAATAAATTTTTGTAACCATTAAGATTGATAAGCCTTTACCAAAGAGATGGTATTTGAAGAAGATAAGTCAAAAATGAGCAGTATTTAATAAGAGGAAAGATGAGTATAAGATATATAAATGTATTTTGTGTATATATATATATTTGTAATAGCATTGAGCATATGTAAAATAATGGAACTGGGCAAGATTTATGGCTGAAAAATGCTATTTGTATACAAATTGTTAGGAATTTTATTACAGATGAAAGGAGCCCCTTTTCCCACTGTTTTATCTTAATATATACAGGACAGTCCCATACATTATTCTTTCCGGTGGGGGACAGTAGAAAGTACCCATTCACTGGCCATGTTCTTTACAGAAAGCTGAACTTGATTCATGAAGACTATACCAGAAGGTTTATGAATCACAGGAGCATTTTAGATGAAGCAAGGAGGAAGTATTCAGTTTCACCAAATGACATGGAGATTTCAACACAACTGATACAGCTTTTGTTGGTGTTTGCTTGTTAACCAAAAGCACAGTAGAAGAGAGATGGAAGGACACTAATTAATAATGTGCAGAACACCTATCAAATCAATCACATGCAGAGGTGGATCCTGCTTCAAAGAACCACATTGTTGAAAAGCATCATTTGTAACCATCAGAGAATTTTGTAAATTGGTTGGTATCAGATGATGATAAGGAATTATTGTCAATTTTGATTATTGTGATAATAGTGTTGTCTCAGTCATTTTTCAATGGGGGAGGCGAAAGAGTGAGAGATTAGCTCAAGGATCACCAGAATCAAATTGTTGGATGTTCAAGTTCCTTAGATAAAATAACATAGTATCTACACAGAACTTTACAATCTTCCACTAGAGTGTAAGTCATCTAGGGATGACTTGTGACAGCTCATTCAATGTAATTGCTGTGGAAATGGATGAGGTGCTAAACTGCTTAGGAAATAATGACAAGGGAGAAAGCCTGTGTGCTGAGTGCAGATGACTTTTAAATATTTCAGTCTGCAATCAGTAGGACCCACAGCTTTGAAGAGGATAGAGACAAATGCTGTTCCACAGAGATATCTGTTAAAATATAAGTAGAATGAGATGGAGTTTTCTGTGAACTCCAGTAGCCATTTCATAGTAAGGTATTTGGAATGAGTTGAAATGATAAACAAGGAAGAAGATGACCCAGAAAGAGCCATATAGAGGCAGTTTAGCAGTGTGGGATGGTTCTGGGGAGTGGTCATTGAGCTGTACTTCCTGCTTTGGAATTGTTTGGAATTTCCTTTATTTGTTTCTTCCATTTTCTTGCTTTCTTATTTTGTATATATATGCATGGTGGGTGTGTATATGTGTGTGTGCTTCCATGTGGGTGGGTGTATTGCATGAGTGCACTTCAAAATGTGTGCCTGTGGAGTCCTAAAAATGATATTGGGAATTATCTTTTATTACTCTTCCAGTTTATTGTTGTAGCCTGAGTTTCTAACTAAACACAGATCACACCATTAAGGCTAGTTTGACTAGCCACCTTGCTCTAGGGATTCATCTCTGCCTTCCAGGGATAGACTTGCAGGCAGGCTACCACAATGGCCAGGATTTCTATGTGGGATCTGAGGAGCCTAACTAAAGTCCTTTTACTTTCAAAGTAAAGATTTTAGCCACTGAGCAATCTCCTAAACCCTCTTTTTTCCACTTTCCTGGGTATGTGTGTGTGGGGGGGTGCATGTGTGTGTATGCATATTTACATGTGTGGAATATATGGGTGCATGTGGGTGCCCAAGATACAGGAATCATTCTAGATCACTGTTTCACTTTATTCTATTTGAAAAAGGACCTCTAATAAAACACAGAGTTTCATTGATAGTGCTGGTCTGGCTAGTCAGCTTGCTCTGGGTTTGTTTTAGGTGATAACATTTATTATTATTTGTCTCTAGTATTAGCAGAAACATAGCTACGTGGTCATTAAGGATGATACTATTTTGAATAGCATTTTTATAATTTGTGAGCCAAGACTTAAAATAAATAAATAATCTTGGAGTATTTGGCTGTGCCAAACCTACTTTCAACATAAAATAGCTGGTACAGATCCTACTTACAGATGTGGGAGGAGAGGGTCTAGCCCAGCTGCTGGGGTTCCTTCCCAGAGGCTCTGCTCTAGCCTGTCCATTTCTCCATGTCCAGAGAAATGCCAGAGCCAGGAGGCCACAAGGAAGGTGGTGTTGTCCACAGGTTCATGCATTTGAATCCTGAGTTAATGTTGGGAAGGTCATGGTACCTCTAGGAGGTGGGACCTTCCTGAAGGAAGGCAGGTCCAAAGGGGTGGGCCTTGAGTTAGCTCCGCCCTGTTTTTCAATCTCAATCTTCTAAGGCTGCCACCACCATCCAGCACTTTATATGGGATCTGGGGATTTGAATCCCAGTCCTCTCTCCATCAGAGTAACCCTCTTCCCAGTTTGGAAGAGGCTTTAAAATAGAGCATATGCTGCTTCCTTCCTCATTGTTAATATTTTAGCTACCAGTTGATAAAGAACAGAATAGATGTTCAATATTTCTTTTTGGAAAACACGAAATTATGAAACTGTTTTTTTCTTTCTTCCCCATCTTTATGTAGCTTAGGATAACACTTTTATTTTAGTAAGTGAAAGGTTCTGAAATTCCAAAAAATGAAGAATCGGTCTGTTCTGGCAAACGGCAAGTAGCTTTGCTGATGGAGGGATGCATAAAAGCTACTTAGCAACAAATTGACATAATAGAGGCTAGTAAGTGTGGATGCCAGAGGGATTAATTAAAACTGCTTTCAAATCTTTTTCGTGCCTAATAAAATGAAAGAGAAAGGACAAAGAAATCCCTCCCTGTACTTTCAGGTTCATGATGAAGAACCCCCGAAATGATTCATTCTGTGTTCACATTTCTGCTTATTCACAGGAAAGTCCTTCAGCAAATTCTCACTCTGTGGCCTGGTGCAAATGAATCACCAGGTGCTCTCAATGGTCTTACAGGAATGGATCCAGACCCCTCTTGGGGCAGGAGCAGCAATTCCTAGAACTGGAGAAGACCAAGTCTTTATGGATTAAGGACTGAAAAAACCCTCTAGATGGACTACTGAGGGGAGATATTCCCTAAAATGAGAGTTTATGAGAGAAGAGGAGCTATGACAGACACCTGGGGACTCACTGCATGTATAAGCAAAGAAGGGAACATCGAGTCTTCCTCTCTTAAGTTAGGTGTCTCATCCTGATTAGAGAGTGCCCAACATCCCACCTAGCAAGAGTATGGACTCAATCTTCAATTTTCAGTAGCTGCTATCATTTTGAGATTTCAATTGGATTATGTTACTTCTATATATGTTGTTTCTATACGTTTTAGTCAGCACCAAAATAAGGGTATAAATGGTTCCATCAACTTAGAATATTCTCTTCTGGGTTTTTCCTAAGTACAGTACACCACTGACCAGCTAAATTCTTCCATTCTCAATGTTTTCCTCATGATTCGATTACCACTGTCTGGCGACTGCTTCTTAGAATGACTTTTATTATATTGTGACGTATACAAAATAATGAATGCTTCAGGCCTAATTTTCACCACTGTTAAGCTATATCTAACCTTTACACCAGGACAACAGCTGCTATCAGAGTTCCAGCATAATCCTGCTTACTAAGGGTTCCAGCTTTGAGCGTTGAAAAAGATTGGAGAAAGGACTGAACTGGTTGTCTTAAAGTTATGGCTTGCTAGGATCAATATGGCATAATTAGGACATATGTCCTAATTCTTTTCAGCCTGAATGCTTGTGAAAAGCCTTGATCAAAGTCCTTGTCTTTGTGAATCACTAGACAGCAGAATGCTATGGTTCCAAGATGAAGTTTAAGCCTTAGCCAAATGACCAGAAACTGCTTAGAAGGAGTTTGAAGAAAGAAGATAGTTATAAAAATACAATTTCTGAGAAGCAGCACATGCTAGCCTTTGCTTTGCTGTTTTTTTTTTTTTTTTAACTAGTCAAGCCTTACATAGTGCCCCCACTGAAAATAAAGTGTTCTTTTCCAAGGAGTTCCCAGAGCCTTGTATTTCTGTTTATTGTCTCCTGATCCAGGTTCCTTATCATCACTGTTCATTAGCAATGATAATGACTGCCAAGGGTGATGAAGGATCTGAAGTAAAGCAGATTGTGAGAAATTACGGAGAAGGTATCTCCACATAGTCCCAGAAGGAGGTCACCCACTCATATGTAGAAAAACAGCATAAATAAGTGTTCTAGAAGGCTAACTTTATAATTAGCAGCAAGTTCTAAAGAGACTAAGTTTGTCAGATATCTGTAGGCTTTAATTGCAGGTTTGTGAGAATAGAAAGCATTGGATTTTTTTTAAAAAAAGACTACTTTTAATATTTTATTTATTTATTGTGTGTGTCTGTGGGTCAGAGGGCACTGTATGTCCCTGTGGGAGCCCAAGGGTGACTTCAGGAACCATCCTGATTTGCTTCTACTCCTTTGTTTCACTCTGGGATTTCCCAGGCTTCCTCCCACCAGAGCTGGAAGTGCAGGCCGCTGCTATTTCTACCTAGTGTTTTCACATGGGACTTTGGATCCAATTGAGGACTTTCTGCTTGCAAGGCAGAGTCTTAACCCCTAAGCTATATCTCCAGCCCCAAAAGCATTGTTTGTTGTTTTTAAAGATGGAATTGCAGTGCTGCAGCGCTAGGAACATGTCCCTCCCTGAAACCTTCCCTCTTCATGGCTGGTAGAAAAGTGAAATTCACTTCCTCTGCCTTTTGGAGAGCAAGAGGCTATGCAAGCTTAGCTATCATACTCACAGGTTCCGCTAGGATGGGAACTTTGGACTACTCTTTGTGTTGGAAGAGGATCCCAGAAGGGATGGAGACTGTTTCTCCCTTGTGAGGGAGAAGCATCATGAATGCAAACGAATGTTTTCCTAGGAAATGGCTTTTCAAATTCACCCTCCCTGCCATTGCATCTCATAGGATGATCAATACTGAGTTGTTTTGGAAAGGCTGCTTCTCCAGAGTGGTAAAGTCAACAAACAATGGGCCTGTGCTGCAGACATTGGCATGCAAGACTAGAATGCATGGCCACTTGTAAGTGCATTACTCTTTGGCAACAGAAGTAGACCTTTATGTGCTTGAGAGAAAGCTGAACCTCTGCATTAATTGAACTACTTTCCCTTGTTTAATCTTCAAAGCTGCAGCAACATGAATGCTGATGTGTAACTGCCACCCATGAGCTGCCACTGCCAAACCTGCTGGACAAGCAGCAACTCCAACAGCAGACCTGATAAATAAGCATTGGTTTCTAATTAAAGGAGTGACATTGATTGAATAACAAAAGTGAGAGCTTTATGCAGACCATCTCTTCCTGTTGCCAGTCAGCCCTAAGAAGCAAGCATTCAAATGCCCTTTAGCCAGCATTCATCACAAGAGTTTCACAGGAAGTGCTTCTTGTTATTTCCAAAGATGTAGATGCTCAAGTCTCCAGGAAAAAATGTTTAAATGTTTTAGAATATGAAGCCCACAAATGTGTATTTTCATTTCATTTTATAGTCCTGTGATTCTGATTCATAGGATGTTTTTCTCTCTTTAGATATTCCCCTACTCAAGCCCATGGGCTTCACTTATTCTGCTTTGGTCCCTAATACCTTACACTAGGGCAGGCAGTGTTTAGAACTATTTGGTTAAAAAAATAACCTAAAAGTAAATGAAGTATAAAAAATATTAACAAACCCAACAGGCCATGTAAATCTACCTACAATGGATTTCTGGGGATGAGAGGTGAGGAGGGGCTGGGAAAATGTGGAATTCACATATGGATAAGGTCAGTGGTAAACATGTACCTGTCTGTGGATAATGTTGAAATCAGAAAAATGAGAACAACACACACAGCGCTGCTGCCTCTGGTGTTTGTTTTTGACAGTTGCTGTGTGAATACTGGCATGTCTGGTGTGGCCGCATGTTCTCAAATAACACTGACCACCAGAGATTGTCCATCCATGGACATGTCCTGGGTATTTGACTCCCTAAACAACACAAAGAAAAACTTAGTATCAGATGCTCTGGAGTGTAGAAAGGTCCAAGCTTTGCAAAACTGAATCGCTCATTGTCTAATGACACAAAATCCTCATTACACCATAGCCAAGCCCATGGACACCACATTTCCATCTTCAGAATGTGCAAGCTTGCTGCTTCCTTTTCTGCTAGACTACCTGTCCTATCCAGGTGAAGCAAAGTGGTGAATCATGCAATGTCTCTAGGTTTAAGTGGCCCTAACTGGTGGAAGGGAGCAAAACCTAAGCTCTGTAACCTGAGGTGACAGATGTATTTTTTCACGACCACTGACTCTTAAATAACTAGTGCTTAAGGACATCTGTCCTGTGCTATAGCTGTCCTGGAGTTGCCTGGGGTTTTGTTCTCCAGAGCTGCCTGCCACCCTGACTTATTGAGGGAGGTCCCATTTCTGAATCTGCCTGTAGCATTCCTGTGAGAGAGGATTCAATCTGTGAAGCCATCCAGGTGGGGGAATTACCCAGAGACCCAGACATTGGTCTCATCCCTTATCTCCAACTGTGATCACTAAACTCTCACCATCTTCCTGGAAACTGGTGGTAAGACTTTAAGAATGGTTAGAAGTCTTTGGAGACTCCCTCTAAAGTCTGACCCTCCGTTTCATGATGCCATCAAAGAAATGCCAAGGAAGTCAAGCTGCTTTTGTATCTCTGAGGCTTAGAACACACACTATTGTCTCTTTTAAAAAAATACTATGTGTTCTTTGCTAGACAAGCTTGCCTTCTGTGCCTCAGCACCAATTGAGACTCCAGCCCATTTAATAGATAAATTCACACCCCCAATTACAGACTTTGCTTCTTCTATGAAGTTGATGAGGACATAAAGATGACTGTCACACAGTCCTGATTCTTCAGGAGCTCATACACTTGAAGAGGGCGAGGAAGGGAAATGTGCAAATCAGTCATATAGGATGACAATTAAAATGTCTACAAGGACACAGGAGAAGTTTCAAGCTAGAGTTGTTATCAGAAGAAAAGTTTGTCTGAATATTGAAAGTAACCTGGGAAGAAAAAATGAGGTCAGAAAGAGAGAAGGCACAAGATCAGAGGAGACAGAGGTAGCAGTTGTGTTTTCCACTCAGAGAGTAAAGGGATAGAGGCAGTATGTGTTCGTTTGGGAGCAGGGATGGGAGGAAGATAGTATTTGAGCCCTTGTGAGCCAAGGTAAAGAAACCACTCTGAGGGTAGTATGGACATAAATGAAACACTAGTGGGTTTTTCTTAATTATCAAGTTTCAAGTGCACAGTATTACTTCCAACACTTCTCAGTGGCTGCTGCTGTTCCTTGAACAATATTTTTAATATGGAAAAAATTCAAACATAGGCAACATAGACCAAAAATCAAAATGTGAATTGAAAACTATATTCATTACTTCCAGTTTTTAGTCTGTGGATACTCTCTGCATGACAAATGATGACTTTTTTTAAAAAAAATCACTCATTTACAGTAATTATGGCACATTGAATTCACAGAATGCATTGCAAGCCACAAAGTTGCTAAGTGGTGTTTTGATGCTTATGATTAAGGAATGCAGCTGTAAAAAGGTCCTTTTGGAAACCACATTTGCTACACACTAGGCACTTCCTATTCTGGTAAACACATGCATGGAGAGTCCAGGTGAAGGATCATGGTATACAGAGCAAGTGTGTTAGACCACCAATGACAGCCTCTCCCCGTCAGTCTTGAGATAATTTAAATTTTGCTAAATATTTTTATATTTATTTAGTGTGTGTGTATGCATGTGTGTGTGTGTGTGTGTGTGTATGTGTGTGTGTTTTATGTATGCATGCCTGTCAAAATATGAGTGGAGATCAGAGAACAACTTAAAGGATCAAACTCTGGTTAGTAGGCTTGGCTGCAGGCACCTTTACTCAGTGAGTTATCTCACTGGCCCCCAGAAATCACAGACAAAAACACAATATGAATTCTTTGGAAAATTTAGTAAGTAAATCAATACAAAAAGTGAAAAAAGGAAAATCTATTGAATCTTGATAAGAGAAATGAGATCTGAAACATTCCAACCACTCTGTGCTCCTATCTACCCTCTCCTCCACCAGTACATTAAAAGGGACTGCATCTTAGGTAGGTGACCAAGCAGACCACAACTTAGCTGTGTGCCCAGCTTCTAACAGAAGCTGTCATCCCAGGACATCAGACCAGGATTACATCTTCCCCAGCCTGCCCACATCTTCACTCCTAGGATAAGGGTGCTGCTCCACTCCAGGCCAGTGGAGAGACATTTCAGTTCTCCCAAATGAAGCAGTGTGGTGGGAAGAATAATATTGTAATTATTATTTATTTTTCTTTCAACTTAGTTTAAAAATGATTATGCTATACTCTCTATGATTTTGTATGGCTAGATTTACTATGTACACAACTGCAGGACATTTGACCATAACAATACAAAACATTGTGGCTGCAATGGAATGAAGTCATGTGTGGTTATTAATAATGGCAGAAGTTAATCCAAGAGAAAACAATTAAACAATGTAAAACTAACAAAGTAAACAGAGAGACTTCATAATTCTGACCTTTATTCTCTTAGTTTCTCCAGAATCTTAACAATATTCAACTGGAACTGTTCCACGGATTAATGTACTTTGTATAAAGGGAATCACCAGAGTCTTACACAAGTAAATAAATATCTATAATTAATAAATATAAATCTGGTCCCTTTCCCCACTCCTGCCGCCCCAGGGATGTGCGCAGTCCAGCCGGGACTCAGTGCAACCCAAGTAAGCTCCACAACAGCCCACCCCCAGAAACCCAGGCAGCCCCAAGGGACCCAGCTCCTCCCACGAGCCCTCTAGAGCCGGAGCCCCAAAGGGTCTGGGAGGACCCCCCACCCCGGGTCATGCTCTAGCTCCCCCAGGTTAAATAGGCCCCACCGCCTCCACATCCTTCCTTTCCTCACTCCACCGCCCCTAGGACGCGCAGTCCAGCCGGGAATCACCTCGACCTAGGTAAGCTCCGCACCCTGCCCAACCCCAAAACCCCAGAACAAATAATTCAGTTCAGTGAAAAATGCACAGATAATTGAAAGAAGGTCTTAAGAGTTAAAACGATAATGCCCAAGTCAAAGTGCAAATCCATGAGAAACAGCACCCAAGGAAACAAAGGTGCCTTAATTTTCTTAATTATCAAGTTTCAAGTGCACAGTATTATTTCCAACACTTCTCAGTGGCTGCTGCTATTCCTTGAACAATATATTTATATGGAAAAAATTCAAACATAGGCAACATAGACCAATCCCACTGAAGGAATTAACCCCATAATGATAGACTCCATGCAGAACAAACCCATGGAAAATGGCCAAGAAAGCCTGACCCAGGATAACGACCTTCAAAACATGATCATTACCATGTTAAATAACATGAAAGAGGAAATCCGAGAGGAATTAAATAACCACATCAATCACTTTGAAGAGGAAAACAACAGACACTTGGAAAAGTTGAGAAAAACAGTTCAAGAAACAAAAACAGGCATAGAGCAGTTAAAACAGACTCAAGCAGAGTTCAAAACTGAACTAAAAGACAAGTTATCTTCAATGCAGAACTCAACAGAGAGTCTTATCAGCAGAACTAATAAAGAAGAAAACAGAATTTCAGACCTTGAAGACAAAGTGGGAGTATTAACCAGCTCAATGGAAGAGGTTGTTAAAGCCAAAAAGATACTTGAGAGAAACATTCAAGATTATGGGACACCCTGAAGAAGCCAAACATGCATATTCATGGAATACCAGAGCAAGAATCTCAAAATACCACACCTGAGGAAACTTTTTAAACGATCATCAAGGAAAACTTTCCTCATCTAAAATAAGAGAGGACCATCCATTATACAAGAGGCAACCGCACCCCAAACAGATATGACCAAAATAGAAACTCTCCACAGCAAATAATAGTTAAAACACTCTACATTCAAGATAAAGAAATGGTGCTGAGAGCTTCAAGGGAACAAAAACAAGTCACTTTTAAAGGTAAACATATTAAAATAACAAATGACTTCTCAGTCAAAACAGTAAAAGCAAGAGCTTGGAGAGACATACTTCAAGTATTGAATGAGCAAAAATGTCAACCCAGGCTGATATACCCCACAAAACTATCTGTCATGATCGATGGAGAAAGAAAAATTTTCCAGCACAAAGACAACTTGAAGGGATACATGTCCACCAAACCAGGCCTTCAAAAAATACTAGAAATGTTACTCAAGTATGAAGAAAACAACAGGCATATCCGGGAGAACAGAAGGGAAGTATAACACCATTAAAAGCGAAGCAATATACTTACAAAAACTAACCATAATAAATGTCCGGAATTAAAAATAGTTTCTCCATTATAACACTAAATGTTAATGGAATTAACTCATCGATCAAGAGACACAGATTACAAACTTGGATTAAAAATCACAATCCATCAATCTGCTGCTTGCAGGAAACCCATCTCACCACAAAGGATAGGCACATCCTAAAAATAAAAGGCTGGTCAACAATTCTACAATATAATGGAAGCAGAAAACAGGCAGGGGTGGCCATTATGCTATCGGACAAAGTGGACTTCAAACCAAAAAAAAATCATAAGAGACAAAGATGGATACTACATTTTAGTCACAGGTACAATTCACCAGGAAGACTTCACAATACTGAACATATATGCACCCAATACGGGCCCCTCCACATTCATTAAGCAAACCCTACAACCTCTAAAGTGAGAAATCAATCCGAAAACGATAATTCGTGGGGATTTCAATACCGCCTTCTCAACATGGGATACATCTACAGGTAAAAAGCTTAACAGAGACACTTTGGAGCTTAATCAAACCCTTACTGAAATGGACCTTACAGATCCCCATCGAACTTTACATCCATGCACCAAAGAATACACATTTTTCTCAGCAGCACATGGAACTTTCTCCAAAATAGACCACATAATGGGCCACAAAACGAATCTCCACATATACAGGAAAGTTGAAATTCTAGCCTGCACCTTATCAGACCACCACAGCATACAGCTGGACATCCACAACACAACAAGCTACAGAAAATACACTAACTCCTGGAAACTTAACACTATGATGATGAATGAGAACTGGATTCAAGAATAAATTACAAAGGAAATTCAAGATTTCCTAAAGAGAACAATAATGAAAATACAACTTATCAAAATCTCTGGGACACAATGAAAGTTGTCCTAAGAGGTAAGTTCATAGTACTTAATGCCTACATCAAAAAAAATGGAAACATAAGAAATAAATAACTTAACAATGCATCTAAAAGCTTTAGAGACACTAGAGCAATATGATCCCAAAAACAATAGAAGGGAGGAGATTAGCAAAATCAGGGGAGAAATATCTGAAATCGAGATAAGGAAAACGATACAGAAAATCAACCAGTCAAAAAGCTGGTTTTTTGAAAAAATCAATAAGATTGATACACCCCTAGCTAAATTAACCAAAAGCAAGAAAAAGAAAACCCAAATTAACAAAATTGGAAATGAAAATGGAGATATCACTACTGGTATCCAAGAAAACCAGAGAATTATAACATCATACATTAAAAACTCATACTCTGTGAAGTTTGACAACACAAAAGAGATGGATGAATTCCTAAGCAAACACAACTTACCTAAATTGAATCAGGAAGTTGTGAATTATTTAAATAGTCCTATAACATATGAGGAAATTGAAGAAGTAATCTCAAATCTTCCCACCAAAAAATGTCCTGGACCAGATGGATTCAGCACAGAATTCTACCAGACATTTAAGGAGCTAATAACACCAATGCTCCTTAAACTGTTGCATCAAATAGCAAAGAAAGGAACACTACCAAATTCCTTCTATGAAGCTAATATCGTCTTAATCCCAAAACCTAATAAAAATACACTTAAAAAAGAAAATTACAGGCCAATCTCTCTGCTGAACACAAATGCAAAGATTCTCGACAAAGTCTTAGAAAATCAGATTCAAAAACATATCAAAAAGATCATCCACGGGGATCAAGTTGGCTTTATCCTAGGCGCAAAAGGTTGATTCAACATATGCAAATCAGTAAATGTAATTCACCATATAAACCAGTCCAAAGTTTAAGACCACATGACACTCTCGATAGATGCAAAAAAAGCTTTTGACAAGATCCAACAGCCTTTTATGATCAAAACCTAGAGAAGGTTGGAATGGAAGGAACCTTAATCAATATAATAAAAGCGATATACAACAACCCAACAGCAAGGATTATAATCAATGGGAAAAAACTTGAAGCATTCCCACTTCAATCTGGAACTACAAAAGGCTGTCCACTCTCACCAATTCTATTGAATATTGTACTTGAATATTAGCTGAAGCCATAAGACAAGAAAGGGACATAAAAGGGATTCAATTTGGCAAGGAAGAAGTCAACCTATTTCTATTTCCAGATGACATGATACTATACCTAAGTGATACTGAAAACTCCACCAGGAAGCTCCTGGAACTAATACAGAAGTTCAGCAGGGTGACAGGATACAAAATAAATGTACAAAAATCAGTGGCCTTCCTATATGCCCAGAATGAAAGAAGTGAAAAAGCTCTGAAAGAAATAATCACATTTACTATATCCCCTAAAAAAATGAAATACCTTGGTATAAACCTAACCAAGGAAGTAAGAGACCTTTACAATGAAAACTTTAAAACCCTCAAGAAAGAAATTGCAGAAGACACCAGAAACTGGAACGACCTACCATGTTCCTGGATTGGCAGAATCAACATCGTAAAAATGACCACCCTACCAAAGGCAATATACAGATTCAATGCTATACCAATTAAAATCCCAAAGCAATTCTTTAAAGAAGTTGACCAAACAATCTCAAAATTCATATGGAGGCACAAAAGACCCAGGATAGCAAAGACAATCCTGAGTAACAAAAACACGGCTGGAGGTATCACCATACCAAACCTTAGTCTATACTACAAATCCATACTTATAAAACAGCCTGGTACTGGCTCCAAAATAGACACACAGATCAATGGATAAGGGATGAAGACCCAGATATAAGCCCACAAAATTACAGCCATTTGGTCTTTGACAAAGGGGCCCAAAAAATCCAATGGAAAAAGAATAGCATCTTCAACAAATGGTACTGGCAAAACTGGATGTCCACATGCAGAAGAATAAAACTGGACCCGTACTTGTCACCATGTACAAGACCTAATTCCAAATGGATCAAGGACCTTGATATCAGGCCAGAGACTATAAAAACCATAGTTGAAAGGGTAGGGAAGTCACTCGAGCAGATTGGGCTAGGCCAACAGTTCCTAAACAGACATCCAATAGCCCAGTCACTGCTACAAACTCTCAACATTTGGGATCTGGTGAAATTAAACAAATGTCCCAATTAAAAATGGGCCCTGGAACTTAAAAGAAAATTTACCAGGGATGAAATTAAAATGTCTAACAAATATCTTAAAAAATGCTCCACATTCTTAGCCATCAGGGAAATGCAAATCAAAACTTCCCTGAGATATCATCTCACCCCGAGCAGGATGGCAAATATCCACAATGCAAAGAACAAATGCTGGAGAGGATGTGGAGAGAAGGAATCTCTCCTACATTGCTGGTGGGAATGCAGGCTCATACAGCCACTTTCGCGAGCCGTCTGAAGATTCTTAAAGAAATTAAAGATTGAAATGCCATATGACCCTGTGATTCCACTTTTGGGAATAACTCCCCATACAGCAAAAATTCACCTCGATAGCACAAGCATGACCATGTTCATAACAGCACTGTTTACAATAGCAAAGTCATGGAATCAGCCCAAATGTCCAACAGTTGATGAGTGGGTAAGGAAAATGTGGTACATTTATACAATGGAATACTACTCAGCCATCAAAAATGATGAATTGATGCAATTTGCCGGGAAATGGATGGGATTAGAAACAATTATATTGAGTGAAGTATCCCAGACACAGAAAATTAAGTGCTGTATGTACTCCCTAATAGGTAGCTCCTAGTATGAAACCCATTTAGAGACACTCAAAGATAAATCTCTGTAATAACTACAATAATTGCTAAGATTATGAACAGGAGGGATGGGGAAGGAGGGCCACACCAGTAACTAGAGAGGGGACCATGTTATAGCAGAGAAAAGAGGCCACCATCAAGGACTGAAAGTAAGTAATGAGACATCTGGTTAAGTTACAGACTTTCCTTCCTGATCATTTACAACTGATGGGGTATGAGCTTACCAGAAGGGGAGGACGTATAGTCTGGCAGATAGAAAGTAACCATTTCACAGATGGGTGATTGACCCCTCCCTCACCGTGGTTTCCTACTTTTATTACATCTACCTTTGAATATACTCTTATAACAAGACTCTAATTTAACAGGTTTTTATCTCTGGCCAGGGGGTGACATCCTATACCCATCAGGGTGGAGCCAAGGGCATTGTGGGAGCAGCAAAACTGAAAAAAAAATCAACAAACCATAATCCAGAACATCAGAGACTCTATATCAATCACCTGGAAATAGGCTAGCCTAATTTCTCCCCATCTTGAAGCTCAGGGAAATATGTGGAAGAGGGGGTGGTAAGATTGTAAGAGTACAAGGATGGGAGGAGCAATGATATGCAAGATACTCCACACAAGTTTGGGCCAAAGCAATCATATTTGGACTTTACATATTTGGACATTGCCCTGCGCAATGTCCAACACACTATTGACCTCACAAAGTCTAACATTTGCTGAAGGCACGAGGATCCTGGGAGGCAAGGGATTGACAGCCACAGTAGTGTTCCTATGCTTAATGGGAACACATGAAAATGTTCTGGGAAATGCTACTGGGTCCTTGCACCTCATCGGAGAGAAGGACCCAGAGGAGAGTTTGGCATGCAGATTAAAGGATGCTCGGGGGATGGGAGGGGGAGGCACTCGGAGATGGGGAGGAAAGGGGGAGGGAAGGGTGGCACAGGGAGATAGGGGGTTGGAGGGATGGGGGGACCAGTGGACCTATTAAATTTGTATGAGTAGAAATAAAAAAAGTATGTCGTTCTAAGAAAAAAATATATAAATCTGATGTACATTCTAACAATTTATATAAATCCATGACAAACTATAGAGCAATCATTAATCATATAACTAAAAGTTATACAAAGATAATCAAAACAATTAAAATGGTGTTTTGGAAAATGTCTACTTCAGAAAAAAAATTACTGAAAGAGAAAAAAGGGAACTATGAAATGGAAGATATTGAAGAAAAGTAGATGTAAAATAGTACTGCTTGAAATAACTTCAAATATGAATGGATTAAAAATCCTATTGAAAATGTTGAGACTTGCTAAAACAAGAATGTTAACAATATCCAACTATATGCTGTCTGAAAATATACTTTAGAAATAAAAGTATGAATATGCTAAGAGCAAAAGTATAGAAACGCATAGTGAAAATAATCTTAGTAAAGCTACGCTAATATGTAGACAAGAAAATATTCTTCAATTTAAGAAAATAATTGAACTTCAGGGCTGGAGATATTGCTCAGTATTTAAAGTCTTTGCCTCCCAAGCAAAACGACCTGAGTTCAGATTTCCAGACCCCATATAAAAATGATAGTTTTCTACAATTCTTGTTCCTGGAAGGTGAGAGACCCCAGAGCAAAACAATAAGGAGTTAGAGCAATCCAGGATGATTCATAATGTCAACCTTGGACCTCCACAGGCATACACACTCAAGTGCCCTCTTGTATACACACCTGCTCACATGTGTACACACACACACACACACACACACACAAATGCACACATGAAAAGAACACTTCAGCTAGGAATATCTACAGCATCAGCATTGGGAGGTACAGATAGAAGGATCAACAGGAGTTCAATGTCAGCCCATTATACATACCAAATTCCAGGATGTATAATGATTTGAGGGTCAATTTACAGAGAAGTAGCAGCTTTAAGCAGATGATCACCTAACAGAGCCCCTAAACATATAAAGCCAAAATAAATAGAATCCAAACAAGAAACACAACTCAAAAATGACATGAAATGAAGTTCAATTACAGATGAAACAACAATCTGTTATGAAAGAAAGGCTATAAGACAGAGCAGTGACAGAACTCTCTACATAATAGCAGCAGAGTGCATATTCTTCTCAAGTTCACACATCACACAAAATACATAATGTGCCAGGTCATAAAATAACCCTGATAGAAAGGATGAAATTGGACAAACATACTCTCCCATAGTGATAGAATAAAATTAGAGATCAATTATCAAAAACACATATTTGGGAAATCTAAAAAATAAGGCTAGCTAAAGTACTCCAAAACAACCAATGGTCAAAGAAGTTGCCGTAAAATTTAACTCTAAAATCCATAAAAGCATATAGGCAGAAGAGTGAGTCGAAATGGTGAAGAGATGAGAGGGAATGGGAAAGAGGAGGGAGGGCAGCTGGGATGAATACTCAATATGCCTGTAAAAGTAGAAAAAAATAAAATAAAAAGAATTCTTTCAAATGAATTCCACAGTATTTAGTATTCAATTGAAGCACTTATTAAAGGCTCACTTATAGGTATAAACACTAAGATTAAAGAACAAAACAAAGTTAAGTCAATCAATAGAAACAAATGAAATAGAGAATAGGTCCTTTTGTGTGTATCACAGTGAATTTTGCCTGGGTTGCCATTAATGTCGTGTGATTGGGTGCGTGGTGGAGTAAGGATGATATATCTGAATGAATTTTGTAAAAGAGCAAATTTCTTAAAAGTATTTCATAAAGCTATGCCCAAGCATTTTAAGTAAAATATTTATAGTGAAAAATAATTAAAAAAAGAGAATAGGAAGTCAATATAAAATAATCATGCACAGTCAAACATGGGAGCAGTTGATTGTTATAGTTAACTTTTATTTAAACTCATATTTAAACTCATGCAACTTAGAGGAGAAAGAGCTATTTATTCTGCTTATGGTTCCAGAGTCCATTATGGTGGAAATGGCATAGCAGAAGGCTTGGCTAAAAGCATGGGCAGGAGACTGGTTCAAGTCATCACAGATACAAGGAAGGTTAGGAAAATAAAAGCAAAGGAAGCAGGGCTGATTACCAACCCCGAAGGCCCATCCCTTGAGACATGTTTTCATCCAGAAAGGCTCCACCTCTTAAAGGTGCCACAACCTTCCTTAATATCAATACAGCTAAGGATTGAAAGGTGAGTGTGTGTGTGTGTGTGTGTGTGTGTGTGTGTGTGTTGTGGTGGGGGTGACTTAACATTCAAACTATGATACTTATCCATACCTGAAACCTCAGTACAGGCAAAACTGAGTCAGAAAGGCAGTACAAAGGTGGTCATTCTAGGCTGGTAGGAAAATTCTGTCTCCAAAAAAAGAAATATAAATAAAACCACAAACTAACAAAAAAAATCCTAAGCATAATTCTTTAAAAAATTAACAAAATTGTTGAATCATTCCAAGACTTGCCAAGACAAATATCAAAATCAAGAAAAAGAAATATTAGATTTAAATAAATATAAAAAATTATAAGGCAATACTTGCTAAAAGTGGGTAATAACAAAATAGAAAACTTTTTAAATGGATTAATTTCTAGGATTAATTTCTGATCCTATGATAAATAACGAAAAAATTCCTGGAATAAATAATGAATAAATTTGAAAAAGTACATATTGCTAGGAAACAAAAAGAAAATCCCAATGGGATTTTAGGAAAGAGTTTTTTTAGCTTTTATCTTCTTTTCTATTAAGAACTCTCCTTTTATACAAACATGAGTGGTTGTCCCTTCTCCCTCCTCTTCTTCCCTCCTCTTTTTCATCTCCTTCCTTCTCCTCCATTTAACTATCCATCTTTCTCCCTCCCACCCTCATGCCTGTCTGCTTGTGTAAGTTACCAGGCTCCCTTCAGTTTGTCTGCTCTAGTAGGGGCTCAATCTCTGTGACAGTTTAAATGACCCTTCCTTAGATAGACCACTGAGAGTGGTACTCCCCTTCACCAGTCTAGCCCTTGCCCCTAAGGTTTTGTGTATAGTTATTTCTCCTGAGTTCCTCAGTGATCCATGGGGGAATATGATATGTACAGGTCTGATGAAGGTAAATAATATTTCAGTGAGTTTCTGGATTCAGCGACAATGTTTTGAGTGGTATGTTTGGCTGGCAGTAAACTACCTCACCTTCAGGCTTTTAGTTCTTACCACATCATATTCTGCAAAATTCCTTGAGCCTTAGGATTGGAGGAGGTTTGGTTAGCATTATTCAGGTTGATCATTTTAGGGTCACCAATATTTTATATTCTGGTTGGTTGTTGGTGTCTATTTCACTGTTCTTCCATTGAAATAGGCTATGTCTTGTTTGGGCGTTGAGATCTTTTCTTATCTAAAGATACAATGACAGGGGTTCAGATGGTGGCTTACTATCAGGTGTTTATGGTTAGTATTAAAGAATGTGATCCTGTCTAATTTTCTCCCATTCTACTGTTGCTTAGACTGGACATGTGTTCCCGGTCATTGAAGGAGGGTTAGAGACCAGTAAGCAGGTGACGTGGAGGATGCTTCCTAGATCCTTTTCTTGTTCTTGTCTCCTCTTTAAGACTTTTCTTTCACAAAGCCATATTTCTTTGCTTGTCCATAATATGTTGTTTCTACTTTTTTGGGAATTTTCTTCCACTCCCCTGGGTTGTGTTCCTTAGTGTTTGTGTTGTAAGATTTTTCTGTTTGATTATATCTCTTTGAAGGTTTAATGCTAGGATCCACTTATAAGGGAGAACATGTAGTGTCTCTCTTTCTGCATCTGGGATGTTTCACTCTGTATAATTTCTTGCAGCTCCATCTACTTACTGGCAAGTTTCATTAGTTACTTTTTAGAAAAGAGATTTTTTTTAGAGAAAAAAAATGTCCATTTCATTCAAAGGTCGTAACGTCCAATAGCGACTAAGGCAAGGCATTGCGTTATCCCAGTATAAAAAGAGACATGCACATGCGTGCCTTCTCTGTGTGCATGTGTGGAAGATCCAGCAGAGGCATTCCCACTGCAGACACCTGAAGCACTCAACCCAAAAGAGATGGGCGAGATAGGAATATGGACTGCAATCAAAGCCTTGCTTGATCACTGCTAAGTCATCTAGCAAAGCAGGAGGTGCTGGGACTCTGCATGCACCTGAGAGGTGTAGGTGGGAGGTAGGAAAGAGATTTTTAAATTGCCAATTTTGTTTGAATTAATTATTTCAACTTGCACTGAATGAAAATCCAATATGATAATACAGTTTTGCTGGTAAAACGTGCCAACCTTTTAAAGAATTGATATCCATTCTTCAGAAATTTTTTTGGAAAATAAAAGATAAAAGGCTATTTTCTGCTCATTCTGGCCAAAAAAATCACAGAAAAGGAAATCTTACACCATTCTTTTATGACTATGGTTGCAAAAATCTTGAGAAAAATATGATAGATCAAAACAAACAACACGGACCCAATAAAGTTAGTGGACATAATAAAGACAATAGAAACATATACTCAAACCGTATTTTTAATCACTACTAAGAAGCAATTAAAAATTAAGAATATAGTCTTAACTAAAAAAGAAACAAGCCATGGAACAACTTGAAAAATCGCATCATGTCAGACTAAAAAGCTTCTGGGTGACAAGGAAAATGAAGAGAAATGATGTACAGGTAAGGGGCAACTATTAAAAGTTTGTAAAATCCTACAACTCAAGGGCAGGAAATGGAACTACCTGATTAAAACAGACAAAGGACCTAAATAGATATCTCCAAAAAAACATAAAAATGACCAACAGATACATAAACAAGTGTTCAATATCATAAGTAAGAATAAAACAGGTCAAAACAACTGATACATTTCAACCATTAGAGTTCTATTAGAAAATTAACATGTAGCAAATTTGTGTGGAGAGGAGAACCTGTGCACTGTTGGAGATGATGTAGATTGATATGTTACCATGGAAAACAATGGAATGTCCCAAAAGAATTTAAATTAATGCTATTATCTAACCCAGCATCTCTCCCCTGAGTATGCATGTGAAGATGGATACTTTGCAGTGACATCTGTGCTTCTATTTCCTCTGTGTTCACAGTTCCCAAAGTATAGAAATGATAGAATTGTCTATTGATGAATGAATGAATAAAGACACTATGATTTAATGCCTACCATCTAGGTATCTTTTATCTATGTATCTATCATTTATATGTATTTATCAGTTGTCTTTAATCCTATAATCTATTATCTGTCATAATCATTTATTTATCTATTATCTACCTATTTATCCTCTCTGTATCTACTAGCTATGTGTCTGTAATCTACCAATCTATCAGCTATCATCTACTTATCTTCTATTATTCATCATATTCATATAATCTATTTATCTTTCATACATCTATATTTATCTATCTGTTATCTACATAGTTATACATCATCTATTATTTTCTCTAGGTCTTACATGTTTTTCCATTTCTCCATGCATCTGTAGTGGAATATTATTGAACCATTTAAAGAGTACTCACATGCTGTAATGTGGACTGACTAAAATACAATATGCTAAGTGAAATAAGACAGAAACAGGAAGAAAAAGTATCATATGGTTGAATTTATGAATGGAATCTAAAAATAAGTCAAATGTGCAGAGATAGGGAATAAAATAATGGTGACCAAGGGCAGAAGAGTTCATAGAGAAGATTTTGGGAAATGCAAGTTGAGGATACCACACAACACTTAAATAGGCAGAACGAGTATAAGAGCTAAGGTTTGTGTTTTAAGTGTCATTTGATATTTCATTGCTTTAGTAATTTCTGCTAAATAAATTATTTTAGCTGTTCTTGCCATAATACCAAAGGTTTTATGTGAGATAAAGGATATGTAAGTTGTGTGATTGTTCTGTGTTGAGGTGAATAAATGTATATTCAATCTTGATAGGGCACTGGGAAGAAAATAAAGAAATGTTGATACTCAAGTCTAGTGTAGCTCAGTGACTCAGTGACTTTATTATAGGAGTAATATAGGGGTATGGGATTTTTATAGGAGTATGGGTGAATAGTCACTTACGGGATCAACCATGGAAAACTCAAAAGTCCCTGCATCACTGCAGCATGAATGATGACTTGAGAAAGCTAAAGCCCTGGTGATCCCTGTACAACCTGCAGGCAGATTGACCAAAGAGATGGCACATACCAGAGATTACAGCTGCACAAATGACATGTTTTGGAGACTTTACGAGCATTATTAGCTTCCCTTCTCCCTCCGGAAGGGAACATTCATTTTAGAGAAAATGTTTGCACAGGAGTTAATTTACTTCACTGTGTTAACAACTTAATTATCTACATGGATCTACATTACCATGTTGTATACATTCAATACACATAGGTTAGCCTCACTGTGCAATGCTAGTGTGTCTAAATCCACATTTGCCATACACAGTATAATTTCTTGCAACTCCATACACAATTGAGAAAATTAATACTTGTATACTAAAAATTATGAATAGTACTGGAACAAATTTAAGAAATTCTAAATTCATCATATAGAAAACATTATAAAATTATAACATAATGCAATTAATATATAATTAAGATGCCATTCTGCCTAAACCAACACACATGTTCTCTGTGACTATATAAAAATTGATGAATTGATTACAAAATTCATAGATTAATTAAGACGCTTAGAATAATCAATCTTTAAAACAAAATACAAGATTATAAGATTGACAATTCTTGGCTTCAAAACCTTTTATGAGGCTAAAATAACTAAGAAAATATAGAATGAAGAGAAAAATAGGCATGCTGATCATTGGAATTAAGTACCCCAAGGTAAGCCCTAACATTTGTAAGGAACTGATCATTGGTGCTTAAGATTCCAAGACAATTCAAAAGAAACAATACAGTTACACTGTTCGTATTCAGGGGAATAGTCATAGCAGTGATACCAATCACAGCCCCAAGTAGAAACAGCCCAATTGTCCATCAGTAGGTGAATAGATAAATAAAATGTGAATTATCCTTCTCATGAATGCTTTCAGCCACCTGTCATATATCTATTTCTTTGGTTGAACATGGTAGAGAATATATAGAATTAGAGAGCCTGTGATAACCTTCATGAGACCCTCACGAGGTCAGCATTTGAGGGGTTCACAGATACATGAGCTCCTTCACCTCAAAGAGTCAGACAAAGGATAGAAAACCAAATGGATTGGGACTGTGGCAGTGAGGCTGCGTGTCACTCAGAGGGACTCTTCTGCAGTGCTCCTTTCCATGAATTTTGGAAAAAATTCCATTTCCCAGCAAATTCCAGTAATTCATCATTTTTGATGGCTGAGTAGTACTCCATTGTATAGATGTACCACAGTTTCCTTATCCACTCGTCAACTGTTGGACATTTAGGTTGATTCCATGACTTTGCTATTGTAAACAGTGCTGCTATGAACATGGTCGAGCTTGTGCTATCTAGGCGAACCTCTGCTGCATGGGGGGTTATTCCCAAAAATGGGATAGCAGGGTCATATGGCATTTCAATCTTTAATTTCTTTAAGAGTCTCCAGACGGCTCGCCAGAGGACATTTGCAGAAGAGGGGGTGGTAAGATTGTAAGAGCAAAAGGATGGGAGGAACAACGATTTGCAAGATTCTCAACAATAGCTGGGGCCTAAGCAATCATAATGGGACTTTGCATGCCATGCGCAATGTCCAGCGCACTGTTGCCCTCATAAAGTCTAGCATCTGTTAAGGGCACCAAGATCCCTGGAGGCAAGGGATTGACAGCCATAGTAGTGCTCCTATGCTTAAGGGGAACAAGAGAAAGGGCTTATGGAAATGCCACTGGGTCCTTATATGTCATCGGAGAGGAGGACCCAGTGGAGAGTCAGGCGTACACAATAAAGGACTCTCTGGGAATTGGGGGGGAGGCACTGGGGGATGGGGAAAGAAAGGAGGGGGAGGAGGGTGTTCGGGGGGGGGGAGGAGGGAGGAGGGAGGGAACTGGTAAAAAATGTTAAAATGTATAATTGCATTTTTAATAAAAAAAAAGACTGTAGAGTTCTGGGTTGAAGATAACTTGTCTTGTAGCTCAGTTTTAAGCTCTGCTTGAGTCTGTTTTAACTGCTCTATGCCAGTTTTTGTTTCTTGCACTGTTTTTCTCAACTCCTCCAAATGTCTGTTGTGTTCCTCTTCAAAGCGATTGATTCGATTATGTAATTCCTCCCGGATTTCCTCTTTCATAGTATTGAACATGGCAATGATCATATTTTGAAAGTCGTTATCCTGGGTCAGGCTTTCTTGGCCTTTTTCCGTGGGTTTGTTCTGGTTGGAGTCTAACATTATGGGATTAATTTCTTCAGTGGGAAATTTGTTTACTTGAGTGTTGCTTCTCATGGATTTGCACTTTGACTTTGGCATTGTCGTTTTCACTCTTAAGATCTTTCAGTTTCACTAAACTGAATTATTTGGCCTGGGGTTCTGGGGGTGGACAGGGACAGAGCTTACCTAGGTCACAGGTGAGGCCCGGCTGGACCGCGCGCGTCCCGACCCGTGGAGCGGGGTGGTGTGAAAGGGAGGATGGGGGCATGGGCGTGGAGCTAGTTAACCCGAGGGCAGCTGGGGTGGGCCCAGGCGCAGGGGGAGGTCCTCCTCGTCCCTCGGCCCTGAGCGCAGCTCCGGCTGGATGGCGGGAGTCGGAGCCGGGTCCCTTTGGGCTGACCTGGGGTTCTGGTGGGCGGGCGCAGCCGGGGCTTACCTAGAGACGCCGGGTGAGGCCCGGCTGGACCGCGCACGCGTCCCGACCGGCGGAGCGGGGTGGGGTGAAAGACAGGCATGGTTTTCAAAGTAGACAAATGTAAGTCAAAATTAAGCCTCTTATTCCTTTAAGCCGTTCGTTAGTGAATTTATCAGCAACAATGAAGAGTCACTACAACAGGGAAAATAAATGTTTCTTATGCTTCTTTAGGAATCCATGAGATGCCTGAAAAGAATGAAGTGTTGATAAATATTACAATGAAAATTTTATTCTCATGGGAAAAAAGTCATATACAAAAATTCTACATTGTACATGATTCCATTCTGTAAGAGTTCAAGACTGCAGTGGTATACCCACTGCTACATGTCTTATTCATATTCCATCAAGTACTCAGGTACGTAACATCAAAGGCAACTCAGAAGAAACTCAGTGGATTACACATTCAAAAAAAGCTGAAAGACCTTGCCTGACCTACACAATGGCTGACATATCAACAACCCCCAAAGTCTAGCAGGGATCACAGGGGAGAAGACTTCAGACAGTAGGATACTCAGAGGCAAGGAGTTAAATAGTGTCAATAGAATTCCCATACTAGCAGGCAGCCCAAGAAGGGGTCCCAAGCTTTGCCATTGAGTCCTGAACCCTTAGTAGTGTAGAGGACTCAAACAGAAGTTTAGCACCCACATAAATGGATATTCTGGAGGATGGGAGGGAGAAAGCAGGAAGCACCAGAGAGGAGGAGGGAAAGAAAAGGAGTGAGAGGGAAGGAGGAGAGTGGGAAGGCAGGAAAGTAGAATGGGGAACAAGAGGAGCGAAGGAATAAGGAGAGAGAAGAAGGGGGTAACTATTGAGCTTGTATAACTAAGCAAAAAAAAACCCAAAATTCCAAGACTCAATTTCTGGATCTAAAGGTTGAAGTATCCAGAAGTTATTTTGGAAATAATTCTGTTGAAATAGCCTACTGAGATCTGGATTTCAATAAAGAAAATACAAAATATTTAGAAACAGATAAAAAGATCTGAAAATAAGAGAGAGAATGGCAGGGAAGAAGACTGGTTGTAATAGGAACAGAAAGGATGGGATTGGGGATTTAGGTGTGAAAATAGCATAAAGTATTCATGTATGAAACAATAAAAGAATAACCAAAAATAACTAATAGTGAAAAAATATTTCATCAAGAATGAAGCAGGGGCACATGTTTCCTTCTGGAACAATGAAATATTTTTAAAACTAGATGGTGGGAATATTTATGAACTTTTGTAATTATACTCAAATACTGAATATTTTCAAATGTAAATTATATGTCAAAAATTGTTTGAAAATGAGTTAGCAAATATAAAATGCCAGAATCAACTATGGCCAGAATCAAACAGGCTTCTGGATGTTACCATAGGAAATTATCGCTATCTGGAAGAAACAGCTGCATGAAGCCTTTTGTTGTCCCTGTACTGTTTTTCTGTTGTGGCATATTTCTTCCTTGCTTTGACCAGAGCACACATCGGACAAGGTCAGTTAGTTCTGAGGATGAGCCCTTAGGATTTTAACTGGGTAGCCATCATATGGATTGACACATATCAAAGAAGACATGGCTCTTGCCAGTGAAGCATTGCATTTTACACAGGGAGAAAGAGATTTAAGAAATAAAAGAGCATGTTCTTCCCAGAACTCTCTTGAGGTGTCATGACAAACAAAGCATTGGTCCTTCCATAAATGCAAAGGTATGTTTCTTTTTAGCATTGGTAGGTTGAGTTCCAGTCAAGCCTGTTAGATTCTATGCAGAACCATGAAAAATGCATATCCGTAAACACTGAAATTGTTGTCAACATGATGCAAATGTTTGCTCTAGGATGCTCAGATCCCAAGGTAAGAGAGTATCAGGGTGCTGGTGTTTGAAATCAAACAGCAACCAAGCAACATATTTAGGGGATGGAGAGATGACTCAGGGGTTAAGCCTGTGCCTCTCAAGCAACAGGACCTGAGTTTGGATACAGATCTATGGTCTGTATTACTGATCTTAGAAGATGGAACCTGCGAAACATCAGAGCAAAGCAAAAGAAAGGTAGACCCATCCAGGATGATTCCCAAAGTCCTTGAACTCCATAGGCACACACAGTCAAGTGCCCTCTACTGCACACACACACACACACACACACACACACACACACACACACACACGGAGTACTTCAGTCAGTACAAGATGATCTGCATGCTATATACATGTCTAAGATGGGGATGGTCGTCTGATAGCCCTATATTAAACATCCTCTTTTCACTGGCTCTTCATCTGTACCATCAGGCACTGCATTGCCATCCAACATAACACGTAGCCAGTGCCAGAGCTGCAGCTGGAAGGACAGAGGGAGTTCACGCCCCTTCAGAAGACTCTCATCAGGCGACTCGACTTAACCTAAGGCAGTGAGGCAGTGAGGGACTCAGCAATTTATGGCCTTACTGATTTCCTGATCTCTCTCTCTCTCTCTCTCTGTTTCTCTCTCTCTCTGTCTCTCGCTTTCGCTCTTGCTCTCTCCCCTCTCCCTGCTGAAACTTTCTGGCAGAGAATATGTAACTGCATTCAGTGAAGTGGATCAAATTTCATCTGTTTGTCCCTCTGAGCTGTGGAACCTCATACTGACTTAAGCAGGTGCAAAGCATTAACCTTTCCCTGGGCTTCCTAGTCTATTTTTCTTTTTCACAGTTTTTCTTTTCTTTTTTTTCTTTTTTTGTTAATTAACGTTGTTCTTTGACAGCTACAGGTATGCATGTAATATTTAAGACTATCATAAACGTCACATCCCTGTTTACCCACCCTCCTTATAAATCTCTTTCTCACATTCATGTCTGCTTTGTGTTTTGGGATTGCTGAATTCTAGCAGGTACTGGGGCTGTCTCTATGACTACAGATTTGGCATTATCTGTTGTACCATGGTGGATACTCGCAGTGAGAAATAACTGAAGATAATGAATGGTCCTTTCCCTGAACCTAATTCAGTTATAAGGAGTAGAACTGCCTGAGTAGCTCACCCACCCGTGACTGTAGATAAGGAAGTCTTGTGTGGCTCAGTGCAGGAACATGCAGCTGATGTTAGCTGATGGTTTCATTGGTTGTGTCATGCCTTGAAGTCTTCCTTTCAAGAACTCAGGAGACTGCTTACTTTAGAAGGTTTGAGATCCCTTCCCTCCCCATTCCTGCCCATGGCCAGTGGGATCTCTGTGTACACAACTTTCCTTTATGCTGATCAGCATGTTTTGCTACATTTTAATTCTATTCTCTAAACACAAAGAAAATATTTGTACCTTGACCTTAGATTGATGGCAAATATAAAACCAGTCTCTGTGTTGTGATTGCATAAGTATCACTGAACCCGTAGCTGCATATTAAGTCTAAATAGCTAGAGTGATTATTTCTTGGTCACTCAGTACATACCAGCATCAAAAATCCTATGATTCGTCTAAACAGTCACTCTGTTGTTTCCTTGACATGGATGAGCAATGGTTTGTTTGCTAATTGACTTTTCTTTTGCTTGCACACTTTTGAGTCTGCAATCTTTTTCCTGGGATTCTACTTATATTTACAATTTGAAATACTACCTATTTTTACTTTTCCCTACCATTCTCTGTTGTTTACCACAGCTCTCCATCGTAATATTTACCTTATCTGTAATCTTTGTCTTTTTACTGCCTCCGTGATGATTTGTCCCCATTTCACAAAAGTCTGAAATACACCTATGGTGAACAGGGATGATTATTTCCTAGGTACCTAGAGAAACATAATCTACCAAATTGATATATCAGCAAGGAAGTGGCAGTTCAGTGGCATGAGAACACTTTTGTGGATGCTCTATGACCAAGCTGAAAACTATTAACTGATTATAGAGGTTCAGATTATCTGTATCCAAATAATATCATAACAGAGACTTGGCATGGTTCACACTCAAGTGAAGGAAGGAAGGAGGTGTTCCAGAAAGATTTCTTATTTCTAAAATGTGCATGCTAAACTATCAAAGGTGATGAGTCATATGATCAATTATTACTAGATGACTCTTGAATAAGTTTCAACCCTGTTTAAATAGCTTTAGCTTCAGATAAGAAGAAATTGTATGCCAAAAGAAAGATGAAAGGTTTATAAATGCCCAACAGAGAATCAGTAGGTGGGAAGGAATTTAGGAATCATCCTTATATTTGTCTTAAAAATCATACCTTTTGGCTGTTATTTGGAGTAATGTTCAAAACAAAAGCCTTTTAATTTATATTTGCATGTCTTGATGCCTGTGAGGACTTAGCAATGCAGATCATCATATGTTGTAAAAACAAAACCTAAAGCTAGCAATTGTAAGTGGATTGGTAATAAGGGATCTTGCAGAATTCATTTCAAAATGTCTTTATTTCCATTTTAGTCACCATTTTACTAATATTCAAACTCAGATATTTTGAAGATAGTGGATTAGAAGAAAGAAGCCTGATAGTAAGTTATATCTATGGAGAACCTATATCTTTGTACATTTATAAGGATGAAACAAGAGGTAGATGGCTTGGAAAAATCTGTACATGATATGGACAGCCAAGAAGCTGAGAGCCAAAGCAGGTGGAATGAGGTTGCCAGAGATGCCACTACATGGTCAGAGGAATGCAAGCTATGAACACATGATTGAGTACAGTATGGCCAACGTGAGGGCTGATAAGAAGGCCAGAGGTCAATGTCATGTGTATTCCTCAATAATGCATGAACACATCTTTCACCAGCTTGGAGCTCTTTGACAATGTTAGCAAGCCCCAGTGCTGTGATTTCAAGTACACTATTCACTTTTTACGTGAGTATTAGAGATCTAAAATCAGACCTTCATTTGACAGCAAGCATCTTCCCACATAAGCCCTCTCCAAGATCCCTGATCTGTAGCTTAATCCCATGTGAGAAGATAGAATACAAGAATTTTACTTTTCCTATATTTGTTGAGATCTGCTTTGTGTCCCTATGTGTCATTTGGTTGTAGAATATTCCATGTGCTGTGAAAATATTTATTCTTTGGTGCTTGGTGGAATGATTTGTAATGTTACTTGTTTCATTGTTACCTTCTTTTATTTTTTAATTTTATTTATTTATTTTTTAATTTTATTTTCTGTCTGGATGACGTCTCCATTGGTGACAATGGGGTACTGAAGTCACCCACTATAATTTATGATGAAGATAATCTTTGCCTTTATATCTGGCAGTATTTGTTTTATGACACTGGGTGCACTCAAATGTTGGTGTGCATATGTCTAAAATTTTAATGTCTTATTGATGGATAGAGAATTATTAAGAATTCTTTATCTTTGCTTAGTAGATTTAACTCACAGTCTATTTCAACACATGTTAGAACAGTAACACCGGTTTGTTTCCTATTTACATTTTCTTTCTTTTTTATAACATTTTTATTATTATTATTATTTATGCTCATACAAACTTAACAGGTGCACCAGTCCCCTCTCTCCCTCCACCTCCCCACAACCCCCCTGCTCCCCCCTGCCCTCTCCCCTCCCTCCCCATACCCCAGTGCCTCCCTCCCCCCAATCCCTAGAGCACCCTTTAATGTGCATGCCAAACTCTCTTCTGGGTCCTCCTCTACAATGAGGTGCAAGGACCCAGGGGCATTTCTCAGAACCCTTTCTGTGTTCCCTTAAGCATAGGACCACTACTGTGACTGTCAGTCCCTAGCCTCCCAGGATCCTAATGCCTTTAGTCCATACTAGACTTTGTGGGGTAAATAATGTTTTGGACATAGCACAGGTCATGCAAAGTCTTATTATGATTGCTTCGGCCCTAACTTGTGTAGGGTATCTTGTATAACATTACTCTTCCCATCCTTGTGCTCTTACAATCTTACCACCCCCTCTTCCACAAATTTCCTGAGCTTCAGGATGGAGAGAGATTAGGCTGACCCAGTTCCAGGTGGTTGATATAGAGTGTCTGATGTTCTGAATTATGGTTTGATGACTTTTTTTTGTTTTGTTTTGCTGCTCCTGCAATGCCCTTGGCTCCATCCTGTTAGGTATTGGATGTCACCCCCTGGCCAGAGATAAAAACCTGTTGAATTAGAGTCTTGTTATAAGAGTATGTTCAAAGATAGATTGCACAAAGGGGAATTCCATCAATGAAGGTCACCCAGAATGAACAGCCTGCGGTTAAGCAGGTGGACTGGAATGATCACCAAGAGCCAACTCCACCCGAGCTCTTGCCAACCAATGACTGTAAAGGTCATAGAAAATTCCTCAGTTAAGCAACCCCCCCTACCCCAAGACCCCTTAAAAACCCCTTGCCCGAGCTGCTCGGGGCCGCTTCAGTCTTTCCTGCGTGAAAGGTTGCTGGAGCCGCCCGGCGCGTCGTTAAATAAAACCTCATGCTATTGCAGCGAAAAAAAAAAAAAAAAAAAAAAAAAACAAAGATAGATGGAATAAAAGTAGGAGACCACGGTGAGAGACGGGTCAATCACCCACTTGCAAAATGGTTACTTTCTATCAGGCAGCCTATATACCCTTCCCTTCTGGTGAGATCATACCCCATCAGTTGTAAATGATCAGGAAGGAAAGTCTGTGAACTTAATCAGATGTCTCATTACTTATTTGCAATCCTTGATGGTGGCCTATTTTCTCTGCTCTTACATGGTCCCTTCTCTCCTTGTTTCTGTTGGGGCCCTCCTTCCCCATCCCTCATGTTTATAATCTTTATAATTACTGTAGGTATTACGGAGATTTGTCTTTGAGTGTCTCTAAGTGGGTTTGGTACTAGGATCCACCTATTAGGGAGTACATACGGAACTTAATTTTCTGTGTCTGGGATACTTCACTCAATATAATTGTTTCTAATTCCATCCATTTCCCAGCAAATTCCATTAATTCATCATTTTTAATGGCTGAGTAGTATTCTATTGTATAAATGTACCACATTTTCCTTATTCACTTGTCAACTGTTGGACTTTTGGGTTGATTCCATGACTTTGCTATTCTAAACAGTCCTGTTATGAAAATGGTCATGCTTGTGCTATCGAAGTGAATTTTTGCTGTATGAGAGGTTATTCCCAAAAGTGGAATAGCAGGATCATATGCCATTTCAATCTTTAACTTTTTTAAGAATTGCCAGATGGCTCGCCAGAGTGGCTGTATGAGCCTCCATTCCCACCAGCAATGTAGGAGAGTTCCCCTCTCTCCACATCCTCTCCAGCACTTGGTGGTGTTTGTATTGTGGATTTTTGCCATCCTGACTGGGGTGAGATGATATCTCAGGGAGATTTTGATTTGCATTTCCCTGATGGCTAAGGATGTGGAGCATTTTGGAAGATATTTGTTAGACATTTTAATTTCATCCTTGGTAAAGTTTCTTTTAAGTTCCAAGGCCCATTTTTTAATTGGCCCATGTGTTTCCTTGGTGTTTAGTTTTCTAAGTTCTTTGTGCACTCTGGACAGTAGAGCTCTATCAGATATGTGGTTAGTGAAGATTTTCTCCCATTCTGTGGGTTGCCTTTGTGCTCAAGTATAATCTCTTTATCTGAACAGAAGCTCTTTAATTTCACAAGAACCCATCTGTTGAGTGTTGGTTGTAGTGACTGTGCTATTGGATGTCCCTTTAGGAACTGTAGGCCTAGCCTAATCAGCTTGAGGGAGTTCCCTACCCTTTCAACTATGGTTTTTATAGTCTCTGGCCTTATATTGAGGCCCTTGATCCATTTGGAATTAAGTCTTGTACATGGTGACAAGTATGGGTCCAGTTTTAATCTTCTGCATGTGGAGATACAGTTTTGCCAGCACCATTTGTTGAACATGCTATTCTTTTTCCATTGGATTTTTTGGGCCCTTTCTCAAAGATCAAATGGCTGTAGTTGTGTGGGCTTATATCTGGGTCTTCATCCCTCATCCATTGATCTGTGCGTCTATTTTGGAGCCAATACCAGGCTGTTATTACAACTATGGATTTGTAGTATAGACTAAGTTTGGTATGGTGATACCTCCAGCCATGTTTTTGTTACTCAGGATCGTTTTTTCTATCCTGGTTCTTTTTTGCCTCCATATGAATTTTGAGATTGTTTGGTCAACCTCTTTAAAGAATTGCTTTGGGATTTTAATTGGTATAGCATTGAATCTGTATATTGCCTTTGGTAGGATGATCAATTTTATGATGTTGATTCTGCCAATCCAGGAACATGGGAGGTCTTTCCACCTTCTAGTGTCTTCTGTAATTTCTCTCTTTAGAGTTTTAAAGTTTTCATTATAAAGGTCTCTTACTTCCTGGTTAGGTTTATACCAAGGTATTTCATTTTTATAGGGAATATAGTAAATTGGATTGTTTCTGTCAGGGCTTTTTCACGTCTTTCATTTTGGGCATATGGGAAGGCCATTGATTTTTGCACCTTTATTTTGTATCCTGCCACCCTGCTGAACTTCTGTATTAGTTCCAGGAGCTTCCTGTTGGAGTTTTTGGGATCACTCAGGTATATGAGCATGCCATCTGCGAATAGAGATAACTTGACTTTTTCCTTGTTGATTTGAATCCCTTTTATCTCCCTTTCTTCTCTTATGGCCTCAGTTGAGACTTCAAGTTAAATACTGAATAGAAGTAGTAAGAGTGGACAGCCTTGTCTAGTTCCTGATCGAAATGAGAATGTTTCAAGTTTTTCCCCATTGAGTATAATCCTTGCTGTTGGTTTATTGTATACAGCTTTTATTATATTGATAAAGGTTCTTTCTGTTCCAACCTTCTTTATGGTTTTGATTATAAAGGGCTATTGGATCTTGTCAAAAGCTTTTTCTGCATCTATCCAGAGTATCATGTGGTCTTGGACTTTGGACTGGTTTATGTGGTGAATAAAATTTATTGATTTACATATGTAGAACCAACCTTGTGTGCCGGGGATGAAGCCTACTTGGTCCCCATGGATGATCTTTTTGATATGTTTTTTAATTCGATTTGCTAAGACTTTGTTGAGAATCTTTGCATCTGTGTTCAGCAGAGAGATTGGCCTGTAATATTTTTTTAAAGTGTATCTTTATTAGGTTTTGGGATTAAAATGATATTAGCTTCATAGAAGGAATTTGGCAGTGTTCCTTCCTTTGCTATTTGATGGAGCAGTTTAAGGAGTATTGGTGTTATTAGCTCCTTAAATGTCTGGTAGAACTCTGTGCTGAATCCATCTGGTACGGGACATTTTTTGGTGGGAAGATTCAACATTACTTCCTTGATTTCCTCATATGTTACAGGACTATTTAAATAATTCACAACTTTCTGATTCAATTTAGGTAAGTTGTGTTTACTTAAGAATTCATCAAACTCTTTTGTGTTGTCAAATTTCACGGAGTATAAGTTTTTGAGATATGACGTTACAGTTCTCTGGATTTCTTGGGTATCAGTAGTGATACCTCCATTTTCATTTCTAATTTTGTTAATTTGGGCTTTCTCTCTCTTGCTTTTGGTTAATTTAGCTAGGGGTATATCAATCTTATTGATTTTTTTTCAAAAAACCAGCTTTTTGACTGCTTGATTTTCTGTATCATTTTTCTAATCTCAATTTCAGATATTTCTCCCCTTATTTTGCTAATTTCCTCTCTTCTACTACTTTTGGGACCAGATTGCTCTAGTGTCTCTAAAGGTTTCAGCTGCATTGTTAAGTTATTTATTTCTGATGTTTCCATTTTTTTGATGTAGGCATTAACAGCTATGAACTTACTTCTTAGGACAGCTTTCATTGTGTCCCAGAGATTTTGATAATTTGTATTTTCATTATCGTTCTCTTTCAGGAAATCTTGAATTTCCTTTGTAATTTCTTCTTGAATCCAGTTCTCATTCAGCATCATAGTGTTAAGTTTCCAGGAGTTAGTGTATTTTCTGTTGCTTGTTGTGTTGTGGATGTCAAGCTTTAAGCCGTGGTGGTCTGATAAGGTACAGGCTGGAATTTCAACTTTCCTGTGTATGTGGAGATTCGTTTTGTGGCCCAATATATGATATATTTTGGAGAAAGTTCTGTGTGCTGCTGAGAAAAATATCCATTCTTTGTTGCAAGGATGAAAAGTTCGATAGAGATCAGTAAGGTCCATTTCAGTAAGAGTTTGATTAAGCTCCAAAATGTCTCTGTTAAGTTTTTTACCAATTGATCTATCCCATGTTGAGAGGGCAATGTTGAAATCCCCACGAATTATCATTTTGGGATTGATTTCTCACTTTAGACGTTGTAAGGTTTGCTTAATGAATGTGGTGGGGGGCGTATTGGGTGCATATATGTTCAGTGTTGTGAAGTCTTCCTGGTGAATTGTTCCTGTGACTAAAATGTAGTATCCATCTGTGTCACTTATGATGATTTTTTGGTTTGAAGTCCACTTTGTCCGATAACATAATGGCCACCCCTGCCTGTTTTCTGGCTCCAATAGCTTGCAGAATTTTTGACCAGCCTTTTATTTTTAGGATGTGCCTATCTTTTGTGGTGAGATGGGTTTCCTGCAGGCAGCAGATTGTTGGATTGTGATTTTTAATCCAAGTTTGTAACCTTGTGTCTCTTAATCGGTGAGTTAATTCCATTAACATTTAATGTTATAACTGGAGAAACTATTTTTAATTCTGGTCATTTATTATGTTTAGTGGCTTTTGTAAGTGTATTGTTTCACTTTTAGGTTTTGGTGGTATTATAATTCCCTTCTGTTCTTCTGGATATGCCTTTTTTTTCTTCACGCTTAAGTATCATTTCTAGCTTTTTTTGAAGGCCTGGTTTGGTGGACATGTAAGCCTTCAAGTTGTCTTTGTGCTGGAAAATTTTTCTTTCTCCCTCAATCATGACGGATAGTTTTGTAGGTATATCAGCCTGGGTTGACATTTTTGCTCATTCAATACTTGAAGTACATCTCTCCAGGCTCTTCATGCTTTTACTGTTTCCATTGAGAAGTCATTTGTTATTTTAATAGGTTTACCTTTAAAAGTGACTTGTTTTTTTTCTCTTTCTTTATCTTGAATGTGATGTGTTTTAACTATTATTCATTGTGGCGAGTTTCTATTTTGGTCATAACTGTTTGGGGTGCGGAATGCCTCTTGTATATGGATGGGCCTCTCTTTTTTTAGATGAGGAAAGTTTTCCTTGATGATCATTTGAAATATTTCCTCAGGTGTGGTATTTTGGGATTCTTGTTCTGGTCTTCCATGAATACACATGTTTGGCTTCTTCAGGGTGTCCCATAACTCTTCCATATTTCTCTTGAGTATCTTTTGGCTTTAACAACCTTTTCCATTGAGCTGGTTAATATTCCCACTTTGTCTTCAAGGTCCGAAATTCTATTTTCTGCTTTGTTAGTTCTGCTGATAAGACTCTCTGTTGAGTTCTGGGTTGAAGATAACTTGTCTTTTAGTTCAGTTTTAAACTCTGCTTGAGTCTATTTTAACTGCTCTATGTCTGTTTTTGTTTCTTGAGCTGTTTTTCTCAACTCCTCTAAGTGTCTGTTGTGTTCCTCTTCAATGTGATTGATGAGGTTATTTAATTCCTCCCAGATTTCCTCTTTCATAGTATTGAACATAGTAATGATCATGTTTTGAAAGTCGTTGTCCTGGGTCAGGCTTTCTTGGTCATTTTCCATGGGTTTGTTCTGGTTGGAGTCTATCATTATAGAATTAATTCCTTCAGTGGGAGATTTGTTTCTTATGGATTTGCACTTACTTGGGCATTGTCGGTTTAACTCTTAAGACCTTCTTTCAATTTCTGTGCATTTTTCACTGAGGTTTGGGGCTGAGCCGGGGGAGGGGAGGGTGTTTTACCTAAGTCACCGTGATTCCCGTCTGGACTGTGCACATCCCGGGTGGGTGGGGAAAGAGAGGAGGTGTCAGTGGCAGGGTGCTATTTAAGCTGGGGAGCTTGGGCGTGGCCCAGGGGGTCTTCCCTGGCCCTGTGCAGGGCAGGCTGGGGCTAGCTGGTGTGAGGAGCTGAGTCCTAGGGTTGGGGATTGGGTAGGGGGAGCTTATCTAGATCGCTGTTAGTCCTGGCTGGACTGAGCTCCTCCTGGGCAGGTGGGGAAAGGGCTCCTATTTACATTTTCTTGAGATTTTTTTCATACTTTGATCTTAAAGTAACATCTGTTCTTGATGATGAGAAGCACTTTTGGATCCTACAAATAGGTGCATCTTGTTTTTTAATCCATCCTAATAGCCTGTGATTAGATAATTGAGATCATTAATTTTAGAACTATTATTAAAATGGATTTTTACATTGTCATTTTGTTGATTTTAGAGTATTCAACATCTCATTATAAAAAGCCCAAAAGAAATCCAAAATAGAAAAAACACATTTCAATATAATAAAGGTTTTCTACAACAAACCTATATCTAGAATCATAATGAATCGGGGAAAACCTCAAAGAATTTCCTCTAAAATCAGGGACAGAAAGTGTTCACTTTCCCTGTTCTTATTCAACATAGTGCTGAACGTATTAATAAAAGCAATAAGACAAGAGAAACAAAACATACAAATAAGAAAAGGGGAATATTTTATTTGCAGATGACATGATTCTTGCTCATGAGACCCTAAAGCCTCCACTAGCAGTTTTTTAAAGCTATTCATACTTTCAGTAAAGCAGAAATATACAAAGTTAACAGACAAAAATTAGTACCTTCGTATGCATCAATAAGAAGTTGGGATTGAAAAAACAATCTTCCCTCCCATCCTTAATTCCTTTTCTTTCCTTCTATTCTTTCCTCCCATCCCTTTATCCTCATCCATCTCTTCCTCTATCCCTTCTTTGCACCCATACTTCTCACCTTCCATATCTCTCTCATTCCGTTCTTTCTTTCTTTCTATAGGTGGCTCCTGGCATTTGTACTCTTAAACTTTCATACTATCATTTGTCTTTTTTGTTTTAATTTTGGGATGGAATAAAGTGTTCTTGGACTGATTATCCAAAAGTGTTGATCAAATATTTCAAGTCTAAGTGTGTCTCAGTAATGTTGATCCTCTTTTCCCATTATTATTAAAATTTTCACAGGCAGTCAAATATTGTTACAAAATTAAGGTTAAAAGCCTGAATATGTGGGCTGGAGAGGTGGCTCAGGGGTTAAGCCTCCGCCTTGCAGGCGGAAGGTCCCGAGTTCGGATCCCAGATCCCACGTATAGACGCCAGACGGAAGCGGGGGCGGCCTGCGCTTCTGGTCCTGGTAGGGCGGAGCCTGTGAATCCCTGGGCAGAAGGAGGTGGAGGCGTCCAGGTGGTTCGCGAATTCGTCCGTGGTTCTACACACACACACACACACATACACAGACACACACACACAGACGCGCGCGCGCACATACGCACAGTTGAATAAATAATAATAATAATAAAAAAAAAAAAAAAAAAAGCCTGAATATGTTATCTGAATTTACCATATTCATACTTGACTTTGGTCAATAACCAAGTTCCTGGCCTGTAAGTTCTGCTTCCTACTCAGTGGAGCCTGCTGGCACTTCTACCACTACATTGTGAGGCATTTCTTCCTCCAGTTTCAAGCAAGTCATAGGTGGCCTTTCCTGCCCTCCACAGCAGGAACCTCCATGTTCAGTCCCAAGGACTCTGTAATGGGAGGCCTCACTGACTTCCCAAGAAGAAGACCTCTAAATTTGTGTCAGTCACTGAGAGCATGAAGCCTACACAATGAAGAACAAAAATTAGCAAAAGTGGAACAAAGTCTAGGAAATAAATCTCAACAGAAGCTCCTGAATGTGAGAGAGGGCACTTGGAGGGGTTGGTGAGAGGGCAGAGAAAACACACACACACACACACACACACACACACCACTCAAACTTTTCTGTTGTGTATAAAAAAATATTCCCACACAAAGAAATTTTAATTTGTAGAGTTAAAGGATGGCCAGCAGAAAGCAAAGTAACCATGTACAGGATAAAATACAAAAATAAGGGTTTAGACCACAGATTACCAAACTAGACTAATACAGACCCTTAGATACACACAACTAAGATATATATTTAAATCTGTTACAAAATAAAACAGTAACCTGTCCCATTAAAAAAACAGTAAAGGATATCCGGCAAAACAATCCCTCATGATGTAGGGAGAAAGAAGCTTTCCAGCACAAAGACAACTTGAAGGCTTACATGTCTAACAAACTGGGTTTTCAAAAAATGCTAGAAATGATACTCAAGCTTGAAGAGAAAAACAAGTGTATCCAGGGGACAGAAGGGAAGTATAATACCACCAAAACCTAAAAGCCAAATAATACACTTACAAAAACCACTAAACATAAAAAATGTCCAGAATTAAAAATAATTTCTCTCTCAGAACATTAAATGTCAATGGAATTAACTCACCAATCAAGAGACACAGATTACAAACCTGGATTAAAAATCAGAACCCATCAATCTGCTGCATCTAAAGCGAGAAATCAACCCCTCAATGATAATTCTTGGGGATTTCAACACCTCCCTCTCAACATGGGATAGATCAACAGGTCAAAAACTTCACAGAGACACATTGGAACTTAATCAAACTCTTACTGAAATGGACCTTACTGATCTCTATCAAACTTTCCGTCTATGCACCAAAGAATACACATTTTTCTCAGCAGCACACAGAACTTTTTCCAAAATAGACTACATACTGGGGAACAAATCGAATCTCCACATATACAGGAAAGTTGAAATTCTAGCCTGTACTCTATCAGACCACCATGTTCTAAAGCTTGATATCTACAACAGAACAAACAACAGAAAATACACTAATTCCTGGAAACTAAAAACTATGATACTGAATGAGAATTGGATTCAAGAAGAAATTACAAAGGAAATTCAAGATTTCCTGAAATTGAAAGATAATGAAAATACAACTTATCAAAACCTTTGGGACACAATGAAAGCTGTCCTAAGAGGTAAGTTCATAACTCTTAATGCCTACATCAAAAAAAAAAAAAGAAAGAAATGGCACAAATAAATAACAATGCAGCTCAAAGCGTTAGAGACACTAGAGCAATCTGATCCCAAAAGCGGTAGAAGTGAGGAAATTTGTAAAATCAGGGGAGAAATATCTGAAATTGAGATAAGGAAAATGACACAGCAAATCAACCAGTTAAAAAGTTGGTTATTAGACAAATTCAATAAGATTCTTACACCCCTATTTTAATTAACCAAAAGCAAGAGAGAGAAAACGCAAATTAACAAAATTAGACATGAAAATGTAGTTATTACTACCAATACCCAAGAAATTCAGAGAATTATAATGTCATATTTCATAACTTATACTCTATGAAATATGACAACACAAAAGAAATGGATGAATTCCTAAGTAAGCACAACTTACTTAAATTGAATCAGGAAGTTTTGAATTATTTAAATAGTCCTACAAAATAAGAGGAAATCGATGAAGTAATCTCAAATCTTCCCACCAACAAATGTCCTGGACCATATTTAAATAGTCCTACAAAATAAGAGGAAATCGATGAAGTAATCTCAAATCTTCCCACCAAAAAATGTCCTGGACCATATGGATTCAGCACAGAATTCTACCAGACATTTTTTTACTACATTTTTTATTATTATTTCAGCTCACACAAACTTAATAGGTACACCAGTTCCCTCCCTCCCTCCTCCTCCCCCCCCAGCCACCTGCTCCCCCTCCCCTCACTCCTCCCGCCCCATCCCCCCGTGCCTCCCGCCCCAATTCCCAGAGTCCTTTCTTGTGCATGCCTGACTCTCCTCTGGGCCCTCCTCTCCGATGACTTACAAGGACCCAGTGGCCTTTCCCTGAACCCTTTCCTGTGTTCCCCTTAAGCATAGGAACACTACTGTGGCTGTCAATCCCTTGCCTCCAAGGATCTTGGTGCCTTTAACAGATGCTATACTTTGTGAGGTCAATAGTGTGTTGGACAATGCGCTGGGCATGCAAAGTCCAATTATGATTGCTTCGGCCCTAACTTGTGTGGAGTATCTTGCAAATCATTGCTCCTCCCATCCTTTTGCTCTTACACTCTTACCGCCCCCTCTTCTGCAAATGTCCCTGAGCTTCAGGATGGGGAGAGATTAGTATGGCCTAGTTCTAGGTGTCTACCAGACATTTAATGAGCTAATAACACCAATACTCCTTAAACTGTTCCATCAAGTAGCAAAGGAAGGAACACTACCAAACTCTTTCTATGAAGCTAATATCGTCTTACTTCCAAAACCTAATAAAGATACACTTAAAAAAGAAAACTATAGGCCAATCTCTTTGATAAACACAGACACAAAGATTCTCAACAAAGTCTTAGCAATTCGGATTCAAAAACATATTAAAAAGATCATCCACAGGGATCAAGTAGGTTTTATCCCAAGCACACAAGATTGGTTCAACATATGCAAATCAATAAATGTAATTCACCACATAAACCAGTCCAAAATCTAAGTCCACGTGATATTCTTGATAGATGCAGAAAAAGCTTTTGACAATATCCAACAGACCTTTATGATCAAAATCCTAAAGACAGTTGGAATGGAAGGAATCTTTATCAATATAATAAAAGCTGTATACCACAAGCCAACAGCAAGGATTAGACTCAATGGGGAAAAACATGGAGCATTCCCACTTAAATCAGGAACTAGAAAAGGCTGTCCACTCTCACCACTTCTATTCAATATTGTACCTGAAGTTTTAGCTAAGGACATCAGACAAAAAAAGGGACATAAATGGTATTTAAATCAGCAAAGAAGAAGTCAACCTCTATTTGCAAATGACATGCTCATATACCTGAATGATCCCAAAAACTCCACCAGGAAGCTCCTGGAACTAATACAGAAGTTCAGCAGGGTGGCAGGATACAAAATAAATATACAAAAATCAGTGGCCTTCCTATATGCCTAGAATGAACGAAGTGAAAAAGCCCTGAGTGAAAAAGCCCATTTACTATATCCCTAAAAAAATGAAATACCTTGGCATAAACCTAACCAAGGAAGTAAGAGACCTTTACAATGAAAACTTTAAGACCCTAAAGAAAGAAATTGCAGAAGACACCAGAAGATGGAAAGACCTCCCCTGTTCCTGGAAACAATATCATAAAAATGAACATCCTACCAAAAGCAATATACAGATTCAATGCTATACCAATTAAAATCCGAAAGCAATTCTTCAAAGAAGTTGATCAAACAATCTCAAAATTCATTATGGAGGCACAAAAGACCCAGGATAGCAAAGACAATCCTGAGTAACAAAAACACTGCTGGAGGTATCACCATACCAAACCTTAATGTATACTACAAATCCATCGTTATAAAAACAGCCTGGTATTGGCTCCAAAGTAGACACACAGATTAATGGATTAGGGTTGAGGACTCAGATATAGGCTCACACAATTACAGCCATTTGATCTTTGACAAAGGAGCCCAAAAAATCCAAAAGAAAAAGAACAGCATCTTCAACAACCGGTGCCTGCAAAACTGGATATCCAGAAGATTAAAACTTGACCTGTATTTGTCACCATGTACAAGACTTAATTCCAAATGGACCAAGGACCTCAATATAAGGCCAGAGACTATTAAAAACCTTAGTCAAAAGGGTGGCAAATTCCCTTACGCTGATTGGACTAGGCCAACAGTTCCTAAACGGACATTCAATAACACAGTCACTACAACCAACACTCTACAGATGGGATCTTATAAAATTAAAGAGCTTCTGTTCAGTTAAAGATATTGTAACTTGAGCACAAAGGCAACCCACAGAATAGGAGAAAATCTTCACTAACCACATATCTGATAGAGCTCTATTATCCAGAGTGCATAAAGAACTTAGAAAACTAAACACCAAGGAAACCAATGGGCTAATTAAAAAATGGGCCTTGGAACTTAAAAGAAACTTTACCAGGGATGAAATTGAAATGTCTAACAAATACTTTAAAAAATGCTCCACATCCTTAGCCATCAGGGAAATGCAAATCAAAACTTCCCTGAGATATCATCTCACCCCAGTCAGGATGGAAAAATCCACAATACAAACAACACCAAATGCTGGAGAAGATGTGGAGAGAGGGGAACTCCTCTACATTGCTAGTGGGAATGCAGACTAATACAACCAGTCTGGCAAGTAGTCTGGTGATTCTTAAAAAAGTTAAAGATTGAAATGGCATATGACCCTGCTATTCCACTTTTGGGAATAACCCCCCATACAGCAAAAATTCACTTAGATAGCACAAGCACTGACCATGCTCATAGCAGCACTGTTTACAATAGCAAAGTCATGGTATCAACCCAAATGTCCAACAGTTGATAAGTGGATAAGGAAAATATGGTACATTTATGCAATGGAATACTACTCAGCCTTCAGAAATGATGAATTAATAAAATTCGCCAGGAAATGGATGGAATTAGAAAAAGTTATATTGAGTGAAGTATCTCAGATACAGAAAATTAATCACCATATGTACTCCCTAATAGGTGGATCAAGGGAGGGAAGGGGGGAAGGCAGGAGAAAGGAGAGATAAAAGGGGAGGTAGCGGGGGGATCCAGGTAGTGGTGGAGGGAGGGAAGGGAATGGGCTACTTATCAAGTTTGTATGAGTGGAAATTAAAAACAAAAGCTAGAGTATCAAATAATCCATCAGAGATTCAAGAATCCATGGAGTAGCAGAAGACAAGTTATTAGCACAGTTATTATTTATCAGCACGTTAGAATGTTCATTTGACAGAAGGCTCAGGTTAAGCAGTAAAGGGTACAGTAGATGGAAGTTTCACCTTTGATGATTACAAGATGAACCTATTGTTTGAGGACAACTGCAGAGTCTAGTAGTCCTAAGTCTGAAATTAGTGAATGGCCAAACCTCTGGAATCATCTACTTGCTAGTGCCAGTGAGATTCAGAATTCCAAAGATCCAGTGAAATGCTGATCACCACAGTCACATCATTCCAGCAGGGTGTTGAATGCTGAGGATGTTTTAAAAGTTCAGAGACTGGTCAATCTGTATATATCTCAGTGCTGTATCTGCCTTCCCACTCCCAAAGCACTCAAGAGATATAACTTCTCTAGAACATTGGTGTCTCTGGATATATCAACTGAGGGTTCTAGGAAGCATGCAAGAACTTTCACAATCCAGAAACTATAAGGTTATCCATGTCAACAGAGACTCCTGGCAGGCAAAGAGGAACTGATCTTAACTGGGAGGAGTATTATGACAAACATCTGTTGCTTTATGGGTTCAACAATAGCCAGAATAGTAGAAAAGATGAAAGACTTCAACTCTTACATCAAACAAAATATATATTTAAAACTTCAAGTAAGTGTTGTCAGAGAAAACCCTCTCCATGAAACATTATAGTTGAAATTTCAAATCTTTAATAAATAAGAAATATTAAAAGCAGAAATAAAAAAATCCAATTACTTTACAAAAGCAAATGCATCACAGGGACATTAAACTGTATTGTAGTTTGCCTTCTTGTTGCTGATACTAGGCCAAACTAATGAACCAACCTGCAGAGAATTGTTCCAGTCAATATGGGGTGGGTCTTCCTACATCAACAAGATAATTGCTTAGGACCTGCTTGCTTTAGTTACAAATTCTTTCCAGATGAAGCGTCTGACTTCGATTGTCAAGTTGACACCTATATCAAACTGATTCACACCACCATCTGTCAACCTGGCACACATACACATTACTTTTAAACCAAAACCTTTCAACCCTTGTCCTCACATATAAATTCTATTCAATTCAATTTTAAAAGAAAGCCTGACATCAAGAGTTCTCAGTGCAGTTTTGAAATGCTTAGCAACATTAATAGTTTAATTTTATCATTTGAAAAGTTCAAAGACTCTTTTCTAAAAGTTTAAAATTTCTTAAGTGTAAGGTTTTGTCAAATCAAAAACACCTTGAATACTACTGACATATAAGAATACAGAACAAACATTCTTATTTTAGAACAGAAACATTAGGACATAGAAAGAAAATGTCAAGTCTCAATTAAGACCAAAGTCCGGCAAGGTAAATGCCACCTTCTATATAGTTCAATGTCCATTTTCTGTTGTTTGTCATGTAGTCAAGTTGATTCCAAAATTATGCACAATTATGGTTACACAAGCAGCTTTTCTCTAGACTGTCTCCAGTCTTACTTTCAGCCTTCCTCAACACCTGTTCAATAGTTCCAGCATCTCCAACACTCTGGGTTCTCTTTTGCAACTATAACCTTCGCTTTCCTTTGCAGGAACTCCAAACTTCGCATTTGGCACCAAGCCTCAGTCACTCTCCTTGAGTCCCTCAATCTTGTATCAAAACCCGTACCACCTAAATAATGCTACCAAATTCTAGAATGAGATTGAGACACAGTTTGGTCTACTGGAACCATAGTGTATCAACTTTCATGTGCTGACTTGGAAAACTTGTTTTCTAGGAAGCCAAGTCTTCTGAAGGGGAAGAAACTGTTTAAGATCAGCTTTCTTCCCCAACAGAGTCTCAGTTTTCACAAAATGAAATCTCCATAAGAAAGGCTTTCCACAAAATTCAAATCCTCAAATGTGTTGAGATACTCATGAATATCCAAATGTATTCATCTTTCCTATTTCCCTAATGATGTTAATTTTTCCAGTATCCACAACTGCTCTTCTATCTTCCCTCTCCCCTTCTGAAACTTTAAGGACATTCTTTTACCAAACAAACCGGTCCATCATCTTCAAATTCAACTTCACCAAAGTCCTTGCTCCCTTCATCAAAAACTGGGCCTAAATGAGTCACATATCTGCTAGCATTTCTATTTTCCAAATAGTTTACTGTTCTGCTCAATGACTTTCCTAGTACAAAACCTCAAATTCTCCAAACATTACCACATTTGGGGGGGGGGGAGGCTTCTGCCATCTTTTTGCTTTGCTGTGAGACTTCACAGGCTCTGTCCACCAGGAATGGAAATTCAAGCTGCCACCATTTCCTCCTTGTGTTTTTTTTTTTTTTTCATGGAATCTGGGATTTGAACTCTGGTACTCCTGCTTTTGAGAGTCTTAACCTCCTGAGCCACCTCATCAGCCATTAAATTCATTCCTTGGATCCTCCATGAAAGTTCAAAAGGCATAGAACCTCTTTCTCTTGCTCCCAATGTTATATTGTTCTTTCTCACATTAATTTTCTGATTTTATTGAAATTCACAAATTTCATGATAGACACATCAAATCCCATGGCTACACAAAATTATGTTCAAGACTGTGTTCAATGACTGTCTACTCTGAAATGAATCTATATGCACAATATCATAAAGGACTTGATAAATAAGAGCCATTGTTATTCATGAATTAGAGAATGACTTTATGCTTGTGCATTTAAAAAAGGGTGAGGTCTGGAACAGCTCAGAGAACAGGCATAACCTGTTTTTCGAACTTGGAAATGATGTGGAAAATACTGAAAGTAACAATCTTTTCTCAGGATGGGTTTAGCACATGTCTATTTGGTAGTATATTATATTTCTTCAGTATTCATGAGGTTATTGGACAGGAAAAGGCTGAAGGTAGAGAAAATGCCACTTGCCTGTTTATTATAGCAGGTAGGATATTTTCTCAGGATATTTCACCTTCCCATTTTCATTTTAAGTAACCAGATTAACTTGACCAACAAAACTGAGCATGCACTCTATAGCACCTGCAACCTGGGGCTGAAACAGCTGAGGAGGCAGAGATATCTTCCCTGGACCTGTCCTCTGAGGCTTGAGATCCCAGACAGGAGGGCCATTTCCAGCTCTGTGACCTAGTTTGAGGCATCTGTTCTGATAAAGACTTATCCAGCTTGGCTAGATTGTAGCGAGTAAATACCATTCTTTATCTGTAACTTTTAACACCATTCATATGTGTCATTTGTTTGCTTAGCTGAAGTTTGCTTGTTTGTTTCTGTTTTAGGTTAACTGTAATCACCACTGGCCTCACTTTTCATATTAAAATAAACCCAGCAAATAATCAGTTACTCATTAGATGTTGTGTATGTTGAGTGTGATCTAGTACTTAAAATTCTCAAATCCCATGGCAGACACAACTGGGAAAGGAGTTGAGTAATTGCCATGTATTCAAAGTCAGAACTCTGAGAAGCACAGTTGCAGTTAGAGCTGAAAAGAAACGGGTATATGTGTGGGTGGGTCATTTCTCTTTCATTTAGAATTTACCAATGTAAAATATAATGTTTTAATTTTAAAAATTAACCCTAGTGCATTTCAGGCATTAAAATAGAGAAACATCTCCATTCCTTTCTCCCTATGGGCAAGCTTCGCAAGATAGAAATGAGCCCTGGGTTGGCTTGCATTGATTTTGGAAGCACAACTAAACTGCCTATTGCAGTTAGCCTGCATAGTTGCTGATAAATGACCATGGCTTAAGGGAAAAAGGGATTTATTCTCTCTTATGATTACTGGTTACAGTTCTTAGTAACCAATACCAGGGCCGAGAGAACTGTCCAAACCATCACCATATAATGGCTGAGAGATGGACAATTCTTTCTTGCCAAATCAGCATATCTGCCCAACTTTTTCAATCAGTTCTAAATATTTTATTCCAGGGCCTAGTCCTACCCTCCATGGGTTGGACCCTCCCCATCAACTAGACAATCTCTTGCAGGTTTGCTCTGGGCTTAACTCAATCATTAATTCTTTACAAATGTGCCCAGAGCTCAAACCCTCAACTGTCAAGTTGACACCTGTGCCTAACTGTGACACTCCACCCCTTGTCAACTTGACACAAAAACATAGTACTTTTAAACTATAACCTTCAATCCTTATTCCTATAGGTGCTAAAAGTTATCTTAAAAATATAAATACATTTAATTTTTATTAATCCTAAATCTCTAAAAGTTCTCATAGATAAATTTTAAAATGTTCTTTCATTATAAGTTCAGTTATTAAAATGCTGGAACTGAAAGTTTTAAAAATGTCTCAAGTCTTTGAACTGTAAGAGTCTATCAAATCAAAATATGTTAAATATTTCTTTTTTTAACATTTTTTATTATTATTAATTATTTCCGCTCATACAAACTTAACAGGTACACCGGTCCCCTCCTTCTCTCCACCTCCCCCCAACCTCCCTGCTCCCCCTCCCCTCTCCCCTCCCTCCCCATTCCCCAGTGCCTTCCTCCCCCCAATCCCTGGAGCACCCTTTAATGTGCATGCCAAACTCTCTTCTGGGTCCTCCTCTCCGATGAGGTGCAAGGACCCAGGGGCATTTCCCAGAACCCTTTCCTGTGTTCCTCTAAAGCTTAGGAACACTACTGTGACTGTCAGTCCATAGCCTCCAAGGATCCTACTGCCTTTAGTCTATGCTAGACTTTGTGGGGTCAATAATGTGTTGGACATAGCACAGGTCATGCAAAGTCCTATTATGATTGCTTTGGCCCTAACTTGTATGGGGTATCTTGCATATCATTACTCTTCCCATCCTTGTGCTCTTACAATCTTACCACCCCCTCTTCAACAAATTTCCCTGAGCTTCAGGATGGGGAGAGATTAGGCTGGCCCAGTTCCAGGTGATTGATATAGAGTCTCTGATGTTCTGGATTATGGTTTGTTGATATTTTTTTTTGGTTTTGCACTCTTGCAATGCCCTTGGCTCCATCCTGATGGGTATTGGATGTCACCCCCTGGCCAGAGATAAAAACCTGTTGAATTAGAGTCTTGTTATAAGAGTATATTCAAAGGAAGATGGAATAAAAGTAGGAGACTGCAGTGAGAGAGGGGTCAATCACCCATTTGCAAAATGGTTACTTTCTATCAGGCAGCCTATGTGCTCTCCCCTTCTGGTGAGATCATACCCCCATCAGTTGCAAATGATCAGGAAGGAAAGTCTGTGAACTTAACCAGATGTCTCATTACTTACGTGCAGTCCTTGATGGTGGCCTATTTTCTCTGCTGTAACATGATTTCCTCTCTCCTTGTTTCTGGGGGGGCCTCCTTCCCAATCCCTCATGTTTATAATCTTTACAATTACTGTAGGTATTACAGAGATTTGTCTTTGAGTGTGTCTCTAAGTGGGTTTGGTACTAGGATCCACCTATTAAGGAGTACATGGCACTTAATTTTCCATGTCTGGGATATTTCGCTCAATATAATTGTTTCTAATTCCATCCATTTCCTGGCAAATTGCATCAATTCATCATTTTTGATGGCTAAGTTGTATTCCATTGTATAAATGTACCACATTTTCCTTATCCACTCGTCAACTGTTGGACATTTGGGCTGATTCCATGACTTTGCTATTGTAAACAGTGCTGCTATGAACATGGTCGTGCCTGTGCTATCAAGGTGAATTTTTGCTGTATGGGGGGTTATTCCCAAAAGTGGAATAGCAGGGTCATATGGCATTTCAATCTTTAACTTCTTTAAGAATCACCAGATGGCTCACCAGAGTTGTTGTATGAGCCTGCACTCCCACCAGCAATGTATGAGAGTTCCCCTCTCTCCATATCCTCTCCAGCACTTGGTGTTGTTTGTATTGTGGATTTTTGCCATTCTGACAGGGGTGAGTTGATATCTCAGGGAAGTTTTGATTTGCACAAAATATGTTAAATATTTCAACAAGATAAAACATCAAAATAGAAGTATCATGACACAATAAGAAAACGTTACATTAAAGTCAAGTCCAGCAAATCAATTATTGCATCCTGTATTTCAATGTCCATCTTTAGTTGGTCATCATGTAGTCATGGTAGCTCAAAGATTCTAGGCATTCCCAGTCCCTGTTTGCAGCTCAAAGTTTGAACCAGGCTGAATCTCCACTCACACCTATCCTCAGCATACATCCCATGGTTCTGGCATCTCCAACAACACTTTGGGTTCACCTTTGCAGCTATAAGCTTCACCTTTCCTTTCAGGAACTCTATGCCTGCCACTTGGTGCCTAAGTTTTTGCTGCTCTCCACGAACTCTGTAATTGTACATCAAAACCAGTACCACCTAAGGGACACTAGCAGAGTCCACAGTGAGACTGATTAAATGTAGGTTGGTCCACTTGAGCTATAGCTGTACCAACTTTAATGTACTGATTCTGGAAAAGCCTCTTTATATGTATCCAAAACTTCCAAAGGGCAAGAAATGGCTTCAACTTGGGCTTTCAGGCCCTGAAAAATCTGGGTTTTCAAATCACAAAATTGCCATATGGTGGTATTCATGTTTTCCACCCTCTCAGTACCAAGTCACTAGGTTTTCCTTCATCAGTTCTCATTTCCGCAACAGCTATTCAGCTGCCTGCCCTTTCCTCATGCAAATCCTCAAGGCTACCAAAATAGTTCTCCTCTATCAAGCAAACCAGTCCATTGTCTTTTATTTTTTTTATTCAATTGTGCATGTGTGCATGTGTGTGTGTGTGTGTGTGTGTGTGTGTGTGTGTATGTGTAGAACCACGGGCAAATTCGGGAACCACCATAGGCTGCCTCCACCTCCTCTTTGTTTACTCTGCCCCATGATTCACAGGCTCTGCCTTACCAGGACCAGAAACGCAGGCTGCCCTTGCTTCTGCCCAGCGTCTATACGTAGGGTCTAAGATCTGAACTCAGGACCTTCTGCCTGTAAGGCAGAGGCTTAATCCCTGAGCCACCTCTCCAGCCTCCAGTCCATTGTCTTTAAATTCAGCTTTTCCAAAGTCTTTGTTTCCCTCATCACAAACTGGGCCCAAACAATCCATAACTCTCTCAGCATTGGCATTATCCAATTGGCCTACTAAACTCTGAGGAATGGTATTTGTAATCCACGAAGAGAAAATCTTAAAGCATTTCCAACTTTGTCCAATGACACCATTCAAAAGCCACAAAATCCACATAGTCAGATTTATCAGCAACACCCCACTTCGGTACCAAACTCTATTGCAGTTAGCCTGCATAGTTGCTGAAAAACGACCATCAAATGGTTTAAGGGGACAAGGGGTTTATTCTCCCTTATGATTACTGGTTACAGTTATTAGTTCAACTTGACAGGAGAACATGTACCAACACCAGGGTCGAGAGAACTGGCTATACCATCACCATATAATGGTTGAGAGATGAACAATTCTTTCTTGCCAGACCAGCATGTCTGGCCAAGTGTAGCGAAGGGTGCCAACTTTGTCAACCAACTCTTCGTATTTTGTTCCAGGGCCTAGTCCCACCCTCTAAGGGCTGGGCATTCCCCATCAGCTAGACAATCTCTTGCAGATTTGCTCTGCACTTTAACTCAACCATTAATTCTCTACAAATGTGCCCAGAGCTCAAACCCTCAACTGTCAAGTTCACACCTGTGCCTAACTATGACACTGCCCTCTGGAATATCATTGGTGTAGCATGAGAATGGACCAGAAAATTAAGTTGGAGACTCTAGCTTGAGAAAAATACAGTTTCAGAAATTATAAAAAATTACACAGGGTCAAGCAATATCTAGCAATGCCTTGGGATTGAATTTGCTACAATAGGTAGATGTATCTAATAGGATTTGATTCTTAGCCCAATACAAGAGTCCAGGGTGTTGGGCAGGAGGAGGAGAAGATCTCCTCTCTCAGCCTATAAATCATATGGCCCATGCAACATTGAATTTAAAAACTTACTACTTGATAACTTAAATTCAAAAGCAACTGAGTATCCTGTGTCCATCCCAGTTAGCAACTGTAAGAAAATGTAGAAGAGAAATGACAAGAAAGCACAGTGCTCTGACATCTACAATAGGTGCAGTGGCCTCAGACTGAATATTATAGGAGGTAGAGACCATGCAGGAAAGAAGCAGCCTGGGCTGCAGTAGGCTGAGCTTGTGTTTCTGTCTTCCCTAATAGGTGCAACTTCCATTGAAAAGGCCATGCCAGAACCTTCCTCCTCACCACCAGGAGATTCTACAAATTTCATTTATTCTTAGTTGAAGAGCCTTGGGCTTCCCCTAGGATCCAATAGGCTAGCCATCCCACATAGGGCCACCTATTCATGTAGTAATTTATCTCCCACCCCAATCAACACCAAGTATCAGTAAAGTTGGAAAGTGAGGGATAAGGCCAGACTTAATTGTTTATGACTCTGTTCATCCTGACTGTCCACTGCTTTGCTCACACATGTGCCTAAGCATTGTTTCTTAAAATACTTGAAACAAAAATGTGTTGTTGCTGACTGATGCTACACAGTTAGGCTTATAGTGAAAGCATTTACACAGTATGCAGGCAGGTCTTGTTTCTTAGATATTATTTCCTAAGCAATATGGTAGAATTATTTACAAAGCATTTACAATGAATTAGAATATAAATAATCTAGTTTTGATTTAGGGTACATGTGAAGATATGCATAGATGTTTTAGTATTTGCAGGATGTTCTGAGAACCAATTCTTTATGGTACCAAGGGATGAATGTACTGGAAAACAGAAGGCTGTGTACATGCTGGGACAAGAGTAATGTATCCTTAATGCAAGACAGAGGAGGCTGTCCTCTAGCTTCAACACATTGAATCAATAAAAGCTATTATTCTGATACAAGGCACGTGTTATCCAGAAGAGCAAATCACATAGCTCAGTCTTTAGTTCCTTCTACACTTTTCTTAGGCTATCAGGATGAAATCTTGGCCTTCATATTGCTCAGAGACAAATTTGGAGATCTGAAGTGAGAGCTTTCCTAGAAGCATAGCAGACATGGGACCTGAGCAGAATCCAGCTTGAGAGAGAGTCATGCAAGAAGACACTGCTGTCTTCTGGATGACAGAATACCCACACATATCCTGGGCAAACCCAAGAATATAGCATGATCCACATCCAGGCAGCACATCAAGAAGATGGTTGGCTTCTGGGAGTGCAAGCTCTAGCTGACAATGAACAACTTACTTCAGTGGGGCATGCCCAAGGGACAACAAGAGCCAGCCAATAGAAAGACAGAGTTCCAACATTATGAGTTGATTTATCAAAATGGATTCATTCCAAGGGCTTATATACAAATGTTCATAGTCAAGGGGAGAACAGGGCTGGTTTCTTCTCAAAGCTTTGAGGAAGCAGCTATTTCTGTGCCTTTCTTCCATTTGCTGAAATCTTTGATTCCCATGACTTGCTCTTCCAACCTCTCAGCCTTCTTCACCCTCACTGACTTCCTTATTTGCCTCTTAAACACTGCTTTCCTTTGTCCTATAGTGATTGATGCAGACATAGTCCATCCTGAATGAAAGCATTTCATCTTAAATTCATTACATTCATTTCTGTTAAGGTGGTTCCAAAGATGATCACACATTGAGTTTCTGAAGGAAATGGGTCTGAGGGAATACTACTCCTCACACTTCAGTGAATTTAAATGCAGTTGAAAATTTTGCAAAAGCATTAAAGACTTACTAGCATCAAATAAAAATAGTACAACATAAGGGAAATTTGAATACCTTGATGGCTGGAAATACTCTTGCAATCAGGTTCCATATTGTTCACCTTCTAATCATAACTACATGTATCATCCTAAGTACAGCTGTTGACAACAGTTCATGTGTAAGTTAATAAGCATTTCTAATAAAGCAGAAAGTTACAGAATAAATGCTGGGCTCTCGGCAGCTAGCGCAGAAGGGAGTGCTGGTCTAGCCAAGCACAACCCAGGGCTGAGCAGGAAGATGAGTGTCGCCGGCTCTGACCCCTCTCACTACCCGGGAAAAACACACCAGGCCAGGAGCTCTGTCAAAGCAGGAATAACTTCTTTATTCCAACAGTCAGGCCCTTATATACCCCACCCAACATCCCATAAGTCTTAGCGTGAGTCTTTGCTGATTGGCCCTCTCAGCTAAGCAGTTTAACAGCACCAACTGTAGAAGATGTAGTCTTGTGAGATTTGTAGTCTCATGAGATTATTATGGGCTAGTGGGGTGTTAATATGGGCCAGTTGCTGTTGCAACCTAAGGCTATATTGCATCAGCCACAAGGCTGTGCTGAATTATGCTGGTGAGGCAGCTTAAACAGATCATGAAACTCTAAGCAGGCTCAGGAAGTTCCAACAGGCCTTGTCCAGGGTCTTGATGAGGCCCAACAAATAAACATACAAAAATTAATATCCTTCCTGTATACCAGAGACAAAGAAGTTGAAAAAAATGAGAGAAACAATCCTATTCACCATAGCCTCAAAACAATAGTAAAATACCTTGGAATAAGCTTAATAAAGGAAGTGAAAGGTCTATGAAGTAAAAGTCTTAAGATACTGGAAAAAAAAATTAAAGAGGATACTTGAATGTGGAAAGTCCTCCCATGCTTATGGATTGAAGGATTAATATTATAAAAATGAACATCCTATCAAAGGCAATATAAAGGCTCATTGAAAATTCCAATCAAAATAGCTATTCAATTCTTCACAGAAATCAAAAAAATTTTCAGATTCATATAGAAATACAAAATGCCCTAAATAGCCAAAACAATCTTGAGCAACAAAAACATTGCTAGAAATATCACCATGTCTGATTTCAAGCTATACTATAGAGCCATAGTATTAAAAGCAGCATGGTACTGATACAAAAATAAATACATTCATCAATGGATTGGTACTGAGGACCCACATGTAATCTCAAACATCAATAGCCACCTGATTTGTGACAAAAGTGCCAACATACACACTGGAGAAAAGACAGAATCTTCAGCAGATGGTGATGGAAAAATTGAATATCTACATGTAGAAGAATGAAATATTACCATTATCTCTTTGCACAAAAATTATTTCCAAATGGAACAAGGATCTTAATATTAAATCTGAAATTCTAACATCTCTCCAAGAAATAACAGGAAGTACAATCAAATTGATAGACCTAGATAAAGACTTTCTGAACAGGACCACATTTACACAAGAAATAAGACAAGCAATCAAAAATAGTTCATGAAAAACAAAAAGCTTCAGTTCTGTAACTTAGTTGAGCAAAAAGCAACCCATATGATGGGAGAAATCCTTTGGTAGTTGTATATCTGACAGAGAATTAATCTCCAAAGTATACAAAGAACTTAAAACTTTAAACATTGACAAAGCAAACAACTTAATTTAAAAAATGGACTTTAGAACTAAAAAGAGACTTTTCAGAAGAAGAAATTCAAATGTCAAAGAAATATATTAAGTATTTAACTTTCTTAGCCATCAGGGAAGTTCAAATTGAAACTGTTCTGAGATATCAACTTACCCTAGTCAAAATGGTAAAATTAAGAACACAAACAACAGCAAATGCTGGCAAGGATGTGGAAGAAAAGGGAACCCTTACTTTTGTTGGTATAGCCACTTTAGAAATCAACATCAAGATCCTTCAGAGAGCTGAACACTGAACTACCTATGACCTGGCTATACTGTTGCTTGGAATATTCCCAAAGAACTGCACACTTTATTACAGTGATACTTGTACATTCATACTCATTGCTGCTCTATTCATAATAGCAAATAAACGGATTAAATCTGCATGACTGTCAATGGATGAGCAGGTAATAAAAATGTGGTACATCTATAGAATGAAATACTATTTAGCTATCAAGAAAAATGAAACTATGAAAGTTTCCTTTCTATGAAAAGTAAACAAAGTAAACTGTCTGCAGGTTTATTAGTTAGGGATATGTGTGTGTGTGTGTGTGTGTGTGTGTGTGTGTATATGCATATGTGTGTGTATATATATATATATATATATATATATATATATATATATATATATAAATTATTGGATTAACTTACAAGTTAAAATCAGAGTGGCTACCTATAGCTACTTAGTTCTTGAGCTCAATATCTCAGCAATCCCAGTCTGGACTGAAGACCAAAGGTTCCCTGGGAAGTCTGAGCTCCAATGTCACCCCAGAACAGTAACAAGGCCCAAAAACTGTTTTTGATCTCAGACCTCAGCCAAGAGCAGCACCAGCAGCAGTAGCAGCAGTAGCAGAAGAGAAGCAGACTCTGGTATTCCATGAATTTGCATGTTAGGCTTCTTCAGGGTGTCCCATAACTCTTGCATATTCCTCTCAAGTATCTTTTTGGCTTTAACAACCTTTTCCATTGAGTTGGTTAATTATTCCACTTTGTCTTCAGGATCTGAAATTCTATTTTCTGCCTCATTACTGATAAGACTCTCTGTTGAGTTCTGGATTGAGGATAACTTGTCTTTTAGTTCAATTTAAACTTTGCCTGAGACTGTTTTAGCTGCTTTATGCCTATTTTTGTTTCTTGAACTGTTTTTCTCAACTCCTCCAGGTGTCTGTTGTATTCCTGTTCAAAGTGGTTAATGTGGTTATTTAACTCCTCTCAGATTTCCTCTTTCATAGTATTAATCATGGTAATTATCATTCTTTGAGAGTCTTTATCTTGGGCCTGGCTGTCTTGGCTATTTTCTGTGAATTTGTTCTGATTGGAATCTGTCCTTATGTGGTTAATTCTTTCAGTGAGAGATTTGTTTTCTTGGATCTACACTTTGACTTGGGCATTGTTGTTTTGTGTCTTGAGTCCTTTCAGTTTCTATGTGTTTTTGACTGAACTGATTTAGTTGGTATAACTCTGGCATTTATTACTAGTGGTTGCCTTGGAGTTGGGTGCATTTATCTGTTGTTATTGTTATTTCCTAGATGAGGTTATTAGACTATTAGTACATCAATTAAGTCAGGCTTAGTAGATGGGAGTGAACATTAGTATGGTAGTGCACTTTTATGATTTAGTACCTTGGTGATATGTGAGGGTGAGTGGTATAGTCCCTGAAGTAGTATATGTTTTGTGGGTGGCTATATAGAAAAGTTAATCTATAGTGATTAATAATTGTGAGGAGCAGGATCGCAAAAAGTGGGTTTACTTACCTTTGGGCTGGATGTGAAGAATCTCTTCCATGTGATAAGATGATTTTAGAGGACTTCAGATGTATAGCCTTTGTTCCCTAAAGCTTTGTTTGGGTTTTCTTTGGCTTCTATTGAACTCTGGGAAAGAGGGTGCCCTCCCTAGATGGCAAGGGAGTGAGTGTTCAGCACAGGTGGAAAGGTGGAGGGGCTGAGGAGGATGGGGGCATCTGGAACCCGGGGCCAGTGGTCTACTCAAGCCCTGGGCAGCTTGGGCACTGCTCAGGTTGGATGGTGGGAGGGGCTTGGAGGAGCTGGTGACCTGGGTGCTGGTGGGAAGTACCTGGGAAGCAAGGTACCTTACCTGGACCATGAGTGAAGGAGCAACCTAGCATTCCGGACTGGCGGAAGGGGAGGAGGGGCTGAGGAGGATGATGGCACCTGGGTCTTGGAGCATAACCAATAGTCCACCCAAACTCTGGACAGATTGGGCATTGCTCAGGCTGGTGGTGGGAGGGACTGGGAGGAGCGAGTGACCTGGGTGCTGGTGGGAAGTACCTGGGAAGCAGGGTCTACTCTAGCTTATTCTTAAGTAAGAGTTCCTTCTCAAGAGGACACCTGTCCACAGCACTCCGAGATATTTGAATTGACATAGTAGACCTCTTTTGGAGGAAAAGTGACTGTCTCATAAGGTTTTCAATTGAAATCATGGTAGGTAGGATTCCCAGTCTCTTTTCACCAGGGCTTCTTGACTTCTGCTTCTCTTCCCCTCAACAGGGAGCCACAGCAGCTGGTGTGGCTAAAGCTGTTTCTCCACACATTTCAGTTGTATTATCACCACCTGTAGTTTATGATGCTCTTCCAGTCTTTTTCTCTTTGGGGCAGACGATTCTTTGCTAACCTGGTCCTTCTCATTTATCACTTCACATTATGGCAGTTTCTAATCCACCAAGTTACCCTAGAAGCTGCTCATTTCTGGTCAAATGATTTTTGACAATGGGGGAAGGGACAGTCTTGACAATAGATTCTGCTTACAAACCAGATGTTCACATGTGGAAGACTAGAATCAAACCAAGCATAATATGACTAAAAATACTAAAATATATCAACATTTCAAATATTACACATAAAAGTGAAAAATCTTGAGAAGAAATTGGACCAAATACAACATTGGATTTGGCAATGGTTTCTTAAATGTGATATCAAATGCACATTTAATAAAGGAAAAACAAATACATTGTATGTCATATAAAGGTTTGTTTCAAATCATATACATCTAAATCAATATCAAAATTTTAAAACTCCAACCCCCAAATGAGATTTTTATGAATTCCACATTCAGTAAGAGATACCCAAAATATAGAAGTTTAAAAATTTACCACCATCAATAAAAACAATTCAACTCAAAAAGAAAAATCTCTAAAGGGCTTGAATGGACATTTCTACTTTTATACAAATAGTCAATAATTACATGTCCTAGGCCAGGTAAAGAATCTGCCTATTCTTTACAGGATCCTGATTTCATTCTCAGTGCTAAAAAAAAAATGTGAAAATATGTTCAATAGCCTTAATTATCATGGCTATACAAATACATGTCAGTGAAGAGTGTTGCCGAATCCCCCGCCCGACCAGCTGGGGAAAGGAGGGGGAAATGGCAGGGCCACGGGGCTCGAGTGGAGGGAGGAGCTGTGACAGAGTCACCACCCAGACCCCAGGAATCAAGTGAGAAGCAGGTAGTGGACGAGTTGTTGCAGATTCAAATTTATTAAGGAGGTGTTTGGGCTTATATAGGGTTGGGGTCCAATCAGGTGTTGCCATCCCTCCGCTGGGGGGGGGGGACAGTCACCAATCATTTAACTGTTTACAGATGTCCATTGCAAGGGCAGGTTAGATGGCCGCTTCCCATTGGTTGTTCATCCCTCCGCCTGCATGGTCTCTGTTGGGACATGTCCAGGGCATGTCTGTATGTGTCCAGGCTTGTGGGTAGTCAGCAGCCCCGGCTAGGGTCTCCCTGAATTGATAGTGCCACAGAAGAGTTGGAGAAAATATAGGCTTTGTGTATTGTTCTTGAGAATGTACAACAATCTATCACCATGGGAAATTGTGTGATGATTTCAACAATAGTAAAAATAGATGTTAAGTCAGCAATTCCATTTCTAGTTATTACTCCCAAAAGTTGACAACATGGATTCAAATTAACATTTTTAGATTGATATTTATAGTTATATTATTAATAGCAGCCACAGGAAGCAACTGTGGTATGCACTGACAGATTAATGGATAAGAAGGCATAGTGTGTACACACAATGGAATATTAACTGTCTTGAAAAAAATTAGGAAATTCTTATGTGCTAAAACATTGATGGACTTTCAGTAGTATACATCGCCAGAAATCTCACTCTGGCAAGAATAAGACCCATAGAAGCTGCCACCCTGGAGCTCTCTGCACAACTTACTCCCCCGAGAGTCTCCTCCAGATTGATGGGCTGGCATAGGAAGTCTTTTCCCCTAGCAGTTGTTTACTACTTTTCAATTCACTCTAAGAAGGTCACCCTCCAGACAAAGACAATTATTGAAAGAGAAAAGGAGGAGATGGAGAGGGAGGAGAGTCTGGAGGGTGACCTTCTTAGAGTCACGTTGATGGCCAGCAAGATGATAGATCTATTTTAGCATAGAAGTTTCCTTCCTTCCTTCCTTCCTTCCTTCCTTCCTTCCTTCCTTCCTTCCTTCCTTCCTTCCTTCCTTCCTTCCTTCTCTTTCTTCTTTCACACTTTCTCTTTCATGTGGCTTCTTTGCAACCCTGTCAATATTCTCCTCTTTTTCATTCTGTCACAGCCTGTCTGTGTCAACTTTACTTTCCATAACAATGAGAGAGCAAAGCCTGTGGATTATTCTTCTATTCACTGTACAGTGTCACTTGGCACACCCCTTAACACCCATACAGCTAAACCTTGGACTTTGAGAGAAACTCCAATTTTTACACCATGTTATTAGCATTTTCACATTGGGAGACAGCCTGGAAGTCTTGAGAGCAGTGAGAAAATGGAGCAGTGAGAAAAGGATCTGAGTTCAGACTTCTAGATCCCATGTAAGTACTGGCCCGACTTGTAATTATAGCCCCAGAAGGTAGAGCCTGGAAAATCCCCAGAACAGGCTGAATCCATTTTCCCATCGTGACTCGTATTTAGCTTAAGAATGTGCTATCTTTCTCTTTTTAGTGGGAGTCAGCTTTTCTTCAACATATTAATGCCTAAACACAGCCTCCCCCTATCCTCTCCAGGTCAATCACTTTGACCAGAGTAACACATTATGAAGTGAGGTGGCACTGTGGTTGTCCCCACCCACCCATGCTTACTCTTCAGGTGGGTTCTGGGGGATTCTTTCTGAGACTTGGATTTCTCTACAATTTGGCTAGTGGTCTTTTGGGCTATTCTGAGGAGGTCATTTAGATATTCTCTTATTTTGTCTTCAGAGCTTTCTTAGAGAGTTTATTTAATTTTCACTTGCTTTCAGTGGCCAGAACATTCATTTATTTTGTTTTCAGTGGATTTACTTGTGAGAATTTGATCTTTTCATTCTACCACTCTTCAGATTCTAATTCTGTTTTGATGTACCATCCCTTGTCCCGCTTACCTTCAATTTCCAGTAGAAACCCTGTAAAGGCCTGATCACAAAGAAACCAAAGCAGAAAGTGCTTCTGTCCAGCTCACTGACATGGGGGTAGCAGGAGAATGTCCTGCTTTCATAGAGAAGCCAAAAACAATGTCCTCTCTGGACCAAAAGGAACCATTCAGGGTGACACACAAAAAGGGGTGCTCACCGTGCATTGTGATCTTCCTTACAACCTCATACAAATGGTAACTCCCAAGATTTAGTAGGAGGAAATAACCTCAGAGTAAAAACTGACAAAGGCGTTTTCATCAGGAATCTGATCTAAAATGCACATCCCACTGGCAAGCACAGAGCTGTTTGAGAGATTTAGAAAAAAATGAGAAGTAGTGAGTGATTCATGAATGTTGGGGGAAAACTAGCACTTGGTACTCCAACCAGATTTATCTTTAATAATTATGTTAATTTGCTTTGAAAATATTTGGAAAACTTAGGAATAGCTGATATTTGTAAAGCGAAATTTTTATGCATTCCAAACTAGAAGTCCCAGTCAATAGAACAAAAGAACTAAATAGGCAGCTTACATTCACTGGAATCTAAGATCATCTGACAAAAAAGATGACTTAATAAGGTGCCAACAGTATGGACCAGAGGATATAGGTACCTGTGGATAAACCTGACAACTGAGTTCAATCTCTGGAGACCAGATAATGGAAGGTAAGAGCTGACTTCCCAAAGTTGTCCTTGGGTTGGTGAGATAGCTGTTGGTAAGGTTACTGTAAACCTGTCAACCTGAGTTCAATCCCTGGAAGCCCATATAGTGGAAGTAAAGTTGTTTTCTGTCCTCCACCCATGCAACCATGGCATGCATGTGTGTGCTTTCTCCTCAAATAAGTAAATAACTCAAATAAATAAATAAAATACTTTAAAGTAAATGAACAAATAAAATGGTTACATGCTCTTGCTTTCTCATTTAGAAAAATAAAACATAAAAGTAATAATTTAAGCAACTGTAGCAAAATTAAGGAGAGATTTTAAAATGGAAAATAAAATTTATTTTGCAGTCATATCAGAGCTGAAGATACATTCTGACAGCAACAAACCATAATTCAGAATACCAAAGACCCTACATTATTCACCTGGAATCAGACCAGCCAAATCTCTGCCATCCTAAAGCTCAGGGAGCCTTGCAGAAGAGGGGGTGCCAAGATTGTAAGAGCCTAAAGTTAGGGAGGACCAATGATATACAAGATACTCCACAAAAGTTAGTGCTACAGCCAGAATTGGGCTTTGACTGACCTGCACAATGGCTGACTTGTCAATGACCCTCCAAAGTCTAGCATGGATCACAGGGTAGAAAGCTCCAGGCAGTAGGATCCTTAGAGGCAAGGGATTATAGTCATAATAGAATCCCAATACTAATGGGGAGTCCAAAAAGGGGCTTGGTGTTTTGTCACTAGATCCTGAACCCTCACTAGTATGGAGGACTCAGAGGGAGGTTTGGTGTTCACATAAAATGATGTTCCAGGGTATGGGGAGGGAGAAAATGAGAGGCATAGGGAGAGGGGGAGAGAAGGGAGAGGGTAAAAGGAAAAGGAGAAGGGGGACAGTGCAATGGAGGACAACTGGGGAGAGGAGAAGAGAGAGAGAGAATGGGGTACCTATTGAGCTTATATGATTAGGAAAAAAATAAAATGTGGGAAAAAATATATTCTGAAAAATTTCTTTTCTCAACCCTCTATGATACCTCTTTCCCCAAGTTTGGTTCTTCGAAGCTTCTTCTTTATCATTTCTTCCTTGTACTCTTTTCTCTAACAATTCCCAAGAGGACTAAAGATCTATTTTAAAAAGGGGAGATTGCTGAGGCTCATTAGAATATGAGCAAAGACCTATAAAGGAAAGGAAATTCCATAATAGCTGAACTCCTAGAAGGGGGACTTCTAAATGACTTAAAACAAAAACTTTAATTATGGTGTTTTCAGAGTCATATCTGGAAATTCAGAACTTTATTAGAATTTGTTTAAATTATTTGGATTACCCCACTTATCTAACAAAACAGGACTTTCTGGCTTTAATTTAAATTTCCACTTGAAAAAATATCTTCTTTTTACTGACTAGTTCTTTAAAAAAGAAAGGTATTAGCTCAGGTCTGCATAATGAACTTCACCTTTTGATTTTTTTTTTTTTTTTTGGCTATCTATGAGCCTTCTTACAACTCACAGATATAGAAATGTAAACATTTCACTTTGTTGTTATTGAGTGCACTCTTATTTAATTTAATTGAGATATGTGTGTTCATGACAATTGCTTTGGCACATAATTTTTTATCTACAATAACATGAGCAAAACTTAATCTGCTAAGAATAACAATGGCAAATGTGTTGCCACTTCACTTTCAATTTTTAAGCCTCTTATGTATTTAAATTATTATTCAGAGTACACATCATTTAAGATTTATTTGTATATATCTAAATATATATTAATAAATATTTCAGGATTTTTCTTTTCTATCTTCTTGCCTATGTGGGAGGAGTGCATGTGTGTGTATGGATGTATGGGTGTATGTACTTGTTTACATATATGTGAGCACATATGTATATTCTGGCACTTGTACATGTGTGTGAGGTCTGAGATTGATATTAGAAATCCTCTACTGTTTTTGAGACAGGGTCTGTTTATCAAGTTTGCTCTAGATATTTCAAATCTCTGCCTTCTGAGGCTAAAATTAGAGGCAGATCTGCAAACCCAGCCACTGTGGTACCTGGGCTCTGGGGATCTGAATTCCAGTCATCTTGCTTATAAAGCAAGCACTTTAACCACTGAATCATCTCCCACCCCTAGGATTATTTTTTAATTTAAATAATTTATTTATTTATTTCTGCTCATAAAAACTAAATAGATACACCAGTTCCCTCCCTCCCTCCACCCCTCCTTGAAACCCCTAACTACCTCCCCCATTTTCCTCTTCCTTTCCACCCCTCCCTCCCTATATCACAGTGCCTCCTCCCTCTATCCCCATCCCTGGAGCATCCTTTAATGTGTATGTCAAACTTTCCTCTGGGCTCTCCTCTCTGATGAGGTGTACGGACTCAGTGGTATTTCCTAGAACTCTTTCTTGTGTTCCGCATAAGTATAGGAACACTATTGTGGCTGCTAATCCTTAGTTTCTAACAATCCTAATGCATTTAGTCCACACTAGACTTGGAGGGGTCAATAATGTGTTGCTCATTGCACAGGTCATGCAAAGTTCTATTATGGTTGCTTCAGACCTAACTTGTGTGGAGTATCTTGCACATCATTACTCCTCCCCATCCTTGTGCTCTTACAATCTTACCGCCCCCTCTTCCGCAAATTTCCCTGAACTTCAAGATGGGGAGAGATTAGGCTGGTCTTGATATAGAGTCTTTGATGTTCTGAATTAAGGATTGTTGATTTTTTTCAGGTTTACTATTCCTGCAATGACCTTGGCTCCATCCTGTTAGGTGTTGGATGTCACTACCTAGCCAGAGATAAAAAGCTGTTAAAATAGAGTCTTATTATAAGAATATATTCAAAGTAGATGGAAAGAAAGTAGGAGACCGTGGTGGGGGAGGGTGTCAGTCTCTCATTCACAAAATGGTTACTTTTTATCTGCCAGACTACATGACCTCCCCTTCTGGTGAGATCATACGCCATCAGTTGCAAATGATCAGGAAGCAAAGTCTGTGAACTTAACCAGATATCTCATTACTTACTTTCAGTCCTTGAGGGTGGCCTATTTTCTCTGCTGTAGCATGATCCCCTCTCTCCTTGTTTCTGGTGAGGCCCTCATTCCCCTTCCCTCCCGTTTATAATCTTTGCAATTACTGTAGGTATTACAGAGATTTATCTTTGAGTGTGTCTCTAAGTGGGTTTGTTACTAGGATCCACCTATTAGGGAGTACATACGGTGCTTAACTTTCTATGTCTGGGATACTTCATTCAATATAATTGTTTCTAATTCCATCCATTTCCCAGGAAATTTCATTAATTCATCATTTTTGATGGCTGAGTAGCATTCCACTGTATAAATGTACCACATTTTCCTTATTCACTTGTCAACTGTTGGACATTTGGGTTGATTCCATGACTTTGCTATTGTAACAGTTCTGCTATGAACATGGTCGTGCTTGTGCTATTGAGGTGAATTTTTGCTGTTTGGGGGGTTATTTCCAAAAGTGAAATAGCAGGGTCATATGGCATTTCAATCTTTAAGGTTTTTAAAAATCACCAGATGGCTCACCAAAGTGATTGTACAAGCTTGCATTCTCACCAGCAATGTAGGAGAGTTCCCCTCTCTCCACATCCTCTCCAGCATTTGGTGTTGGTTGTATTGTGGATTTTTGCCGTTCTAACAGGGGTGAGATGATATCTCAGGGAAGTTTTGATTTGCATTTCCCTGATGGCTAAGGATGTGGAACATTTTTTAAGGTATTTGTTAGACATTTCAATTTCATCCATGCTAAAGTTTCATTTAAGGGCCAAGGCCCATTTTTTTTAATTGGGCCATTTGTTTCCTTGGTGTTTAGTTTTCTAAGTTCTTTGTGCACTCTAGATAATATAGCTCTATCAGATATGTGGTTAGTGAAGATTTTCTCCCATTCTGTGGGTTGCCTTTGTGCTGGAGTTACGATCTCTTTATCTGAACAGAAGCTCTTTAATTTCACAAGATCCCATCTGTCAAGTGTTGGATGTCCATTTAGGAACTGTTGGCATAGTTCAATCAGCTTGAGGGAGTTCCCTACCCTTTCAACTATGCTTTTTTTTTATAGTTTCTGGCCTTATATTGAGGTCCTTGATCCACTTGGAATTAAGTCTTGTACATGGTGGCAAGTTTGGGTCCAGTTTTAACCTTCTGCATGTGGAGATCCAGTTTTGCCAGCACCATTTGTTGAAGATGCTATTCTTTTTCCATTGGATTTTTTGGGCCCCTTTGTCAAAGATCCAATGGCTCTAGTTGTATGGGCTTATATCTGGGTCTTCAACCCTTATCCATTGATCTGTGTGTCTATTTTGGAGCCAATACCATGCTGTTTTTACAACTATGGATTTGTAGTATAGACTAAGGTTTGGTATTGTGATACCTCCAGCAGTGTTTTTGTTACTCAGGATTGTACTTGCTCTCCTGGGTCTTTGTGCCTCCATATGAATTGTGAGATTGTTTGGTCAACTTCTTTAAAGAATTGTTTTAGGACTTTAATTGGTATAGAATTGAATCTGTATATTGCCCTTGGTAGGATAGTCATTTTTATGATGTTGATTCTGCCAATCCAGGTACATGGGAACTTTTCACCTTCTGGTGTCTTCTCTAATATCTTTTTTTAGGGTTTTAAAGTTTTCATTATAAAGGTCTCTTACGTCCTTGGTTAGGTTTATATCAAGGTGTTTCATTTTCTTAGGGGCTATAGAAAATGGGATTGTTTCTCTCAGGGCTTTTTCACTTCTTTCATTCTGGACACATAGAAAGGCCACTGATTTTTGTATGTTTATTTTGTATCCTGCCACCCTGCTGAACTTCTGTATTATTTCCAGGAGTTTCCTGTTGGAGTTTTTAGGGTCACTCAGGTATATGACCATGTCATCTACAAATAGAGATAACTTGACTTCTTCCTTGCTGATTTGAATCCCTTTTATCTCCCTTTCTTGTCTTATGTCCTTAGCTAAGTCTTCAAGTACAATATTGAATAGAAGTGGTGAGAGTGGACAGCCTTATCTAGTTCCTGATCACAACGAGAATGCTTCATTGAGTATAATCCTTGCTGTAGGCTTATTGTATACCACTATTATTATAGTGATAAAGGTTCCTTCCATTACAACCTTCTCTAGGATTTTGATCATAATTGGATCTTGTCAAAAGCTTTTTCTGCATATATCGAGACTATCATGTGGACTTGGATTTTGGACTGGTTTATATGGTGAATTACATTTATTGATTTGCGTATGTTGAACCAACCTTGTGTGCCTAATTTTGTTGATTTGGGTTTTCTCTCTCTTACTTTTGGTTAATATAGCTAGGGGTGAATCAATCTTATTGATTTTTTACAAAGGACCAGCTTTTTGATTGGTTGATTCTCTGTATCGTTTTCTTTATCTCAATTTCAGATATTTCTCCCCTGATTTTGCTGATCTCCTCTCTTCTACTGCTTTTGGGAAGGTATTGCTCTAGTGTCTCTAAAGCTTTAAGCTATATTTTTAAGTTATTTAATTGTGATGTTTCCATTTTTTGATGTAGGCATTAAGAGCTATGAACTTACCTCTTAGGACAGCTTTCATTGTGTCCCAAAAATTTTGGTAAGTTGTATTTTCATTATCGTTCACTTTCAGGAAATCTAGAATTTCCTTTGTAATTTCTTCTTGAAACCAATTCTCATTCAGCATCATAGTATTTAGTTTCCAGGAGTTAGTTTATTTTCTGTTGTTTGTTGTATTGCAGATGTCAAGCTTTAGACCATGGTGGTCTGATAGGGTACAGGCTAGAATTTCAACTTTCCTGTATATGTGGAAATTCGATTTGTGCCCCAGTATGTGGTCTATTTTGGAGAAAGTTCTGTGTGCTGCTGAGAAAAATGTGTATTCTTTGGTGCATAGACAGAAAGTTTGATAGAGATCATTAAGGTCCATTTCAGTAAGCATTTGATTAAGTTCCAATGTGTTTCTGTTAAGTTTTTGACCTGTTGATCTATCCCATCTTGAAAGGGAGGTGTTGAAATCTCCAAGAATTATCGTTTGGGGGTTGAATTCTTGCTTTAGACGCTGTAGGGTTTGCTTAATGAATGTAGAGAGGCCCGTATTAGGTGCATATATGTTCAGTATTGTGAAGTCTTCCTGGTGAATTGTATCTGTGACTAAAATGTAGTAAACACCTGTGTCTCTTATGATTTTTTTTTGGTTTGAAATCCACTTTGTCTGACAGCATAATGGCTACCCCTGACAGTTTCCTGTTTCCATTAGCTTGCAAAATTTTTGACCAGCCTTTTATTTTTAGGATGTGCCTATCTTTTGTGGTGAGATGAGTTTCCTGAAGGCAGCAGATTGATTGGGTTGTGATTTTTAATCCAAGTTTGTAATCTGTGTCTCTTGATTGGTGAGTTAATTCCATTGACATTTAATGTTCTGATGGAGAAATTATTTTTAATTCTGGACATTTTTTATGTTTAGTGGCTTTTGTAAGTGTATTATTTGGCTTTTAGGCTTTGGTAGTATACTTCCCTTCTGTCCTCCTAGATACGCTTGTTTTTTTCTTCAAGGTTGAGTATCATTTGTAGCATTTTTTGAAGGCCTGGTTTGGTAGTCATATAAGCCTTCAAATTGTCTTCATGGTGGAAATTTTTTCTTTTACTCTTGATCATGACGGATAGTTTTGCCGGGTATATCAGCCTGGGTTGACATTTTTGCTTATTTAATACTTGAAGTACATTTCTCCAAGCTCTTCTTGCTTTTACTGTTTCCATTGAGAAGTCATTTGTTATTTTAATAGGTTTACCTTTAATAGTGAGTTTTTTTTTCCTTGAAGCTCTCAGCACCTTTTTTTTTGTCTTGAATGTGGAGTGTTTTGACTGTTATTTGCCCTGGCAAGTTTCTATTTTGGTCATATTTGTTTGGGGTGAGGAATGCCTCTTGTATTTGGATGGGCCTCTCATTCTTTAGATGAGGGAAGTTTTCCTTGATGATAATTTGAAAAATTTCCTCAAGTGGGGTATTTTGGGATTTTTGCTCTGGATGTCCCATAACTCTTGAATATTTCTCTCAAGTAATTTTTTGGCTTTAACCACCTCTTCCATTGAGCTGGTTAATACTCCCACTTTGTCTTCAAGATCTGAAATTCTATTTTCTGTGCCATTAGTTCTGCTAATAGACTCACTGTTGAGTTCTGGGTTAAAGATGACTTGTCTTTTAGTTCAATTTTAAACTCTGCCTGAGACTGTTTTAACTGCTCTATGCCTATTTTTGTTTCTTGAACTATTTTTCTCAACTTCTCCAAGTGTCTGTTGTTTTCCTATTCAAAGTGGTTGATGCAGTTACTTAACTCCTTCTGGAGTTCTTCTTTCAGAGTAGTGATCATGCTAATGATCATGCTTTGAAAGTCATTATCCTGGGCCTGGCTTTCTTTGCTATTTTCTGTGAATTTGTTTTAGTTTGAATCTATCATTATTGGGTTAATTCTTTCGGTGGGAGATTTGTTTTCTTGGGTTTTGTTTCTCATGGATCTGCATTTTGACTTGTGCATTGTTGTTTTGTCTCTTAAGACCTTTCAGATTCTGTGTGTTTTTAAATGAACTGATCTAGTTGATATTAATATTCTCTGGCCATTTTTGCTAGTGGTTGCCTTGGAAGTGGGTATGTTTGTCTGTTGTTATTATTTCCTGGGTGGGGGTACTAGGCTGTTTGTATATCAATTAAGACAGGTTTAGTAGACAGGAGATAAATTTTGTGTGGTAGTGCACTTTTACAATTTAGTACCTTGATGATATGTGAGGGTGAATGGTACAGTCCCTGAAGTTTTATATGGTTTGGGGGTGGGTATATGGAAAAGTTAATCTACAGTGATTAATAATTGAAAGAAGCAGGAAGGTAAAAAGGGGTTTACTTATCTTTGGGCTGGCTGTGAGGAATCAATCCCATGTGATTGGATGATTTTGGAGGACTTCAGATGTATGGCGTTTGTCTTCCAGAGCGTTATTTGGGTTTTCTTTAGGTTCTGTTAGTTTCTGAGGAGCAGTGTGTCCTTCCTGAGAAGCAGGGTGACCTGAAGCTTCTGGAGTGGCATGCGGACCAGCAAAGGGGCTGGTGGCGGCTGCACACCTCACCTAGGACCAGGAGAGTGGCCTAGAGTTCCAGCCGACCCCAGGCAGGCTGGATGCTGCTCAAGATGGCCAGCAGGAGGAGCTGGGATGGGCCGGTGGAGGTTACCTGAGACGCAGGATGACCGGGAGCATTAGGGGTGGGTGGGCGGGTGGACCAGCAAAAGCCCTAGGATTATTTTTTAACTCACAATTATGACATTAGTATATAGGCCATTTATCTAATTGCCTGTCTCCCAACACACATCTCTTGAGAAAAACTGCTGATCATGGGTGTTTATTTTAGCCAGGCCTAGGTAGAATACAAACATTTAAGAGTTAGGTGTGAAATTTGGAGCTGAGGGGGGAAACTGGTTATTTTAAAGTAAAACAGTATCTTCGGGTTTATCATACAGAAAAAATGATTTTCATCTGTTTCATTCCATCATAAATTTAATTTAGATTCGGTTCTCATTTATAATACACGTGGAACAATTACTTGTACCTGTGCCTTCAGTTTTAAAAGGGATAAACAAATCACTCTAGGCATAAATCAGTGATTAACTTGTTTGCTACAATCATAATGGGACTTTGCATGCCCTGCGCAATGTCCAGCGCACTGTTGCCCTCATAAAGTCTAGCATCTGTTAAGGGCACCGAGACCCCTGGAGGCAAGGGATTGACAGCCATAGTAGTGATCTTATGCTTAAGGGGAACAAGAGAAAGGGCTTATGGAAATGCCACTGGGTCCTTATATGTCATCGGAGAGGAGGACCCAGTGGAGAGTTAGGCGTACACAATAAAGGACTCTCTGGGAATTGGGGGGAGGCACTGGGGGAAGGAGAGGGGGAGGAGGGGGGAGGGAGGGAACTGGTAAAAAATTTTAAAATGTATAATTAAATTTTTAATAAAAAAAAAAGAAAAAAAAAAAACTTGTTTGCTACAGAGTCAGATAGATGACCTAAAGAAGACAAGCATGAGACAGAGGCAATCTGCCAAACAGGAGTCCTACCTTGTAGACCCAAGTGAAAAGCCAGTCTTTTCCTTTTCCTGAACTTATAAGTGTTATTATTTAGGAGACAGTGTATACATTGTCTATGTTTCAGGTACAGGTTCCTGAATTTTTATTGAAATGAAAAACTATTTTCCTAAAAGATGATTTTTCCAGATTCAGAAATTTCACATTAAAAACAACAGGAAAGGACCATCAAGTAAGAAAAACAAAATGTAGAAAACTAAAAATTAGAGGTTTTTTTGTAAAGACGGTTGATGGGAAAAGTGCCTTTAGATAAGAATGGTTTCACAACAACCAACCATAATTTCAGAATATCAGAGACCCTACATTAATCACCTGGAACGATACGCAAGATACCACACACAAGTTAAGGCCGCAGTAGCCATAATTGGACTTTGCATGACCTGTGCAATGACTGACATGTCACTGACCTCCCAAAGTCCAGAATGGATCACAAGCACTAGAATCCTTAGAGGCAAGGGATTAACAGTCACAATAGTGTTCCCATACTAAAGGGGAGTCCAAGAAAGGGTTCTGGGTAATGCTACTGAGTCCTTACACCTCACTAGAGTAGAGGACTCAGAGGGAAGTTTGACTTTCACACTAAAGGATATTCCAGGGAATGGGAGCAGAGGGGAACAAGAGGGCACTGGGAGGAGGGAGGATGGGGGATGAAAGGAAAGGGAATGGGGGGTGGGTGCAAGGGAGACTGGGGAAGGGTGTTGGTAGGGGACCTGGGTACTTATTACATTTGTTTAACTGGGAAAAAAAAAGAATGGTTTTAGGTTGTATATGGGTTTTTTTTCCTCAAAGCAAAGGATTGTTCCAAATGGAAATAAGTAGTTAAGAATGAAGCCCAAAAATTGAAGTACATCTTAAGAAGGTTTGTGAAAATGAAAACTTAGAGAAGAATGACATGTGTATGACAAAATTGACCATAAAGGTAATTTTCTGTTTACAACAATCAGGCTTTCTTAGAATATTGGTCTGCTCTTGGTAACATTTATCAAAAGAAACTGACCTAGAGAAAAAGACTTTTTTACTCCCACATTTTATTTTTTTTCTAACCATACAAACTCAATAGGTACCCCAGTCCTCTCCCTCTCCCTCACTCCTCCCCTCCCCAGTTGTCCCCTCTTGCACCTTGTACTCTCCCCACTTTCCCCCTTCCTTTCACCCCTCCCTCCCTCCCTTCTCTGAATTTCTTGGGTATAAGTTTTGATAACTCCATTTTCATTTACAATTTTGTTAATTTGGGTTTACTCTCTCTTGATTTTGGTTAATCTAGCTAGGGGTGAATCAGTCTTACGATTTTTTCAAGGAACCATTCATCTGGTTGATTCTTTGTATTGTTTTCCTCATCTCAACTTCATATATTTCTCTCCTGATTTTGAAACTCCTTTACTAATGACACTCAGGATTTCACCAAAGGATCCTCATTTTCCCAGGAGATTCCCTGTTCCTTGACAATATATTTGAAAGCCCCTTGCTTTCTGGGATATTGACTGATTCCAACTCTGAATCCGCTCCCACTGTGCAAGGAGTCTGCTGCCTTACTTTCCTTTTAAATAAACTTTGGCTCCCTTGTACTTTCTGAAATTTTTCCTACTTTCTAATTCTTTAATTAGGTCAAAATAAACCTGAATCTTAGACAATATCACAACTTCTGAAAATTGTCCTTTGATCTCCATCCTTGTGCCTTGCATGGAACTCATTTGCATGTTTGATCTGTCTGTCGCTGTCTCTATCTTTTTCTCTTTCTCCACCTTTCCCTGTGATTCTCACCTCCCCCTGTGCTTCACCTCGCCCTGTGCTTCAAAACTTTAGGAGATAATCTCTGTGTTATACTTCTTATCTCACCTGGAGCTTACATGAGCTTCCTCTGAGTACACAACCCTATGAGATTTCTGAAAGGTGATTGCCTTCTGCTATAGTGTCAATAGAATACCCCAATTTATTTGCTCCAAAGCCCTCTGATAACATTTCTAATAATGTTCCTTTTTATGATATATATATTTAGATATCTAAAAATATTTGAGTATTTCAATTTTTCTTTAGTATATTTTCCTAAATAATAAATGCTACTCTTTAGCTTTAGTGAGAATGATAACACCCAGACTTCCTGTCTTACGTGAACCAAGAAAATTGAGATATAGCTCTTTTTAATCAAATTATACAACAAAATCTTTCCAGGGACACCAGCATCCATCTTGCTTTATATCTTAAAAGTTTATCTTTCACAATTAAATAATGTAACACTTATTTTTAACTATTGCTCTGAGAGAACACCCAAAGTCAAATAACTTAAGGGAGAGAAAGAAATTTATTCATCTTACAGTACCAGAGGGAAGAAACAGTCTTTCATGGAGGAGGCAACATGGCTGATGTCAGGCTACATTACTGTAAACATCTACTAGGCTAGTAGGTGACCTCTGAAAGCTGGAGGATTCCTGAAAAGTCTCTCTTCTTCTTAGTATCCTGCTCTATAGTTCCTTTTATATGGTCTGCTACTGGTAGGTTCCAATGAGATCTAAGGATGTTCCAATTGGATCTAGGGCTGGTCTTTGTATTGTAAATATATTGATCCAGATAATCTCTTCAGGTAGTCTCTGCTGATTTTAGTTAATGCCAGGTGTGTCAAGTTCACAACCAGGATTAACTATCACATATGAGTTTTTAAAATGTTCTATAGTATAGCACAAAAAATCATATTTTGCCAATGAAAAATAAGTGAGCAATTTCACAAAATGAAACTTATTGATGCTTATTTCTCTTTCTGATTGTAAAATATAAAATAGGATTTGGTTAGGACCACATGATTAATAGATTTCTCATTTCTCACAAGTCTGGCTTCATATTTTGCCACTGTCACTGATAATATTTGGTTCATGGGGGACTATTCTGTTGGAGACAAATGAAAAATAATACTGGGCTGGAGAGATGGCTCAGGGTTTAAGCTTCTGCCTTGCAAGCAGAAGGTCCTGAATTCAGATTCTGGATTCCAGGTAAAAATGTCAGGTAGAAATAATGATAGCCTGTACTTCTGGCTTCAGAAGGTGGAGACTGGGAAACTCCAGAGCAAAGCAAAGAGGAAGTAGCACAATACAGAGTGATTTCCAAAGTCATCCTTGGTTCTCCATAGGCATGCAATAAGTACTTTGATACACACATATACACACACAAAGACACACATGTAAAAATAAAAAGCACTATTACTATATGATTTCTTCTATACATAATGTACTTGTCCAGACTGAAATATGGTAAATTACCAAAATAATAGTAAATTAAATTAGTCACAAAGATTTAGGTATTAAGACCAGTCTTACCTAAATTTGGAGCTAATCACTTTACATGAACATATAGCTATTGAATCAAATTGTTCAGAAAAAAGGAGGGTTAAAAGTTATTATTTCAAGTGCTCTTAACAAAAATATTTTACATTACAATAACTATAAACTCAGGGGCAACTTATAGCCAATATGATTGAAGAGTACAATTTTTGGTTGATTACAATGAGTGTTATGTTAATTTCCTGTTTTTACTTAGGCCACTCTGAGTATTTCAACTCATATATAATACTCCTATTATATGTCACATATAAATATTATGACAGAGACAGAAGCCAGGAAAAGAAAATAATCACACCTAGATTTTGATAACTAGTAGATTTGATAGTACAATACAGGAATTTCTTCCTTAGTGACTTTACCAACTCTTTCTTTCCTATCTATTCAGTCTCACTTTTATCAGATCTTCGGAATAAACCTTCCTAGCACCAAAGCACATAAAGTAACTTTTGGTCCTTGGTTGATTATTTTCACGTTGTTCTGATAAAATACACTGACCAAAGCCACCTAAAAAAGGGAGGGTTTATTTTGGATCACAACTGAGAGGAAGTCAGTGGTTCCTATGGAGGACAAGAAGTTGGATAGCAGGAACTTGGAGCAGTTGGCCACATTGCATCCACAATCAGGAAGCAGATAACAATGAATACTTTCACTCAACTTGTTTTCTTGTTTTGATTCAGTTCAGGACCCAAACCCAGGAAATTGTGCTGTCCTCAACAGGTGCATCTTCCCACCTCTGTTAACCCACTCAAGATAATCCCTCACAGGCATACACAGAAGCTAAATTATATCTCATAGCATACCTGGAGGCTTTTCTCCTAGATGATTTCAGAGCCTATCAAGTAGGCAATATTAATTATGACAGTCTTCATACAAAATATGCTTGGCAACCAGGGAAATTGTGAACTGTAGTTCCTAGGAGAGAAATAAAATTATGACCGTTTGGCTGATTGGAACTTCCTGGTTATAGTGAGCTGAATATTGTAGGCTATTTTAATCCCTTAAAAATGCTCCCTTCCCCCTCCTGTGTTTGACCTAACACAATTGTCAAGACCATTCTGACCATTAGTGTTCACCAATCCAGAAGCTCCAGATATTGTCACACAACATCTGAAACTACAGCAGTGATTCCCCTATTTTCTGTTAACTCCCTACCCAATATTTCCACCAATGTACTTGAAAATTGCCTTGATTTATGACTTCCTTTTTTTCTGTTATTAAAATCTTCACAAAACTGCTGGGACATGTTTTCAGAGCATGCTGGTTCCATGTTTCTGGACCATGATCACTTATTTCTCTTTGAGGTGAGAACTAGGTAGTTTTAGAGCAGCCATGCTGGGATGGTCTCTGAAGGTCTTAGGTCATCTGCCACTGCTGGGATTACCCTGAAGGAACATACCCTACCCTGAAGGAATACACCCATTGATCTGGAGGAACTGACTCTAATCCTTCGCAGAGGCCGCTTTGCCCCAATTCTCTGTTCCTGAAAGGACGTGGAGATCTGTTCTTCATTGTAGCTGAGCTGTACCATGAAGTCAGGCACAACATCATTTGGGTTGGGCCTTAATATGAACAGACTAATTAGATTCAGAGTACTGAAAGCTCCAATCAGGGATGCAGAAACTAGCTAAGCAATGAGGAAAAGTCATCTTTCCCTGGATCTGTCTAGGCCTATAAGTAATCCTGACCTGGCAGCCATCTTTGAGTCCCTTGTCCTGCGTGGGACTCCATGTCTAGAATGAGTTCTTTTTCAACTCCTTGCCCCTCATGGATTCCATTCCTGAAGTCCATGAGTGCTCCAAGGTTCTTTTGCCCCTCATGGAGTCACATCTGTGAGTTCCATTCTTTCTTACCTCTAATAAACTCTGCCTTAATCCTCTATGGATGTTCTGGTTTCAGTTTTAGACTCCTGAACACAAGATCTGGGAACATACAGATCTTAGAGGGACCCTGTATCAAGAACAGATATTTGCAGATGGTTTCAGTAGTCACAGCAGGGGGGAGGGAAGACACCCACTTCTTGTGAGCCACGTCACACTAGATTCCAAGCCCAGACAGATCGTCTTCCTTGTGCGTGAGCTAGTTCTATGTAGTACTCCTCCATCCTGGTTGAGCAGAGGAATCCTTCAGGCAGCTGTCAATTGATGCAAAACCCTTTCCCCACCTAGAGATTTTGACTGTCTTGGTTAGTATCTTAACACATGTGGGCTGCTTTGGCAAAACATATAGGACTGGGCGATTTGAAATCCACAGAAATTAAGTCCTCACAGTCTCAGTATGGGAGTCTGAGATCAAGGGAGCAGCACAGTCAATGTCTAAAGAGGTCTTGGTTTCTTTGGATAATGCCCTCAAATGGTGTCTTTATATATTGTGTAAGGTAAGAAGCAGTCCTTTCCTCTGTAAGAGGGGATCAATCCCATTCATGTGTTCTCCAGGCTCACAATGTGGCTTCTTCCAAAGACCCCAATTCCTCAATAACTTTTCTTTAAAGGTTAGGATTACAACACAGATATTAGAGGCCACAGACATTTCAGCCTTGAAGTTTGGGTGCAGGTCCTTGTGTTTGGTGCTGAAGGTTCCAGTTATAGAATCATACCTGTAGCCTGTCTCCAGATGAAAAGACTACAGAAGTGAGGGTGAGCCAAGACTGCAAATCTGGGCTTGTGTTTTTATCCAGAAGGCTTGTGGGACCTTCTGGATGGAAGGATTTGGACTGTAATTTGTATGTTATATGGGCCTGGTGCTGACAAATTTGCACTGAGGAAATTATATGATAAGAGTTGTGTTTGAGGGAGATGAATTCGGCTGTTTCGTGCAAGAGAAGTTAGCTGGAAATCTGGGACCAGGGAAGAAGCTATCACAAAAGGAGATGTGTAATGAAGACATCAAATGCAAGACAAGAGCTAGGGGGAAATTCCAGATTCTAAAAATACTCCAGCTAAGCAGAGCAGGTGCTGTGGTCTGAGCCGTGTGGGGGCAGGAGGCAGCAGGCTGGTAATTAGTCTCACAAATTCTTCCTGGAGGACAATAGCAGCTGGTATTTTCCTTTCTAATTCCAGCAATGTAGTCCCATCTTAACATAATAAAAAGATACACTGGGAGGGGAGTGGGCTGCATTGTCCAGAGGCTGTGCATTTGTAGCAAAACAACAAAAGTCTTCAGGACTTTTACTTATGATGTGCATCTTCCCCCACATCAAGCTAAGTTGATACATTCATTACCCAGGTGCATAAACTGTCTCTTTGACTGCAAAGAGTGGTGCTTTTGGATTATGATGACATGGGCATCTGTCACTATTGGAGCAGCAGCTAGCAATGACATGAGGTCCACACTAACCACTAAATTGTTCTTTGTCTCTAAAATAAGTCCCCTGGAAAGCAAAGATGCTTCAGTGAGAATGACCTTGGCTCTGCTCCTGCTAACAGACCAGACCTGACTTAATCAGCGTTTTTTTTCTCTCTCTCTCTTTTCTGAGTTGCAAAAAAGCAGTCACTGTGTTTTCCTTGCCAAATAGAAGAAAGCTCAGAGCTACTTGAGTCATTTCGGCTTGCAAATTTCTTTTTGTTCCAACGTTAGTGGGATAGCAGTGGGCAAAGTGCTTCTAGTACCCCTTACTGCAAATGCATGAAAATAGATTTCAGAGAAGTCTTTTGGGGAAGTCCTGTCTTCTGTTCAACCCTCCCCACCTCGTTTTCTCTAAGAACCTATGTTTGGCACCCCAGGAGAGAGGATTTAATCTAACTGGGTTGCCTGAACCAAACATTTTGTGCGTGATTGTTGCACAATGTCTATGGAGTGTGATGTTACATTTTGGCTTATTTGTGCAGCTGAGTCAGCAAACTGTCTTCAGGACTTTTACCTATAGGGCAGAATTGCTGTCTCTGGTGTTTCCTAACTTTGGGGGCTGAAATTAAAATTACAGTGAGGTTGAAGGAAGGGCAGCCGTCTAGCTTTCTCAGGCATTTGTGGGCATCTCATCATATTGATGGGGGTCAGAAGCAATTTCTAAGATTCTGAGTAGAGCTTTAGCTTGAGTGAGTTTTGTTTGGTTCTTCTCATGAAAAAGAATCCTTTTCCTCTGCTCTCCACTTTGTAAACATTTGAGGAAAAGTTGGTCATTTTCAACTCCAAAGAGGTGCATCTAACATTGAGAAAAGTGTTTTTCTCACAAAGGGTGTCATAGATAATCAGATTCTCCAGAATAAAGGAAGAATACCAACCATCTTGCTTTGTACAGAGGCCAAGACTGGCTCGGAACAGCCACAAGGGAATGCAGTAGTCCACACTACACTGGATATAATCCCACTCAACAAGAGAAAGAAATACCACAGATGTGAACATTATAATGAACTGTTGTTGCTTAGGAAAATATCCATATTCTGAATAGCTGTCTCTTGTGAAGATGTTAAATAGTGTGATGTGGGGTGGGCTGTGCACAAAGATGACACAGTCCTGATACTTTGTATAATATTCCAATCCAGACAACTCCTCAAGTATTTACACACCTCTGAGCATGTTATGTGTGCTATACAATTGGCTCCTATGGCTCTAGATAAATTTATGCCTCTCTCTTCTAGAGGTTGGAGATCAAATTTCAACATGGTGATGGTGGATTCCTTTTTGGAATGCCTCCATGTTACTTTATTAAGCAGAGGATCATTTTTCTCATAAAAGGTGTCATAATAATCAGATTTTCCAGAATAAAGGAAGTTTACCAAGCATCTTGCTTTGTACAGACGATCAATGCCAGATCTGGAACGGTTTGGGTAATCATTGCCTCCAGACCTACTGGACTGCTATCCTTTTGTGTTTCCTTCTGGTTTGTCTATCTTTCAACTGCAGATATTCAGAGAGAATGAGTCCACATTTAAATCTCCCCTATAACCACTACTTTATTGGCCATGTGGTCTTTCATATTCTGTCTCTTTTTCTCAAATCTACACAAAGCTAATGAAAGCATCAATGCATCCAACAATCCAGGGTCTCTGTTGTGAGACCCTGCATGGCTCCATAAACATGCAGAAAACACAGATACATGTTTTACATTGGCACAGTTCACATTCTCATAGGTTCCATGAATAGGGTCAGAGCCGGCATTTTGCTGCCTATCAAAGAAAAGACTTCCACAATCATTTTAAATGCATTCATTGTGGGTACCCATCAAGCGCTCTTTGTCCTTTAAGGTTTATGAAAAATTTCTGTGTTTCTTGTCCACAAAATCATATTTACACTTGAAGGTGGTTTCCAGTGTTCTTGCAGCTTCGCAAGCTGTCCTAGACAGACAGGTATAGAATTCAAAGGACATTTTAACCTGGTTCCTCTTCCCCAGAGAAAACCTGACTACAAATGTTCCCAGTCTGAAGAATCCTGTGTTCCCACACATCAGCTCTTCATCCCTCTTCCCAAATCGGCTTTTGCACTCACTCGAGTGTTTTGGAAGAGGAGGGAACCTACCTCTCACTCCATCTGCAGAGCCATTCTTAGTCTTCCTCCATTCTCTGTCCCCACCAAGTTCTCCTATCTTAATTCTTTGACCTGTATTAGGGCTCTGACCAATCTTTCCCTTCACTTTGATCTTTGGTGGAAAGCAATGGGACTTTTTCATGTCACAGTAGGGATAGTAATTCCTTTTACATTTCTAGTATCAGGAGTCATGTAGCATCTCTTTAAACGCCCATTAAGAGTGATGAACATATAATTTGGAGTTCAGTGAGTAAATTAACTTATCTGGCAAAATTTTTGTAATATTTATCCTTATGTGGATAACAACCAATACACCATCCATGATACTTCTTTAAATACAGCTTTCTATGCATTTTATTTATTTATTTATTTATTTTGGAGTTACTTTGTTCTTCAAAGATACTGAAAACCAATCACTGCCTGAGAATAAAATTGAATTTTCATTATTCTAACAATGTTTTTAAATTGTCTGTTTACACACAGAGTAGGCAACCCACTCCCAGTGGCTGCTGAGATATACGACACATTGATTTACGGAGCTGCATCTGTTTTGTGTCTGTTTTCAGAACCCACCAGGAAGATGGGGCCAGAGCAAGGAAGACCTGACTGTTCAGTTGCTTGTGCAGTCTGCACTCACCATGCTCTCTCAAATCCTGTGATCAGAATCATTCTGATCATCTCCCTTTAGTTTAGAGAGGAGTAAATACGCAGAAATACACAGATATCAAATGCAAAGCAATGTCTTATTAAGATATGTAGCTCAAAGTTGGGAAGATAGCTCAGTCAGTAAGGTGCTTGCCTTGTAAGCACAATGACCTAAGTTCAACAAAATTAAAAAGGAAAAAAATAAAGGCAAGCAGAGTAGCATTTTCTTGTAATCCTGGCACTGGGAAAAGCATACGGGTGGATCCTGGCCAGCCAGCCTAATTTCCTTGGTGATTTCCCAGCTAGAGAGATATCTAATCTAAAGAAAAGTAGTGACACCTGAAGTACTGAGGAACAATATCCAAGGTTGTTCCATGACCTGCACACACAAGTGCACACATATACATGTTCACCCTCACACCCCTCATGTAAGCCTGCACACATGCATACATGCATGCATGTACACACACACACACACACACACACACACACACACACACACACACACGCAATGGAAACATGTAGCTCAGAGTGCTTGCGTGGCATCCATGAAGCCCCTGGGTTTTTTTCTCAGCATCAAATAAAGTGGGTGTGATGTTTTATTTCTATAATCTAGCATTGGAGTAGTGAAGGAAAAGTGTAGGAAAAAAAATTCAAGGTAACCCCAAACTGTTTAACCAACTCATGCCAAGCTGGGATACATCAGATATCATTTCGAAAAAGCAAAGCACGTGTTTTAAAACAATTTTGTCTGGGCACTAAAATTATAGTTCTGCACTTTTTATCTCAAAGGGAAGGAACTGGACTTCACCTGCTAGCATGTTAGTGAGTAGTGACTTGATAATGTGAGTAAATCCATGAGTATGAGAAGGTAATCATCAATAGTTTTCAGGTATTAAACTGCCTGGCCAAATTTCTGGTCTTCAGAAAGGTGACTGAAAGCTACTTTTTTCTAAGTATTGTAGTAAAGGAACATTCCCTTTTCTCAGCTGGAGGAAAGTCACCAAGTACATATTGAATATAACTTATGGTACATTTGGAAAAACAACTGCTGACCATACAAGCAGTAGGAAAAATAAGGAACTCTCTCGAAACCTTCACATGAATTTAAAACTGAACTTCATGCGTTTCTTTCTTTTTTTTTTTTTTTAAGGGAGAAAGGGAGGTTTATTCAGCTTACGGTTCCAGAGAGAAGGTACAGTCTCTCAAAGCAGAGGCAGCATGGCTGGCTGGCCAAAGCGGGAGGAGGCTAAGTCACCGCAGACATCTTGGAAGCTGCGAGCTGCAGACTGCTTGCAGCAAAGGCTGACTTCTCCTGGAAGTAGGGTGGGACTCATCCACCTCAAGGCCCACCCTTTGTGGGCCTTGCTTTCCTCCAGCAAGGTTCCACCCCTCAAGGTGCCATGACCTTGCCAAACACATGAGACTGTGGGGGACACATTTCAAACCATGACATTCCACCCCTGACCCCCACAGGCTCATTGCCATCTCATTATGCAAAACATACTCAGTCCAACTTTAAAAGTCTCCATAGACTACATCAGTAGTCCCAACAGTCCAAAATCCAAAGCCTCCTGTAAAATCAAAATACAAGTTACATACGTTCAATATACAATGGCACAGAATAAACATTCCCATTCCAAAAGAAAGGAATAGGGGCATACTCAGGAAAGATTGGTCTATAACAAGACCGAAAACTAGCAGGACAAACCCCAAATCTTGTAGCTCCAAGTCCAACAGGTAAGCCTCTTGTTGAAATCATCTCAGTTCCAAAGGGCTTTGGTTCTACCCCTCCAATGCAGCTGCCCATAGAATACGTTGGTCTCTTGAGCTGACTTCTCCCAGGGTATACAGCTGTCCTTGGCAGGTGTCCCACATTGTGTCTGGAATCTCTAACATCTTTACTTCTCAAAGGTAAACCAGGCTTTAACTCCACAGCACAAACTGCCCTTCTTAGGCCTCTAAACTGCAGGCTTCTTGCCTCATGATGCCTGGATTCTGCCAATTTTTGAAATCTTGGAGGAGGACTCCATGATCTCCTCCCTCTTGCATCACTGATGCCTCTAAAACCAGAACCACATGTTGCCAAGACTGGCCCCCTTGAATCACAGCTGATTCTGCTTCTCCATGTTGACCATCTCTTTCACTTCTGGGCAGTTGCTTGGTAAAAGAAACCAACTCTTTCTTTGGAACTGCACCTTTTAGCTCCAGTCTTCTGAAAGGATTTGCATTCTTGTGAGTGGGACCCTTCCCTGAGGATCTTGCCCTCGAGCTAGGGCCTCTCCTATTATTCAAATTAAGAGCAGGCTTTGATTTACAAATGGAGATAATCTCTTCAACAGCCATTTTGTTCTCTGCTTCTTCCTGGTTCAACTCTTTAAGTTTGCCATTGTTTTTTTCATCAGTGGATCTTACAGTTTTTGCTTCTTCCTGCCTGATTCTTTGCTCTTTTTCATAACTCTGAAGACAACTAAAAAGTAGCCATCTCACATTGTCAAGACTACATTGCTTTGAAATTTCCTCTGCTAAGCACTGCAGCTTAGTTTCAGGCAAACTTTCAGGACGAGGGCAAAACTTCACTAAACTCTCGGCCAACACATGGTTCCATGTGTCACTCGTCCAGTTACAAACACAGTCTCTGTTCCCCTCTGGACCATCACAAGCTGGGCTTCCACTGTCTACATCTCTCACAGCATTGCTCTCCTCTGAGCTCTCACAAGAAAGGCACATTTGGCCCCTCGCCAAGAGGCAAAGACTTTCCCAGCACAAAGTCCCAAAGTTCTCCACATTTCTCCCAACAAACAGTTCCAAAGGCACATCACAGCATTGGCCATACTTTTGGGTACTAACTTCTCTCAGCTTCACAAACAGCTTCATGTTGTGGTACCAGCTGTTCTTAATCTCACAGCAATACCCCACTACCCAGTACCAATTTCTGTATCAGTTACTCTTTACTATTTTGCTGTGAGAGAGCACCCAAAGTCAAACAACTTAAGGGAGAAAGGGAGGTTTATTCAGCTTACGGTTCCAGCATGGCTGGCTGGCCAAAGCTGGAGGAGGCTAAGTCACCACAGACATCTTGGAAGCTGAGAGCTGCAGACTGCTCAACTTCATGTGTTTCTAAGACATTCAATTTCCTTGTCTGTTCCAATCACATTTACTGTGCTGATATACCTCATTATGGTTTCAGGTGCTTTAACAAATCTCATTCTTGTTGTTACTAAACATATCTTTTATTCCAGCAGAAGTTAACTTTTGTTAGAGTTGGAACAAAACTTAGAAAACTTCTTTAGAAATTTAAGTCAGAAACTTATCTAGGACTCGAAACTCATCATTCCAATATTTATCAAATCCTCTTTGATCTGACAACAAGATGAACTATTGAAGAGCAGCAACAGATATTTCTTTACAAACATTTCTTCTAGGATCAAAAGTTCAAAAGAAAGTGAATTTTTTTGAGAGAATCAGAAAAGTTCGTCTTCCTACATACTTGACATTAAGTTAGAAAAGCTTGTGAAATCAAAAGAGAATTGGACACTTTTTGTAACTTACTACAAGTAACCTGGGTTTCTGTTTTTGTCCCCTAACCTCCTCCCCACTCACCTGCCCACCTTCCTCTTCTCCCATTCTCCCCATCTATACAAGCCTTCTCTCACATCATCTATCCTGCCCTGTCCTACCTCCCTCCCCCATGTCCTGTCCAGCTTGTGTGTATCACAGACTCCTTTTGGGGTACTTGTGTTGGTGTAGGAGTCAGATTTCTGTTGAACTTGGTGTGGTTCTTTAGGGAACAAAGTCGTAAGTGGGGACATTCCTCATCCCTTGTCCAGCATCTGGCCCAGAAAGACTCTTAGAGCAATCTTTTCCTCCAAGATCCTAATTCATCCTTTGCGGAATGTTGATATGTTGGCAATTGTGTGGATCTGGTAGTAGAAGATCTTATGGCACTGACCTTCTGGGTAAAGCAGCCCTGTCGTAGTTGGAGTGTATTGGTCAAAAGTACCTCACTCCACCTTTAGGCTCTTACAATCTTGCCACCTCCTCTTCCCCAAGGTTTCTTGAGTCTGGGAGTGAGATAAGATTTTGATGAACTGATTAGGACTGAGTATTTCAGGTTTGCTGATATTCTGTACTCTGGCCTGATGTAGTTTTCTGCCTCACTAGTCTTCCATTGTAATCGGGTGTAATTTGATTGAGCTCTGAGCGTTTTTCTTATCTAAGGATTTAAAAAAAAGGAGTGTTTAGATGCTGTTTTATTATCAGTTTTTTATAGTTAACACTCAGATATTGGTTTCTGTCTATTTACTTCCATTCTACTGTTATAAGGATAGGTTTACAGTATCAGCATGATTTCCCTGATATTACTGGGTTTAGAACCCATTCAGAGAGTAATTGCTTTCTATGGGTTTTACATACCTCTATTGCTCCCCTAGATTCTTCTTACTGGAGTTGTAGTGGCTTAAAAATTCACTACTGGATGAGGCTGTTGATCCTTTCTTTTTCCCCTGAGCCACTTGGCCTTGCTTTCTCCCCACCCTTACCCCATATTAAGACTATCACCTTACTTACCTTCCTTTACAGGCTTTTCTTCCATAGTGGCCTTATGTATCTATTTACTTGCATTCCTTTGTCTCCATTCTCTTGGGTCATCTTTCCTCTGTCTCTTCCCCAAGTTATATTCCTTTGTTGTTATAGTGAGTGTTACAAAATTTTCCCTTGAGTATATCATTTTGAGGGCTTAGTATTAGGTTCCACTTATTAGGGAGAACATGTACATCTGTCTTTCTGTGTCTTCGATATTTTGTTCAGTATAACTTCATCCAATTCCATCCACTTACCATAAAATTTCATTTAATTAATTTTTCTGATAACTGAATAGCATTCCATTGGGTATGTAAGTTTTCATTATCCGTTCATCTTCTATTGGGCATTTAGGCTAATTCCATGTCTTTGCTATTGTGAATAGAGCCACAATGAACATGAATGCACATGTGTCTCTATAATAAGATGAGGCATTCTTTGGAGATATCCCCAGGGTTGATATAGCTGTGTCATACGACATATCAATTTTAAAAATTTTAATAACCTCCATACTGATCTCCAGAGTGATTGTACCAGTTTTCATTTCCACCAGCAATGTATGAGGGTTCTTTTCTCCCCTCATCCTCTCCAGCATTTATTATTGATGGTGCTATGGATTTTAGTCATTCTGAATGGGGAAGGAGGGGGATGATATTTCCCTAATGGCTAAGGAGCTGGTACATTTTTTAAGGCATTTGTTAGATATTTTAATTTCCCCTCGGGAAAAATTTCTTTCATGTTCCAAAGCCCATTTTCTAATTAGGTTGTTTACTCCTTGGTATTTAATTTTTTGAGTTATTTGTGTATTCTAGATATCATTTCTCTATCAGATGTGTGGTTAGTGAACATTTTCTCTCACCCTGTGGCTTGTCTTTTTACTCAGGTTACATTATCTTTTGCTGAACATAAGCTCTTTAATTTCATTAAATCCCACTTGTTGAATATTGATCCTATTTCCTATACAATTTGGGTCCTGTTCAGAAAATGTTGGCCTAGGCCAATTAGTTCAGGTCTAACATTAAGGTCCTTGATACATTTAGAGTTGATTTCATGCAGCTTGACAGTAAGGGTCCAGTTTCAATCTTCTGCATGTAGATATCTAATTTCTGGACAACCGTGTCTAAAATCAGTTCACTGTAGATGTATATGCTTATATATGGGTCTCCAACTCATATCCATTGGTTTATGTGTCTATTTTGGACCCAGTACCATGTTGTCTTTTTTACTATGGATTTGTAGTATATATTAAGGTCTAGTATAGTGATACCTCCAACAGAGATTTTATTACTCAGGATTGTTTGTGCTACCCTGGGCTTTTTGTCCTTCCACAGGGATTTTGAGATTGTTTTGTCAATTTCTGTGAAGAATTTAATTGGTTTTGCATTGAATTTGTATATTATTTTTGGTAGGATAGTCGTTTTTATGATATTAATTCTACCAATCCAGGAGCATGGAATGTCTTTCCACCTTCTGGTGTTTTCTGAAATTTCTTTCTTTAGGATTTTAAAGTTTTCATTGTAAAATCTCACATCCTTGGTTTATATCAAGGTTTTTCATTTTTATAGGGGCTATGGTAAATGAAATTGTTTCTTTTAGGACTTTATCACTTTTCCCCCTTGGTATATAAGAAAACAACTGATTTTTGAATGTTGATTTTTTAAACCTGCCATTCCATTGAACTTAATTCCAGAAGTTTCCTAATGGAGTTTCTAGGGTCTCTCAAGTATGGAATCTTGTCTGTCACCTGCAAATAAGGATGCCTTTAGTTCTTCTTTTCTTATTTGGATTCCTTTTTCTCCCTCCCTTGTCTTATGGTTCTAGATAACATTCTGTATAATTTTGAACAGTGATAAAATTGGATATCCTTGCCTAGTTTCTGATTGAAGTGTGAATGTTTCAAGATATTTACCATGTAGAATGACCCTTGCTTGTTGTGTATGGTCTTTGTTATGATGATATAAATTCCTTCCATCCCTATTGTCTCTAAGTCTTTTATCATAAAAAGATGTTGGATTTTGTCAAATAATTTTTCTGTGCTGATTGAGAGACTCATGTGGTACTGGTCTTTGCAGTTATTTAAATAATGAATTACATTTATTAATTTGTGTGTGTTGAACCAACCTTGTGTACCTGGAATAAATCTTACCTGGTCATATTGAATGATCTTTTTGATATGCTTTTGAATTTGGTTTGCTATAAGTTTTTGAGGATCTTTGCATCTATGTTCATCAATGAGATTAGTCTATAGTTTTCTTTTTTAATTGTGTATTTTGTTTTGGGTCAGTGTAATATTAGCATCACAGGAAGATTGTTATTTTGTGAAATAGTTTAAGGTATAGTGGTGTTAGTTATTCTTTAAATGTCTGGTATAATCTGCACTGAATCCATCTAGTCCTGAGCTTTTTTTGGTGGGAAGATTTGTCATAAATTTTTTAATTAAATCACTTGTTATAGGACTACTTAAATAATTAAATTCATCCCAATTCAATTTTGATAAGTAGTGTGTACTTATAAGTTCATCCATTTCTTTCCGATTGTCAAATTTGTGGAGTATAACTTTTTGAATTATGATCTTGTGATTCTCTGCATTTCCTTGGTATCAATTGTGATCGTTCCATTTTTCATTTCTAATTTTATTAATTTAGGCTTTCACTCTTGGTTTTGGTTAACTTTACTAAGGGCTTATCTTTAATGTTGATTTTTTTTCAAAGAATCAGTTCTTTTGTTGATTGATTATTTGTATCCTTTTCTTTATCTTAGTTTTGATTATTTCTACCTTGAATTTACTAATCTCTGCTCATCTACTGCTTTTGGGACTTTATTGTTCTTTTTTCTCTAAAGCTTTAAGCTTTGTTGTTATTTATTTGTGAAGTTTCTGTGTTTGATGTAGGCATTGAGTACTACAACCCTTCCCATTAGGATCATCTTCATCGTTTTCCAAAGGGTTTGATATGTTATGTTTTCATTATATTTTACTTCTAAGAAATTTTCGAATTTTCATTTTGACTTCTGCCTACTCCCATTTCTAATTCATTATCTTGGTGTTTAATTTCCAAGAGTTTGTGTAATTTCTTTCATCTACCTTATTGCAGAAGTCTAGATTTATTCCACAATGATTAGATAAAGTATGGGGTATAATTTCAACTTTCCTGTATATATGAAGCCTTGCTTTGTGGCCTAATATGTGGTCTATTTTGGAGAAAGTTACATGGGCTGCTTAAAAGAATGTGTATTCTTTGGTATTAGGATGCAAAGTTTAGTAGAGATCAGTCAGGTCCATTTAGTTTATGGTTTGATTCAGTTCAAGTCTGTCTCTGTTTAATTTTTGGCCCATTGACCTGCCCATTGGTGAGAGTGGGGTGTTGCAATCTTCTGGTATTATCCTATTGGGTTGATTTATTGTTTTCTATGTTGTAGTGTTTGCTTAATCAATGTAGGTGGGCCTATATTCAGAATTGTGAAGTCTTCTTGATCAATTTTTCTTTTATAAGTATGTAGTGTCCTGTGTCTCTTATGATTTGTTTTGGTTTGAATTCTTTTTTCATCAGATATTAGAATTGCTACTCCTGTTTCTTTCCTTGTTCCATTAGTTTGAAATACCTTTGACCAGCTTTTTGCCCTGAGATCGTTTCTATCTTTCATGGTGAAATGTATTTCTTGAAAGCAGCAGATGTATGGGTTGTGATTTTTAATTCATGTTTGTAAATCCATGTCTCTTAATTAGAGTTAAGTACATTGACATTTAGGGTCATAACTGAGAAATGTTTCCTGATTCCTGTCATTTTTTGAGGTTTTTGTGTTTTATATGTGTATCTCTTTCCTTAGTAGTTGTGCTGGCTTTAGTTTTCCCTTTATCCTCTTGTGTATGTTTAATCTTTCCTTCAATCTTGAGAATTTTTTCTAATATCTAATCAGATCTGGTTTGGTGGCCATGTAGGTCTCCAATTTATCCTTATGGTGGAAATTTTTTCTTTTACTTTCAATCATTACTGATAATTTTGATAGATATAGCAGCCTGGTTGGCATTTGTGATAATTCACAACTTGAAGTACATCTCCCTACATTCTTTTGGCTTTTACTGTTTCAGTTGAAAAATGACCTGATATTTTAATAAGCTTACCTTATCTTTATTTTTTTTATTTCCACTCATACAAACTTAACAGGTACACTGGTCCCCCCCTCCTCCAACCCCCTATTCCCCTATGCTCCCCCTCCCCTCCCCCTTCTCTCCCCATCCCCCAGTGCCTCCCCCTCCCATTCCCAGAGCATCCTTTAATGTGCATGCCAAACTCTTCTCCAGTCCTCCTCTCAGATGAGGTGCAAGGACCCAGTGGCATTTCCCAGAACACCCTTTCCTGTGTTGCCCTTAAGCATAGGAACACTACTGTGGCTGTCAATCCTTACCTCCCAGGATCCTAGTGCCCTTAGCAAATGCTAGACTTTGTGAGGTCAATAGTGTGTTGGACATTGCACAGGGTATGTAAAGTCCCAATATGATTGCTTCGGCCCTAACTTTTGTGGAGTATCTTGCATATCATTGCTCCTCCCATCCTTGTGCTCTTACAATCCTACTGCCCTTTCTTCTGCAAATTTCCCTGAGCTTCAGGATGGGGAGAGATTAGGCTAGCCTAGTTCTAGGTGATTGATATAGTTTCCGATGTTCTGGATTATGGTTTGTTGATTTTTTTTTCAGTTTTACTGCTCCTGCAATGCCCTTGGCTCCACCCTGATGAGTATTGGATGTCACCCTCTGGCCAGAGAAAAAAACCTGTTAAATTAGAGACTTGTTATAAGAGTATATTCAAAGGTAGATGTAATAAAAGTAGGAAACCACAGTGAGGGAGGGGTCAATCACCCATCTGTGAAATGATTACTTTCTATCTGCCAGACTATATGCCCTCCCCTTCTGGTAAGCTCATACCCCCTCAGTTGTAAATGATCAGGAAGGAAAGTCTGTGAACTTAACCAGATGTCTCATTACTTACTTGCAGTCCTTGATGGTGGCCTATTTTCTCTGCTGTAACATGGTCCCCTCTCTCCTTGTTGCTGTGTGGCCCTCCTTCCCCATCCCTCCTGTTCATAATCTTAACAATTACTGTAGTTATTACAGAGATTTATCTTTGAGTGTCTCTAAGTGGGTTTCCTACTAGAAGCCACCTATTAGGAAATAAATATGGTGCTTAATTTTCTGTGTCTGGGATACTTCATTCAATATAATTGTTTCTAATTCCATCTATTTCCCGGCAAATTCCATTAATTCATCATTTTTGATGGCTGAGTAGTACTCCATTATATAGATGTACCACATTTTCCTTATCCACTCATCAACTGTTGGACATTTAGGCTTACCTTATCTTTAGACGTGACTTGTTGTTGTTTTTTTTATTCTCTTGGGGCCCTTAAATCATTCTTTTTATCTTGTATTTGCAGTGTTTTGACTATTATTTGCCATAGTGAGATTCTATTTTAGTCATCTGATTGGTGTATGATGTACCTCTTCTACTTATATATGGATCAATTTCTTAAGATGTGAAAAATTTTAATTTATGATAATATGAAAAAGCTCTTCTGGTGTAGTTTTGGGAGTTCTTGCTTTGAGATTCCATGAATGTGCAGGTTTGGCTTCTTCAAGGTGTTACATAGCTCTTGAATATTCTTCTCAAATATTTTTTTTTAGCTTTTTTATCCTCTTGAATTGAACGATTTTGTTTTACAATCTTGTCTTGATATTCTGGTTTCTGATTTATAAGTTCTGTTGGTGAAATTCTTGTCCAGTTTAGGATTGTATTTAACTTGTTTTTAATGTCCACATGAGTTTTTTCCAACTGTTCTATGCTTCAAATGCCTTTTTCATCTCATCCAGGTACCTATTATTTTACTGTTCATATTTTCTCTCAGAGTTCCTTTTGCATTTCTTTGATCATATTTATAATCAACCTTTGAAAATCATTATCTTGGTTGTGGATTTCTTAGCTAATATCCAAGAAGTTATTTGGGTTGTAATTTATCAATATGTGGTCAATGTTTTTTGTAGCAAATTTTTTGTTCTTGTTTTATCATGTTTTGTAGACTTACAGTATGACTTGAGCATTTTGTGTTTGGTCTCTGGTTTCTTTCTTTGTTATGTGTTCTTTACTCTTTTGAATCACATAGGATTTCTACATTTAGATAGTAGTTTCTATAGCTTCCATGGATATGAAAGTAGCCAGTCTAAGATTGCTTGGTGTTCTATTGTGCATAAGATTTCTGTAGTGCTCAACAGGTGTGCAAACCCAGCTGTGGTTTAAGTGGATAATAGGGTTTTGGTCTAGTTTTAAGTGGGAAGATTGAAATTGGGTATCAGGGTTTGTTAGCTGAGGTGTAGATTAATTATCCAAACAGTTTTAATAAGATGAAATAACGGGGTATAGTAGCCAGGGGGTGGAGTTAAGTGGGATGTTACAGATTTTAGACTTTTAAGGGTATGTGAGGGTGAATGACTAAGACCCTCAACTAGTGGGTATGTAGGATATGTATACGCTATACAGAAATATTAAGCATGGTGACTATCATTTGAGGCTAAATTAAAATGAAATGTATTACTTATCTTAAGATTATATGCAAAAGTTCTCTTCTATTGGATGTGGGATTCTTGGGGTCTTCAGTTATATGGATTTGGTCACTGGTCCTAAGCCTTTGGTTTCTGTGGCCTTTATTAAATTCTTGGAGGATTTCTAAATGATTAGCAGTGTGGGGGTTTGAATGAACATTAGATTAGTTAAGTAGAGAGGAGGCTTGGTGAGGTTAGGTGGGAGAAGAAGGCTACAAGTGTGTGGACTGTGGGATGGGGTTGGAGCAGCAGCTGCGACCAGCCAAGGAAAGGGTAGGACATGTTTTTTGAGCCATTAAGGAATGTTAAGGCCTTCTGCTCCAGACCCGGACCAGGGCAGACTCCCTGCTCCTCAGGTAAGGCCGCTAGACCATGCCCCAGACCCCAAGTCACCTGTGTGCCCCACCAGCAGTGAGAGCAACAGCCAGTCTGCTTTGGTGCTGGGAAGGCTCCTAGGTCATGCCCCAGGAGCCCCAGGTCTCAGGTGATCTGCAAGCCACAGTAGATATTCCACCCTTGTGCCTCTACCCAGACGAGGGCACACACCCTGCTCCTTAGGGCAGACTCCCTGCTCCTCAGAATCCAACGAAGTCCAGAGAAAACCCAAGCAATGTTCTAGGGGACAACCACCATACATCTGAAATCCTCTAAAATCATCCCATCACATGGGAGAGAATTTTCATATCTAGCTCAAAGATAAATAAAGCCTTTTACAATCTTGTTCCTCTCAATTATTAGTCACTGTAGTTTAACATTTCCACAAAGCCAGCACAAAATGCATACAACTTCCGGGACTGTACCATTCACCCACATATATCACCAATGAAGTAAACCAAAAAAGTGCACTAGCATACTAATCTTCACCCTCTATTTACTAAATCTGACCTAATTGATGTACCAACAGTCTAATAACCTCATCTAGGAAATAACCCCAGTACCACACAAGCATTTTCATTCTTGGTTGAGTAGCTTGCCTGCAGACAGTTCTCCGCTCCTAATTGGCCACTATTGGGTCTCAGGCAGAAGTGGAATTTTCACATCTAGCCTTTCCGTCCTATCTCCTCCATCTCTGTAGCTCAGATCCTACATTCTTAGCTATCACAATTCACCTCTACTGTTTCCTCTGATTGGATCACATGTTTCCATGAACCCATGCTCTGCATGCCTTACTGGTTCTTGCTGTCCAAAGTCTGATCCACTTCTCTGAATCTAAACAACTAAACAAGACAGTTTGGTAGTTTATGAGACCCTTTGCACATGGAAAGAATCCTTGCTTGAACTAGAAGGGCTTTACTCTGCTTACCTCAGGAATAATAACAGAAGAGACTTTGACTCTCTTCTATCTTATGACAAGTGACTTTCAGCAAAGATCATTTGTAAGATTTTTTTTCTCTAAGAAGCAATGAACTAGACTATTTTTATTGAAAGGTAAAAAGGATGCATAAGTGTTGAGATTCGGACTATTAACATAACGGTTAACTCTATCTTGAACACACATTAGAGTTATTCAGAGAGGTCTTTATCCTTGGATATTGTAATTGCTTTGTTTTTTATTTTGTTACTTCAGTACTACTTCTGGAAAGACTGATTCACCTTGTATGTATTTTGACCCAGACAGTTGTGATATTTTTTTAAAGCACCCTTGGCCATAATTACATGCATTCCAATGAAGAACTGAACAAAAAATGGAGTAAAGATGGAATTAAAACATCACATACAAACTTGAGGAATATCCTTATTGAGCAGGGAAGAAATTAATCCTGTGAGGTAGAAACTTTCTGATAACATTATCTGGATAATTGTATCCTAAAAACAAAGGGAACTACTAGCAGGTAGAAGATCAAATAAAATTCACAAAAAAGGATACATAACATAACATGTGCTAGAAATAAGAGAAGATTGGTGTTGCAGTTCACCTGCATGGTTGCTGATAAATCACCATCAAATGGCTTAAGAGAACAAGGGGTTTATTCTCTCATGATAGACTGGTTATAGTCCTCGTCCAAGTTTGTAGGAGGGCTCACATCAACACAAGGGCCAAGGGAACTGATCACAAAAATCTCTACATAATGGCTAAGAGACAGATGATACATATTTGCCAGACCAGCATGTCTGGCCAAGTGTACACAAGGATGCTAACTTTCTCAACCAGCTTGTTGTATTTTATTCCTGGACCTAGTCCCATCCATCATGGTCTGGGCCTTCCCCATCAGCTAAACAATCTCCTGAAAGTTCGCTCTGGGCTTAACCACTAATTCTCTACAAATGTGCCCACAGCTAAAACCCACAACTGTCAAATAGACATCTGTGCCTTACTATAAAACTCCACCCCTTATCAATTTGACACAAAAATATAACACTTTCAAATTGTAACCTTCAATCTTTGCCCCATAGATGTTAAAAGTTATCATAAAAATATAAATACATTTCATAGACAAATTTAAAATGTTCATTAATTGAAATTTCATTTCCAACATTTTAAAATTTCAAAGTTTTTTTTCTCCCACATTTTATTTCCTAATATACAAGTTCAATAAGTACCCCATTCCCTCCCTCCCTCCTTCCCTCCCCAGGCATCATCCATTGCCCTTTCTCACCTTCCCCTCTTCCTGTCACCCTCTCCCTCTCTCTCCCTCTCCTTATGCCTCCTCCATCCTTCCTCTCTTCCCCTAGAGCATTCTTTTGTGTGAATACCAAACCTCCCCCTGAGTCCTCCACTCTAGTGAGGGGTAAGGACACAGTGACATAGCCTGGAACCCCTTTTGGACTCTCCATTAGAATGGGAACTCAATTATGATTGTTTAATCCTTTCCCTCTAAGGATCTGGCATGAGCTTTCTCCACTGTGATCCATGCTAGACTTTGAGGGAGAGGTCATTGATATGTCAGCCATTGTGCAGGTCAGGCAAAGTCCAATTTTGGCTACTGCAGCCCTAACTTGTGTGAAGTATCTTGCATATCATTGGTCCTCCCAATCTTTATGCTCTTATAATCTTGCCACCCCCCTCTTCTGCAAGGTTCCATGAGTTTTAGGATGGGGACAGATTGGTCTGGTCTGGTTCCAAGTTAATATTGTAGAGTCTTTGGTATTCTGAATATGGTTTATTATTGTTTACAGTTTTGCTTTTCCTGCACCGCCCTTAGCTGCATCCTGATTGGTATTGAAGATCACCTTCTAACCAAAGATAAAAGATTGCTTAAATGAAAATCTTAATATAAGAGGAGACTCAAAAGTAGATGGAAAAATAGGAGTAGGCAACAGCAGGGGGGAGGTCAGTATATCTTATTTGCAGGATAGCTACCATCTATCTGCCTGTCCCTATACCCTCCCTGATTGGTAAGGCCAAACCTATTCAGTTTCAAGTAATCAGGAAGGGAAGTAAGAGTGACCTTAACCAGATGTCTTCCATACAATACTTGATGGTGAGTTATTTTCTCTACTGAAGTGTGATACCCTCCTTTTCTTTTGTGGGGAACCTTCTTCCTCTTCCCTCCTGTGTATAATTCTTTGCAATTACAATAGGTATTACAGAGATTTATCTTTGAATATGTCATTAAGCAGGTTTGGAACTAGGATGCACCTATTAAGTACATATGCTGTCTACATTTCTGTGTCTGGAATACTTCATTCAATATAATTTTTTTCTAATTCCATCTAATTCCTACCACATTTCATTAATTCATCTTTTTTGATGGCTGAGTAGTATTCCATTGTATAAAGGTACCACCTTTTCCTCATCCACTCATCAACTGTTGGGCATTTGGGTTGATTCCATGATTTTGCTATTGTAAATAGTGCTGCTATGAATATGGTTGTGTGTGTGTCACTGTAGTGAATTTCTGCATTATGGGGGATTATTCCCAGAAGTGGTATAGCAGGTCATATGGCATTTCAATGTTTCATTTTTTTAGAAATTGCCAAACTGATCACCAGAGTGTTTGTATAAGCCTGCATTCCCACCAGCTATGTAGGAGAGTTCCTTTCTCTCCACATCCTCTCTAGCATTTGGTATTGTTTGTATTGTGGATTTTTGCCATCCTGACTGGAGTGAGATGATATCTCAGAAAAGTTTTGATTTGCATTTCCCTGATGGGTAGGAATGTGGAGGATTTTTTAAGATATTCGTCGGACATTTCAATTTCGTCCTGGAAAAGGTTTTTTGGAGTTCTGAGACCCATTTTTTAATTGGGCCATTTATCTCCTTGGTGTTAGGTTTTCTAAGTTCTTTGTGCACTCTGGATAATAGAGCTGTATCAGATATGTGGTTAGTGAAGATTTTCTCCCATTCTGTGGGTTGCCTTTTTACTATGTTTACAATCTCTTCAGCTGAACAGAAGCTCTGTAGTTTCATAAGATCCCATTTGTTGAGTGTTGTTCCTAGTGCCTGTGCTATTGGATTTTTGCTTAGGAACTGTTGGCTTAGCCCAATCAGCTCGAGGAAGTTCTCTACCCTTTCAACTAGGGTTTTTATAGTCTCTGGCCTAATATTGAGGTCCTTGATCCATTTGGAACTAATTTTTGTGCATGGTGACAAAGTACAGGTCCAGTTTTAATCTTCTGCATGTGGACTTCCAGTTTTGCCCGCGCCATTTGTTGAAGATGCTGTAATTCTTCCATTGAATTTTTTGGACCTCTTTGTCAAAGATCAAATGGCTGTAATTATGTGGGCTTATATCTGAGTCTTCAACCCTTATCCATTGATCTACATATCTATTTTGGAGCCAGTACCAGGCCGTTTTTATACTATGGATTTGCAATATAGATTATGGTTTGGATGGTGATACCTCCAGCAGTGTTTTTGTTATTCAGGATTGTTTGTGCTACCTTGATTGGTATAGTATTTAATCTGTATATTGCTTTTGGTAGGATGGTCATTTTTATGATGTTAATTCTGTCAGTCCAGGAGCATGGGAGGTCTTTCTATCTTTTGGTGTCTTCTGTAATTTCTTTCTGTAGGGTTATAAAGTTTTCATTATAAAGTTCTCTCACTTCTTTGATTAGATTTATACCAATGTATTTCATTTTTCAGAGGGTGTATTAAATGAGATTGTTTTTCTTAGGTCTTTTTCACGTTTTTCATTCTTGGTATATAAGAAGGACAAAACTTTTATTTTGTAACCTGCCACTCTGTTGGACTTATGTATTTGTTCCAGGAGTTTCCTGGTGGAGTTTATAGGATCACTCAGTTATACTAACTTGTCATCCGCAAATAGATATATATTGACTTTTTCCTTGCAGATTTGAATCCCTTTTATCTCCCTCTTTTATCTTATGATTCAAGCTAAGACTTCAAGTACAATATTGAACAGAAGTGGTGAGAGTGGACAGCCTTGTCTAGTTCCTGCTTGAAGTGGAAATGCTTCAAGTTTTCCCCTTGAGTATTATCCTTGCTGTTGGCTTGTTTTATATAGCCTTTACTAAGTTGATATAAGTTCCTTCCATTGCAACTGTGTCTAGGGTTTTGATCATAAAAGGATGTTGGATCTTGTAAAAAGTTTTTTCTGCATCTATTGAGAGTATCATGTGGTCTTGGACTTTGGATTGATGTATATGATGGATTACATTCTTTGTATCTGTGGTCATCTAAGAGATTGGCCTAAACTTTCTTTTTTAAGTATATCTTTATTAGATTTTAGTATTATTATGATATTAGCTTCATAGAAAGGATTTGGAAGAGTTCCTTCCTTTTGATTTTATGGACCAGTTTAAGAAGTATTGGTATTAGTTGTTCTTTAAATGTCAGTAAAATTCTGTGATGAATATATCTAGTCCAGGACATTTTTTTGTTAAGATCTGAGATTACGTCATTAATTTCCTCATTTGTTTTAGGACTATTTAAATCATTCAGAACTTCCTGCTTCAATTTAGGTAACTTATGCTTACTCAGGAATTCAACCATTTCTTTTGTTTTATCCAATGTCATGCAGTATAAGTTTTTGAAATAGACTTTCTTATTCTCTGAATGTTTTTGATATCAGTTGTGATAACTCAATTTTCATTTCTACTTTTGTTAATTTTGGTTTTCTCTTGATTGATCTTGGTTAATTTAGCTAGGAGTGTATCAATCTTATTGATTTTTCTTAAAGAACCAGTCTTTCGACTGCTTGATTGCTTGTATAATTTTCTTTATCTCAATTTTAGATATTTCTCCCCTGATTTTGCTAATCTCCTGTCTTCTACTGTTTTGGGGATTGGATTGCTCCTGTGACTAAAATGCAGTATCCTTTTATATCTCTTATGATTCTCTTTGGTTTGAAGTCCACTTTGTCAGATAGCACAATTGATAACCCCCCCTTGTTTCCTGGTTCCATTAGCTTGAAGAATTTTTGAGCAGACTTTTACTTTTAGAATATTCCCATGTTTTTTGGTGATAAGTGTTTCCCGAAGGCAGCACGTGGATGGGTTTTGATTTCTAGTCATGTTTGTAACCTTTTTCTTTTGATTGGTGAGTTAATTCCATTGACATTTAGTGTTATAATGGAGAAATTATTTTTAATTCCTGACATTTTTTGTTTAGTGCCTTTTATAAGTGTATTATTTAGCTTGCAGGTTGTGGTGGCATTATACTTCCTTTCTGTCCCCCTGGATAATCTTGTTTTTTTCTTCATCTTTTCTAGCATTTTTTGAAGGTGTGGTTTGGTGGTCATGTAAGCCTTCAAGTTGTTTTTATGGTGGAAAATTTTTCTTTCACCATTGATCATGATTGATAGTTTTGCTGGGTATATCAGCCTGGGTTGACAAGTTCAAAGTTATTTTAACCTTAAGAATGTATAAATCAGAATAATTCAAATAGTTCAAAACAGATAAAACATTAAAACATAAGTATCTTGACATAATAAGAAAACATTAAATTAAGATCAGAATTCAGCAAATCGAATACCACATCTTTTACTTCAATGTCCATCTTCTGTTGCTCATCACATAGACAAGGTGGTTAAAAGATTTAGGCATTCCCACTCCCTGTTTGGAGCTCAGAGTTGTAGAAGCCTAGCTCTGAACCAGGCTGAGTCTCAACTCACAGCCATCCTCAGCATGAATCCCATGGTTCTGGCATCTCCAACAACACTCTAGGTTTACCTCTGCCACTATAAGCTTCAGCTTTCCTTGCAGGAACTCTATGCCTGCCACTTGATGCCAAGCTTTTGCTGCTCTCCATGAATCCTGTAACTGTACACTAAACCAGCTCTATCTGAAGGATGCTACCAGATTCCTCAGAGAAGTTAATATGTAGCTTGGTCCACTCAAGCCACAGCTATATGTCTCTTGCTGTGCAAGTTTTGTGTGCTGACTCTGGAAAAGCCCCTTTCTAGGCAGCCAAACTTCCAAAGGACAAGAAGCAGCTTCAGTTTTGGCCTTCAGCCTCTGAAGGAACCTGCATCTTCAAACTGCATAATCACCATACTGGTGTTCATGTTTTCTCCCATCCCAGGAAAAGTTTTTCCTTCATTGATGCTCATTTCTCCAACAACAGCAGCTATTCTGCTGCCTGCGCTTTCCACATTTATACCTTTATGTCCATCAACACAGCTCTCCTCTATCAAACAAACCAGTCCATCATCTTTGAATCCAACTTTACTAATGTCCTTATTCTATTCATCACAAACTGGGCTGAAACAATCAACAACTCTCTCAGCACTGCCATTATCCATCAGACCCACTAAACTCTGTTCAAACATTTTTGCATCCACAAAAGCCTTCAAACATTTCCAAATTTTTCCAGCCAATATGTTTGAAGTCTGCAAAAGCCCTATAGCCAGATTTATCAGCAACATTGCAGTCCAGGTACTAAATTCTGTTGCAGTTCACCTGCATGGTTGCTGATAAATCACCATCAAACAGCTTAAGGGAGCAAGGAGTTTATTCTCTTATGAAATAGAGTGGTTATAGTCCTCGTCCAACTTTGTAGGAAAGCTCACACTAACACCAGGTCTGAGGGAACTGACCACGTTATCTCTACATAATTGCTGACAGACAGATGATACATACTTGCCATACCAGCATGTTTGGCCAAGTGTATGCAAGGATTCTAACTTTCTCAACCAGCTCTCTGGATTTTATTCCTGTGCCTAGTCCCATCCACCATGGGCTGGCCCTTCCCCATCAGCTAGACAATCCCTTCCAAGTTTGCTCTGAGTTTAACTCAACCACTAGTTCTCAAAAATGTGCCCAAAGTTCAGACTTTCAACTGTGAAGTTGACACTTGTGCCTAAGTTTGACAATTGGCATAGCAGAAAGTTTCCCTAATAAGACAGATATAAGCATTTCATCATGAGATTCTCACATTGGCACACCAAGCGTCCCTAATTTGTCCCTAATTTGTGGAATCAACATAGAGTGCAGGCACCTGAGGTTTACACTATTTAGTTTATGAATACATAAATAACCTGAAAGACACCAAGAAAAGCCTATTTTATAACACTGATGCAACTCCTAAGATCAGGTCACTGAGGGATGGATGAGAGGGACCACAAGACTGCAGAAAAAATTACTTCCCAAATTATTGGCCCCAAATCAGCACAAAGTGGCCACAGCTCTGAGAATAGAAGACCCAGGGAAGGGACCTTTCAGGATGATAGTGACTCACCTTGTCCCCTTCCCTACATAAGGCTTTCAAAGGTCTGGGGAAAGACCCTTTGCGTCATCTGAGTTGGAATCCATTGCTTTCACAGATGTAAAGACCTATAAAGACATCATAAAGTATGAAAAAAATGAACATTTCAAACGAATGTATCTGTTTCTCACTGAAAAATAACATAATAAATCTATCCATGAAAAGAAAGCAGTTGCACAACATTTGTGACTAGTAATAAATTTAACTAGCAAAAATGAAAATCAACCTATTACATGTTTTTCATTACTATTTTGTTGAACACATCATGTTTGTTGTGAGTGTGTTTGTTTTTCAATAATTCCACATCATTCCTGGCAAAGTTCAGGTAGAGTCAATGTGAGTTGAAAGTAGACCTTTTTCTGTGTCATTGTATATGAGCAATTTGTCAAACTGTTAGCTAATTGATCTTTTTTTGGGGAGGGTGAGTAAGCTTTAAAGCAGTTGTACAGATGCTGATTAAGAAAAGGCTCCTCTCATCTGTACCTCGACTCTGCCCAGCAAATATGAAATATTACCAAAAATAGCTGTGCTCTTTAATGTCCTATATGCCCTGATTTATGTGTCTGTATGTCCAAAGGCTTTGCTAGAAAGCATTCTGTTTGAACAAACACCTGTGCATGGAAGAAGGCCTGAAGAACTCTGGAATCTATCTGTTGATGCTGTGAGGACAGTACCATGCCCATGTGCCAACATGGGCTTCCTCCTGCCCTGAATACCCAAGAACACAGTATTCAATTGTGTTTTGTGTTGGGACACAATTGGTACCCATGCAAATATTCTTTTTTTTATTTTTTTATTTATTCAATTGTGCGTGTGTGCGTATGTATGTATGCGCGCGCCTGTGTCTGTGTGTGTAGAACCACGGACGAATTCGGGAACCACCATGGACGCCTCCACCTCCTCCTTGTTTACTCTGCTCCGGGATTCGGGATTCACAGGCTCCGCCCTACCAGGACCAGAAACGCAGGCCGCCCCCGCTTCCGCCTGGCATCTATATGTAGGATCTGGGATCCGAACTCAGGACCTTCCACCTGCAAGGCAGAGGCTTAACCCCTGAGCCACCTCTCCAGCCCCCATGCAAATATTCTTGAAGTTCATCAAAGACCTTTCTTAAATCCATTTTTAATTAAGAAAATAACTATTTTATTTATTCATGAGAGAGAAAGAGAGAGAAAAAACACAAAGTGCTATAGCACATTTGTGGAGGTCAGAGGACAGGCAACTTTCAGAAGTCATTTCTCCCTTACCATATGGGCTCCAAGAATCAAATTCAGGGGCTGGAGAGATGGCTCAGGAGTTAAGCCTCTGCATTACAGGCAGAAGGTCCTGAGTTCGAATCCTAGACCCCACGTATAGACGCCGGGGGGAAACGGGGGCAGCCTGCATTTCTGGTCCTGGTAGGGCAGAGCCTGTGAATCCCGAATCCCGGAGCAGAGTAAACAAGGAGGAGGTGGAGGTAGTCCATGGTGGTTCCTGAGTTCACCCGTGGTTCTACACACACACACATACACACACACACATACACACACACACTGAATAAATAAATAAATAAAATTTATAAAAAAAATCAAATTCAGGTGGCCATGTTTGTACACAATCACCTTTACCAGATGAGCCATTGTGCCAACACTTCTTAAACCCTTACAGTACAGGAACTACCTCATGTTTTCCCATCTACTTAACCATTCATTCCCATGTATAATCATTTGGAAAACTGATAAATAAATAAATACTTTAAAAAAAAAAGACTCTTCTATTGCTGTATTGCAATAGAAACTGGACAACACCCCCACACTCCTAAGCCTGGGCATCACATTTGTCACACATTGTCACATTTGCATCACAAGTTTGTGATTAGCAGGAAGGAAGAAAGCAATGTTGCAGTTTTAAGAACCTGCTGTGTGCAAAGAAAGTGCCAGGCACTGGCTGTGGAAAGTGTCTCTGTCTCCAGCATCTGGAGGCTAAGGCAGGAGGATCATTAGTTTCAGACTAGCTGGGCTACACAATGAGACCTTGTGTCAGAAACATGGTGTACACTGAAGAATAAGCGTTCTCATGGCAGGGCTAGCGTCTACTCACCCTCTTGCACACAAGCCCCAGTAGTTACTATGCTGCAGGAATTTTCCGTTGTAGCTGTCTTATTTTGTTGCTTTCTCCATTTGAAAAATCTTCTGTAGAAAATTATTTATGATTTCCTTAAAATTTAATACCCCTAATTTTTTTATTCTTACAAAAATGTTTCCATCTTCTGTGTGCTAAAGTTTTTATTCAGCATTCTGCAAAACACTATCAAGACACTTACATGATGATTGGTAAGATGAAGCCCATAGGGAGTAACTCACCTGGAAGTTAGGTAAGTATGAACTCTGTATCAAACAATGACACAGACCACACAGCCCCTCCGACCCCAATATCTACTGTTGACATTTCACATTCCAAGACTGATTCCCTGGATTTGGGAAGTGTTTTAGCACATTGTTATGCCACGGTGTATGAGTGGTGCTTTAGTCAGGCTAGGGAGCAGCAGTAACTTCAAATCAGAATGATTTATAGTATTTGGACACTTGGGCTAGCAGATGTTACACAGGTTCCTCAGGGAAGGCTTTCATCTATGGCATTATGATGGCATTATTATTATGAGATGAGGGACATTGGTTAGCAATTCTATTTACATCTCCTTGGAAGCGACACATTTCTTTAGTCCATGCTTATCAATCAAAGTAGGCCACAGGGACATCTCTAACTTTACAGGATGGAGGTGTGTCTTGGAAAAGGAAGTGATTAGTCATCAACTGATGATACCACTATAGAATATGTGCCTTTTCACAAACTAGCCAGTATTCATCTCTCTCATCAAAAGTTGCCCAGTATTCCATTTGTGCAGCATCGAGAATAACATGCAATGCTTCAGTAGTGAATGCAGATCATTTTGACCCAAACTACATAAAAAAAGAAAAGCCTTCCATCCTAAATGAACCATTGTGGAACAAGGCCAGCATACCATGACACACATTCCCTTTCAGCAAGGAGATGACTGGAGAACACCGTGACTGGTCCAGAGTATGTACTCTGCAGTCCAAATGGGGCTTTCAAAATCCTGTTTGAATTCCTCCCTTAGTAAGAGCTCTCCAACCACTCTTTGAAACAGTCTTTTGTATTCATGCTTCCTGGTTTCAGTGTAGAGAGTCTCTTCATTTTTGTCCTGTGCAGTTAGTCTCAAATGTCAACTTGGCACAATCTAGAATCACTTGGGTGAAAACCTTTGAGCTTGCCTGAGAAAGATAGTCTTTTTTTTCCATCTGAATTTCTTTTTTTTAATTAATTTATTTATTTTTCCCTGCTGCGATCTCCGAATCCAGGGCTCCTCTTGACCAAGTGCGGTAAAGAGTCAGCGGATGAGGAAACAGACACACACAACACTGGGCTGGGTGAATCTATAAACCTGATTTATTGAATTTTTGTAACAGCTTTTATACTAGAAAATTTTCAGGGCAAAGAAATGTGTCACTACACCTGCAGATAGGGGAGAACAAACATGTACCCTCCCTGTCTCCTATGCTCAGCAAGAAGAAACAAAATTTTTTAATTGCCTAACCCATTGTTTGAGGGAAAGACACGAACAGGAACAGATCCTATTACATATTAACAGACTTCATCCCAGTTCCTTAGACTCTCCAAATCTATTTTACAATGTTCCACCAAACAGCCACAGGGTCCAAGTCCACATTGTTGTAAGTGCATTAACAAAGACTTAATTTGAGATTTAGTTAAAATACAATGAGGTTGAACTCCCTTTTTAATTCATCTTTAGAATTTGGATTTTTAAAAGGAAACACGTTTTTAATTAACTATGTATGTGTTATATTTATTATACATTTTTATAAATGGTAAAGGTAGATCTGTTGGAGGGGGTGTATGTTATACATTAAATTTCTCTTTTTGAGGATATCAGATTCTGGCTGCTGTCATATAAGCTGGCCTATATTAGGTTATAATGGTAGGAACTATATTAGGAATTATTATTTTTATTTTCTATTAACTTATGTGCTCTTATAAGAAATACTTGTGTACAGATTCTAGGAATTATCTTATTACTATTTTCTATTAGCTTATATGTTCTATAATAAATAGTTGTATACTGATTCTAGGGAACAGATAGCATAGTGTCATATTTATAGAATTTCTGAATTTCAGCAAGGGAATTTTACCCACTTTTAGGACTCTTTAAGTCGTTCTCTAATTTATTTAAAATCAGCATATATATTCTGGCTAGCAAGTTTATATACATGTGTATACTAAGCATGAAGTTTCTAGTTAGAATTTAATTTAAAGTTAAAAGCAGGTTTGGCTCTTATTTAGAAAAGGAAGCAAAAGTACTTAGAGTAAATTTACTTGATGTCTCCAGTTCAGGGGCCAGGAAGCATACATATAGTTAGCCCCTAGGAAAAAAAAAACAAAAAAAACCCAGGAACAGATAAGAGGCATGCCCAATTCACAAAAGGGGAGGAATTCCTCTGTCAGAGATAAGAGGCAAGACTGGAAGGGGAGTGGTTCCTAGCAACTGCTCAGATACCTAGCAACTGCCCATTCCAAAGAGCAGGCTGCAAGGCTGACAATTCCTATATGTTTTATATTTTTATTATTTATTCCAAAATAAGCCATGTCCTGTTTCCAGAAGGTGTTTTCTTGAAGCTCTCTTCGCCAGGTTGGGATCTTATCTTACCAGCCTGGTTGGCACAGGATGTGACATTTCCCCAATCATACAAGCTCAATAAGAATCCCAGTCCTCTCCCTCCCTCCACCCTTCTCAAATCCCCATTGCACCCTCCCCCCCTTTTCTCCTTTCTTTCACCTCGTTCCCTTCCCTTCTCCTAGTGCCTCCCCTTTCGCCCCTCCATCCCCTGGAGTATCCTTTTGTATGAATGTCAAACCTCCCTCTGAGTTCTCCACTCTAGTGAGGTATAAGGACTCAGTGGCATAGCCCAAAGCCATTTCTTGGGCTCCCTGTTAGTATGGGAACACTATTATGACTGTTAATCCCTTGCCTCTAAAGATCCTACTGTCTGTGATCCATGCTAGACGTTGGGAGGTCAGTAATTATGGAGGTCATGCATTCCAATTATGGCTACTGCAGCCCTAACTTGTGGAGAGGATCATGCATATTGTTGGTCCTCTCCACAAGTTTCCCCGAGCTTTAGGATGGGGAGAGATTTGGCTGGTTTGGTTCTAGGTGAATATTATAGGGTCTTTGGTGTTCTGAATTATGGTTTGCTGTTTTCAGTTTTGCTGTTCCTGCACTGCCTTTGGCTCCATCCTGATTGGTATTGAAGGTCATCTCCTAACCAAAGATAAAAGGCTGTTTAAATGAAAATCTTACTATAAGAAGAAGTTCAAAGATAGATGAATAGGAGTAGGAGATCACAGTAAGGGGGGCTCAATGTCCCATTTGCAGGGTGGTACAATCTATCTGCCAGTCCCTATACCCTCCTGATTGGTGAGATCAAATCTCCTCAGTCACAAGTGCCCAGGAAAGAAAGTGAGAGTAAGCTTCACCAGATGTCTCACTACTTATTTGCAATACTTGATGGTGACCTATTTTGTTTATGAAGCATGATCTCTTCTCTCCTTATTTCTGGGGGGTCCTCCTTCCTATTCCCTCTTCTTTATAATCTTTGCTATTATTGTAGGTATTACAAAGATTTATCTTTGAATATGTCATTAAGTGGGTTTAATTCTAGGATCCACCTATTAAGGAGTGCAAATGGTATTTAATTTCCAGTGTCTGGGATACTTTGCTCAATATAATTTTTTTTCTAATTCCATCCAATTCCCACCACATTTCATTAATTCATCTTTTTTGATGGCTGAGTAGTATTCCATTGTATAAAGGTACCACATTTTCCTTATCCACTCGTCAACTGTTGGGCATTTGGGTTGATTCCATGACTTTGATATTGTAAATAGTGCTGCTATGAATATGGTTGTGTTGAGGTATGAAAGGAATATCACTTGATAACACTGTTACTTATAAATGCTTTCTAGTACCTCTTATTGACTCTTCTTAGTTAAACAAAATAGGTAACTCAAATATCTATGCAAAATTAAAAGGTGGAATTCTTTCTTGAAGCCAATATTTTGAAAAAACTTTCTATATTTAAGCTGGTGAGAATTTCAATTTGGGTAGATTGTTGGAAGTAACTTCCAGTATTTAATGTGTGTTAACTACAGTGGCCAAGACATGGGCACTGCCCCCCTCCTTCTAAGATGAATGATACGATTGGTTTCTTCTTTTTTTATTGTTTTGAGGGCATTTTTGTTGTTTATTTTAGATCTACAATTCTCAACACTGGTAGCACTTTTAAAATTTTTGCTTAAAAGGTTTCATTTAGTCATTCGGAGATGAACTCTACATGAAGACATTTTAAGCACTGATCATCCCCTCCTCCATTCCTCCAATGTGCAGACAGGGTTGAGAGCCACTAGGTTTATGATAGTTGTTCCTGTTTAAAGGAGAGTGCTACTTTGAGCCGAATGATGCCTGTTAGCTTTGTTTTTATTTTGCTGTTAATGGATTTGTCACAACTAAGTTATTGTGTTGCTATTACTATTTTATTGTTACGAAATAAAGTACACAATTTGTGTTTGAGATCTAAAAAAAAAAAAAGAATATGGTTGTGTTTGTGTCAGTGTAGTGATTTTTTTTACTTTATGGGGGATTATTCCCAGAAGTAGTATAGCAGGTCATATGGCATTTCAATCTTTCACTTTTTTAAAAATCTCCAGACTGGTTGCCAAAGTGATTGTATAAGCCTGCATTCCCACCAGCAACGTAGGAAAGTTCCTTTCTCTCCACATCCTCTTCAACATTTGGTATTGTTTGTACTGTGAATTTTTGCCATCTTGACAGGGGTGAGATGATATCTCAGGGAAGTTTTGATTTGCATTTCCCTGATGGTTAAGGATGTGGAGCATTTTTTAAAGATATTTGTCAGACACTTCATTTTCGTCCCTGGGAAAGATTCTTTGGAGTTCTGAGACCCATTTTTTTTATATTGAGCTATTTCTTTCCTTGGTGTTTAGTTTTCTTAGTTATTTGTGCATTCTGGATAATAGAACTCCATCAGATATGTGATTAGTGAAGATTTTCTTCCATTCTGTGGGTTGTCTTTTTGCTCTGTCCACAATCTCTTTATCTAAGATTTTGCTGAGAATCTTTGCATCTATGTTCATCAAAGAGATTGGCCTATAGTTTTCTATTTTAAGTGTATCTTTATTAGGTTTTGGGATTAATGTGATATCTTCATAGAAAGAATTTGGTAGTGTTCCTTTCTGTGCTATTTGATGGAAGAGTATAAGGAGTATTGGTGTTATTAGCTCCTCAAATGTCTGGTAGAACTCTGTGCTGAATCCATCTGGTCCAGGACATTTTTTGGTGGGAACATTAAGATTTCTTCAATGATTTACTCTTATGTTATAGGACTATTTAAATAATTCAAAAGTTCCTGGTTCAGTTTAGGTAAATTGTGCTTACTTTAGAATTTCATCCATTTCCTTTGTGTTATCAAATTTCACGGAGTATAAGTTTTTGAAATAAGACCTTATAATTCTCTGAATTTCTTGGGTATCAGTTGTGATAACTCCATTTTCATTTCTAATTTTGTTAATTTGTGTTTTCTCTCGATTGACTTTGGTTAATTTAGCTAGTGGTATATCAATCTTATTGATTTTTTCGAAGAACCAGCTTTTCGACTGGTTGATTTCCTGTATTGTTTTCCTTATCTCAATTTTGGATATTTTCCCCCTGATTTTGCTAATCTTCTTTCTTTTACTGCTTTTGGGATTTGATTGTTTTTGTGTCTCTAAAACTTTAAGCTGAATTGTTAAGTTATTTATTTGTGATATTTCTATTTTTTTGATATAGGCATTAAGACCTATAAACTTACCTCTTAGGACAGCTTTCATTTTTTGCCAGAGATTTTGATATGTTTTATTTTCATTATTGTCTGCTTCTAGGAAATTTTGAACTTCCTTTATGATTTCTTCCTAAACACAGTTCTCATTAAGCATAATAGTGTTTAGTTTCCAAGAGTTTGTTTATATTCTGCTGTTTATTGTTTTGTGGATGTCAAGCTTAGACCATGGTGTTCTGATAGGGTACTGGTTAAAATTTCAACTTCCCTGTATATGTGGTGATTCATTTTGTGGCCCAATATGTGCACTATTTTGGAGAAAGTTTTGTGGGCTGCTGAGAAAAATGTGTACTCTTTGGTGCGTGGATGGAAGGTTCAATAGAGATCTGTAAGGTCCATTACAGTAAGGGTTTAAGTTAAGTTTTTGATCTATCCCATGTTGAGAGGGCAGTATTGAAATCCACGAGTATTATCATTTTGGAATTGATTTATTGATTTAGACGTTGTAGTATTTGCTTAATGAATGTGGAGGAGCCCATACTGAGTGTATATATGTTCAGTATTGTGAAGTCTTCCTAGTGAATTGTACCTGTGACTAATATGTAGTATCCTCCTGTATGTCTTACGATTTTATTTTTGGTTTGAAGTCGACTTTCTCAGATAGCATAATTGCTACTCCTGCTTGTTTCCTGGTTCCATTAGCTTGCCAAATTTTTGACCAGACTTTTAGAATGTGCTTATCTTTTGTGGTGAGATGTATTTCCTGAAGGCAGCAGATGGATGGGTTATGATTTCTAATCCATGTTTGTAATCTGTGCCTTTTGATTGATGAGAAAATTCCACATTTGACATTTAGTGTTATAATAGAGAAATTACTTTTAACTCCTGACACTTTTTGTGTTTAGTAGTTCTCATAAGTGTGTTATTTATCTTGTTTGTTTTGGTGGTATTATACTTCCCTTCTGTCCTCCTGGATATTCTTGTTCTTTTCTTCAAGCTTGAGAATCATTTCTAGCATTTTTTGAAGGCCTGGTTTAGTAGTCATGTAAGCCTTCAAATTGTCTTTATGGTGGAAATTTTTTCTTTTACTCTTGATCATGACTGATAGTTTTGCTGAGTATATCAGCCTGAGTTGATATTTTTGCTCAATCAGTACTTGAAGAATGTCTCTTCAAGCTTTTCTGGCTTTTACTATTTCCATTGCAAAATCATTTGTTATTTTAATAGGTTTACCTTTAAAAGTGACTTTTTTTTCCCTTGAAGCTCTCAGCACATTTTCTTTGCCTTGTATATGGAATGTTTTGACTATTATTTGCTGTGGCGACTTTCTATTTTGGTCATATCTGTTTGGGGTGTGGAATGCCTTTTCTATTTGGATGGGCCTCTCTTTCTTTAGATGTGGAAAGTTTTCCTTTATGAAAATTTGAAAAATTTCCTTGGATGTGGTGTTTGGGGAATCTTGTTCTGGTATTCCATGAATGTGCATATTGGGCTTCTTCAAGGTGTCCCATAATTCTTAAATATTCCTCCCAAGTATCTTTTTGGGTTTAACAATCTCTTCAATTGAAAACAAAGTTCTTCCACTTTGTCTTCAGAATCTGATATTCTATTTTCTGCTTGGTCAGTTCTGTTGATAAGACTCACTATTGAGTTCTGGAATGAATATAACTTGTTTTTTAGTTCAAATTTAAGCTCTGCTTGAGATTGTTTTAACTGCTCTATGCTTATTCTTGTTTCTACAACTGCTTTTCTCATTTCCTCCAAGTGCCTGTTGTGTTCCTGTTCAAAGTGGTTGATGTTATTTAACTCCTTTCGGATTTCGTCTTTCATAGTATTGATCATAGTAAAGATCAGGCTTTGAAAATCATTATCTTGGGTATGGCTTTCTTGGGTATTTTCTGTGAGTTTGTTCTGGTTGGAACCTGTCATTATGGGGTTAATTCTTTTGGTAGGAGATTTGTTGTCTTGGTATTTGTTTCTCATGGATTTGTGCTGTGACATGGGCATTTTTAATTTATCTCTTAAAACCTTTTTTTCCCTGTGTTTTTTTTTTTTTTGACTGAACTGATTTAGATAGTATTACTACACTTGGGCAGTTATTACTAGTGTTGCCTTAGAGTTGGGCATGCTTGTGTGGTATTGGTGTAAATTTCCTAGATAAGGCTTTTAGATTGTTAGTACATCAATTAAGTCAGGTTTAGTAGACAGGGAATGAAAATTAGTATGATGGTGCACTTTTATGGTTTACTTCCTTGGTGATATGTGAGGGTGAATGGTATAGACCCTGAAGTTGTATGTGTTTTTAAGTGGCTATATAGAAATGTTGAACTACAGTGACTAATAATTGAGAGGAACAGGATGGTAAAAAGGGTTTACCTATCTTTGAGCTGGGTGTGATAATTCTCTTTCATGTGATGGGATGATTTTAGAGGAGTTCAGATGTATGGTGTTTGTCCCCTAGGGCTGTGCTTGGGTTTTCTCTGGACTCTGTTATATTCTTAGGAGCCGGTAGTCTTCCCTGGTCTGGGTCTGGGGCAGAAGGGAAAGATAATCCTCAGGAAATTAATTGATGTGGGAAGACCCACCTGAACAGTTGGGGGGACCATTCCCTAGACAGGTAAGTGAGACTGCATAAGGATGGAGACAGCAAGCTGGCATATTAAAGAGATACTAACTCCTGACTCCAAAAAAGACAACTTACAGAGCAGTTTATCATAATTTCAAGGAAATCCTGAAATTGGGAATCAATTAATGAATTCTTAGTGTTTTATGAAGAGTTGTACGGCTTTGTTCACCTAAATATACTTCTGAACAATATGTGCTCCATGAGATAACATTAGGTTTGGAAGCATCTACTATTTAAAGGTTAATTACTGCTATGTGACTCTGATGAAAAACTATTGACTTAAGAATGTTATCAACAATTAAGCTTATTGTAGTAAAAATGAAATTATTTTTAAAGAATAGAATGTTTGAAGCTTTGTTTTTTCAATACATATGCTTTCACATAATGGAAGAAAAAGAGCTGTAATTTTGGAGCACAAAGATTTCCTTTTTATCATGTAATTGGTCCACAGAAAGCACATTGCACTGTGCAAGTATAATGCTTGAGTAGACGTATAAATATATCTCTAGTCATTCTGAATTTTATCTGTTTTATTTTAAAAAGAATATCATTTGCATTTATTCATGGATTGTGGATGTATGAGAGACACTGCACTTCTCCTCCATTGAGGAGTTTATGCTGGCAGAGCACAGATTCTTCATTAGCAACAGATTTAATTCCCAAGCAGAGCATGGGAAAAGAAGCTGAGCATGCCATGAATGATACTGAATACTCACACCAAGATCCAGAAAAGTATGCAGCTCCTCTACATTTTACATAATTTTAGAATCTTTTAAAAAACTCTTAAAATGAAGTTATCTGAAATGTCATCTTCCATTATTTTGGTGAGAAAGACTCTTGCACTGAGAGCTGCGCAGAGACAAAAAGCCCGGGGGAAGGTAAATGCTATACAGACTGTTTTAATTCCATTCCCTACCCTCTTCACATGATGAGATTCAATTGCTTTTTTTAATCTGGGATCCAGAAAGTCTCACGTTCCACATTAGCTACAGCTCTAAGATATGTGTCTATTACAAGTCTTGGCATTTTTGAAGCTGAGAACATTCTTTCCTATAAAGGAAAGAATGAATTGTAATTCTGAGATCCATTCTTTTCTGTTCAGAGGGTAAGTTATTCTTTTTGTTAAAGATTATCACCATTTTTAAATGGTCTTCATTAATAGTTTCTAATTAGTTGTCTTAGAATTCAGTTGCTTGAAATGTCTTCCTAGAGAGGTCATTTTATTTCTCCATTCAAACAAGAGCAGCAATAAATCATCTGCGTAATGTTTCCCACCATATACCACTGATGTCTGCAGGTTTGGAGGCACTGTGGCAGCTCTAAAAGACTTTGTAGACATATCACAGTCAAAATCATCAAGTATTGTTCTAGCATTCAAAATTTTTGGTTTCTATACCTTGAAAGACACTCTCTCATGATCTAGCTAGCATACTGTACCCTGACCTCTGAAAGCTCTCCGTTCAGTCTTGCTCACAGATTATAGTCACCATGGTTGTTAGAATTGTTCTGAAACAGGGTAGTCAGGATGCTAATCACTAATCATCGCTTCACATGAGCTAGTGTTTCTCCAATGGATGAATCCATGTAGGAATGTAAGGAGGAAGAGACTGAGCTCAGTTCACCCTTCAGCTCTGAGATGCTGGAGATGTGGTTGAGATCCTCACATAGGCTGGCCTTATCCTATCTTTGGGGTTCATTGGCAGCAAATGTAATTAGGTGTCATAGGAGATACATTGAACAGATTTGGCTTCAAACTCTGTCACAGAAGTCAGAGTGCTCAACAACCATGTGATCTTAATGGAAGGTCATGAAAAGATAGGAAAGAAGAGCAGATTTACATTAGTGACATTATCAGAGAATGGTCAGTTCTCATGTTTCTTCATATCTTGTGAGGCATCCTCTCCCATTTGTCACTGGACTCTCTTTCCAAGTGTATTTAGATGATTTAGATGATGGAAGGTAGAAATTGCTTGCCTATGGAGCATGAAAACAATTTTAAGTGTAGGCCTGTCAAGCGATGCTATGACGACTCTCGTCATCTGGATGTGCTGTCTGTAGAACAATGGCAAGGAAGTAATCAGAGACATGCTGAAGCTCTGACCACTGCCTTTGCTGCCCAGGGTCTGTCTCTTACTCAAGAGTCTAGAGGTTTGTCACTCATGTCAAGCTGCCACAGGCCTGCATGAGCATGTAGAAGTGGTAAAACCTCTGTCCACTGCAGAGAAACTATTTAAATTTAGCATATATTATCTGCTCTTCAGATCAGCTAAATGAAAAATGAAATTGTGTTTTTCTCATACAAATACATTGAGGTTCCTTTTACAGTAGTCTTAGATATGCCTTTGAAAATGATACTATTTTAGAGGTTACAAGAACTCAAAATTCAAAGCTCCAGATATGGAAAGAAAAGTGCATGGTTGTAACACTTCAGAGTAACTTTTAGTGTACAAATATGAGCAAGAATCAGAATTAAACTTTAGTTATGGAAATGAGATGAGAAGAAGGTAGAAATCTTGAGGTATCACTATTATGTTTTTAAAGTATGCTGAGTGTAAAATCTCTTTTTTTTTCTGCAACATTAACTATCCTGAAAGAGTATTTCACAGCTGATGTATTCTTGGACTTGAGAGACTCTCTAATATTCTATTTCCATGATAATACTATAAAAAGTGATCATGTTACTGTTTTATATATATAGCATATAATAAAGAAATAATAATCTTTAATAATTCTTAGAAAGAAAGAAAAGAAGAGGGAGAGAAAGACAGAGATGGATAGAGAAAAATGTGTATAAAATTTCTAGCTAAAGAGCATTGATTTAGCTGTGGATTTGGCTGGAAGGGAGAAGATGGCTTTTCTTGCTCATCTGATTGTATTCTTTTATTTTGTGCTCATACAAATGTAATAGGTACCCCTGTCCCCTCCCTCTCTCCACCCTTTCCTAGACCTCCCTGGTCCTCCCCCATTTTCCCTTTCCTTTCCCCACTCCCTCCCTTTCTCCCAGTTCCCCATCCCCCCATCCCTGAAGCATCTTTAATGTGTATGTCAAACTTTCCTCTGGGTCCTCCTCTCTGATGGGGTGTAAGGAATCAGTGGCATTTCCTAGAACTCTTTATTGTGTTCCCCTTAAGTATAGAAACACTATTGTGACTGTTAATCCTTGCTTCTAAGGATCCTAGTGCCTTTAGTCCATTGTAGACTTGAGGGGTTGATGATATGTTGGTCATTGTGCAGATCATGCAGAGTCCTATTATAATTGCTTTGGCCCTAACTTGTGTGGAGTATCTTGCATATCATGACTCCTCCCATCCTTGTACTCTAACAATCTTACCGCCCACTCTTCTGCAAATTTCCCTGAGCTTCAGGATGGGGAGAGATTAGGCTGGCCTGATTCCTGGTGATTAATGTAGGGTCTCTGATGTTCTGAATTATGATTATTCTTTTTTTCCTCTTCTTCCAGGTTTGCTGGTTCCATCCTGATGGGTATTGGATGCCACCTAAGCATCCAAAATTTATTTTAACAAATAAAAGGCTGTTAAAATGGAGTCTTATAAGAGTAGATTCAAAGGTAGATGGAATAAGAGTAGGAGACCATGGTGGGGGGGGGTTCAGTCTCTGTTTGCAGGATGATTACCTTCTATCTACCAGACTCTATGCCCTCCCTTTCTGTTGAGATCAAACCCCATCAGTTGTAAGTGACCAGGAAGGATAGTCTGTGAGCTTAACCAGATGTCTCATTACTTACTTGCAGTCCTCGATGGTGGCCTATTATCTCTGCTGTAGCATGCTCCCCTCTCTCCTTGTTTCTGGCGGGGCCCTCCTTCCTCTTCTCTCCTGTTTATAATCTTTGCAATTACAGAGATTTATCTTTGAGTGTGCCTCTAAGTGGGTTTGGTACTAGGATCCACCTATTAGGGAGAACATACAGTGCTTAATTTTCTGTGTCTGTGATACTTCATTCAGTATAATTGTTTCTAATCCCATCCATTTCCCAGGAGATTTCATTAATTCATCATTTTTGATGGCTGAGTAGTATTCCACTGTATATATGTACCGTATTTCCTCCCTTCATGCCTCTCTGCTCCCCTTGCACTCTCCCCCCTTATCCCCTAACTTTCACCCACCCTCTTTGGCCTGGTGCCCTCTTCTCCCCCGAATCTCTGGAGCATCCTTCAGTGTGAATGTCAAACTTCTGTCTGCATCCTCCACACTAATGAGGTATAAGGACACAGTAGCATTGCTACTGAGTCCATACTCTTTCAATAGGGTTTTCATAACCTCTGGCATAATTCTAAGGTCCTTGATCCATTTGGAATTAATTTTTGTGCATGGTGACAAGTACAGGTCCAGCTTTAATCTTTTGCATGTGGATATCCAGTTTCACCAGTACCAATTGTTGAAAATACTTTTCATTTTCCATTGAATTTTTTGTGGCCCTTTGTCAAAGATAAAATAGCTATAATTCTGTGTGCTTCTATCTGGGCCTTTAACCCTTATCTATTGATACATGCATCTATTTTGGAGCCAGTACCCATTTATTTATTTTTTATTATTATTATTATTTATTCAATTGTGCGTGTGTGTATGTATGTGCGCGCGCATGTGTGTATGTGTGTGTGTAGAACCACGGATGAATCGGGAACCACCATAGACGCCTCCACCTCCTTCTGCCCCGGGATTCACAGGCTCCGCCCTACCAGGACCAGAAGCGCAGGCCGCCCCGGCTTCCTCCCAGCGTCTATACGTGGGATCTGGGATCCGAACTCAGGACCTTCTGCCTGCAAGGCAGAGGCTTAACCCCTGAGCCACCTCTCCAGCCCCCCCATTTATTTTTATTACTATGGATTTGTAGTATAGATTAAGGTTTTGATATCTTCAGCAGCGCTTTAGTTACTCAAGATTCTTATTGCAATCCTGGGCCTCTTGTGCTTCCGTCGATATTGTTTGGTCAATTTATTTAAAGAAATGCTTTGGGAATTTGAATCTGTATATTGGTTCCGATGGGACGATCATTTTTATTATGTTAATTCTGCCAATCAAGCAGCATAGGAGGTATTACCACCTTCTGGAATCTTCTGTAATTTCATTCTTTGGGTTTTTAAAGTTTTCATTATAAAGGTCTCTCACTTTCTTGGTGGAATTTATACCAAGGCATTTCTTTTTTAGGGGCTATAGTAGATGGTTTGTTTCTCTTAGGACTTTTTTACTCTTTTCATCCTTGGTGTATAGGAAGGCCACTAATTTTGCACATTTATTTTGTGACCTGCCACTCTGCTAAACTTCTGTATTGGTTCCAGCAGTTTCCTGGTGGAGTTTTTAGGATCTCTCATTTTTTTTATTAAAAATTTAATTATACATTTTAAAATTTTTTACCAGTTCCCTCCCTCCCTCCTCCTCCCCCTCCCCTTCCCCCAGTGCCTCCCCCCCAATTCCCAGAGAGTCCTTTATTGTGTACGCCTAACTCTCCTCTGGGTCCTCCTCTCCGATGACATATAAGGACCCAGTGGCATTTCCATAAGCCCTTTCTCTTGTTCCCCTTAAGCATAAGATCACTACTATGGCTGTCAATCCCTTGCCTCCAGGGGTCTCGGTGCCCTTAACAGATGCTAGACTTTATGAGGGCAACAGTGCGCTGGACATTGCGCAGGGCATGCAAAGTCCCATTATGATTGCTTTGGCCCCAACTATTGTTGAGAATCTTGCAAATCGTTGCTCCTCCCATCCTTTTGCTCTTACAATCTTACCGCCCCCTCTTCCGCAAATGTCCCTGAGCTCCAGGATGGGGAGAGATTAGGCTGTCCTAGTTCTATGTGATTGATATAGAGTCTCTGAAGTTCTGGATTGTGGTTTGTTGATTTTCTTTTGCAGTTTTGCTGCTCCTGCAATTCCCTTGACTCCATTCTGCTGGGGACTGTATGTCACCCCCTGGCCAGAGACAAAAAGCTGTTAAACTGGAGTCTTGTTGTAATAGCACATTCAAGGGTAGTGTAATAAGAGTAGGAAACCTCAGTGAGGGAGGGGTCCATCACCCATTTGCAAAATGATTACTTTTTATCTGCTAGACTATATGCCCTCCCCTTCTGGTGAGATCAGGAAAGAACGTCTGTGAACTTAACCAGGTTTCTCATTACTTACTTGCAGACCTTGATGGAGGCCTATTTTCTCTGCTGTAACATGGTCTCCTCTCTCCTTGTTTCTGGTGTGGCCCTCCTAACCCATCGCTCTTGTTCATAATACTTGCAATTACTGTGTTACATAGGTTTACTTTTGAGTGTCTCAATGTGGGCTGGGTGAGTTTGGTACTAGGAGCCACCTATTAGGGAGTACATACGGCGCTTAATTTTCTGGGTTTGGGATACTTCACTTAATATAATTCTTTCTAATGACATCCATTTCCCAGCAAATTCCAGTAATTCATCATTTTTGATGGCTGAGTAGTACTCCATTGTATAGATGTACCACTTTCCTTATCCACTCGTCAACTGTTGGACATTTAGGTTGATTCCATGACTTTGCTATTGTAAACAGTGCTGCTATGAACATGGTCGAGCTTGTGCTATCGAGGCGAACCTCTGCTGCATGGGGGGTTATTCCCAAAAGTGGGATAGCAGGGTCATATGGCATTTCAATCATTAATTTCTTTAAGAATCTCCAGACGGCTCGCCAGAGTGGCTGTATGAGCCTGCATTCCCACCAACAATGTAGGAGAGTTCCCCTCTCTCCACATCCTCTCCAGCATTTGTCGTTGTTTGTATTGTGGATTTTTGCCATCCTGACCGGGGTGAGATGATATCTCAGGGAAGTTTTGATTTGCATTTCCCTGATGGCGAAGGAAGTGGAGCATTTTTTAAGATATTTGTTAGACATTTTAATTTCATCCCTGGTAAAGTTTCTTTGAAGTTCCAGGGCCCATTTTTTAATTGGGCCAGTGTTTTCCTTGGAGTTTAATTTTCTAAGTTCTTTGTGCACTCTGGACAGTAGAGCTCTGTCAGATATGTGGTTAGTGAAGATTTTCTCCCATTCTGTGGGTTGCCTTTGAGCTCGTGTGACAATCTCTTTATCTGAACAGAAACTCTTTAATTTCACAAGATCCCAACTGTTGAGAGTTGGTAGCAGTGACTGTGCCATTGGATGTCTGTTTAGGAAGTGTTGGCCTAGCTCAATCAGCTCGAGGGAGTTCCCTATCCTTTCAACTATGGTTTTTAAAGTCTCTGGCCTGATATCAAGGTCCTTGATCCATTTGGAATTAAGTCTTGTACATGGTGACAAGTACGGATCCACCTTTAATCTTCTGCATGTGGAGATCCAGTTTTGCCAGCACCATTTGTTGAAGATGCTGTTCTTTTTCCATTGGATTCTTTGGGCCCCTTTGTCAAAGACCAAATGGCTGTAACTTTGTGGGCTTATATCTGGGTCTTCAATCCTTATCCATTGATCTGTGTGTCTATTTTGGAGCCAGTACCAGGCTGTCTTTATAACTATGGATTTGTAGTATAGACTTAGGTTTGGTATGGTAATACCTCCAGCTGTGTTTTGATACTCAGGATTGTTTTTGCTATCCTGGGTCTTTTGTGCCTCCATATGAACTTTGAGATTCTTTGGTCAACTTCTTTGAAGAATTGCTTTGGGATTTTGATTGGTATAGCATTGAATCTGTATATTGCCTTTGGTAGGATGGTCATTTTTACAATGTTGATTCTGCCAATCCAGGAACAAGGGAGGTCTTTCCACCTTCTGGTGTCTTCTGCAATTTCTTTCTTTAGGGTTTTAAAGTTTTCATTGTAAAGGTCTTTTACCTCCTTAGTTAGGTTTATACCAAGGTATTTCATTTTTTTAGGGGTTATAGTAAATGGCGTGGTTTCTCTCAAGGCTTTTTCACTTCTTTCATTCTGGGCATATAGGAAGGCCTCTGATTTTTGCACATTTATTTTGTATCCTGCCACCCTGCTGAACTTCTCAATTAGTTCCAGGAGCTTCCTGGTGGAGTTTTTGGGATCACTCAGGTATAAGATCGTGCCATCTGCAAATAGTGATAGCTTGATTTCTTCCTTGCTGATTTGAATCCCTCTTATGTCCCTTTCTTGTCTTATGGCTTCAGCTAAGACTTCAAGTACAATATTGAATAGAAGTGGTGAGAGTGGACAGCCTTGTCTAGTTCCTGATCGAAGTGGGAATGCTTCCAATTGTTCCCCATTGAGCATAATCCTTGCTGTGGGCTTGTTGTATACAGCTTTTATTATATTGATAAAGGTTCCTTCCATTTCTACTGTCTCTAGCGTTTTGATCATAAAAGGCTGTTGGATCTTCTCAAAAGCTTTTTCTGCATCTATCGAGAGTATCATGTGGTCTTGGACTTTGGACTGGTTTACATGATGAATTACATTTATTGATTTGCGTATGTTGAACCAACCTTGTGTGCCGGGGATGAAGCCTACTTGATCCCCATGAATGATTTTTTTAATATGTTTTTGAATCAGATTTGCTAAGACTTTGTTGAGAATCTTTGCGTCTATGTTCATCAGGGAGATCGGCCTATAGTTTTCTTTTTTAAGTGAATCTTTATTAGGTTTTGGGATTAAAACGATATTAGCTTCATAGAAGGAATTTGGTAGTGTTCCTTCCTTTGCTATTTGATGGAACAGTTTAAGGAGTATTGGTGTTATTAACTCCTTAAATGTCTGGTAGAACTCTGTGCTGAATCCATCTGGTCCAGGACATTTTTTGGTGGGAAGATTCAAGATTACTTCCTCAATTTCCTTATATGTTATAGGACTATTTAAATAATTCACAACTTCCTGATTCAATTTAGGTAAGTTGTGTTTACTTAGAAATTCATCCATCTCTTTTGTGTTGTCAAACTTCACAGAGTATAAGTTTTTGAAATATGATGTTATAATTCTCTGGATTTCTTGGGTATCAGTAGTGATAACTCCATGTTCATTTCTAATTTTGTTAATTTGGGTTTTCTCTCTCTTGCTTTTGGTTAGTTTAGCTAGGGGTGTATCAATCTTGTTGATTTTTTCAAAGAACCAGCTTTTTGATTGGTTGATTTTTTCTATCGTTTTCTTAGTCTCGATTTCAGATATTTCTCCCCTTATTTTGCTAATCTCTTCTCTTCTACTGCTTTTGGGATCAGATTGCTCTAGTTTCTCTAAAGCTTTAAGCTGCATTGTTAAGTTGTTTATTTCTGATGTTTCCATTTTTTTGACGTGGGCATTAAGAGCTATGAACTTACCTCTTAGAACAGCTTTCATTGTGTCCCAGAGATTTTGGTAAGTTGGATTTTCGTTATCATTCACTTTCAGGAAATCTTGAATTTCCTTTTTAATTTCTTCCTGAATCCAGTTCTCATTCAGCATCATATTGTTAAGTTTCCAGGAGTTAGTGTATTTTCTCTTGTTTGATGTGTTGTGGATGTCCAGCTTTAGGCCGTGGTGGTCTGATGCACAGGTTAGAATTTCAACTTTCTTGTATATGTGTAGATTCATTTTGTGGCCCAATATGTGATCTATTTTGGATAAAGTTCCGTGTGCTGCTGAGAAAAATGTGTATTCTTTGGTGCGTGGGTGAAAAGTTCGATAGAGATCTGTGAGGTCCATTATTTCAGGGTTTGATTAAGTTCCAAAGTGTCTCTGTTAAGCTTTTGACCTGTTGATCTATCCCATGTAGAGAGGGCGGTGTTGAAGTCCCCAAGAATTATCGTTTGGGGGTTGATTTCTTGCTTTAGACGCTGTAGGGTTTTCTTAATGAATGTGGAGGGGCCCGTATTGGGTGCATATATGTTCAGTATTGTGAAATCATCCTGGTGAATTGTACCTGTGACTAAAATGTAGTATCCATCCGTGTCTCTTATAATTTTTTTTGGTTTGAAATCCACTTTGTCTGATAGCATAATGGCTACCCCTGCCTGTTTTCTGCTTCCATTTGCTTGTAGAATTGTTGACCAGCCTTTTATTTTTAGAGCGTGCCTATCTTTTGTGGTGAGATGGGTTTCCTGCAGGCAACAGATTGATGGATTGTGATTTTTAATCCAAGTTTGTAATCTGTGTCTCTTGATCGGTGAATTAAGTCCATTAACATTTAGTGTTATAATGGAAAAACTATTGTTAATTCCAGACATTTATTATGTTTAGTAGCTTTTATAAGTATATTGCTTCGCTTTTAATGGTGTTATATTTGCCTTCTGTTCTCCTGGATATGCCTGTTTTTTCTTCACGCTTGAGTATCATTTCTAGCAGTTTTTGAAGGCCTGGTTTGGTGGACATGTATCCCTTAAAGTTGTCTTTGTGCTGGAAAATTTTTCTTTCTCCCTCGATCATGACTGATAGTTTTGCAGGATAAATCAGCCTGGGTTGACATTTTTGCTCATTCAATACTTGAAGTATGTCTCTCCAAGCTCTTCTTGCTTTTACTGTTTCGACTGAGAAGTCATTTGTTATTTTAATAGGTTTGCCTTTAAAAGTGACTTGTTTTTTCTCCCTTGAAGCTCTCAGCACCAGTTCTTTATCTTGAATGTGGAGTGTTTTAACTATTATTTGCCGCGGTGTGCTTCTATTTTGGTCGTATCTGTTTGGGGTGCGGAATGCCTCTTGTATATGAATGGGCCTCTCTTTTTTTAGATGAGGAATGTTTTCCTTGATGATCGTTTGAAAAATTTCCTCAGGGGTGGTATTTTGAGATTCTTGCTCCGGTATTCCATGAATACGCATGTTAGGCTTCTTCAGGGTGTCCCATATCTCTTGGATATTTCTCTCAAGTATCTTTTTGGCTTTAACAACCTCTTCCATTGAGCTGGTTAGTACTCCCACTTTATCTTCAAGGTCTGAAATTCTGTTTTCTGCTTCATTAGTTCTGTTGATAAGACTCTCTGTGGCGTTCTGGGTTGAAGATAACTCAGATCTCTCATTTATGTGAGGTCATATCATCTGCAAATAGAGATATCTTGACTTCCTTTTTTCTACTTTGAATCCATTTTATCTCCTCACGTCTCTTATGTCTCTAGCTAAGACTTCAAGTACAATATTGAATGGCAGTGGTAAGCATGGTTAATAATATTAAGTTCCTGATCTAAGTGGGAATGCTTCAAATTTTTCCCAGTTAAGTAAAATCCTTGATGTTGGCTTGTTATATACAGCTTACATCATGTTGATATAAGTTCCTTCAATTCCAATTGTCCCTAGGGTCTTGATCATAAAAGGATGTGGGTTCTTGTCAAAAGGTTTTTCTGCATATATGGATAGTATGATGTGGTGTTTGACAGGTTTCTATGTTGGATTATATTTACCAACTTGCATATGTTGAAACAACCTTCTGTGTCTGGGTCAAAACCTACTGGATGACAGTGAATTATCTTTTTGATATGTTTTTGAATCTGATTTCCTAAGGTTTTCTTGAGAATTTTTGCATTTATATTCATCAAAGAGATTGGCCGATAGTTTTCTTTATCTAGGGGTATCTTTATTAGGTTTTGGGATTAGTATGATATTAGTATGGAGAAAGAATTTGGAAGTGTTCCTTCATTTGCTATTTTATGAAATAGTTTGAAGAGTAGTGGTGTTGGTTGTTCTTCAAATGTTTGATAGAATTCAGTGCTGAATAACTCTGATCCAAGACATATTTTTGTGGGAAGATTGGAGATTAATTTGTCAATTTCTTCATCTGTTATAGGAATACTTAAATAATGCAAAACTTCCATATTCAATTAAGTAAGTTGTGCTTAATCAAGAATTCATCCATTTCTTTTGTGTTATCAAATTTCATCATTTATAAGTTTTTGAGATATCACCTTAAAATTCTCTGTATTTCTTGGGTATACATTGTGATAATTCCATTTTCATCACAAATTTTGTTAATTTTAGGATTTCCCTCTCTTGATTTTGTTAAATTTAGCTAGAGGTGTATCAATCTTATTCATTTTTTCAAAGAACCAGCTTTTTGAGTGATTGATTCTTTATCGTTTTCCTTATGTAAATTTAAGATATTTCTCCCCTGGCTTTGCTAATCTCCTCTCTCCTACCGCTTTTGGGATTCGGTTGATCTTGTGTCTCTAAAGCTTTTTTTAATTTTTTTTAAAATTAATATTTATTTATTTTTTTCGGGTCATACAAACATCATAGGTACACCGGTCCCCTCCCTCCCTCCATCTCTCCCTGGAACCCTTACTCTCTCCCCCATTTTCCCCTTCCTTCCCCCCTCCATTTCTCCCAGTGCCCCCTAGCCCATCCCTGGAGAATCTTTTAATGTGTATGTCAAACTTTCCTCTGGGTCCTCAATGGCATTTCCTAGAACTCTTTCTTGTGTTCCCCTTAAGTGTAGGAACACTATTGTGGCTGTTAATCCCTTGCTTCTAAGGATCCTAGTGCCTTTAATCCATGCTAGACTTTGAGGAGTCAATGATATGTTGGTAATTGCACAGATCATCCAAAGTCCGAATATGATTGCTTCGGCCCTAACTTTTGTGGAGTATCTTGCATATCATTGCTCCTCCCATCTTTGGGCTCTTACAATCTTACCACCCCTTCTTCTGCAAATTTCCCCGAGCTTTAGGACGGGAAGAGATTAGGCAGGCCTCATTCCAGGTCATTGATATAAATTTTCTAAATTATGGTTTGTTGATTTTTTTTTCAGTTTGCTGCTCCTGCAATGCCCTTGACTCCATCCTGATGTGTATTGGATGTCACCCCCTGGCCAGAGATAAAAAGCTGTTAAAATAGAGTCTTATTATAAGAGTTGATTCAAAAGTAGATGGAATAAGAATAGAAGACTGTGGTGAGGGTGTCAGTCTCCCAATTACAAAATGGTTACCTTTTATCTGCCAGACTCTATGCTTTCCCTTTCTAGTAAAATCATACCCCATTAGTTCCAAGTGACCAGGAAGGGAAGTCTGTGAGCTTAAACAGATGTCTCATTACTTACTTGCAGTCCTAGATGGTGCCTATTATCTCTGCTGTAGCATGATCCCCTCTCTCCTTGTTTCTGGCAAGGCCCTCCTTCCCCTTCCCTCCTGTTTATAATCTCTGCAATTACTGTAGCTATTACAGAGCTTATCTTTGAGTGTGTCTCTAGGTGGGTTTGGTACTAGGATCTACCTATTAGGGAGTACATATGGCATTTAATTTTCTGTGTCTGGGATGCTTCACTCAATATAATTTTTATAATTCCATCCATTTCTCAGCAAATTTTATTAATTCATCATTTTTGATGGCTGAGTAGTATTCCACTGTATACATGTACCATATTTCCCTTATTCACTCACCAAATGTTGGACATTTTGGTTAATTCCATGACTTTGCTATTGTAAACAGTGCTGCTATGAACAAGGTCGTGCTTGTGCTATCAAGGTGAATTTTTGCTGTATGGGGGGGGTTATTCCCAAAAGTGGAATAGCAGGGTCATATGGCATTTCAGTCTTTAATTTTTTTAAGAATCACCAGATGGCTTGCCAGAGTTTGTATGAGCTTTCATTCCCACCAGCAATGTAGGAACGTTCCCTCCTCTTCAAATCCTCTCCAGCATTTGCGGTTGTTTGTATTGTAGATTTTTGCCATCCTGACTGGGGTGAGATGATATCTCAGGGAGGTTTTGATTTGAATTTCCCTGATGACTAAGGATGCAGAGCATTTTTAAAGATATTTATTAGACATTTCAATTTCGTCCCTTGTAAAGTTTCTTTTAACTCCCAAGGCCCATTTTTTAATGGGCCATTTGTTTCCTTGGTGTTTAGTTTTCTAAGTTCTTTGTGCACTCTGGATAATAGAGCTCTATCAGATATGTGGTTAGTGAAGATTTTCTCCCATTCTGTGGGTTGCCTTTGTGCTCCAGTTACAATATCTTTATCTAAACAGAAGCTCTTTAATTTCATAAGATCCCATCTGTGAATATTGGTTGTCTTGACTGTGCTATTGGATTTCCGATTAGGAACTTTTGGCCTAGTCCAATCTGCTCGAGGGAGTTCCCTACCCTTTCAACTAAGGTTTTTATAGTCTCTGGCCTTATATTGAGGTCCTTGATACATTTGGAATTACGTCTTGTACATGGTGACAAGTACGGGTCCAGCTTTAATCTTCTGCATGTGGAGATCCAGTTTTGCCAGCACCATTTGTTGAAGATGCTATTCTTTTTCCATTGGATTTTTTGGGCACCTTTGTCAAAGATCCAATGGCTGTAGTTGTGCTTATATTTGGGTCTTCAACCCTTATCCATTGATCTGTGTGTCTCTTTTGGAGCCAGTACCATGCTGTTTTTATAACTATGGATTTGTAGCATATACTAAGGTTTGGTAAGGTGATAACCTCCAGCAGTGTTTTTGTTACTCAGAAATGTTTTTGCTATCCTGGTTCTTTTGTGCCTCCATATGCACGTTGAGATTCTTTGGTCAACTTCTTTAAAGAATTGCTTTGGGATGTTAATTGGTATTGAATCTGTATATTGCCTTTGGTAGGATGGTCACTTTTATGATATTGATTCTGCCAATTCAGGAAAATGGCAGGTCTTTCCACCTTCTAGTGTCTTCTGTAATTTCTTTCTTAAGGGTTTTAAAGTCTTCATTGTAAAGATCACTTACTTCCTTTGTTAGGTTTATACCAAGGTATTTCATTTTTTTAGGGTCTATAGTAAATTGGATTGTTTCTTTCAGGGCCTTTTCACTTCTTTCATTCTGTGTGTATAGGAAGGCCAATGATTTTTGTATGTTTATTTTGTATCCTGCTAGCCTGCTAAACTTCTATATTAGTTCCAGGAGTTTTTGGGATCACTCGGATATAAAATCATGTCATCAGCAAATAGAGGTAACTTGACTTCTTCCTTGCTGATTTGAATGCCTTTTATCTTCCTTTCTTGTCTTTTGGATTCAGCCAAGACTTCAAGTACAATATTGAATAGAAGTGGTGAGAGTGTCTAGTTCCTGATCAAAGCAGGAATGCTTCAAGTTTTTCCCCATTGAGTATAATCCTTGCTGTTGGCCTGTTATAGACAGTTTTTATTATATTGACAAAGATTCCTTCCATTCCAACTGTCTCTAGGGTTTTAATCAAAAGGCTGTTGGATCTTGTCAAAAGCTTTTTCTGCATCTATCCAGAATATCATGTGATCTTGGATTTTAGACTGGTTTATATAGTGGATTACGTTTATTGATTTACATATGTTGAACCAACCTTCTGTGCCTGGGGTAAAGCCTACTCGATCCCCATGGTGAATGATCTTTTCGATGTTTTTGAATCTGATTTACTAAGACTGTGTTGAGAATCTTTGCCTCTGTGTTCATCAGAGAGATTGGCCTATAGTTTTCTATTTTAAGTGTATCTTTATTAGGTTTTGGGATTAAGACGATATTAGCTTCATAGAAGGAATTTGGTAGTATTCCTTCCTTTGCTATTTGATGGAACAGTTTAAGGAGTATTGGTGTTATTAGCTCCTTAAATGTCTGGTAGAACTCTGTGCTGAATCCATCTGGTCCAGGACATTTTTTGGTGGGAAGATTCAAGATTACTTCCTCAATTTCCTTATATGTTATAGGACTATTTAAATAATTCACAACTTCCTGATTCAATTTCAGTAAGTTGTATTTACTTAGGAATTCATCCATCTCTTTTTTGTTGTCAAATTTCACCAAGTATAAGTTTTTGAAATATGACGTTATAATACTCTGAAATTCTTGGGTATCCATAGTGATAACTCCATTCTCATTCCTAATTTTGTTAAATTGTGTTTTTTCTCCTCTTGCTTTTGGCTAATTTAGCTAGGGGTGTATCAATCTAATTGATTTTTTTCGAAGAACCAGCTTTTTGACTGGTTGATTCTCTGTATCATTTTCCTAATCTCAATTTTGGATATTTCTCCCCTTATTTTGCTAATCCCCTCTATTCTACTGCTTTTGGGATCAGATTGCTCTAGTGTCTCTAAAGCTTTAAGCTGCATTGTTATGTTATTTATTTCCAATGTTTCCATTTTTTTGACAGCTTTCATTGTGTCCCAAAGAGTTTGATTTTCATCATCATTCACTTTCAGAAAATCTTGAATTTCCTTTTTAATTTTTTCCTGAATCCAATTCTCATTCAGCATCATAGTTTTAAGATTCCAGGAGTTAGTGTATTTTCTGTTGTTTATTGTGTTGTTGCATGTCAAACTTTATACCATGGTGGTCTGATAGGGTACAGGCTAGAATTTCAACTTTCCTATATATGTGGAGATTCATTTTTTGGCCCAATATGTGATCTATTTTGGAGAAAGTTCCATGTGGTGCTGAGAAAAATGTGTATTCTTTGTTGTGGATGAAAAATTTGATACAGACCTATAAGGTCCATTTCTTTAAGGGTTTGGTTGAATTCCAAAGTGTCTCTCTTAAGCTTTTGGCCTGTTGATCTATCCCATGTTGAAAGGGCAATGTTGAATTCCCCAAGAATTATTGTTTGGGGGTTGATTTCTCGCTTTAGACACTGTAGGGTTTGCTTGATGAATGTGGAGGGGACCGTATTAGGTGCATATATGTTCAGTATTGTGAAGTCTTCCTGGTGAATTGTACCTGTGACTAAAATGTAGTATCCATCTGTGTCTCTTATGATTTTTTTTTGGTTTGAAGTCCACTTTGTCTGAAAACATAATGGCTATTCCTGCCTGTTTCCTGGTTCCATGAGCTTGCAGAATTTTTGACCAGCCTTTTATTTTTAGGATGTGCCTATCTTTTGTGGTGAGATGAGTTTCCTGAAGGCAGCAGATTGATGGTTTGTGGTTTTTAGTCCAAGTTTGTAATCTGTGTCTCTTGATTGGTGAGTTAATACCATTGACATTTAAAGTTATAATGAAGAAATTATTTTTAATTCTGGACATTTTTTATGTTTAGTGGCTTTCATAAGTATATCATTTGACATTTAGGTTTTGGTGGTATTATACTTCCCTTCCATCCTCCTGGATATGTTTGTTTTTTTCTTCAAGCTTGAGTATCATTTCTAACATATTTTGAAGGCCTGGTTTGGTAGACATGTAAGCCTTCAAGTTGTCTTTGTGCTGGAAAACTTTTCTTTCTCCCTCAATCATGATGGATAGTTTTGCCAGGTATATCAGCCTGAGTTGACATTTTTGCTCATTTAATACTTGAAATATGTCTCTCCAAGCTCTTCTTGCTTTTACTGTTTCCATTGAGAAGTCATTTGTTATTTTAATAGGTTTACCTTTAAAAGTGACTTGTTTTTTTTCCCTTGAAGCTCCCAGCACCTTTTCTTTGTCTTGAATGTGGAGTGTTTTGATTGTTATTTGCTGTAGCAATTTTCTGTTTTGGTCATATCTGTTTGGGGATCAGAATGCCTCTCGTATTAGGATGGGCCTCCCATTCTTTAGTTGAAGGAAGTTTTCATTTATGGTAATTTGAAAAATTTCCTCAGGTGTGATATTTTGGGATTCTTGCTCTATTATTCCATGAATGTGCATGTTAGGCTTCTTCAAGGTGTCCCATATCTCTTGAATATTGCTTTTAAGTATCTTTTTGGCTTTAAGAACCTCTTCCATTGAGTTGGTTAATTCTCCCACTTTGTCTTCAAGATCTGAAATTCTATTTTCAGCTTCATTACTTCTGCTGATAAGACTCTCTGTTGAGTTTTGGGTTGAAGATAACTTGTCTTTTAGTTCAATTTTAAACTCTGCCTGAGACTGTTTTAACTGCTCTATGTCTATTTTTATTTCTTGAACTGTTTTTCTCAACTCTTCCAAGTGTCTGTTGTATCCCTGTTCAAAGTGGTTGATGCAGTTATTTACCTCCTCCCAGATTTCCTCTTTCATAGTATTAATCATAGTAATGATCATACTTTGAAAGTTGTTATCTTTGGTCTGGCTTTCTTGGCTATTATCTGTGAATTTGTTCTGGTTGGAATCCATCATTATGGAGATAATTCTTTCAGTGGGAGATTTGTCTTCCTGGGTTTTGTTTCTCATGGATCTGCACTTTGACTTGGGCATTGTTGTTTTGTTTCTTAAGACCTTTCAGTTTCTTTGTGTTTTTGACTGAACTGATTTAGTTGGTATTACTACTCTCGGGCAGTTATTACTGGTGCTTGCCTTGTAGTTGGGTACGTTTGTCTGTTGTTAGTATTATTTCCTAGATAAGGCTATTTGGCTGTTAGTGTATCAGTTAAGTCAGGTTAACTAGACAGGGGGTGAATATTAGTATGATAGTGCACTTTTACGATTTAGTATCTTGGTGATATGTGAGGGTGAGTGGTATAATCCCTGGAGTTGTATGTATTTTTGGGGTGGCTGTATGGAAAAATAATCTACAGTGATTAATACTAAAAAGGAGCAGTATGGTAAAAAAAAAAAAAAAGAGGTTTACTTATCTTTGGGCTGGATGTGAAGAATCTCTCTCATGTGATAGGATGATTTTAGAGGACTTCAGATATATGGCCTTTGTCCCTTAGAGCTTTGCTTGGGTTTTCTTTGGATTCTGTTGAATTCTGAGTAGCAGTGTATCTTCCGTGGACAGGAGCGAGGGTCCCGGGTGGGTCAGAGGGCCAGAGAGGCTGATGGTGATGGCAGAATTCTTCACCTGGAACCTGGGTCCTGGCTTAGTGGCCCACCCTGTCTCCAGGGATGGAGGTCCAGGAGCAAGTCCTGTCCCATTTGGGTGGGCAGGCGGGTGGGAGGAAAAAAGGGGCTGGGGCCCAAGGCATGGGCCAGGCAAACCTGAGGCAACCTGGGTGTTGCCCGGGCCAGCTGATGGGAAGAGCTGGATCAAGGAGTGACCTGGTGGCTGGGTAACTCACCTGGGATGAAGGACTGACCAAGAGCGAGTCCCGTCTTGGTCTGGCAGTCAGGCGGGAGGAACAACCTGATTACATTTTTCTAGGATCCATCAGTAAGGATTTCTCTACTATTTGTTCATAATTTATGGAATCATTTTCAAAAATGACTCCTCAGAATGAAATCCTTTATTTTTTTAGAAGCGATGAAAGAGCACATCACTAGTTTGCAAACAAGCTAATCCAGCACCCAAATGTTACAAATCTTTTCCTTGGTCTTCCCAGGCTAAACAGTGTTTTAACCCATGGACAACCTACACTAATTTTCTATCTCTCTAAGAAATGCCACACATTGCCCTTGTTTCAACAATGTGCTTTTCAATTAGCTTTAAATGAAGATGCCACAAGTCTCCCTTGAAGTATTTGAGTAAAAATTGACAAGGTCACAACATCGTTGCAAACCCCTGTGTAATCTTGCTGTGGAGAGTGCCCTTGAATGTTGGGTTTGCTATAAGGGCCATGTGATAGTTAAGCCTGGGTGTCAACTTGACACATCCAGTATTAACTAATCCAGGCTGAGACCACATCTGGAAAGGATCAACTGAGACTACTTGAAGGATTACACCAGCTCTAGATCCTATCAGGACCTCCAAAGCTCTCATAGGATCCTCCCAGTACTGCATCATATAAAAAGGAGCCACCAAGGAGAACAGATACCTTCTTGCAGCTGTGCTAGGAATCATTCTTCCTTCCGGCCGCCCGGTTCCTTTGACCTTCCAAGACTCTAGGAGTTCTCCAGCCTTCAGCCATCACCTACTTGACTACCGAACTGAGCAGCTAGCTATTGGCAGCCATCGTTGGAACTACCTCGGCTACTGGAAGCCATCGTTGGACTACCTCAGCTGCTGACAGCCTTCGCTGGACTACCTCAGCCATATCTGTAAGCCAACTCAATAAATTTCATATATATATATATATATATATATATTCATTCTGTGAATTCCATGACTCTAGAGAACCCTAACTATACAGGCTGTGCCAGTCTTATGTTCACTCTGCTCCACAGCACATGTCTGTCTAGCTGCTCTGCTCTGCTGTTTGTTGTGTGTGAGAACTTACTCTTCTGCCAGCATTCTGGAATTTCTGTTGTAAAAGCATCACTTCAATTTGCTCATCTGTGTATATTTTTATTCTTTATAAAGGTGCCCATATGTGTTTGTTTCAGGTTCTTTTCTGTGGCTGGTAAAATTATATGACCAAAACAACTTAGGAGAACAAGGAGCTTATTCCCGGCTTTCAAACCTCAACTATGTTTGTGAACATGATAGAAGACTCCATATCCACACAGAGAGCTAAGATAGAGAGGTATTTTCTTCCCTGATAGCATATCTGTATGCCAAAGTTCTGGATCAGCTCTGCCTCTGAATATTCTTAACCACTATGGGCTGCGTTTTCCCACATCAATTAGATAATGTTTCGTAGATTTAACTAATAATTCCTCACAGATGTGCCCCAAGGCTCAGACTTCACGTGTTAAGTTAGCATTTATAACTAACTGCCACAATGTTTCTTTAATCAATTACTGAAGCAAAGAGAAATGTATTGTCAATTCTCATTATTCATAACTCTTTAGAGTTGTTACAAACACAAATATTACTATTGATTTTAAAGGAAATGCAAGGTAAAGTTATGGCTGGTCTCATACACAAAATATCTTTCAATCAATATATCAACTGTTTAAGTTAGCATCTATGTAAAGACACTATATTTAATATATGAATAATTCCTTAACACTGAACTGGGAAATAGCTTATAACTCATGCAAAAAAAGCTACCTAAAACTTAGGTTTTCATCTACATAACCTTCTGTGTGTAAACATACTGAGCCACAGCTGTGTGTGTGTGTGTGTGTGTGTGTGTGTGTGTGTGTGTGTGTACGTGCACATGTGCATTTGCATGATACTGAGAATTGAAGTCAGAGACTAGCACATGGTACACAGGTGTTCTTCACTGAAATATCTACCCAGTCCCAGACTACAATTTGTTAAACTGTAGTTGTAACTCTCTGACATGGAGTTATGTAATTAAATATGGCACTGTGAAAAATCTGGCAAGATTAAAATTTTTGGTGGCATAAGGACCTAAAATTTTTTCAAAATCAAGTGCATCATGAGCCTTCGGTGTTTCTAGCAATGCTTGCCCATGGTATGTCATGTGTCCTTTGACTACCTTCAGCTTTGGTTCTGAACCTAAAACACATGAAGGAGTACTGAGCTCGGTGACACACCATGTAACATGACAGAAAGTTGATCTTGTTGTCACCTAAGCAACACCAACCAATGTCACCTGAAGCCCCTCGTGTCAGATTTGAGACAATATAATGTTACAATTTAGAGTGCTTTATTGTATATACAAGGCTTTCTACTTTCCATTGGAGAATAGGTCAGTGGACCAAAGCAATTGCTGTGTATAGATAAGGGCCTAAGTTTGGATGCTCAAGATTTATATCATTTTCTGCAATCATCCTTCCTGAATATGTATCTAATATGTCTGTTTGTGGCTATACTATGCTAGAATGTTGAATATTAAAAATTGCTGTTTGTGTTTCAGATTTCAGTTTCATAAAAGATGTACTATGGATTTTGGCTTGAGATAGGAACAGAATTTCTTAATAATTTCTTAAATAGCCCTAAATACAATTTTGACATTTTATACTACGTATTTCTGCAAAGCAATATTCTCAGCATTGATAATTATTAAACAAAATATCAATCAACTCTGAAAAAACTGAAGATGCTCTACATCCTATCATACCAAATATTCAGCCAGAATTTAATTCTTAATGCAAAAACAAAAAAGCACATCCATCTCATTAACATGCAAAATTTCTTCTATCTGCACCCAAAGATAAAATAACATGTTTACAAAAAAATTGCTTTAACAATAAATTTATTTTGTGGATTCATGCAAGTAAGTGTTTGATTTATATGCCTATTTTATATACCTATGTACCTTGTGTCATATAAATTTTTTCAAGCCAAAAGGGGTAAGAAGCTTAAGAAACCCTGCAGTGTAGGGCATGCCAAATGAGAGCATTTAAAAATAAAATTACCCACAAGAACGCCAAAGCAGTAGCACCAATTAGATTGCCAGAAGGACAACTTTGCAGTGTTGAATGCTGAACCAGGAAGGGAGAGCATCCCCTTACTTGACATCATCTAGAAACATGCACACTGGGAGCCTTTTGGTACTTTGGGCATGTTCACAAAGAAGGTAAGAGGTAAGACAAAGATAACCAATGAAAAATGTCATAGTTAATTTTCATTGTCAATATGGCTGGATTTAAGACCACTGTGAAAATCCTCTTTAGGGGGCATCTATGAAAGTGTCTCCAGAAAGGTTTAACCGAAGAGGGACGATCACCCTGAACATAGGTAACACCTCTGTCATGATCTGAACGTTAATTATCCATACCACAACCTCATGTGTTTGCATCTTTAGCTGCTCGAATATTTGTAAAGGTTATAGCACTTTTAGGAGGTGGAATCTTGCTAGAAGAAAGCATGTCACAGTTTAGGCCTTAAGGTTTGGTGGCCCAATCCTGTTTCCTCTCAGTTTACTGTGGCTATCCCTAACGTCTCAATGGTGTGGTGATCTCAGCTGGCCTCCTGATTCTGTCTGCAGCTGCACTTTCTGCTATGTGATTCCAGTCATAATGGACTATATCCCCTCTAGGATAATAAGTCAAATAAATTCCCTTTGTCCCCTAAGTTGCTTTAGTCTGAGTATTGTCTCACAGCAATAAAAGAGAAGTAACTGAAACACCATTCCATGGACAGGAGTCTAGGAAGTGACTATAAAGTAGGATGTGTGTTGAGCACTGTGAGCAGTGTGACCAGATGCCTCTGCTTCTACTGCCCTCCCATTCCATCATGATGAACTGCATCTATGAGCCAAAGCAAGCTCTTTTTGTCTCAAGCAGAATTAATACAATAGTTTGCCACAGCGATGAAAGTAACAGAAAATAAAAATGTCATGTTTTGAAATGGAACCTGATTCATGATGGCTCAACCTGTGGGTTTCCAACTTTGTGAGGTTAAAGCAACATAATTTAGTAGAAAGAATGCAGTATGCTGTTCCCATCATGCCTTTCTGTGGGCTGGTGCAAGTGTTCTCAGCATGTCTAAGGTGTGCTTAACTAGCTTGTGATGGTTATAAAATCAGGTATACTAAATACATTTTCAGCTTAATGATAATTTTGATTGATGATGGGTTGCCAGGCTGTATCCCCATTGTGAGCATATTAAGGAACGTAGCTTAGGCAAGTGGGGCAGAAGCCTAGGCATTCAAGTAAGTGCAGAAGAGAAGAGAAGCACTTTAGTTGACCAGCCCACTCTGAAGGGAAAGATGATGGCAGAACACAACTGAGCACTTTAAAGAAAGACCAAGAGGGAAAGATGTTGGTGACCCCTCCTCCAGGGAAGGGATTGAAGTAGGCTCCAACCACCTACTTACATGCAGATGATGAAAGAGCTGGTACTGCCTCTCCCTGCAGGGTTCACCCCTTGATGGTCAGAACATCAATAAACACAACCAGGACATGAAAGGTTAAAAAATGATGACTTGCAGGAAACAAAGACGCTGACCATAATTTCTAAAGCAGTGCTTCACAAAATGAAGAAAATAGAGAGTTTTCATGGGGGAAATTGCATGGTCACATAGGAAAGAAATCTTCACCTATAGATACCAGCATGAGGATGCTCAGCTCAAAGACTGCTCTGGCCATATGCCCCATGTTTGTACAGTGATGAACAGATAGTCCTGGTTAGAGAACTTAGCATTAGAACACAATTAAATCAAGCAAGGTTTGCTTTGGCTGGAGTGGGAGGAGTGTTTTAAAGCAATTGCTTGTGTTTGCCCCTGGAAGGTGTCATCCAAAATAATCTTTGCATTTTGAAACCTTACAACAGCTTTAATCTTTAAGCAGGACTTCAGCTTCTTTCTACTACAAATGATTGTGGAAGGAAAAGCAAATCCAGCATGAACACTGTAACTAAATGAACCTTTGAGTGATCTAGTCTCAGAGCTATGACTTCTACTACTGTTGTAAAGGCAGTCACTTGGCCTTAACCCAGGATCCTGGGTTCTCCACAGACCAGGAAGACTGGGCCATAGAGTGATAATTTCTACACAGACGTCATGGTGATGGTGGTGGAAGGACTTGAGCACGATAATTGCTGTTTGCAGGATAATTAAAAGCTTAATATTATGAAAAGTAATTATAAATTATATTAATTAATTATAATAGCCCAGCAATCCTAGAATTGACAACTGAGAAAAGGGTGGTCCCTAGGGAGGCAGGCAGGCAGATCTATGTTCAGGCTGAGTTGCTCAGCTGATGGGGAAATGCAGGGACGAGGAAAAAAGGACAGATATCCCTGAACTCCTCCTAGAGGTAAGTGTGTGAGCAGCAGCTGTTTCCATGTGGGACTTAATGGCTAGCCATGCTTCTTGACACTTAAGTGCAGTGCCTAGCTGGACTTTGTAAACTCTATCAAGCTTTCATCTGCAAGTGGAATTTTCATAAAACTCCGCATTTTTTCTAAACATGAAATTTGATGAAACACTGACTTGTTTCATAATGTTCAGATCAGAGGCCAGAGGACTCTTTCAGCACTGAAATGCCATTCTTTTCCCTAGGCCACAGGCTGCACAGTCTGGTGTATTCAGGTGATTTCAGCATTCTCCAGTGATTCTATTGCATAGCTCCATCTAGCCTCTGTCATGCACGCATCCTCCTCAAGCCATTCTGCCTCCTCGCCTTGGGCCATTGCTGCTTGCTCATCTCTCCCCTTTCTTGGTCTCAGCAGGATGCTTTCACTGGTCCCTCCTGCTCAGGTTGAAAGGCAAGCAGGGTCATGGTATAACCTGTCACACCTGTCACTGGAGCTGCCTTCTTGCTTCTGATGGACCCTGGGCCAATACCATGATTCTTGCCTTTCCATTTACCATATCTGGCTGGTGAAAGGGTCTGGGGCTGAGGAAGCAATCTCCACTTCCAGTATACTTTCTTATAGGGGAGAAATGTACACAATATAGTCTGGGGATAGGCAGGATGGGGGATAACTGAGTACTTCCAGGACAAGCTCATCTTTTTTTTTTCTCTGCACTGTTTTATCTTTTGGGTCCATGTGAGCTGTTGTTTGGACTTCCAGAGTCCCTCCTGTCTTATGAAAGTCTTAGCTCACCATGGAGCTGAAAAGTCTCTAAATCTCCCAACTGATCCCAAGATTTCTTCTGAAGCAAACTCTTAGTCACTCTGACCTTGTGAACTAGACATCAAGTGCTATCTCTTTCATGCCCACTGCCCTCAGCAATGCCTGTCCTTCCTCTAGTGTCTTTTGGTTCCCAACATTTGGGGGTTTCCAGTAAATGGCAACTAGGTGTCCACTACAGTTGGAATGAGCCAGTTTATCAGTGACTGATTCCCTTTCTAGTGCACCAGGTTATGTAGCCTTGCTCTCAAGAAAAGACAAAATCCTGTTTTGGCTCATTTCTCTGCTTCCGCAGTACCCAGGCTAATGCTTTCCATCCCAGGCTGTGAGAGATTCTTTCATCTTCTATTCAAAAGTCTTCTAAATTCAAGCATTTCAGATACGGAAGAACCCTAATTTCCTGTTTCCTGTAGGAAGCCATGGTTAAGGCCTTTGTCTCCATGTGAAAGCATGAATATTCCCTCCTCTGTATTAAAGTAGAGCAGAGGGGCGTCTCCTACTGATTCTACCTCATTGTTTTCCTTGTCACTAACCCCACAGTCTCCAGATCCTGCATCTCAGGAAGAGTTTTGAGAAAAATCTATCTTGCACTGCTCATTTGCATTCCATTAAGACAGTTTGCCAGCACCTTCATTTCATACCTTCTTTCATGTTTTCCACCAAACCAAAAGTAAACGTGGAAGATAACAACTACATGTCTTCTGCTTCCTGCGGTTCCTCCTTTATGCAGGCCAGTTCTTTCTGAGCAGACAGCTAAGCTTCAGTTGCATTCCTTACCACCTATATAAAAAGCTACAGCCTGCTTGTGATTCCATCTCACATTTTCTCATTCCAAGGACTGAAATATCTTCTCTACTCTATCAGCTATCGGGGTGGTTCCCACACTCACGAGGCAGGCCCTATTCATCAAAGATATGCCACCCCATACTGAAGCAATAACCTTCATGTGAATCCTTCTTTTTTGCATTTTTGTTGTTGTTCTTTCAGGTTTTGCTTCTGTAACTACCTTGCCCAACTGTAGTTGGCCCTTCTATGAAGGGATTGGGATTGTTTAGGTAGAAGTATCAAGATTACAAAGTTACATTGTATAAAAGATAAGTGAAACAAAGAAACAAAGTTTTGGGAGAAAAGATTTTTCTATGGGCAAAGTACAAGTGCATAAACAAATCTTGCTATTCTGCATTTCCGAGTGTCATTTGTCAATTTTTGGTAATAAAACTACACGGAAGAAGAGAGCCACCCTTGGATTTCCCCCATTCTCAGATATTCCTCTTTCAGAAACACAAAACTACCAGAAGCATGGAAATTCTGTTGTCTGGTTTTTACTGGTTCTGTTGTACAGCAGCATGACTGACATTTGCTACTTAGCTCACATTCTTGGCCATTCAAACTGATGCAGCATGGTGTAGATCTACTGTGAGGCCCAGAACCCTTCAAGACCCTTTGAAATGTGTGAGGTATGAACATCTAAGCTTGTTGAATTAGCCCTTTTCTGCACAGATAATTTCTGCATCTCTCTGAAAATCAGATTCTTTCTCAGAAACTCTGAGCTAATGAAAAAAAGCTGCGCCCTCCCCCCAAAAAAAAACAGAGATCAGAAAAATGCCTGGCCTGTTACAAGGATACCGTGCTATCATTTTTAAAATATCATATTTGAAAAATTATAATGATTAGGTGTGGTGAGTTCTCTGACCTTTTTTTTAATCTTATTCATCTCAGATGTGAAGATGAGTAAGTCCACAAACCAGAAATGAAAACCAAAGCAGAGTTTTCAAGAAGTCATGCACAGTGTCACATATCTGCATCCCAAGCACTCAGGAGGCTGAAGGAGGAGGGAAAGTCTGAATCTTCAGACAGTGCCCAAACAGACAATAATCAGAAAGAAATCTAAGTAAGACATGTTCTTTCTAACAGGATGAACAGAAGACAGTCATTTAGTCTATCAAAATGAAATCTTTTAGAGAGCTCTGATGCAGTCAAAAGCAACACACAAAAAAACACAAAGAAAAAAGGATGCAATCAAATATCTGCCCCTGCCAACAAAGGCCAAGTAGGGCACATACACAGAAGACTGTAGCAAGTATTTCTCTTAGTTACCATCTCATTACTGTGATAAAGTATCCCAACAAAAGCAACTTAAGGTAGAAAGGCTTATTCTGGCATACAATTCTGGGGAGGGAATGGTACAGTCTGTCATGGTAGGAAAACATGCTGGCAGGGACAGGAAGTCAACTGGTCATATGGCATCGAGAATCAGGAAGCTGGAAGAGGGAGCTCTGTATGGGGTCTGTCACAGTTTGCCCAATGCATGGACAAATAGTTTAGGAGAAAAAAAGGGGTTTAATTTTGGCTTATGATTCCTGGTTATAGTTACTTATCTGTCTTGGCAGGAGAGCTCACACCAATACCAGGAACAGAGGGAACTGGCCACACCACATTCATACATCCATAGAACTGCTGAAAGAAGGACAATCCCAACTTGTACATCAGCATATTTGGCCAAGTACACCAAAGGGTGCCAACTTTCTCAACCAGTTTCTTCCATCTTATTCACCTGCCCAGGCACTGCTCCCTCCCACCATGGTCTGGATCTTCCTTATCAATTAGACAGTCTTCAGTAGGCTTGATCAAGGCTTAACTAAAGACCAAGTTTCTCACATCTGGGACCAGAGCTCATAGCCTTCAGTTTCCATGTTGACAATAGTATCTAATTATGATAGGGTTCAACTATAAAACCTCAAGGCCTGTTTCTAATGAGGTACTTCCTCTAGCAAGGCTCCATCTCTTAAAGATTCCACAACATTCCCAAACAGTACCACCAATGGAGACCAACTGTTGAAATGCACAAGCTTGTAGGGAATATTTCACATGCTCATTACCCTAGGTAGCATCAGCAGAGGGTGGGCAGGGAGATGCTGAAGTTTGCAGTTAATGATGAGTACCCCCACTAGTGTCAGTGGAGACCACAAAAGGAGCCTAGAACTCCTGACCATTATGATGATAGCAGACACCTCTCCTCCATGCACTAGGTGTCCAAGGAAGCTTGGTAGTCAGGACTCCTATCTCTGCCCAGTGGTGATAACCATAACCTCATTCCTGAGATACCAGTGGAATCCATATTTGCAGTAGTAAGCGGTTCTGCAAAGCAACTCAGCCACCATAAAATCATTAGGGACTTTGTAAGGCTAAGCTACCATCTTGACCACTAGTGCCAAGGACTCTCTCTGTCTCTCAGTGCCAGCTAACCCAGTGCAAGTGTCAGAAAAATACTCAAATAAATAATGACAGAAGAGGTTCCCAGGTTTTAAAAATGCTGAACTGAGAAAGTACAGGTAGGGTAAATCTAAGTATCCCTTGCAAACATCCATCATGGTCTAACTTTAGAAAGTTGAAGACAAAGAAAATAATCTTGTAAAAAGTGAGGAGAGATGATGTGTTACTTACAAGGGACAACTGACTCCTCTGGAGAAATTGTGAAGGTGGCAAAATACTTGGGTGTTTTTTAAAGAAAAATAATCACCTGATAGTTTTATATCTGCAAAAAGAGGTCAGAGTCCCAAACCAACCCTTACACCAAAAGCAGCAAATACATTTCTTTTTCCTCCATATTAAAGTTTCTGCTTCATGACACTGGATCAGCCTCTTAATGGATTAGTGGATCTGGGACATTGTAGATAACTTAGGTGAAAATAACCATTAGCTAGAGGCCTCAAGTCACGTGGTCTAAACATGGCACTAATGGAATGCTGCTTTTTCTGGACTTCTAATATCCACACTTTCAAACTGTACCAAGTAGAGAGGCTGGGAACATCATGAGCTGACCTGGACAAGTGGACATTGTAGAGCACTCTGTCTAGAGCTGTAGCTCCAAGCTACACTGGATATTTACATCAGGCAAGATGAAATAAGATTTGGTGACACCCATTAAAGGATGCTCCGGGGATTTCAGGGGGGGAGTCACTGGAGGAGGCACCGGGGGATGGGGAGGGGGGAGGACAGAGGGGAGCAGGGGGGTTGGGGGGGAGGTGGAGAGAGGGAGGGGACCAGTGTACTTGTTAAGTTTGTATGAGTGGAAATAATAATAATAATAAAAAGATTTAGTGACATCTCTTGTGCTCAGTGAGACTCCTGACTTACTGTAAGTGTGGCTGTAAAACATTTTTGCCATCTTGGAAAATTCTACCAGCAGAGCTTTTCAGCAAGCGCATCTGGCTACTTTCAATATTTGAGGCTCATTCCTAGGAGCACGGTTATTTTACATTGATTGTGATTTGGGGAATTATGTACATGATAAAATGAAGTGACTATCTTCTAGAAAGTTCTATCTGATATATTACTGTCACCATAAAAAAGTTCACTTTGCTGCAGTATTCCACATCTTTTATAAGTTTTCTTTTTCTTTCTAACATAAAACCTACTAGAAATTAGATAGCAAGTCTCCAGTGAATGCTTTAAGGAAAAAGAAAAATTAAAACCTTTGAATATGTGTTACATAAAGTACTAGTATCCTCTCCAAATGTGCACACACACACACACACACACACACACACACACACACACACACAGGATCAGGAAACAGATAATACCTCCAAGATCTTCTGTGGAATATTTCAGAACTGTAACCTTTTGTTGTGAGGTTTACATATCTCTTTTCTTACTATCTAGAATGCTTTCATGGTACCATCATACAACTGTGTAGGTGTGTAGAGCACAAAAATAATTGAAAAAGTGTACATGATTCTGCAAACAAGTAGACTTGAAATTAAGAAAGATTAATTTCCATGATTAGTTTTGACTATTTTTGCTGTGTCAAAAAATGTTTTACTCAGGTAACAACATAAAATATTCATGAATCCTGGTAATGCTGCATCACTGACATCAAAAGAGATTCAGAGATTGGAGATGACCTCAAGTGCAAAAAACTCTTAGGCAGAGCATCAGCATAGTCCTTGTTATAAGAGACATACTCTAAAACTTAATGCTTCCAGGCAATGGAATCCAAGGAAGCACTATAAAGGCTTCTGGTGGAGCTGGTATAGAGGCTTCCAATCATCAGTGAGTGGAAAGGCGCCATGGATGTGTCCTCCCCACTCTGCCCATCATGCTTCATTCAGCTCAAGCACCTGACATCTTCCACGATGCCCCCAGATCCATAGTTCCCTGACTTCAGTCTGCCAATGTGTCAACTGGATATTATTATAGTTCCTAAACCACATCCGCATTTTGAAACTCACTTGGTCTAAGTTGCTCTTAAGAATCTGCATTTTGAAAAAGCCCATGTTATTGGGTTCAGTCTTTTATGAGCAAATGGCTTGAACTACAGTCTCCTTTGATGGCAGGTGCTCTCTAATTTTGCAATGGATGATGTAGTAACAAGTAGATATTATTGAATAAAAATCTTACTTCTCTGCTGAGCTTTATTAGCTTTGGATGCACATTCTTCACTTTTTTAATATGAAGGCTTCTCCTCATATTGTACAAGTGGCATTGTTTACACCCCATCGTCACTGTCTATTACAGTGTAGTAATACATGCACAGTTCACATTAGAAATCCTGAGTGGGAGCTGCTTTTGCCTCATAAGCAGAAGGACGTGATTTTGGATGCCAGATCCCATGTTAAAATGCTGGTATAAATAGCAGCAGCAGTCCTGGAAGACAGAGTCTGGAAATCACAGGAACAAGGCAAAAAGAAGATGGAGCAATCTAGGATGATTCCTGATGTTGTCCTTGGGCCTTCCCAGGCACACACAGTGCCATCTGACACACATGGATACACACACATGGATACACACACACACACACACGCTAAGAAAAGAAAAACTTTAAATGATTTTTATAGCTGTTAGCATCATGTTGTTTTGTGTCTCACACTACTGGAATCACTGTTGTTTCCTTCCTCTTTGATCTTTAAGAGTATCACTCTTGGAGGCTGGAGAGGTGGCTCAGGGGTTAAGCCTCTGCCTTACAGGTGGAAGGTCCTGAGTTCGGATCCTAGACTCCACATATAGACACCGGGAAGAAGTGGGTGCAACCTGCGTTTCTGGTCCTGGTAGGGCAGAGCCTGTGAATCCCAGGGCAGAGTAAACAAGGAGGAGGTGGAGGCCGTCCATGGTGGTTCCCGAATTTGCCCATGGTTCTACACACACACGCACACATACACACACACACACACACACACACACACACACACACACGCACAATTGAATAAATAATAAAAAAAATTTTAAAAAAAGATTATCACTCTTCAGGCTAGGAAGATGGTTCAGGAGTTAAAGCTTTTGCTTCAGAAGTTAAAGGTCCTCAGTTCAGATCCCATATTGCAGATTCCATGTACAAATGCAGGGTGAATATGGCAGTTGGTCCCAGAATACAAATCTGGGAGACTCCAAGAGCAAAGTAACAAGAAGACAGAGCAACCCAGCATGATTATGAATGTTACACTTAGGACTCCACAGGCGCACACACACACACACACACACACACACACACACACACACACACGCATGCATGCACAGGAACACATATGTGTGCACCAAAAGAGTATCATTCTTTTTTGTTTCCCCTGACTTGTCTTCCTCTCTTGTTTTTCCCTTCCTTCTTCCCTCTTTCTTCTCTAAGTACTCACCATTTCTCCTTCCTCATTCTGACTGCTGTCTTTAAGATTATTCTCTCCTCACTTCTTACAATATCACACAAAGTTCATATGCTGTCTATATATTTTCTCTATAGAATTTTTCAAGGATTTATGTTCCATCTCTAAAATGAGTAGAATCATTTTGGGGGACTAAATTTTTAAAATTTTGTTAAAGATGACACTCCCATTCCCTGTCTTCTGATCTCAGCATTTATCTTTCTGCATATTCCATAAAAATAAAACCACACAAAGCACCTTGGCTGCAGTTTAAAACCACTGGATGGATCACGACACAGGAGGCTTCCTGAGACACATTAAAGAACTGTAATCATAATGTCAGCTCTAATTCAACTTGTGTACCATAAAATTGGTCCTCTTATATCTGTTTTAACTGTTTCCTTTCATTTTTGCATTAGTCCAATATTAAATCATATTTTACTGTGTGTGTATGGATTGACGTGTTGAGATATTGAGTAATTCAGCTAATTAAAAGGTCTAAACCTCATCCTGGGTAATTGATTCATGACAGAAGATGGAAGAGAGCTGTGATATAAATAGCAGTGAAGTTTTCCTAGTCTTTTGGTCTCTTTCCATTGTTATTTACACGAAATTGCAAAGATCTCCCTTGAGAAAAATGACTGGCATTATATGTTCTCCCTGTGTGCCCGCAAATGGGCAAAGATTATAGGCATACACCATCTAGACAGTATCAGGTCCTTGAACTGGATTCCAACTAGCTCCTATAAAACTAAGAAACTTGAGTGGGGAAATATTTAAGCAGATCTAAGGGACAATGGGCTCATTACCCAATACTTGTTGCAAGCGAATTAGTTGGGAAAATAAGAAAAAAGAAAAAAAAAAAAAAAACAGAATCCTGTGTTCCAAACGACAGGAATAGCAACCATTTTAAAATCAACAGCAAAAGTCTAGGGCCTTTAATAAATTTTATAAACAGCCTTCTATTCATTATTCTATTTTTATTCTTGCATTCTCAGTATTTACTTACTGACCTACATTACTATTGAGGTATAGTTGGCATTCAAATGGCATATAATTAATGCATACATTTTGAAGACTTTGAATATGTGTATGTGTCTATGATATCATCACAATGAAGGACTTCTACCTATTTATCACTCATTACCTGATGTCTATGTGTATTTCTTTCTTTTGTCAGAATTAGAGATTAAAGCAGAGTATTGTAATGCTAGGCAAGCATTGTAGCCTTCCATGTTTTTAGTTAGTGACACCCTCGCTGATCTTGAACTACTTCTTCTCTTACATAGCTGAGATTACACATGTGTAACTTGTTCCCTATATTTCATTTATGTGTTTGTGTGGCAAGAGCGCATAACCAGAGATCTAATCTCTTACTGTATGCTCTCAGACTATTCTTGAACACATCTAAGATTTCGTTGAACAAGAAAGGTGTTCATCACAGGCTATTCTGCACACTGTGTATATCTGCCCCCCACAAGCCTTCTTTCTGTCTTCTCTTTCTAGTACCGCCAGCTAACTGCATCAAACATTAACAAGCAGGCATCCTGGTGGAAGAGCCCACGAAACGATTCCTCTTGTGTGAAAGTTATTAAGGTTGTTCGATCAAATACATGGAGCACTTGGCACCTGATCTGCTCCCAGGACTGTTCTATTCTCTGCTCCAGCAGCGATACTTATGAGTCACCATCTATAAGGCTTGTGTCTGTGAGGCTGGCAGGTTCATAAGTTTTGAGATAAACAGAATATTTGGATTGCAACTAAATTTTTGGGTGCTTTGGCCAGGAATATCTGTGGCTGTGATATGGAATCACTGATAGCCTTGGTAGTGGGTTAGTTCACAAACCCATGTGGTGCTTGAAGTGAATTTATGCAACACACAAAGCTGCATGGCAAGAGCTATGTGCTAGCAATCACCAACAACTAACTGAAGTCAGTATCCAGCATTGTCTGGGGTCCTATCTGCTTGGCATGAAGACTCCAGAGCACATTGTCAGTGAGGCCCTGGGCCTTGCCTAATACCCCCTTTCTCATGTAACTTTTAAAATAAGTCACGATATAGTATTTTTCCCCATGATAATTTGTAGGTTCTCTTTTCCTTCCTTGAAATATCTTACCTTTTTATTCCATAGGAAAAAGTATTGGTTGGAAATAATTAAATTTTAATTCTGATCATGGCTCAGTGTAAAAAGGAAAATTATTGCTCCTTCTTGGCAGTAAGCGAATTCAAAGTCTGTCACACAATTAATTGTCTCCTAGGAGATCCCAGTCTGCATCATCACCATGGAGACCAACTAGTGAGCACTTTCTGCTGGAATCAATCAGAGAGGAGCATTGGTTAAGGTCTGTTTGGGGGAGGAAAGGCTGAGACTGTGTGCTCAAGCCTTATACACGTTCTGTGGTACTCCAAAGTCCTCTGCCATAGCGGCTGGAAAAAATCTCACACACTGTTAGATACTTCAGGTGTTTAAGAACTGATGAGAACAGCCAGAACCAAGGAGAAGGAGCAACCTCTGATTCCTGGAAAGGAAACCACTCTGTCTGCCCTACAGCCAAGGCTGGGAAGATGCTTCAGGAAGCAACCTTCATGTCTTCCCAGACCACTCCTTCTGTAAGAAACTCCAAAAGCTGAGGAGGACCACTACAACACACATGTCAGTATTGCAGAGAGAGAACAAAGAAGTTCTGTTTTTCATTTAGACTCTCTAAGACTCACTTTTGAAAACCATCACCACAATAGTTGTAATGATAGCAATAACCTCCCTGCTAGCTCAATATTCCCCTTTATAGAGTCAAGCATGAAGCTACTGTGTGGGAGATGTTAGCCTGAAGTTGGGGATAATTGGAAAATGGGGCTTACCTCATACCTGTGTTCGTCTGACCACGTTTGCTTGAGGGACTCCAGTGGAGAAGCATGTCTGGCTGCATGGAGAAAACAGGGAGATCAGGGAAATGTTTAAAGATGCCTGTCTTCTCAAGCAGCACAGCTCTGCAGAAACGTGCATCTAGGTCTGCCACACCAGAAGCTGACTTGAGAAGAAAATAAAGGGGAATATAGGAGAAAATAAAGGAAATAGAGGTGTGGTTGGAATAGCTATGTTCCATAGGTGAGCATGTTTGAATAGTTGCTTTCCAGTAGGTGGCATTGTGTATGAAGGGTGTGAAACCTTTAGGAGACAGACTTTTTGGAAGAACTAAGTCTCTGAGGGATGGGCCTTGAGGTTTTATAATTAGCCACAAGTCTTGCGTGCGCTCTCTCTCTGTCTCTCTCTCTCTCTCTGTTTCATGATTACAGATATAATGTGTAGCCAGCCTGTCATGGTTTGAAATGTGTCCCCCACAGTCTCATGAGTTTAGCAAGGTCATGGCACTCTGAGAGGTAGAACCTTGCTAGAGGAAGGCAGTCACCCTACCCTAGGAGAAGTCTGCTTTTGCAGCAAGCAATCTGCAGCTCTCAGCCTCCAAGATGTCTGTGGTGACTTAGTCTCCTCCAGCTTTGGCCAGCCAGTCATGTACCTTCCCTCTGGAACCATAAGCTGAATAAATCTCCCTTTCTCCCTTAAGTTGCTTGACTTTGGGTGTTCTCTCATAGCAATAGTAAAGAATAACTGTTACACAGCCTCATGTTCCTGCTGCCATGCCTACCCTGCTTGCCACCCTGTCTCCCCTACCATGATGGACTCTCTGGAACTCTAAGCCAAAAATAAACCCTTTCTCCCTCGTTACTTTTGTCAGAGGTATTTTATCACTGCAATAGGAAAAGAGACTGAAACAGTTGATCGTTCTGTAAGACAAAGATAGAAAATCCTCTTTGGATCTGGGAAAATATATGCTCAGCTTTGGATCTGGGAAAATATATGCTCAGCTTTTCAGTACAATGCTAAGAAGTATGTTTTCCTGATAACCCACTTTTACTTATGTAAGTTTGGAAAGTGGTGATACTATCACATTGCTAACCCTTTGCAGATTATCCACTAAGGACAAGTTTAAGATTTCTTTCATTTTTCTTGACCTCCTACCAGCACTTTTTCTAGATATACAGAGTGATGATGCCCTTTGAAAACTTTTCTCTTGTCTCCTCTGTGGTCCTTTGTAGGTGGCCACAGTCATCTCTGCTCTCCAGTTATAGTGTCGATGTTACTTACTTAGATATAGTTTCCTGTAGATTGGTGGTACCTTTCGTTGCTTTGCAATCTGGCTTAGTGTGTTACTGCGACGGGCCCAGGTGTCAACTTTCTTTGTCATCATCTGTCATTTAGTCTGTTATCCATTTAGAAAAAACTGTACGCCAGGCTTGAAAGTGTCAAGCATTGAATGGACTGGCAAGTATCTTGAAAGACAGGCAGTTAAGCTGATGAAAGAACAGCCCAAGGGCACCAAGACCGCTTGCTGGGGTCCAGTGAGTCTATCCACTGCCTGACAGAAGCACCAAAAAGCAAAGGTCTACTACAATTGGATATTCAGACAAAGTCATCCTGAATGACAACAGATGTTAGGCAGCAAACAGATTAAAAAAGAAAGAGCTTGATGTACTCAGTCCAAGAATAGTGAACAACCTTAGAGGGTGGATGGGTGGGGATATACTAGAAGTTAGGACAGACCATGTGGTATGACACTTGTCATGATGGCTAGAGCTAAAGTTGACTACACTCTACCTACAAAAGGAATCTAGCACATGGATGACCGTGGCATTCAGGTTTTCAAAACAGGTACTATTGCTCTTGTGAAGGGTTTGAAGAGAGATAGGAACAGTCTTAGACTCAGAAAACAGGGCAAAGCTTAGCTATGGCTAAACTAGGCTGGGAGAGTTCCTTGTGTGTTTTCTGTATTAATGAGACCTCAGAGTTCTGTTCAGGAGGGGCTAATTAGAATCCTGGTATGTGGATGGAAGCCAACCCATCTGAAATGTAGAAATAATCTTGCAAGGCAGAGTCAGTATTCACATGCAAACTCAAATGTTGCAAGTGGGTCATGGTGGTATGTACCAAATATGGATGTAAGTACTTTGTAGACTCAGCAGGCATTGGGGATGTTGGAATTCCTCAATCTGAACCATCCATCCACAAGTAAACTCTGGAGTGCACTATGTAAATACACACCTTCCCATGTAGGCCACAAAGTGACAAGAGTCAGGGAACAGGGCAGGGAATGGACAGTGGAGCTCTCCAGAAAAGGTCTGGAGAATGAAGTCTTCTCAGGGATAGATCAGGAGCATTGAGTGGAATGATAACTTTTGGAAATTTTTCCCCATCCACAGATGAGAGTCTCTAGATATCTCTTGCAGAGACTTCTCTTTTAATGTGGAGTGTCTCATGGAATGTTGGACCATGAGTCAACTTTTTCAATAGACTAATATCTATTAATCTGATGCAACCATTAGTAAATGTCATTACAGATTTTTCTCAAATAAGAGAGCTATGTTAATGGCTGAGCAAGAGGTCGAACAGAAGGGAACTGAAGAAACAAGGTAGAGGAGAAACTCGAAATGGCAGCAGATCCTTATTTCAAATTAGTATGTAAAGCATCATTGTTACAGAGTACTACCAGCAGTCAGGAAAGGCGGGGAGCATGCACTATCATGCATAGTTGAGGAATATGGCCTTGAACCTGACTCCTTAGTTGCTATAGAGGTGTGATAGTCTGCACCATAAAATCCATGTGAACGTCTTTCACCTACAATCACTTGGCACTTGCTTGAAGGAGCTACATAAATTTTAGCCAAGGAACATCATCAGAAAAGATAATAATGGAGGGTTATATTGGAAATATTGTATCCAAGTGAAGTTTCGCTAGTAAAACACAAAACACACAAAGCTACCTCTTGATGCAGGAGAGTACCAGACAATAGCAGTCTAATTTAAATGTATTCCTCAGACAATTGAGTGAAATAGTCACTTCACTGACAAAGGGAGTCTCTAGAAATCATGGCCTTAATTATCTCCTCTCTCTGCTCATGTTCACCTGCTGCATAAACGTGCTAGCTTCCAGCCATGGGTAGAGCCCCGCTCCCTCCACATCTCTTTCACTATCGTTGCCATGGTAACTAATGTGCTTTAATAACAGCAAGGCACAGGGAGATTAAAATGAAGTCATAAAAGTAAAAGGGATAAAGTAGCATTGGTCTGAATGAATAAAGCTAAAAATATTCATTCGTGAAGTGCTATTGATTTTATTAATATACATTTACAGAGACATGTTGAAATTGTGTTGAATATTTCCCCATGGATGTTACCAACCAGCAAGACATCCCCTCATGCTAAGATGCTACCTGATTTTTTTTCTTCAGACTCTATCTTCCCAAAGTAACAACTGTTTTTATTAATTTTCTTGAATGAAAACAGCTACATGTTTAGCCTGTTTTCTCCCTTCAAATTTTCTATAAATAGATTCACAAAGAAGGCAAGCATACTTCTGTCATTGGTATGGGAATAACTGCATCTGTCTGGAAGTGGAGAGTTTGGGAGCAAATTTAAAATGCAGCCCAAGTGGGAGAAAATAAATCCCAGCCTCATCAACATCAAGAAGGTAGACAAGGAGCCAAAAATAAGCTACCAGGAGGGAATAAAAAAAGAATCAAACAGGAAAAGCTGTGAGAGAAGAGTCTAGCAGGAAGGTCTCCCAAGGCTGCACTCCCAAAGGAGTGCTTTTGGTAACCTGCTGCAGATTTACTGCAGACCAGCAGACTCGACACTCACCAGGAGGCACAATGGCAGCCTGTAGGTGCCTTTGCTCTGAAAGAAATAAGCAGGAGGAAAGGGTTACATGCTGCTTTGCTTTGCTTTGAGATTGATGCATGGAACATTTTGGAAATGTGGTATGATGCTTCCATACAGTGATCATGTACCGTCATGGAGTGATCAAATACACTTAATCAGTATATCTACTGCCTTAAACATTAGTTGTTTTTTTTTCATATTCTACCCAAATCCTCCCATATTTAGAAATATGCAACACAGCACTGACAGCCTATTGCACAACCAGACACCAGAATTTATTTTTCTCTACCTAATTATAACTTGGTACCATTCACCAGCCTCTACCCATCTCTATCTTCCCCTTATCCTCCTCAGCCTCTGGTAGCCATCTTCTACTTTCCTTTGTTAGATAAGGTTTTCTCTTTACATATGAATGAGATCATGTAGAATTTGTCTTTGACTCTTTCTTCATTTAACCTGATGTCCTCTAAACTTATTCATTTTGGAGTAAATAACAAGACTTGATCATTTATAGCTGAATAGTATTCCATTGTATATAAAGAGTAAGATCACACTTCATCCAAATGAGAATGGTTAGTTTAAAAAAGATTGCAGAGATATGGAAAGAAAAGAGCAACTCCACCATTAGTAAAGATACAAAATACAATCATTATGGTCAAAACCATGGGGATTCTTTAAAGAAATAGACCTTCTGTGTGATCTGAAATCACATACCTAGATGTATATAAAGGAAAGAAGATCAGTGGCTGAAGCGATGCTCACACCCCATAATCATTGTACCATTGCTGTGAGTAGCCAAAATAAGCAACTGGCTGAAATGCAGACATTTTCTTAGTTCTGAACATGGCATTCTGAGGCTTGCTGAGAAGGCCTGGTGCTTCTACTTTGGCAGCAAATTGGGTTGAAAACCAAAATCCCGACTTTAAGATAAGGAAAGAGCAGAGGCCTCTTCCCAGCAGCTCCTCCACCCATAGTTTCTACCTGCAGAATCGTCTGATTTATTGATCACTTTAGCACATCTGAGACAATAACCAATTACATGCCCACCGTTTCACTCTATGTAACATTAGTCCTCGTGGCAGTCATTGTGAAGAAGGTACCAACCACACTTGCTGTTCTCAAATGAAAAACATCAGAGTGCTATCTGTCTTCACTCCAGTCCAATATCTCCTGAACACATGCCCTGGCTTGACACAGGCTAGAAGGCTTGGCTCTGGAATACAAGACATAAGGCAAAATGGCAGGGAGTAGAAAAACCAACTGCTGTGACTCTAAAATATCCTCAAATACCAAAATACTTGCATCCATCAGTGAATGAAAATGGCATCCAGCTGAGGAAACTGTGGGGGACGAGGCAGGTTGTTCTCTAGCAGCATGTGGTCCATCTGAGGGCTAGAGAAGGTTGTCTCTTCCTGGCAGAGGGTCAGTTCTTACTCTGCCTTCATAATTATGCTTGGTGGTGAGCCCACCCAAGTCCAATATTACGTGCTGAGCACTCTTTCTAGCCATGCCCTGTGCTCACGTGGACTTCCTGAAACCCACTCTCATCCCCTGGCAAGACTGAGGTGGCAAGACACCTGTGCTCTTCTGGGGCTCTGCACTGTACCATGACATTTGGCTTTGTAGCGGAACCTGAGATTGGATACCGCGTTGTTCTTCCTACTCAAGATTACTTTTGCATCATCATTTTCACAGAGATTCACTGACTCTGTAGATTGTTTCTGGTAGGAATGTCAATTTCAAATACAGATTTTTCCAATCAATTAACATGACAGGCCTTCATTTTCATGTCTCTTTCAATTTCTGTTTTCTGTACTTCAAGCTGTTCATTATCCAGGTCTTTCAGTTCTGTGGTTAGGTTTTGCTAGGTTTATTCTAAGATCATTCACCATGATCAGGTTGGCTTCATTCCAGAGACATAGGAAGAGTTCAATACAAATATATCAATAAACGTAAGGACAGAAATTACACAGGGTCATCTCAATACATACAACAAAATTTTTTAACAAAATCTAACACTAATTTACAATACAGCCCTGAAGAAACTAAGGATGGAGGAAATATTTATCAAAATAATGAAGGCTATATATGTCTATGTATGGCAAACCTATAGCCAACATTATGCTAAACTAGGAAAATCTTAGAGCATTTCTGCTAAAATCAAGAATATTATAGGGTTGTCTGCTATGTTCTCTTTTGTTCAATGCAGTACTAGAAGTCTTAGCTAGAACAGTAAGATAAGAAAAGTAAATTAAAGAGATACAAATATGAAAAGTAGGAGTCAAAGTACTTCCAATATACATAAGAGAGCCAAAGACTCCACTAGAAAGCTCTTAGAGCTGATAACACTTTCAGCAAAGCAACAGGATACAAAATTAATATACAAAGATCGGTATCTTTTCTGCTATCATAGTATGTTGGGAAAGAAAATAGAATTGTTCTATTTGCAACTGCCTCATCATTTTTATAACCTAGCCATAGAAGTCCCAGAGCATTCCTTCTGCCATTCCCTTTAGGAATGAATAGTCAAAAGCACAGGTCTGAACTCAAGAAAGAAATTTTTTTTGCTCAGTGCAAGGAAGAGGAGAGAACATGGGGCATTTTTTGATCCTCTTATGTGCGAGAAGTGTCTCATTATCTCTTTTGCTTTTACCTCCTAAATATCTACAAATATGTCTTGAGCTAGTGCTACCTCCCAGGTTCCTTTTCTGTGCAACAACTCAGCTGATATCCACAATGATGTCCTCTAGTCATGTGCAAAACTGAAGAGAGCATGTGCTCTCAACTGCAGGTACCGTTGTTGGCTCCCTAAGTCATGCCATTGCTCTCCCATTTTTCTCAAAGATAGCAACCGGAATTTAATCTATGCTTGTTTCCTTTGCATTTGGCCCAAATCTTGCTAGTGACCAGTTTCTAGCAGTCCTACTTACCATCCAATCACAGAGAGTGCTCAGCTCCAGTATGCTGGGCCCTTCAGTCATGTTCTCTGTGATATACCCAGTGTTTGCTAGGTCAGAGCAGAAACCATGCCTCTTTTTTTTTCTAAATACTAGTGTCATCTAAACTGAAATTTGAGACCTTCATGGTAAAGGTTTGACCCTCACCGTCCAGTAGGACGTATTACCTATGCTCTCATTACCCTTGGCTGCTTGGCCAAGTTACTTTCACTCTCATTCCCTTCTACCTTGACCTACGCTGAATTGCTCTCAGCTTCCCAATCTGGGAAGCTTTCTCCCCAGCACACATATGCCTTTCCCGTTTTATTTCTTCTCCATCTGCTTTCCTCACTCTAACACCTCTTCCCTAGTTCTTGGGGACAGGCTCATTTCCCAAGATGAAATGTTGGGTAGGTGTTCCTTTTCTGCTGTCCCAGAAATCTATTAGTTCTGTCTTAATGGTTGATCTGATGGCTGCTCTAGTGAGAATAAGAAACACATGCACCAGTGATGTGCTGGATGCACAGGAAGTGCCTTTTCCAAGAACTGTCACTCTCAAAGTCAACTCAACTGAGGTCCAATGAGCAATTACAAGCAGATCTCATGACAATAGCAAAATCTTCTTCCTCACCTCTTGTCTTTTTGACTGAGCGCATGCAAGAGCTTCTACATCTGGGGCAGTTATGACATAGATTTCCTTCTTAGGATTATTAGACAGTGGTAAACCCTGAGTTTTCTAGCTCTCATCTTAGCAGAGCTGTTTTTACCTCCCTGGGCTGCCCGCTGCATTCTACCAGTGTGTCTTTCATGCCATCTGCACAAGATGGCAAGAATGGACAAGCACACTGGTGGGTCCTAGGTTTCATAAGGTGAATAATCAAAGTGAACAGCAGAGAAGGCGAAATAGTATTCCCTTAAAAATATCACAGAAGCAAGAAACTCCTCCTGTGAATATCCAAGAATAAAAGTGGTACTAATAGAACAAGCACTTTGGATGGCCTTTCTAAAGCTTGTCTGATTCATGCAAGCTGTGAGATGGGACACTTTTCTCTCTGATGTGTATATAGAGAAACTCTAGATGCATGTCCGAAACAGGTAGTGAATACCACAAGCTGGGGCAAGGATAAGGAATACAGGATTATTCATCTCACTGAGTCACAGTCCAAGAGGCCAAAGTCGAGCGCTGGAATCTGGTGAGGACTCTGCAGACTTCAGAGGAAATTTAGGAATCTCACATGTACAAGAGCACATAGGAAAAACAGAGCTGAAATTGCTTCTTTCACGACAATTCTTGACAGTATTCACTAAAACTATTAACCAGTGCATGAACCTTTGTGACTTTAATGCCTTCTTAGAAGTATTTCGCAACTACATTTGATTGAGTGGGGTCATTCAAATCATACTGAATACCTAGTAAATCATGGTGCTATGTGAACCATTTCCACTAGATCTGTATAAGCAGAGAAAAACAAAACCAACTCCCTGCTATATTTGTGTTTGTTGGAACTAACACAAAATTTTAAATCTAAATTAACAAACACAAGGGATTATAATCAGGAACTCTTCTTAAATACTTACCATAGTCTTGTCAGAGTGACTGGTTTCCATTTCCTCTTTATAGCCTGCATACCTGAGCAAGATATGGTGAAGTGATGACCTACTCCTGTTCGATAAAGAAAAACTACGCAACTTGTCCAGCACAGTCAATAAGTGAAGAATCTGGATTCCAATCTAGGTCTCTTGTGTTCTGTAGTACTTCAATGAACTCTGAGGAAAGACCTGTAATTAGCACAGAACTCAGAGGAGGGAATTCCTGGGAGGTTACTGTAATGAGTAGGTGAGAATGATTTGTAATTATCATATCAATGATCTCTAAGTAAATTGGTGCTTCCCTCTGTAGAGGGGCCTTAATATCCACTTCTGTTAAGGTTGGCTCCACATTCAGCCTTCCTGTGCAGTGTATGGGAGGCTACTTTCACATGTCGCCTTCTGAGTCATTAATTTGAGGCTCCACTGTGGAGGTGAGAATTAATTAGATTTGTCTACATGTATTTCACTCAACCAGAAGAATAGGAAGCAGTAAACACCATACTTCTTGCTTCTATACTATTAATTCAATTAATTTGAGGGTGATTTCCTGATGAATAGCAAAGCTTCCTGATGTGCTTTGTCTCTGCTGAGGGTGGGAGCTACTCCAGAGGCTTCTCTTCATGCCAGTTCTGAGGAGGCTGAGGGGCCCAACTCTCAAGTCTAGTCTACACAACTCAAACAGGTTGCTTAGTTTACTCCTGTGTGTCAAAGATCTAATAAGAATTCCTGAAAGCAATATTGACAAGAATCTCTACTGCTTGAAATTGGTAAGGTGAAAGTAGTTAAGACATATATGAAATAGTAGCCAGAATGCCGCCTGCCATATGATTACTAGCGTTCTTACACAGGCAAAATCAATAGAGGGTTTGAAATTGAATATTTCAACCATCTTAAATTTCAGTCAAAAAATTGTAATTGCTCTACATGTTGCTAATAAATTGACAATCAATAAATTGGCTTATGGGAACAAAGAGGTTTTATTTAGGCTTATGATTGTCTGGTTGCAGTTTTTAATCCAGCTTGGCAGAAGAGTTCATACCAACATCAAGAGCTGAGGGAATTGGCCACACCACATTCAAAGGATGACTGAGAGGCCTCACTTACCAGACACGATGTGTGTCCAAGTATGTGGAAGAATGCAAAACCACTGAGCCAGCTTCCTCTGTCTTATCCACTTGCCAGGAAATAGTTCCACCCACTGTGAACTGGGTCTTGCCCATCAGTTAGCCAGTCTCTTGCAATTTTTCTTAGGGTTTGACTTAGCTATCAATTCTTCATAAATGTGAGTGAAGCTTAGCTCCCAATTGTCAAATTGACAAATATTGAGCTATCACAGTGCCCTTTCAACATTTGTATGTGGAAATCTAATCCACTGGGATGGTATTAGAAGTGAGCAGAATATTGATATAGGTGAATGGGTGGTGTTATGGGTGGATAAAATGTTGTTAGAGGTGAGTGGGATGGTGTTGAGGTTGATGGATGGTGTTGGAAATGGATGGGTTGAGTTGGGTAGGAAGGTGTTACAGGTGATGACACATCTGAAAGGTGACTGCCTTGGGAGAATGGAGTCCTCACAATTAACTTCTTTCCTAATGAGAGGAAGAAGGAAAATTGTTCTTCTATTCCTTTCTGCCTTGTACAAATGCAATGAAAAGGTAGCATCACACACTAGAAAGACATCCCTGGCCAGCTTTGACATTAGACTTCCAGCCTCCAGAATGCTGAAAAATATGCATCTGTTGCCAAAATCACGATTTATAGTTCTATGGCAGAAATAAAGTGTGAGAAAGAAGGAAAAAATGAGGCAGAAGGGAGAAAGATAAGAGAGAGCCCAAGTCACCTAGAAATCAGTTCTGTCCAACTTTTTAATTTTACCTTGAAAACTTTGTTCTTAAGCATCTGAATCATTTATTCTACAGAATCATCTTAAGGAATCTGTATTTCTCTAGTACATCATCAAAGTTGTCCCAAGATCCTTAAGCTATGTTTAGTGTAGCTTTTTTCAAAGGTCAGACTGGCAGCCACTTAGGACACCTTGTAAGCCGTGCATTCTGACCTCTGTAGTGTCTTCTGACAAGTTTTCTCCTTACTGGATCATTAGCAGGCCTCATGCTGGCACAAAAACTGTGTAATCTGGGTAACAATAACATTAAGAGAAAAAAAAAAACATCCTGGGGCTAATGGCAGTGATCAGGGTCCTATAATTACTATAATTAAAAGCAAATTCAACACTGAAGCAGAAGTAGGTCAGTCATCAGCTTGCACAGTCTTTGATGAGACTGGAAAGCATAAATAAATAAATTAATAAATAAATAAAGTAAACAAGTGTCTATGAACACTCAAATAAGAAAGTATACATAGCTGTGCTTGGTAGACTGTGGGGATATTAAAAGAGAATCTCACCAATAATTAATGACTCCAACAATATCTCATAAATACATAATTTTTGTTAGATAAAAAACATTGTGCTGCAGTTCTTATTCAATACTGTCCTTTAAAATTTTGTATTTATAAGACAGAAAAAGAAGGAGTGAGAAAGAAAATGCCCAGGAGTGGAGGCATACAGGCCAGAGGACAACTTTCAGAAGATAATTCTCTCTCTTTATCTTGTGCATTTCCATCATGATTGAACTTGGGTCATCAGGTTTGTGTGAAGGCATCTTTGCCCACTAAAACATTTTACTGACCACTTATATACTATCGTTGATTAAGAATTGAATGAAAGACATGCTCAACTCTTTTCCTTGTGTGGAAATAGATGGGCTTGTCATGCTGGTCAGGATACTCCAAGTCTCATCTGCAGAAGTCTCAGATTCCTGGAGACTTTATTCTTCTTACTCCTTTTGCAGTAATAGGCACAAGATAAGAGCTCATGAGAACTGAAACAGACAAGTTGCTGGTGACTCCAAGAAATGATCTCTCATTTTAGAACCACTTTCCAAAACGTTTTTTTTCTGGCATCTAATTCTGTGCAATGTTTAGACACGGAGCTGCACAGATATGGTATTAGAGTCCTAGGCCCAACTTCTCTCTGCCAAATGGGACTTAGCTAAGTAAATGAAGTGATGAGTATAAGTCCATAAAGTACCTAACATGTTAAAGTGTTTCACACTTTGATGCCAATCAATATTATATTTCTCTACCTTAAATTTCTTCCTACTTGCAGCATTGGAGTTGAGCACTGTTTTAGGCTCAATAAAAGTCTCTCCTCCACCAAAAATAACTCCACAAAAAACTATTTTGGCTTCTTTACTGACACTGTGATCAAGAAATATTGAGGGAAGAAACCAGAGTTAAGCTATTTGCATAATTTAGTGCAGGTGTGATTCAAAGGCAGCCTCATACTTCCCAAAACTCAGATTCAACATTGCATGGGTTTGTTCTTGCCCCTTCTTTCTTTGTTGATGAAAATATTTTTATTTCCAGGCGAATTTCTCATGAAGAATGAGCTGTTTTCTTCTGAGTGGCAAATGTCCTGCTTATCATGTCCAGTGAGTATCTCTCCTTGCAACAACTCCTTTCCTCCTCACTGATGAAGAAGAAGGCTTCTTGGCTGGCACCCTAGAGTGGGGAGTGGGGAATGGGAATGGAGGGTGTGAGGACAGAGGTGCCTCAGGAGTTTCTTGAAATTCATGTGGGAATGAAATATCTCCAAAAGGATCATTTGCAAAGATAACTACTGGCTGGGCTCTCTGGGCTTAAGGAGCCTTCAACCCAAAGCTTCTGCTTACTACTTCATGTGATGGGATATGCTAAATCTGGAGGACCGAAGGAAGGGCTGGGCTCCCAAGCCAGGCCAGGGATGCTGTAGGCTGACGGACGGTTCTGTAGGTGAAATGGGGAAGAAAGAAGAAATGGGTGGACTCAGTTCCAACACTATCTTTAACATTCTTTCATGGATTTTCTCTTGAATTGGAACAGACTTTGCTTTTGTAGACATACTGTTGATTTTTTCAGCTTTACTGTAAATTTCATCTATTAACATAGAGGTGCCCTCACCAGGATTATAGAGTCCTTAAAGCTGAGTCTATTGCCGTAGCTTTACCTCAGTCTGTCTCAGAAGGGTCTTTCTGAACAAACCCATAACAGACAGGAAGTCATGTTGGTATGATGTAGTAAGAAAATTCTTCCAGAAGATCTATAAGAAAGGAGACACAGAGCAGGGAAGTTAAATGTGTTAGCTTTCTGACATTACAAATACCTGTGGGAATCAACTAACAAAATCAAAGAGTAAGGTGGACCTGTTGCTTTCAGGTCTGTACAGAGACAGCCTTGCCTTATTAGAAATGCCTGAAAAAGCAAACCACCTACTTCACAGATAGAAAGCAAAAGAGAGAAAGACGACACTGGTGTCCCACAATCCTCTTCATGTACACCTCGATAACACATCAGCCCCCATAAGTGCTTCCAAAGGTTTCACTCCCCCAGCATCTCTATCCTGGAAAACAGGCCCTTGATACACAGGCTTCCAAACTGTAATGGCTAAGGTACCAAACAAATTTAGGCAGATGACAAGCACTCTATGTGGCTCAAGAAAACTGAGCAGGAAGTCCCTCCCTCACTGTTACTGAGCTTTTGGTCAAAGCTTTTGGCTTGGGTGGAAAGAGTTCCTCAACGCCCAGAGCTGAAGGCTTGGCCCTTAGCTGATTGGTGCCATTGGAAGATGATAAAAATTTCAGAGGAGGGGTCCAATGGAGGAACCAGGTCATTGGTGGCCATGCTCTTGAAAGTTATGTTGGGACTCTGGTCTTGCCCTCCTCCTCTTTGCTTTCTGGTCACCATGAGGTGAACAACCTTCCTTCGCCATGATTCCCTCCCATAACATACACTGCTTCTGCACAGGCCCTGAGCTGTCCACTAACCAATCATGGATGAAACTCTGAAACCATAAGCCAAAGCAGCTCCCCTCCTTCTGCTGGCCTCAAGTATTTTGTCATGGTGACAAGACTGCCTGGTGAGATGAATTTCAAATACCCAGCTGTCTAATAAGGATGTTAAAGAACCTCAAGGAACCCTTGGTCTTCTACTTGGGAAGGTGCAGGACTACAAAAACAAAGATACTTGGATACTTTGAGAGAAATACCATGAACTACCTTTGGCTGTTGCTGTTGATCTGAGATTCAGACTTACACATCTTCTGAATTGAGATTGGCAGGTCCAACTGACTCAGTGCAGGGTGCTGAACCCTCTGATTGTGATGTAATTGCTTATAAAAGTGCAATGTAAGCAGGTTAATCACTTTCCATCACTGAAATAGAGACAAAAGATCCACCTTTAAAGGAAGAGTGTTGCTTTTGATGCACAGTTATAAAGTTTCCATACACGGTCTCTTGGCTCCATTGTTTTGGGGCTATGAGAAACCAGAAGATAATGGAAGAGATATGTGCTAGAGTAATACTATTCACCTCATTGTGATCTGGAAGAGAAGACCATGGTTGGAGGATCCCCATCAAGGGCATGATAATAATAACTTAACTTCTTCCTGCATCCTGAGGATTCCCAGAGGCAACACAGGCCAGGTCTTTAGCATAGGCCTGTGGAATACATAGAAGATTCAAACTACACCACTAAAGTATGAGAAGGATCTTTCTGGTCTAACATGATTGCAGCTTGTTACTCCTCTCTTGCTAAAAAAAAAAGAAGTAAATATATAATTTAAAAGGTGTATAAAGAGGAACCTAGTACTTCTTTTTTATTTTATTTTTTTATTTAATACATTTTTATTATTATTTCAGCTCATACAACTTAATAGGTACACCAGTTTCCTCCCTCCCTCCTCCTCCCCCCCCAGCCCCCTGCCCCCCTCCCTTCACCCTTCCCTCCCCATCCCCCAGTGCCTCCCGCCCCAATTCCCAGAGAGTCCTTTCTTGTGCATGCCTGACTCTCCTCTGGGCCCTCCTCTCCGATGACTTACAAGGACCCAGTGGCATTTCCCTGAACCCTTTCCCATGTTCCCCTTAAGCATAGGAACACTGCTGTGGCTGCCAATCCCTTGCCTCCAAGGATCTTGGTGCCTTTAGCAGATGCTAGACTTTGTGAGGTCAATAGTGTGTTGGACATTGCGTAGGGCATGCAAAGTCCAATTATGATTGCTTTGGCCCTAACTTGTGTGGAGTATCTTGCAAATCATTGCTCCTCCCATCATTTTGCTCTTACACTCTTACCGCCCCCTCTTCCGCAAATGTCCCTGAGCTTCAGGATGGGGAGAGATTAGTCTGGCCTAGTTCTAGGTGGTTGATATAGAGTCTCTGAAGTTCTGGATTGTGGTTTGTTGATTTTCTTTTGCAGTTTTGCTGCTCCTGCAATTCCCTTCACTCCATCCTGATGGGCACTGTATGTCACCCCCTGGCCAGAGACAAAAAGCTGTTAAACTGGAATCTTATTATAAGAGCACATTCAAGGGTAGATGTAATAAAAGTAGGAAACCTCAGTGAGGGAGGGGTCAATCACCCATTTGCAAAATGGTTACTTTTTATCTGCCAGACTATATGCCCTCCCCTTCTGGTGAGATCATACCTCCTTAGTTGTAAATGATCAGGAACGAACGTCTGTGAACTTAACCAGGTGTCGCATTACTTACTTGCAGTCCTTGATGGAGGCCTATTTTCTCTACTGTAACATGGTCACTTCTCTCTTTGTTTCTCGTGTGGCTCTCCAAACCCATCTCTCCTGTTCATAATCCTTGCAATTACTGTAGGTAATACATAGATTTACCTATGAGTGTCTCAAGGTGGGCTGGGTGGGTTTGGTACTAGGAACCTAGTACTTCTTAAGTCAGGCTGCTTCTTTATAAACAATTCTGATACCTAGAAAAAGTTTTAACCAGTTTTTGTAGCTGTGAGTGCTCAAGGTGCAATCTATACTATTCCTTCCTCTAGTGAATGAGGTTGCTTGGTCTTGTTTCCTGTTTGGAGCCCTGAATCCTTTCCAAGGTTGTTACATTTTCTTGCTTCAGGATGATTTCAGGCAGCATCCTAGGAGTCAACATTTCCAGATTATGAGGAGAAGGGACCCTGTCTGTCTCAGTCACTGAAGATTAGTGAGGTGCCAAGTAAGTATCTACTAACAGTTCTCTGACCAGACATTGTCTTTACATCAACTTTATCCTGAATGACTAAGAAATAGATAATTAAAGAAAGGGAATTACTCTTACTACACTGAGAAAGATTTTGTCAGGAAAGACTCTACAACTTCTCATCTTCAACTCATGACACTTCCCTTTGGCCATTTTTGATTATGAATGTGGCCTACTTTTCCATGGTTGGGAACTAGCAAAAGAGACATCAAGATTAACATAAAAAAGAAACCAATTGTTAGAGGAAAGTTGGAAATTTGACAGGATAGTCTGATTCGAAAGCCTCAGATCTCTGCATCCTCTTTAGGTCCATCTACACAGCAGCTGACCTTCACCTAAACACACACACACACACACACACACACACACACACACACACAGAGTGGTGTCTCTCCTGCCTCCTTCTAATTTCTCTTTCCTAATATATTGCCTCTATTTCTATTATTAACCCAGTGTTCCAGTGTGCCAGGATGCAAAAGCCTATAAGTCTAAGATGATGTCCTTTGGATTCTAAACTACTAGTTTTCTTTGGGTCTCCCATTAAACATGGCTTTTCCTACTGCTAACACACTCTCTGCCCAAATCTAAAATTTAGGGCCTCGTGTTAGAATTAAACAGGTTTTATTAAACAGACACTGAAGCCAATCAACACATATCAAAGTGACTCAGAGCACCCAGACAAAGGGGAAAGATGTCAGGCCCTAGCTCTTTTTATTCCATTTTACATTTAGAACATAGGGTTTTCAAAGATAGCAAGGAAATCTTGTGCAAGCTTCATCCATTTGAAGATCATAATAACTTAACTTCTTCCTGCATCCTGAGGATTCCACCACTTCCCAGAGGCAACACAGGCCAGGTCTTTAACATAGGCCTGTGGAATACATAGAAGATTCAAACTACACCACTAAAGTATGAGAAGGATCTTTCTGGTCTAACATGATTGCAGCTTGTTACTCCTCTCTTGCTAAAAAAAAGAAGTAAATATATAATTTAAAAGTGTGTATAAAGAGGAACCTAGTACTTCTTAAGTCAGGCTGCTTCTTTATAAACAATTCTGACACCTAGAAAAAGTTTTAACCAGTTTTTGTAGCTGTGAGTGCTGAAGGTGCAATCTATTTGAGGATGAGAATTCAGCTCTTCTTAGCAGGGGTCTCACGATTTGAATGAGCCGTACCCCATAGGCTCTTGTGTTGCAACTTTAGCTGATGTCGATGTTTAGGAAGATTGTGGTACCTTTAGAAGTAGTGCCTTGTTAGAGGAAGGCAGGTCATGGGTTGGGGGCAGGACTTGAGGTTGGAGAACTCCACCCTTCTTCATCTAGTAATCTGTTCTTGCAGTCTACTCCTTTGCTCTCCCCATCTCCGAGATGGTTGCAGTCACCTCAAACTCCTTCGGTTTCTGCTGCCCACCATTCCTTTTTGTTTGTTTTTGCTGTAATAGACTATATCCTCTCTGGAACTGAAAGTCAAATAAATATTCCTTTATCCCCTGAGGTTGTGATTGAGTGTTGTCTCACAGCAGCAAAGAAGAGTAACTTCAACAAGATGTCTGTTCCATCCTATCCCAGAAGTGGCCATCTTCTGGACGACTGATTTCATCTATACTTAGATGCTAATTTCTCTAAGAATACATTCCATCAAATATAAGTAACACTTACTAAATATGTAGAAGAAGAAAGAGGAAGAGAGAAGAATGGGAGGGACAGAAAGAGCAGAAGAAGAAACATTTGAGACACTATGTGAGTGTCCAGGATCGCTTTGCAGTGTTGAGGCCCAACCCATGACTTTGCCCCTGCTGGCCAAGCCTTCTACCATGAACTAAGCACTTTGGAAATACAAATTAACTATTGTAGCAATTGTCATCATATTATTTCTTGATTCTCTTGTAAAAGCACAAGACTCAGTAATGCTATCCTTTCTCCAGCTATATGATGTTTAGTCTTATTCTGAATATCACACGCATCAAGGGGAATGCGCTCAACAGAACCCAGATCATATAAGCATCCAGCCATTTGCTCTTATGTTCTTATGGTAACACTAGAAGAAAGGAGAGATGACTTGAATCTTTCACAAAGCCTGTCTAAGGGTCCATATTCCTATTTTCTCCTGCCTGCTACCACCTTACACCTTGCGCCAGATACCCAAACAAGGAAGCACAGAACAGTGTTCCATGTAAACCTACGGTAGTTCCAGTTTCTACAAATTAAAAGTAGTTCTTACATGTTCTCGTGAAATAAATCTCTTCACATTGTGAAATGATTGAAAAATCAATGATTCTCCAATGTAATGACTGGTGAGGCTCAAGAATTCTAAAACCACTGGAGATGGGATTATTGTTGGGCACTGGGATATTGTCAAAGTGCCAACATTCCCACAATTTGGACTTGCTGACAGTGAAAGAGCAAATGCATCTTCATGGTGGAGAATATGCCAGTCTCCTTCTAGACTTTCAGGTGAGATGTGCCAAAAAGTGCCCAGCATCATTTGTGCAGCCAAAGCACCAAAAACATTTATCCTGAATTGAAAAGAAAATGCTCGTCATAGAGGTACACCTGAAATTCACAACAAAGAAGAAAATCTGTAATTCTAGATTGCTGGAAATTGTATGAAACAACTATCTCAGTCTCCAAAAATCAGACAGTGGGTTGAAAAAATCCCCACAAAATATCAAAGGTTTTAAAAGACTTAAATCTATTAAATCCCTTGTGAATGTATATTGGTGGGAAAATACTAAGATATTTCGGAGATGAGGAAAATTTCATGTTTTACAAACTATATAATACATGAATTATCATCAGTTTTTCCTAGATACAATGATAGTTTTGAAGGAAATTAACTCTTAAGAGACATGTGTTATATTTAGAGGTAAAAATCAAGTCTTACACTCAAATTTCTCATGTATAAATTATAGCAAAATATGGATAATTGTTCTAACAGCGTAAAACAGGAACTCAAACTCTGGTCCACTGGACAAGTTTAGTGAGTTGGTTACTTTTATTCATGAGCTAAGAATGGATCTTTCCATTTCCAGTGAACAAAATGAAGAGCATTGTTAACATAAAAAATTATTCAAATTTCAGTGCTCATAAGTTTTATGAGAACTCAGCCCCCAGATCATTTATATGCAATCTGTTTTACTGCTGCGGTGACAGAGCTGGGATGGAGGCTGTGACTCATAAAACCTGGATTGTATGTTACCCAGTCTCATGCAGAAAAACTTGCCAATGCCTCACTTGGAGATGTGTGAGGTTTATTGCACAGATCTTTTATATTTCCTGTATACTGGGAATTTTATATTATTATTCCAGCTTCAAAACAATGTGTCTTCACAAACCCCATGCAATATTAACAGGAAACACATTTGCCTGCCCATAAGGACACAGTTGCTCAACAACAGGGATGCATCTGAAAAGTGTTTCCTAAGGTGAGTTCATCATTGTGCAAATATCAATTAGAGTGTAATCGCAAAAATGTAGATTAACAGAAGAGATCAGACACTCACCATGGGCTCCCAATGCAAGAATGTCAGGAAATACAAGAGGAACCAAGTGTATATTTAACAGCAGCAAGGCTTTTGTTTCAGAGTCAGGTTTTTTTTTTTTTTTTTTTTTTAAGAGGACACTCTAAAATAACGTTAAAAATTATAGTATAGGGCTGAGGTGTAGCTCAGTCAGGAAAGTGCTTTTCCTTCAAGCCTGAGTACCTGTCCAATTCCCAGAATCAATGTGAAGAAAACACACGTGGTGGTACAATCTCACAATCTCTGTGCTGGGGAGCAGAAACCAGTGGATCCTCGGGATTCACTCTAGCTAGCCTAGCCTACTTGAATGATTCATGATAGTGAGAGATCTGTATCAGAATACCAGGTGCACAGCACCTAAGGAATGACAACCAAGGATGAAACTCTGTGTTTCACATACACATATGCATCTGCATACACATACATGCCTGTAGAAGCACACACAAATGAATATAATAAATACACAAACCAGTAGCACACTTATTTATCATTATTAATTACTGTATATAACACAAAGCTATGTGTGCTATATTTTACATAATTCCCATACTCATCATCTCCGCAAGCATGTGGGTAGTGTTTTATGCTAAGTTATGGCAGTTGCTGGAATGCTACTAGTTGACAAGGATTTACAAGCTCCATTATGATCTCATAGAACCACTCTCACATGTGACCTGTAAGCTGCTGGATCATCCTTGTTTGGCTGACTACCTGACATCAATTGGAATATAGTGAATTTAGGCTGGTTCATTGTCAACCACAGTCTTGCAGTTCGTGCAGGATGAACCCTTAGTATTGAGTACCACACACTCTCACGTTCATGGTCAATAGCACCTCTTCAAATAATTTTTGAAATATGTGGTTTTTCTCAATTGAATCTCCTAATTCACTAGTCACAGCTAGTGAATTTCAAACAGGGGATTCTACAATGCCCCCAGAGCACTTTTCTGCAAATTTTGTTCCAGTTGTGACAATCACATATTCAGATCAACAAAATCCTTTACTGCAAAGATACACAGAAGTAATTTAAAAAAGAAAAAACAGTCATATCAGATCCAGGGAGTGCTTACCCCTCAAGATTCAGGTATGGAGTTTACTCCCCAGAACTTGGTTGACATGGTAGCTGTCTGTATTCTCAGCACTCGAGAGACAAAGACAGTGAATGCCAAGGACAAGCTAAAACAGACCTAGTCAATTGGTGAGCTCTGGTTTCAATTAAAAAACACTGTCTTAATAATAATCTGGCATCAACTTTGAGCATTTATATTTATACACACATATATGCATGCATGTGCATCCACATATGTCTACACATGTGAACACATACACATACCACACATATGCACACACACAAACAAGTTTGTAAAAAGAAAAACCATTCACTTCACATTCATATCCTGCCTTTGCGACTGTGTAATATTAAGATCAACTTAGCCATCTAGTGAGGAGTATGAACCAAAATCGATTTATTTCTGTCATTGCTTTGGCATATAAGAATTGCATGTATTGATGGGGCTCCATGAGACATTTCAATATAGCATTCTGGAGGCTCTGATCAGATCCAGCCTCCCTACTTCCCCCCTTTTGGTCTCCATAATCACTATTGCATACTTAGGATGACATTTTTATCTTCTACAAATTGGAGAATATATGTGTTACTTGTCTTTGTGTAACTGGCTTATTTCATTTAGCACAGTACTACAGTTTTCTTTCAACTACTGTGAAACAATGCTTTTATATAACTTAAGAGAGAAATGGAGATTTATTTGGTTTAAAGTTCCAGAAGCTTACAACAGGAATTACATAGCAGAAGACAGGGCTAGAGGCAGAAGCAGACCAGTTCAGGTCAATGCAGCCAGCAGGGAGGAGAGAGAGCAAAAACAAACTCAGAGGAAGCAGGACCAAGATCTCAAGGCCCACCTTCTATGACATGCCTTCTTCCAGCTAGACTCTACCTCCCACGATGTCACAACCTTCCCAAATATTACACAGGCTAAACATTCAAACACAGGAGGCTAGAGGGACAAATCACATTCAAACTATAGCACATGGTATCCTCCAGTTTTATCCATTTTGTTGTAAACAGCAGTTTTTCACTCTTCTTTGTGGCTGAATAATACTCTCCTGCATATACACACCCTATTTTCTACTCACTTAATAGGCACCTACACTTGATGCCATGCCTTAACCACTGTTACACTCCCTTCTTGGTATACCAGCCATTGGGATAGAGTTCCCTGATATCACTGGTATGCAACACCTCATCACTTAATGTTCTGTCAAATTCCTGGTCATACCTTTAGTAATAAGTTCCTTTGATAAATTTTTCTCATATAGTCCTATTCAAAGGCAGAAATACTGCAGCAATGTCCAATTTTATAACTGTTATTATGTGTGTATTTGTGGTTGAGTTTTCAGATGTATATATGTATAGGGTGAGTGCATGTGTATGTGTGATTACATGTGAGTAGAACCTCACGTGTACTGGTATATGTACAAGAGTGCACTTAAATCTGTGTGCCTGTGATAGCCCAAGAGTGATCCCTGGGAATCATCCCTGATTCTGCTTCCACCTTATTGTTATGAGTCTTGATATATAGTTAAACCTAGATCATATAATTAGGTATATTCTAGCTGGACAGCTTGTCTTGGGGATTACTAGTCTCCAATTTCCAGGGGCAGAATCACAGGCAGACCAATGCACCTGCCTGGCCTTTTTTACATGGACTCTGAAGCTCTAAATTCAGGTCCTTTTGCCTAAGAGAGAAAGGCTTTACCCACTTACCTATGTTCCCAGTCCACACACAAAAAAATTATAAATATTACATTAGTGCAGTATTATAGCAGAAGTGACAGGAAATGGGTCAGAGAACTAGTTCAGTGGGTAAACTGCTTGACCTAGTGATTTGAGTTCAATCCCCAGAAGCTCACATGGTGGAAGGAGAAACATGACTTCCAAAAGTTATCTTCTTTTTGCCCATAACCATGGTGTCTCTCTCTCTCTCTCTCTCTCTCTCTCTCTCTCTTTCTCCCTCTCCCCTCTTTCTCTCTCTCATTCTGTCTCTCTTTTTCTCTCTCAAATATATAAACAAAATATTAAAAAATGGTAAAGAAACAGGAAAAAATTGGGAAATGGATATGAAAATTATCACTCACAGATACCACGCACTTGCAGAACGAATGGACCATGATAACAAAAGGCAAAAGACACTTTGCTAATAATATTAGTATAGTCCAGGGTGTTTAAGAGAGACTGGGGGAGATCAACCCAACAAAATATTTAAAATCTTTAAGCCAACATGTATTCCCCAAACAATCTTCAGCAGGAAAACAGAAAGAAGGAAAAGGACACTCAATGCCTCAAAATAGAATGCAAGTTATCATTATGCATATAATATTAATGCAGTGATCATAGTAAGAACCTAATGATGGGAAGATCCACTGTAGGACAAGAAATTCCATTAAAAACAAGTTGCTGCATTCAGGAACCCAATGCAATGAGATGAATCTTCATCAAACCTGTACAATGGCTGACATATCAACATTCTCCCATAGACTAGCAAAAAATCTCAGGAGAAACAATTACATGAAGTGGTAATCTTAGGGGTTAGGGCTAGAAAGAAGAAAAGGTATACTCTTATCGGTGAGTCTACCCAAGGAAGGGTGACTTAGTCTGCCACAGAGACCTGAGCCCCCACTAGAGTAGATAATCCAAAGGGAACTTTGAGTCCCACAGAAGCAGGCAGATAGGAGTGTGGGAGATAATGGGAGGGATTGGAAATGGGAAAGAAGAATGTTAAAGGGAGGGGAGGGGGAATGTACAATCACTCATTATGCTTATAAAACTAGAAAAATTAAAAAGGGCCAGGAAACAACTAATTGTGTATAGAGAGCACAAAACTCAATGCTCACTGACACTTTTCACAAAAATAGTGGCCTATAAGCATTAAAGGCTAATGGCAACAAGTGACCACCAGTACAATAGTGGAATGAGTACCAAGGAGACATCCAACAGCTTTCTGATTGGACTCAAGACCCGCTTATCAGAATGGTACCCATCCCTGTTGCTATAAACTAAAACAAGAACCTAAAAAAGAGAAGGAAATAGATTAATAGGGAAGACAGCCAATATATACTTATGGGTAGGAAGACAGTAATTCAAACTGCTCTGTAGGCAGTTGCTATTGTACTCATAGGATGGTAACTCACAGTGGAAACCTTTGGGTCTGAAGCTGGAGGAGTGAAGGGGCAATACACATACTGGTGCGTGGCCTGAAGGGAGGCAACTTGTTACACTAGGGAGGCCTGAACCCCCACAGGAGTAGACAAGCCAGAGTGAACCTTAAGGTCCATAGATGCATATGAGCAGAAGACTGGGACAGATGGTGAAGGGAAGGGAAGGAATGGGAAGGAGGAGGGAAGAAGGGAAGCTGGGATGAATACTCAGTATTCTTGTAAAAGTAGAAAAAGTAATAAAAAAAGAATTAAATGCTAAATCTAAACTATGGAACCTCAAGAAGAAAAAATGCAGAGATAAATCAGTTCAATTAGGTTAAGCTAAGATTTCCTAGACTTCAAACCATAATTTGTTGAAACTGAACTGACAGATTAGAGATCATCAAATTTGTAAAATGTCTACAACAGATGCTCTGAAGAGAATAAAAACACAAAATGCAAGTCAGGTGATAGCATTTGCAAAACACATATAAGAAAGCTATTTTGCCAGAATATAGAAAGAGCCCTAAAATTCAGTAAAAACCCAGCAACCTAGTAGCCAGTGGAGAGTAGCATCTATGTGAAGGGTAGATAAATGTACCAGGAAGAGTCTCAGGATTATTAGTGTTTAGGGACAGATCTGTATAAATGCCATTCCAAGTCCCTGCTAATATGTGTAGATAAATAAAACAATTACAATAGCAAAAGTACAAAACATACATCATTATTATTGCCAGCAGAGGGAACATGTAGAGCTCTCTCTTCTATTCAAATGGCCAGAGACCTAGCCTAGCATTTCTTATCAAGGTAAATGGATACTCACAATGTAACCTGACAATCCTTCTTCCTAGATTTCATGAAGAAAAACAAAATTGATATTTGCAAAAAAGTTGTCTACAACTTTTTGTGAATGTTTTAAATTCATAATTGGTGAAATCATCTCAAATGTTGTTCCCATATAATGAACCAAAGGACACTGACAGGCAGTACGGGCACTGATGCCAAAATGCAGTGTGCTAAATGAAATAGTCACACTGCGAAGGCCATGCACGCAACACTGAAGACACAATTACAGGGCCGAAGGTCATATCAGTGTTTGCAGTGGAAGCCAGGGAATATGCTAGGTAGAATGGAGAGAGTAGGGGAGGGATGGAGGTCAAGCGACAGAAGAGCATCTGAGCTAGGGTGCTCCATCACTGTGTGCACTAGTTAAATCCATAGACCTGGAGTCTATAGGAGTAAACTTTACTATGAAAAAATAAAGTCAGTGGAAATGTAAATGAAACATGTTAATCATTTTCACATATCAGATAGGAAAAATAAAATTTGAATCTCAGCATTGATGGGAACATTTGTCATTGGAGTAGGCATTGTGGATAGTTTCAGAGAACAGTTTTGTCAAGGTTGTTAAAATTTAACAAATACACTTATATATGCAATAATTCTGTTTCTGAGAATTGATTAGCTCATTTTCATACATGTAAATAAAACATAGAGAGGCATGCTGTTCAATTTCTGTTAAAACAGGAAAAGAATCCATAAGAGACAGTCAACTATACAGCTGAAGACAGGGTGAAAGAAGAGGGCAAGCACTTTAGACCTTACTTCTTTTTTCATATCGTTTCCAGCATTACAAACCTGAATGACTGAGGTAGAGGCAAGCTGCTGTGCTGCAGAACCAGAACTCGGCAAATTGAAGTATTCCAAATTCTAAGTTAAGACATACTTCAAGGGAGCTAGAGTCCAGCAATTTGCATTGCACCATCTGGTTTTGACTCCCCATCCAATGTAATGTGATATTTAAAACAGTGTCTGTTTAATAAGTGTAATTTCATCACCCAAAGCTGTATTCTTTCTGTCAACATGTCAGCATAACATAGCTCCCTCCACCATGTTCTGAAGCTGGCATTCACCACAATGGGTATTATAATGTCATACTTTATTATCCACCCTGATCCAGATGTTTATAAGTTGTAGAAGGAAAAAAGAGCCTCCTGTGTATTCTCTGTGGCAGACTTGTTTGGATTCAGTGCCTGCTGAAGTTGCTCAGGCAATATCACCAACATTACTCAGATTCCCTACACTCTATGTGCGTCTCCATCACAGTGTAGAGCCTCAAAAGCTGCTGGCAGACTATTTTAAGAGACTGGTTCCTGAACGCCTCCCAGTCCAGAAAGTCCTTTATGTCCTTCTTCTAGGCAACACCAGAGGGAGCTTTCTAAAGCATGCAACATCTGTCTGGGTTCCTCCACTGCCTTCCTGTTCTAATCCTAGTAGAACCCTTTGCCCCTGGCTTTTTAGTTCCATCCCTTATCATCACATACCTCTGAATTTGTTCCCCAACCATGTACAATTTCCTGGCCACACATACTTCGGCAAGTGTGTTGACCTACTTTCCTTTGTTGTAATCTAAATAAGGATGTATTTACAGTTAGATCACAGGTTCAAGGGTGTGGCACTGGCTTAGATCTTGTAAAGATGTTGAATGGTATTATGGAAGGGAATCTGTGAGAGAGACAGTGGTAGGTTAAAGAGGGAAGGATATCAGGATTGACTGCTGATAATGTGCATGTGAAGTCCATTAACAAAGAGAAACTAACATAAAGAAAAGACTTAAGAATTACAGTTTACTTAGAAATTAGGGCCTGGGCCAATGCAACAATGGTTTAGCCTTAATTTGGAAGAGCATTAGTGCAGAAGAGATAGCTAAAGCCAGAGAGAACAGGGAGGATAGAAAAGAGTTGCCATACCCAAGAAATCCAGAGAATTATAACATCATATTTCAAAAACTTGTACTCTGTGAAGTTTGACAACACAAAAGAGATGGATGAATTTCTAAGTAAACACAACTTACCTAAATTGAATCAGGAAGTTGTGAATTATTTAAATAGTCCTATAACATATAAGGAAATTGAAGAAGTAATCTCAAATCTTCCCACCAAAAAATGTCGTGGACCAGATGGATTCAGCACAGAGTTCTACCAGACATTTAAGGAGTTAATAATACCAATACTCCTTAAACTGTTCCATCAAATAGCAAAGGAAGGAACACTACCAAATTCCTTCTATGAAGCTAATATCGTTTTAATCCCAAAACCTAAAAAAGAAAACTATAGGCCGATCTCTCTGATGAACACAGACGCAAAGATTCTCAACAAAGTTTTAGCAAATCGGATCCAAAAACATATTAAAAAGATTATTCACGGAGACCAAGTAGGCTTCATCCCCGGCACACGAGGTTGGTTCAACATACGCAAATCAATAAATGTAATTCATCATGTAAACCAGTCCAAAGTCCAAGACCACATGGTACTCTCGATAGATGCAGAAAAAGCTTTTGACAAGATCCAACAGCCTTTTATGATCAAATCGCTAGAGACAGTAGGAATGGAAGGAACCTTTATCAATATAATAAAAGCTATATACAACAAGCCCACAGCAAGGATTATGCTCAATGGGGAACAATTGGAAGCATTCCCACTTCGATCAGGAACTAGACAAGGCTGTCCACTCTCACCACTTCTATTCAATATTGTACTTGAAGTCTTAGCTGAAGCCATAAGACAAGAAAGGGACATAAGAGGGATTCAAATCGGCAAGGAAGAAGTCAAACTATCTCTATTTGCAGATGACATGATCTTATACCTGAGTGATCCCAAAAACTCCACCAGGAAGCTCCTGGAACTAATTGAGAAGTTCAGCAGGGTGGCAGGATACAAAATAAATGTGCAAAAATCAGAGGCCTTCCTGTATGCCCAGAATGAAAGAAGTGAAAAAGCCTTGAGAGAAACCATCCCATTCACTATAGCCCCTAAAAAAATGAAATACCTTGGTATAAACCTAACCAAGGAGGTAAAAGACCTTTACAATGAAAACTTTAAAACCCTAAAGAAAGAAATAGCAGAAGACACCAGAAGGTGGAAAGACCTCCCATGTTCCTGGATTGACAGAATCAACATCGTAAAAATGACCATCCTACCAAAGGCAATATACAAATTCAATGCTATACCAATTAAAATCCCAAAGCAATTCTTCAAAGAAGTTGACCAAACAATCTCAAAATTCATATGGAGGCACAAAAGACCCAGGATAGCAAAGAAAATCCTGAGTAACAAAAACACTGCTGGAGGGAGGTATTACCATACCGAACCTTAGTCTATATTACAAATCCATAGTTATAAAAACAGCCTGGTACTGGCTCCAAAATAGACACACAGATCAATGGATAAGGATTGAAGACCAAGATATAAGCCCACAAAATTACAGCCATTTGGTCTTTGACAAAGGGGCCCAAAGAATCCAATGGAAAAAGAACAGCATCTTCAACAAATGGTGCTGGCAAAACTGGATCTCCACATGCAGAAGATTAAAGCTGGACCCATACTTGTCACCATGCACAAGACTTAATTCCAAATGGATCAAGGACCTTGATATCAGGCCAGAGACTATAAAAACCATAGTTGAAAGGATAGGGAACTCCCTCGAGCTGATTGGGCTAGGCCAACATTTCCTAAACAGACATCCAATGGCACAGTCACTGCTACCAACTCTCAACAGTTGGGATCTTGTGAAATTAAAGAGCTTCTGTTCAGATAAAGAGATTGTCACACGAGCTCAAAGGCAACCCACAGAATGGGAGAAAATCTTCACTAACCACATATCTGATAGAGCTCTACTGTCCAGAGTGCACAAAGAACTTAGAAAACTAAACATCAAGGAAACCAATGGCCCAATTAAAAAATGGGCCCTGGAACTTAAAAGAAATTTTATCAGGGATGAAATTAAAATGTCTAACCAATATCTTAAAAAATGCTCCACTTCCTTAGCCATCAGGGAAATGCAAATCAAAACTTCCCTGAGATATCATCTCACCCAAGTCAGGATGGCAAAAATCCACAACACAAACAACAACAAATGCTGGAGAGGATGTGGAGAGAGGGGAACACTCCTACATTGCTGGTGGGAGTGCAGGCTCATACAGCCACTCTGGCGAGCCGTCTGGAGATTCTTAAAGAAATTAAAGATTGAATTGCCATATGACCCTGTGATTCCACTTTTGGGTATAACCCCCCCCATACAGCAGAGGTTCACATCGATAGCACAAGCATGACCATGTTCATAGCAGCACTGTTTACAATAGCAAAGACATGGAATCAACCCAAATGTCCAACAGTGGATAAGGAAACTGTGGTACATCTACACAATGGAGTACTACTCAGCTATCAAAAATGATGAAGTACTGGAATTTTCCAGGAAATGGATGTCATTAGAAACAATTATATTAAGTGAAGTATCCCAGACCCAGAAAATTAAGCGCCGTATGTACTCCCTAATAGGTGGCTCCTATTAGGGAGCCAAACCCACCCAGCCCATCTTGAGACACTCATAGGTAAATCTATGTATTACCTACAGAAATTGCAAGGATTATGAACAGGAGGGATGGGGTTGCAGGGCCACACCAGACACAAGGAGAGAAGTGACCATGTTACAGTAGAGAAAATAGGCCTCCATCAAGGACTGCAAGAAAGTAATGTGACATCTAGTTAAGTTCACAATTCGTTCCTGATCATTTACAACTAAGGGGGTATGAACTCACCAGAAGGGGAGGGCATATAATCCGGCAGATTAAAAAGTAACCCTTTTGCAAATGGGTGATTGACCCCTCCCATTGCCTAATGCCATATGACCCTGGGATTCCACTTTTGTATATAAGTATTACATCTACCCTTGAATGTGCTCTTATAATAAGACTCCAGTTTAACAGCTTTCTGTCTCTGGCCAGGGGGTGACATACAGTGCCCATCACGATGGAGTGAAGGGCATTGCAGGAGCAACAAAACTGCAAAACAAAATCAACGAACCACTATCCAGAACTTCAGAGACTCTATATCAACCACCTAGAACTAGGCCAGACTAATCTCTCCCCATCCTGAAGCTCAGGGACATTTGTGGAAGAGGGGGCAGTAAGAGTGTAAGAGCAAAAGGATGGGAGGAGCAATGATTTGCAAGATACTCCACACAAGTTAGGGCCGAAGCAATCATAATTGGACATTGCATGTCCAACACACTATTGACCTCACAAAGTCTAGCATCTGCTAAAGGCACCAAGATCCTTGGAGGCAAGGGATTGACAGCCACAGTAGTGTTCCTATGCTTAAGGGGAAACACAGGAAAGAGTTCAGGGAAATGCCACTGGGTCCTTGTACGTCATCGGAGAGGAGGGCCCAGAGGAGAGTCAGGCATGCACAAGAAAGGACTCTGGGAATCGGGGCGGGAGGCACGGGGGATGGGGCGGGAGGGGTGAGGGGAGGGGGAGCAGGGAGTTCGGGGGGGAGGAGGAGGGAGGGAGGGAACTGGTGTACCTATTAAGTTTGTATGAGCTGAAATAATAATAAAAATGTATTATAAAAAAAAAAGAAAAGAAAAGAGTTGCCGTGGACCACATGACCTGGCAGAGGTAGAAGGAAGAATCATAGAAGGAGGAAGAGCAAAGAGAGAGCACCCCTTTAAAGGCCTCAGGCTTTGCTAAGGAGTTGGTAGGAATTGCTAGGGAAGTGAGGCAGTGGGCAATGGAAAGCAAGTTTTATCCTGGAGTGATTAACTTAAACATTCACCAAGAGCACAGGGACCAGATACTCTTTGACAATGACTATCAAGGACTCACCTGGGATCCCAGGAGAATTACTTAAGAATTCCTATGCCAAAGGCCAAGCTGTCTATGACTATATGCTTCTTTCAGGGCTACTCACTTCAGAGGGGCTCCATCAGATCCAAGAGGATACAGCCCACCCAAACTCTGTGCTGATGCTCCATTACCTAGAGGTCCTTGAGATGCTGGATGTCACTAATTAGCTTGACATTTTCACACACATTTCACAGCAGCTAAGGGCACTTCCTCACTCTTTTCCTCCATCTATTCTGTAACTATTATCACACTCAGTGGAGCCACTACTATCACTTGTAGGTGCCTTTCCAGTTTCATGAACCAAGATACTTTCTGAATAGCGTATTTAATGCTCTTTCCTTAATCTGTCTTGTTTATGGTGTAACCTAATTATATCCTGGACTTCCAAATGCTCTGTAGGCTCTGTGAGCAGATAACCTAACCAAGTCATCTTCCTACCTTCTATAAATAGCACACTTCCTCGAACAAAGATGACATTCAAAGTTTTCAGAAGCTAAATGATTTCCTGGGTACTTTGGATGCTGAAGAAAGCACTTCTCTGTGTCGATGTTCCATTAACTAGAGGTCTTTGAGACCCTGACAGTCACTGATTAGCTCCACATTTTCACATACATTTTAGTAGAGTAAAAAGGAAATGTAAACAGGCTTGACTTTGGACCAACTTTATCTCTTGTCAAAAGACAGCTCTTTGGTCGAGTCTTATTGATATCTGTTTCATCAGCTGTGACATGATAATCAGATTCACTTGCCTCACAGGCACATTTCTCTGCTTCAACTTTCTGCAACAGCTATCATCTACTCTGTACAAAGCAGAACTAAGATGTGTCTTAGATGAAATATGAATGGTAGGCATAAGTGATGTTTCATCTACCCAATGAAGTACACAAGACACACATAACAAGGAATGTCAGCTCTCACTGAAATAAGGTATATGGGACAGAGGACAAAGATAGTCCAGGGTTTTTGCAGATGGCGCTAATGAGAACCCTCTTTAAAAGAAAAAAAAAGAAATGAATGGACTCAGAAGATGGAGGAAGTGGTAAGATCAAGGTCATCTCTCATGTCTAGCCAGCCCTAACAAAGAGGAGATCACCTCCTCACATGACAGGGACTGAATATGGAAGTGTTTTGATCTTAGTGTTCCTTTCCATTTACAACAGTACATAATCATGGAGACTTCACTTCTGTCCCATGGCCCATGCCCCTTGTTTGACTGTTCAGATGGTCTCAGACATGAGTGATGATGGAAGATGGAAGAGAGGCCTGGTTGTGAAAGCACGTTCCAGTTCAATACTGTTCTTGTCTCTTAAACCACTTTCCAAACAAGCTAACCATCATTTATTGCTAGGTACATCCAGTTTCCTCCCTGGACAACACGAGTTGTTTGCAACCAGGTGGCCCTTGGGGTCAGTCATAGACTGATGAATACCCACTCTGCTCTTTGACAATATTCTTTGTAACTCTAACACTCATTTCCTTAAATATCACATGGCAGCTTCCAATCTGAAAGAGTAATAGGAAGGTGTGCATCTGTTGTCTTTACCTGTCATGACAGAATTTTCTGCTAAGGGCCTCAAGCACACATGCTCTCAGCACTCTACCCAGAATTCCAGCCTTGAAGGAAGCACACTGGTTTTCTCAGCATTCCTGTGTGACTGAGGCTGTGTACTTACTCCCATTTAATAACAGAATGTTATACACAACGTAGGGGAAAACAGTGTTATAGTTCTAAGGTGGAGGTCTCAGTGTTCTTGACTCCTTAAATACTATGATTATCCACACATTTTTTTTATAATGAAGAGTTTGTGGCTTCACAAATTTTTTTGACACCACCAGATTTTCTCCCTATATAATCTGTAAAGGTTTGTCTTTCAAACTACTGCCATAACCCTCACAACTTTCTTCTGTTGGGATGAAAGAAGAATTAAGAAAGACAGGACACATACCAAAAAGCTAGAATCAGGTGGCCCAAACTGGCCAGGATAGATTTGCAGCTATTCCAAGATCAATGCTCAAGAATTTATTGCACAGATAAATGAGGAATAGCCCCATATCAGCGGTGTCATGAGACATGAAGAATGAGGATGTTGTAAATTTTTGGAAAAATTTTTATTTATCTGAAGGAAAGGGCAACAGGCAGAGAAACATGAATGCCATGGCACATGGATGTAGAGTCAAAAGACAACTTTGAGAAGTCAGTTCTCTCCCTTCACCATAGGGCCTTCTGGAGATGAAACTCAGGTTGCCAGGTTTATGAGAAGCTCCTTACCTACACAGCTGTCTCATCACCCTTAGTCTTCCAATGATTAAATTGCCTCCTATTCCACATTGTTCCACTTGGGCAGCAAGTTCAAATGGAAATTTTATTTTAAGGTATGTAGGAAACTTTTCATAACCATCACTTAATATAAAATAATTCACATGAGCCATCTTAGGCTAGGAATGAAAAAAATGCCAGGATGTCCACAGGGACCTGACTGAAATTTTATACACAAGGTGTGTCTTATCCTGTGGTTGAGGGAAATATTGATCTTCTAAGTCTTCATGTATCAGTTGCACAAGCAATATACATCCATTATGAGAATGTTGTGGCTTTTTAAGAGCACATCTAGTACACTGTACTGTGCGGGTTCCATGACCTGCAAGCTTACCTCGGTGTCCTTGATATCCTGAGTGGGATCAGTAGGAATTGAATCAGGCTGGATCAAGAGAGTATCTTGGAAAAGTTAAAAACCAGGCCACCTTTATTATGAAATCTAACCTCTTATATACCATGAAACAGGGGGTGACATCTGTATGTGTGCAGAGAGATGACATCAATAGTGGCAGACAGACTACGTGTGCAAAGGTCAGCTACATGTGGGACAGTCACCAACAATACAGCCCTGCCAATCCTTAGACATGTTAATATGGCTAAATGGTCTCATTCATTGTGGAGAAAGAACAGGGTGCTGATAGGTCAGGAACCTGGTGGATACAATTAAAATAATAAAGCTCTGTGCCCATCCTTTAGATGTGCTAATTAATGTCTTGATGGCTTCCAAAGAACAGGAAGAAATAGGTAAAAAACACCTCTGCCCTTGATCACAGTTAGAGCCAGAACAAGATCCATCCCTGCTCCTTGCAGGAAAGTCCACAGGAGGCAGTCTACAACTACGCTGCCATAGGAGGCACACTGCAACTGAGACCACAAGGAATGCTGCCATGGACATCTATCTTCAAGAAATGGAGATCTCCAGCTTGAGTGTTCCTTACATGTACAAGGTCATCTCTGCACAAATAACAGTTATTTAAGAAATGAGGGAGACAAGGCTGTGTTCTTAGCCAGATCCTGGTTTTGGCTTTGCTAGTCCAGATCTATTATGATAAAACCCTGCTTAGTAAATTTCCCAGCATAGCTATTCTAAGCTAAATGGTTCTATTGTAATCCTACTTCATTGTAGTCACTGTCCACAACTACAATCTTTGGGGTCCAGTTATCTGAATATCTAAGTTACAAATTCAGGGTCTCCCACTCTCCATCAGTTCTGGCCCATCTTCATTGAGTTACAGCAATTGTGGGCAGCAGTGGTCCAATTCTAATTGTGTCCTGTTCCTAGTGCTTATTCACAACAGCACTCTCTATGAACAGATATTTTATTAGACACCGGGACACCCTGCAGAGACAACATTAAAGGACACTTTAAGTGTTGGACAAGAGGAGTTTCTCAGTGTGTGAGGAATCTGGCTAAGTGCATGGTCAGTATCCACACTAAAACGCTCATCTCTCCTTCTTGGTCTCCAACTTCACTGTGGGGACATTTATGGATGGTGCCACAGATGGTACACATATTGCTAAAGGATGTTATAGTCTTTAGTCTGCTAAGAAGATACACAAGCTTCATTTCACAGCAGGGAGTAGCTGCTAGGTAGTATAGGAAGGAAACATAGAATAATATGAGGAGCTTCTTGTGACGTTATGGAAATTCATGTTATAACTTGCCCCCAGTGTATGTGTTAAACATTGGCATGTTTGCTCAGAGAGCAGAAAAGAAGGAAGAATTAAAGGTACAATATTAATAAAGTTTATACATGTTATAACTTATTAGAAAGCTCCACTGACCACAACAGCCTGTAACTACTCCATGATATTCCAAAGAAGGAAAAAGCACTGATTATCAGTCTGCTTACTGACTGTGCATTTGGTTGGCTTCCCAGACATGGGAAAACTTTTCTCTGGTGGTAAAAGCGTCCCTAATTTCTCTTCTGTTTGGCATTCCTGGTATCTGTGGTTTCTGTAGCTTCTACGGTTCCCTGGTTTCCTGCCATCATATTAATTATATATCACATGCAGAGGTCACTCTTATTGTGTGCATCTGTCTGCAGGAAGAGCCATACTGATGAAGAATTTCATCACATGAGATCTCTCTGAATGCTACTAATGGGAACATATCAATGAACAGTGTGGTTGAACTTTAAATCAGGGCATATGTCGGTTTTCTAATCTTTGTTGCTCAAAAAGTAACTAACAACTTATGACATAGTCTTAAAACTCAACTTGTTTCTTCTCTGCTTCTTATCCTTGGATAACAGGTGGAGGACAGTATGATAAAGACAGTCTGATGCATGGCGAAACATTCTCTGGTCCCCAGAGGACCAGCTGGGTGGAAAGATGACAGTTCACCTCTCCTGAGAGCATGCAGCCTGGATAAAGAAAAAGGAGGGAAGGAGCAATAGCCAAGGAGAAGATCTGTGAAAACTTGTAAACAAGGCAGGTAAGGTACCTTGTAAAAACATCTTGTCATTCCTCAGAAAGAAATTATGTGAGCTGACTACATCAGGACTGAGAATGGTTAAGGATTCACAATGCTTTCTAAGGAGGATGACAAAAAGCCTCAGCGCCCCTGCTGGTACGCCAAGGCACCACTCCTAGGGCTTGGTCCATGCATCTCCACCCTTAGGAGGGACTCTGCTCACATTCTGCCGAGTTAGGTATCCCACGACTGGACTGCTTGCCTCTTGAGCAGGTTGTCACAGTGTATTTGGTCCTTTCCAAGTGTGCACCCAGTGCCCCTGTCAGTCAATGCTATTTTCCATGTTACAACACAATATGAGGCCTTTGCGGGATAAGCTTGTTTCAGCTGGCACATCTCAGCAGCCAATGTGAATCACGATAATCCTTTTGTCCTCATCAATTCCCTAGCATCAACCATTTTGTTGAAGCAATGGAAAATGAATGACAACATTAATTTATGAGGCAAACTTCTGCTTATATGTTGAGAACTCCGTAAGTGCCTGAAACAGGAGGATAAACAAGATGCAGAACATGAACAACAGAGCAAAGCAAACAAAAGATACAAAAGTCTTAGAGTTTGTACTCATCTCCAATAGCTTAAGGGACTGAGGTTTCCATTCCATTTGTCCCCACTACCACGGCTTTAGCAAGAAAGCCAACTGATCCAGAAAATGTGTGTCAAAGAAGGGATGCACCTCCCAAGCAACCATGGGAAATTGTTTAGCTAAATGAGTTTCAGCCCACATGGACTTACATTCCAAACCAGACCGTATAGTGTATCGATCTAGACTCTAGACTCCTCATAGTTGGTCCACTGTCCCCCAAACAACCACTGCAGAGAGACAGTAATACTGAGGACAGAGGTTGTGCTAAGCTGGACCCATCCCTTCCTGGGTACCTCAGGGCTGAGCTGCCAGACAGCCAGTCTCTCTGCAGACTGATGCTGAGAAGTCTGCATTCTGATGCAAGATATGTCTCTTCATTCTCCTCCATCAAGAGTAGCAAGCACACTCAGATTCCAGTGTGAGAGCAGAAGACCACCACACTTCACAATGGACAAAGTCCATAAAAATTCTTTCTCATGCAATTTTTATCCTGGTGTGAGCAAGAGAGTGTACACTAACAAAAACCAAACCAGCAATGATGTTCCAGATGACAATCTCATAGGATTGCTGTCACATTCAGTATGTTGGCCACAATTTCATTGCCTGGTGCATGGTTGTATTACTGCAAGGTTAATGCAAAGGCCAAGTCTGGTTTGCTTCTTTACCTTGTTTGCCTGGATACTGTAAACAACTTGGAATTTTGTCTGTAAGACATTTTGCATAAGGAAGAGCTAGGAGGTGTAAGAAGTAATACAAGAAAGGGAAGACCTTGGTGCTGTGTGACATTAGGTTCAGCTCCCAACTTGAAACTTTAGAGTTAAATCTTTAGTCACACTCATGAGGAATGATCCAGTTAGCTCACACCTGTATGGGATTATCTAATTACATAATTGATGTGAAAGACTGCAGCACCTAATGGTTGTGGTCATTCCCTGGCAGGTGGATATGATGAAGAGAGACTAGCTGGTTTCACAGACTAGCAAGCTAGAAAGCAGCTAGCTCCCTAGGCTTCTGCAACATAAACTGTAAGCTGAAAGAAAAATTCCCTTGTTCCCTTATGTTGTTTGGGTTATGTATTCATTATAGCAGTGATGTGTGCAATAAATTAAGGTAGGTGCTGTTACAGTATAGTTTCTAAAACACAGGCCATTGGCATAATGGAGAAACAATGAGCTTGACCTGAGGGTTTTCTAAACCCAATCAGCAGCTTCAGAGATTTAGACGACAAATATAAATTTCTCACGCTTTGTCAGGGTTTGAAATGTGAGTTATCTCCAACAGGCTCATGTGTTAGAATCCTTAGCTATTATCAGTGTTTGGGAGAGTCACAGCACTTTAAGAAGATGGAAACTTGCTAGAGAAAGGCAGGTCACAGGAGGTAGACCTTGAGCTTGGTTAGTCCCACCTTGCTTCTGCTAGGAGACTGCTCTCACAGTTTGCAATTTGCTGTCCCACAGCCACCAAGATGTCTGCAGTAACTTAACTCACCTTTAGCTTCTGCCACCTGCCATGCCTTTTCCACCATAAAGGACTGTATCTCCCTTCTAGAACCATAAATTAAAAAAATCTCCCCTTCTCCCTTTAGTTGGTTTTATAAATAGTGTCTCATAGTAGCAGAGAAAGTAACTGGTACATTCCTGTAATCCCAGCATCGCAGAAGATGAGGCAGGAAGACTGAGCCTTAGAGGTTAGCCTCAGCTACACAGAAAAACCCTGTCTCAAAGAAGAAAACACAGAAAGTAGAATACAGGTCATCTGAATTTCAACTTCTGGAGAAAAATAATTGAAAAGAATAAAAAAGTATTCTATACAGACTCTAAACAAAAGAAAGTGATAATCTTTTAACATGGGAAAGAAGGGTTTATGGCAGAACATTATATCAAACAGTGGTGATTCAAGAGAATGAAATGTCTTAAATTGTCAGGAAGACATATCAGCTTTAGATTTAAAGTCATCTTATACTACAGTTTCAAAATTATTGAAGAAAAGTTTAGCAGTATCATGAGAAAAAAGTCTTCAAATTTACAATAGTGGGAGACTATTATTCCACTCTGTAAGACAAGAAACAACTGCAGCAAAAGGAAAAAAAAGACAGTGAAGACACAGACTATTCCTACAAAAATATTAGAAAACCTGATTGAATGGACATGTGACACACTACATTCAATAGCCCCAGAATACACAAAACTGACCACAGAGCTTTTGGTTTTGCTTTTTATTGCTTAGGGATATGCATGTGTGTATATGTATGTGTGTGTATGTGTATTGCATATGTATATGTTGAAGAGTCATGTGTGGGTGCATGTTTGTGTATTGACACATGTATGTACATATGCATATAAAGGCCTAAAACTGCTGTAGAGTATCATCTTCAGTTGCCTTATTAAGAGAAAATCTCTAAGTTAACCCCAAAGCTAATGATCACTAATCTTCTAGGTCAGGTACCCAGCTTGCCCCAGATCTTCCCTGTCTCTGTTTCCCACATACAGGAGACTGTTGTTGCCTGTCTAGTTCTTACATGTGTTCTCAGGATCTGAACTCTGGTCCTTACCTTTTCATGAAAGTGCCTGATTTCCTGAGTCATCCCTTCCAGTCCTAGCAGAGCTCTTCTTATTTCATAAGATGAAATCATACAGAATCAGTTTCCTGACAGTAACACAACTAAGCTGCAAATCAAATATATGAGAAAATTGACATTGAGGAGTAAAGACCTTTCTCGAAGAATGTGTAAATCAAAAATGTCCTGATAGAGCCTGGAAAATAATCTAAAGTGAAATTTATCATGGATTAAAGTGGAGATATCACAAGGATTTTTACAAATGTCAGGAGAAAATTACAAAATACTAATTTGTTTGAGCATCTAGATAAAATGGACAGACAATAGAAAAAACTAACAAAAATAGAAAATATGGAATCCTGCAATTAGAGAAACTAAAGTTGTAATTACAATCTTCCCACAGAGCAACTTTAGTCCCAGCTGGTTGTATCAGATAATTTTGTCATAGTTAACAGTAAACTTACTGATTTTTGCCTCATTCTTCCATAGATTAGGAAAAAATAATTAACAGTCATCAAGCTGTTTCTATAAGACAAGTATAACATTCCAAATATGATAAGTGGAAAACAATTACTAGAAAATAAAATTAGTTTGAATTGAGCCATGGCCACCATGCAAAAAGACAATTCCATAATCCCGGCTTTGTTTATTCCAGAGAACAAGGGGTTTATTCTCTTACAATTGTCTAGTTATAATTCTCAGTCCAGGTTGACAGGATAGCTCAGACCAACACCAGGGCTGAGGGAACTGGCCACATCATCTCTACATAATGGCTGAGAAACAGACTATACTTAATTGCCAGACCAGTATGTCTGGCCAAGTGTACATAAGAATACCAACTTTCTCAATCAGCTCTTTGTATTTTATTCCAGGGCCTAGTCCCACCCACCATGGGCTGGGTCTTCCCCATCAGCTAGACAATCTCCTGCAGGTTTGCTCTGGGCTTAACTCAACAACTAGTTCTCTAAAAATGTGCCCAAAGCTCAAACCCTCAACTGTCAAGTTGATTCCTGTGCCTAACTATGACAAAGCTACTAGATTGCTGCTGCAAAAATAGACTTCTCCAGGAGCTGGGTGGGACTAATCTACCCCAAAGCCCACCTCCCCATGACTCTCTTCCTCCAACAAGGGTGCCAAGACATTCCCAAATACATAAGACTGTGGGAGACACATTTCAAACCATGACAAGCAGTTAAATATATACCATAATGTTAAAGGTCACACTGGCATTTATAAAAATGCAGAAGACAAAGATGAAATTATTTGGAAAACAAACTCCTTTGTACACATTTGAACACTTGGTGATAGTAAGAAAGGTAATGTTCACAGTCTTTCCCTCTGCCATTTAATGGCAATCTCAGAGGATCATTGGGGGATGCACAAAAGTGTCCAAGACTCATCAGATGATATTCAGAAACAAGAGAAAGCAACTCAGCCCTCCCATTTCAGTCTTAGGAGAGGGAAACTGGGGCTGCTAGGTATAATAATGTGCAGGTAAGAGGTGATGAACCAGAGGCATGGCATTTTACAATACCCACACTCTTCCCATTTCTCAGCAGCAGCAGCAGTCATAGACAAGTAGAACTCTGTAACAGTTGGAAAGATAAATGGTTCTTAGAAAGGAAAGGGAATTGAAACCTTCTTTCCCCAGTCCATCTTCTAAATGAGAAAATATGTGTCTAGGTTTCCACCTAAAAGCAAGTAAATCAAGTTCCAATATGTTGTTCAGTCCCAATAGGAGTGAGGAGAGAGAATAATCTAAACCTGGCTGCTTCTTTCAGAAGTCAAGTTACTAAATGGAATTGAAATGCAGAGTGAAGCAGTTGACAGTGAGCAAAAGCTTTCCCTTCAGGTCCACAAAGTTTGAGCCACCTGCCAAACACCTGGCAGGTGCTGACTCCTACAGTTCCTTGACTTGTGGACTTCATTTCAAGGAGGAAACTGGGATTTGGAGATGAGGTGACTTGCTCAGTAGCAGTCAGATTTGAATTCAAACCTCTAATTTTTTTTGAGATTTGGATTCAAATACTATTTTTAAAAAATCATTTATCACCTACAGAAATAGATTCTTGAAGTTACGCCTCAGCCCAGTGGCCAAGATCAAATTTAGATTCAGAGAAGGCTAAGTATTTCTGCAAGGTCACGCAGGAAAACTCACTCACATTGATTGATTTCAAAAACCTTTGCCTAGTGAGTTCCATTTGCACAGAATCCAGGGCTTGGCATCACAGTTCTGAAAACAAACACAACTTGTTCTGAAGTGCATTCTCCCTCCTCAGCCTCCTGCTTCCTTGCTGACACTGCATATACAACAGCCTGAGACACACTTACTGATTCATACTTGGGGATTTTTATTCACAGAAGCATGACTGGAATTCAGGGTCTGGGCAAGTCTTCTAAGGGGGTATAACAAGGCCTGGGAAAATCAACAAACTAGACTGTATTCGGTTGAACATTCTACCAATTAGGCAGAATTCCTTCTTGAAAAATGGCAATGCAACTGGAGAGACGGCTCAGGGGTTAAAGCCTTTGTCTTGTAAGCAACTGAACCTGAATTCTAATCCCCACATATCTAGTTTTTAAAAATGTCAGGAGGAAACATTTGGGGCCTGCAAACGTTCAGGCCTTGTGAGACAGAGCCTGAGAATCCCCAGAGCAAAACAATAATGAGGTAGACCAATCTAGAATAATTTGCAATAGCACCCTTAAGCCTCCACAGGCATACATACTCAAGTGCTCTCTGCAACACACACATACACACACACACACACACACACACACACACACACACACACTGCATCAATAAATAAAATGGCTCCAAAGGTCTGTGCAAACTAAACTCACATCCATCCTCCCTAAGGCTAAGTTCAAATTTCCCTTGAAAATTAAGATCTTACTTAACTCTAAATAAAACGCTCTGAAAATAGCTTCTCACCTTTATTATAGATTTCCTTTCAAAGAATATGTGAAAAAATCATTTTAGGAGAATCTCCAAGAAAAAAAAATCACTGAATATTTGTTAACATTTTTTTGATTGATCTTTAAAATTTTAAATGTAATTAAGAAATATAACTAATGCCTTAAGAGAAATAGGTCATGATGAGTCTGTCTCTTTCCAGGAAATGATTTTCTCTCTAACTTTATTGTAAACTTCTTTGATAGAATTCTTTTTTTAATCTTAGTTCAATATTGACAACTAATATTTGGATGTACATTTAATTCTTAAAAAAGTTGGCAAGTGTAATTTCATGTTAGGTCAAATTGATATTCTGATTTTTTGCTGAATTTTATGAAATGCTGTGAGGTAAAGAGGATTTGCAGCATGTACAGGTTCATGCATCAGGATGATGGACAAATAAGAGCCACATGTGTGGTTTATATCATAAAATAGCACTCACAACACAATAAACACTACTGATTTCATTTAAAATATGAGATGTGTCTGGTAATCTTTTAGAAAGTTCAGACCTTAACAATCTTGTTTCCTAACTGTACAGAAACAGGTCAGAAACCAACCAAAAGATAAATTAACAAAAGAAAATTAACACCTTATTGATTCTAATGTAGTCCCCAGAGACATTGGGAAGAACCGCCCTATAGTAGGGAGAGAGACATCTCTCTATGGATGTGGAAGATGGTACAGATTTTCACAGTCTAACTTTTGTAGTGCAACATTTTGCACTACAAAAATTGCTTGCAACATTGCATTATCTCTGTCTACATCCATTTTGAATGTGAGTTGGACTTTCTCTTGCAAGGATCAGGATTCAGTTACCTCCATTAATGTGGCTTCTAGTTCCGTGCTCTTCTTAGTTCTTCCATGTGGTTCAAAATAGCCTTACCTAACAGTTCCTGGAGCCATACATTTGACACAACTTAACACTTCCTTCATTAATGGCCTTACCGATTTCTTTCAACTCCCATATACTGTGGCAGTATGTCACAGTGACTCCTTTCAGCCACAGTGTCAAAACCCAGATTTTGTGCCTGTGTTTTCAGACTACTGTTCTTTAAAATCCATTCAAGCCTTTTCCCTCTTCCCTTGAAGAAAGTTTCCTGTGCATCCAGGAGTTTTCCACCTCAAGTTACCCAGACAAGCTTGTGTGTGCCTTTTTAAATCCAGATGTCCACATCAAAATGAAAAAATAGAAACAATACAAGAAGTCAAAGAAATATATCTCTTCCTAAATTCACCAATCACTAACTACCAATTCATAATGAGGGTAGTCCATTGTATGACAATCAAAAAAGCAATCATCTTGACATTGAAATACAAATAGAAATTATAAACATTATGATGCAAATCCAAGAAAACATAAATAAATATCTAAACAAATATGTAGAAGAACACAATAAACTCAAAAAAAGTCCAAGAAAATACAATAGATAGCTAGAAAGAATTAGAAAGATAGTTAAAGATCTAAAAACAAATTCAGAAACACTGAAAAAAACTCAAACTGATGTACAACAAATATGGAAGCACTGAAAAAAAATAACCCAAACCGAAATAACACTCAAATTGAAAAATTCAAGTAATATAGATAAAAATTTTGTAAAGAGTCTCAAAAATTGAACCAATAATGTAGAAAACAGACTAGCAGAACTGGAAGACAAGATAGAAAAAATGTATAAATCAATCAAAAAAATGACAAATTGAAAAATATGCATGAATTTAAAAGACTCAACCTATGGATCATTGGTGTCCCAGAGGCAAACTCACAACAGGAAGACCCCTCATGCATAACTAAGGACATAATAAAGGAAATTTCTGTAATATAAGAAAAGAGTTGCCTATTTAGATCCAGGAGGCATATAGGACCCCAATTATCCAGGACAGAAAAGAAACACCATCATGCACATCAAATATACGTAATAAAAATAAAATCTTAAGAGCTGAAAGATAAAAGGACTAAATTACATGAACGGCAAGCCCGTCAAAATAGCAACTGACTTTTCAATACAAAGTGTAAAAACTAAAAGGGTTTGGATGGAAATAATATGAGCTATACCAAACTATTATATATACATATATATGTATATATATTATAACTATACTAAAACCCAGACTATTATATCCAGCAAAACTATTGGTCAAAATAGAATGCAAAAGAGAAATAGTATGTGACAGAGAAAAAATTATATGACTACTAAACCAGGACTGCAGAGAATATTAGAATGAATACTCAAGATGCAAAAAAGGATAAATGCATCAAAGAGGCTATGGGGGAAATAATATTAATACAAGAGACAAATGAAAGGATACAAAGAAAACAATACAAGATCACTAAAATGACAACTATTAAATTTTCAACAATAACTTTCTATATCAATGGGCTTGATTCCCTTATAAAGAAACACAGGTTTAAAGCTTGGGTCAAATAACAAAACCCATCAATACTTTCTCTCCAAGAAACGCACCTCACCCTGAAAAAATAGACACTATGTCAGGGTGAAAGAATGGTCAAAGTTACTCCAAATTTTGAAAAAGGAAATAAGCAGGAGTTTCCATCTTAATATTGGACAAAATAAACTTCAAACCAAAGCAAGCCATAAGAGATAAAAATTGTTACTAACTTCTAGTTTAGGGACTATTTCAGTAAGAAGATACTACAACCCTAAACATGTGCATCAAGCACAGGTCTGTTCTACTTAAAACCCTTAGCCAAATTAACCAAAAAAAAAAAAAAAAGAAAATCTCCAAATCAATAAAATCAGAAATGAAAAAGGGAAATTGCAACAGACACTGAAGAAATCAAGAGAATCATAAGGATATGTTTGAAAAATTTATACTCTACTAAATTGGACAATCTAAAATAAATAGATGAATTTATAAACAAATGTGATCTTAAAAAAGGCAAAACAGATAATTTAAATAGAATAATAAGCAATGAAACAAATCCTGTAGTTACAAATCTCCCATCTAAAAAACGTCAGGATTTAACACAGAATTCCACCAGACTTTCATAGACTTACTGCCACACTATTCCTCAAATTATTTCATGAAATAAAAAAGAAGAAATACTCCCAAACTCTTTCCATGAGGCCAGTATTACTCTGATTCCAAGTCAAACAAAGACACATCATAAAAAAGAATTATAGACCAATCTCGCTAATGAACACAGATGCAAAAATCTTTAATAAAATACTTTCAAATAATATCCAGACTCATATCAAAAGGATTATATGCAAGATAGCCCACACAAGTTAAGACTGCAGTGGCCATAATCGGACTTTGCATGACCTACACAATGGCTGACATGTCAACGACCCCTCAAAGTCTAGTATGGATCACTGGCAGTAGGATCCTTAGAGGCAAGGAATTAACAGCCATAATAACAGAGTTCCCATACTAACAGAGAGCCCAAGAAACGGCTCTAGGCTATGCCACTGAGTCCTTACTCCTCATTAGGGTGGAGGACTCAGAGGGAGGTTTGACATTCACACAAAAGAATGTTTCAGGCACTGGGAAAAGGGGAGGGAAAGGGGTGAAAGGAAGGGGAAAAAGGGTGGGGGGAGAGTACAAGGGGGGACTGGGGAGGGGTGAAGGGAGGGAGAGGACAGGGGTACTTATTGAGCTTGTATGATTGGCAAAAAAATAAAATGTGGGAGGAAAAAAGATTATATACAATGATGAAATCGGGTTCATTCTAGAAATGCAAGGATGTTTTAAACCATAAAAGTCAATAAATGTGATTCATAATATTAACAGACTTAAAGACAAAATTCAACATTACTTTATGATTAAAAACTTTGGAGAAAATAGGAAGGAAGGGGCTTATCTCAATATAATAAAGACTGTATACAACAAGCCTAAGGCAAACATCATTCTAAATTGGGAAAAAATTAAATCATTTGCATTTTGATCTGGAGCAAGAAAGGCTGTATACTTTAACCACTCCTGTTTAACATCACGCTTGATGTTCTAGCGAGAGCAGGGACAAGAGAAGGACATAAAAGGGATACAAATAGGAAAAAAATTAAGGTATCCCTATTTGAAGATGATAGATTCTGTACTTCAGAGATCCATATGAATCCACCAAGAAGTTACTTGAACTAATTAACAGTTTCAATCAAGTGGCAGGCTACAAAATCACCATACAAAATCAGTAGCCTTCCTAAATACCATAGACAAACAAGCCAGGAAAAAATGAGGGAATCAATCCCATTTGCTATAGCTTCAAAAAAAATACTTTGGAATAAACATAACCAAAGAAGTGAAAGATTTGTACAATAAATAGTATAAAACAACTACTGAGAAAAGTCAAAAAGGATCTAGAAGGTGGAAAGATCTTCCATGCTTATAGTTTGGTAGTATTAATATTGTGAAAATGACCATCCTACCAAAGGCAATATGAAAATTCAACATACTCCTAGTCAAGATTCCAATGCAATTTTTCACAGAAATGGAAAAACAATCTCAAAATTCATTTGGAAGGATAAAAGGCCCTGAAGAGCTTAAATGATCTTAAGCAAGAAAAACAATGCTGGAGGTATCATCATAAAGAATTTCAAGCTGTATTACAGAGTCATAGTTATAAAACTATGTGACAGCATGGTACTGTCACAAAAACAGATATATCAATCAATAGATCAGAACAGAGGACCCAGATATAAACTCACTCACCTCCAACCATTTGATTTTTGACAAAGATGCCAAACATACACACTGGAGAAAGGACATCTTCAACAAGTGGGGAATGCATTTGAGTTGATAGACTTAGGTAATCATTCTCTGAATAGGACTCTAAATGTCTAAGAACTGATGTCATGAAATTTAAAAGCTTCTGTTCTGCTATCATTTGTGCAAAAAAACAGTCCACAAAATAGGAGAAAATCTTTGATAGCTATGAATCTGGCAAAGGATTTATCTTCAGAGTATACAAAGAACTCAAAAAATTGAAAAATCATGAATGCAAAAAAAAAAACAAATTTAAAAATTATGTCCTGAATAATTGTCTCATCAAAAGAAATGCAAATGTTGAACAAATATCTTAAAAACTGGTCAGCTTTTCTGACCATCAGAGAAATGGAAATTAAAATTACCCTGTGATACCATTTTGCTCCAGTTCAATTGGCTGAGAACAAAAATACAAATAATATGAATATTGGTGAAGATGTGGAGAAAAGATGCTGGTAGGAGTGTAAACTGGTACTGCCACTTTGAAAATTAATAAGGTTCGTCAGAAAGCTAAAAATGGAGCTACTATTTGATCCAGTTATACTACTTCTTGGTATATTCCCAAGGGGCTATAAATCTTACTACAAAGGCAACTGTTCTTCCATGTCCATTGCAGCTTTATTTACATTAGCAAGAAAATGGAATCAACTAACATGCCCACTAAGAAAGAAATGGGTAATGAAACTGCAGCACATATACACAGTGGAATACTATTCAACTATCAAGAAGTATGAGATTGTTGAATTTTCTTGTAAGTGGATGGAAATAGAAAATACACTCTAAAGCAAGGTGTCATAGACACAGAAAGATAACCACTACATGTTTTCTCTTATATGTGGATGGTAGCATTAAACTCTTTGGGAATATTTGACTTGAAATTCTTATATGCTTATGGAACTTGCTATAATATTCAGTTTATTACTAATACTCATGGGCTTGGGTCAGCTGAAAATTTCTGGGGTGTGGAATTTGGAGATACAGATGAATGTGCTGTTACCTGCCTTGACCTAATCCAACCATTCTGGTAGATAAGGTCCCAGCATGGCAAAATATTGTTCTATGGAAACAATTTCTGGGAAAAGGACATGGCATTAAAATACGGGAATTGTCAGGCCTTGGTGTATCTCTGCCCAGTTGAGGACCTAAAGCCTACTCCCTGGAGAATATCACAGTAACGCCCATGGGTAGGTGTTAGGATTTCCTCCATAGATAATTTAAGTTTTGTCTCTGGCAGGAGGAATTCTTCTGGGAATTGGGTGTGCCTTTTACCTGTCCTCAGCTTTAGAGAAAAAGCTTGCTTTTAACTTGAAATCAAATTGTAAATAGAGATTTGACTCACAATAAGTAGACTTGCTAGCCAGAATGTGTGCACTGAATTTTAAAGAAATTAGAGAACAACTTCAAGAGTCTTAAAACATAAGTGGGTAAAATTCCCACCTACGAACTAACTCAGAAATTCCAGAAGTATGAGACTGCTATCTGTTCAGTAGAACTTTAAAAGGAACCGTGGGGGCCTAGAGAGGTGGCTCAGGGGTTAAGCCTCTGCCTTGCAGGCGGAGGGTCCTGAGTTCAGATCCTAGACCCCACGTAGAGATGCAGGGCGGAGGCTAAGGCAGTGGCCTGCGCTTCCAGTCCTGGTAGGGCGGAGCCTGTGAATCCCAGGACAGAGTAAACAAGGAGGAGGTGAAGGCCATCCATGGTGGTTCCCGAATTCGTCCGTGGTTCTACACACACATACACGCATACACACACATACATACACGCACACACAACACATACACACGCACAATTGAATAAATAATAAAATAAATAAATAAAATAAAATAAAAGGAACCGTCATACTGCTCTTACCCTGGCTGAAGGCCAAGGAAGAGACCATCATGCCAGAAAGTCTAGATGCTAAGACTGTCCCCTGGATATGGTATTTGCAATCCAAACTGGGAGAATCCATGTCGGTAGCAAAGGGGCTGTGTCTTTCCCTTCCCCAAATAGCACTCTTATGGGAAATCACAGAGATGGACCATCTGAGTGCACCCTCACCAATGATCGCCTCTGCCCCAAAAGAGACACCCTTGGTGATATGGGGCCAGACAGTATGGACCCCAGGTTTGGAGAATGCATGGTTCACAGATGGCTCATCAACAACTGATGGCAGGAATTCCTCAAAGGAAGACATAATCAACCTTACTATTAAAGGAGTTCAATCATCTTCTTTGTATTTTAAATATGGAGTCTCTGTTAAAACAATGACATCTATGTGGGCTCAGCCCGTGGCTATCCATGAAGCATTATAGATTAGATAGAATTGAAAAACTGGGAGACTAGAATCTGTTTGTGTCTTTTCCCTCAAACAATGGGTTAGCTACTTAGAAAAAATCAAATTGTTTATTCTTACTGAGCCTGGGAGACTGGGAGGGTGTGTGTTTGTTTCCTTTGTTTGCAGGTGCAGGGACACATTCCTTGCCCTAAAATTTTCTAGTATAAAGCTGTCACTAAGTTTCAATAAAGTAGGTTCAGATCCACTCAGCCTAGAGAGCTGTGTGTTCTGTTCCCCATTTCCTCTGAAACCTTGCCTCACCTGGTTCAGGGGAGCCCTGGTCTCCAGGCTGCAACTCTGGTCTGCGGCAGTTACGATTGCAGTAGAGCTGCCAGGGATTTGACAGAAGATGATATTGTGTGTAGCTTGTTGATGAGTGCTGTCTATTGTGGTTGAAGATTTGTCAGATTTTGTGGTCCTCATAGCCAGGAGCTGTGGATTTGGTTGGATTTTTGGATGGCATAAGATCGTTTTCTATTTCTGTTTTTGTGTATTGTTGAATGTTCTGAGATGTTGCATTTCTGCTTATGGTATGGGAATTTTGTTTCCTACACAACTTTTTGTGAAGTCTACCTTTTTTAAAATTTTTTATTCCTTACAATAATTATTTTATTTTATCACATTTAAATTGCATTGACTCAATTTTCTACTTAAACAGGGAAAATACTCATTTTCTGATGCAAGTTATGTGAAACAATGATAAAAACAATTTAATCCATGGGAAAATACTTTAAGTTGTTTTCTATCCAGCTAAATATTATTTACTCAAGTCCAGGACAATATGTAGACATGGATTTTTTAAAGCTATATCTAGCTAATCAAAAAAATTTAGACCTCTCAAATATATAATTTGCATATCTTAAACATATGTGTGTATAAATATATGTATATATGTATATATAGATCCAGTCTAGAAATATAGATATCTAGTACACAAATTAAAGTTTGATGTTATTAGGACTATTTTAAACTATAGACTTCTTTTATTTATTTTTATTAATAAATTTATTAAATTAACATTTTTATATATATGTTCCTTGCCTCTCTTATTCCTTGCTTCCTTCCTCCCTCCTTCCTTCCCATTTTTAACTCATCCCACTCTTCCTCTCATTCCTACATGGGACAAGTTTACTATTCACCTGTCCTTTGGTTTTAGTGGATCCTGAGGTTCCCTCCGTATTTTCTGTTCTCATGAGGGTCTCTGTGGCAGATAGAGAAGCCCTTCCTTGGGCGGCTCACTGATAATGGATACTCCCCTACCTCTGTCTGACCCCTTCTCCTAAGGATCCTACTGGCTGGAACTATCTTTCCTAAGGTCTGCACCAGTCCATAGGGGCATGTTGACACGTTCACCACTGTGAAAGTATAAGAAGATCAAGTCCTATTACCATGAGTTTCTGATTGTGGCCGCCCTCTCTTGCGTGGAGTGACCTGTCCAGCAACATCACTCTCCATCTTTAGGCTCTTACAGTCTTACCACCCCCTCTTCTGCAAAGTTCCCTGAGCTTCTGGATGAGGAGAAATTTGGCTGGCCGATTACCAGGTGATCATTCTAGGGTTGCCAGTGTTCTGTATTCAGGTTGTTTGCTGTTGTCCATTTTGCTCTTCTTGCATTGCACAAGGCTGTATCCTATCTGGATGTTGAGATCCTTTCCTATCCAACAATACATAAACTATTAGAGGCATTTATATAAGAGAAGGCTTCAAGGGGAGGGAGGACCAGGAGTAGGTCACAGTGGTGGGTGGGGTCAACATCCAAGACATCATCTGGCTGTCAACAATCCCTAACCCCCTCCCACCCCAGACAGGAAACACAACCTGTGCTTCAAACTAATCTAAACACCAGTGATTAGGAAGAAGACTGACCATGGATTGGATCAAACATCTCATTCACTATAGATCTTTCTTACTGGTAGTCTTATTTTTCTATTGAACTTTGTTTCTTTGTCTTCAATCACTTTGGGTCTTCTTTGCCCTACCTTCCTATTTTGAATCCTTCGTGATTGTAAAGGGTAATAAAAAGATTTTACCTTGATTATGTCATTAAGAGGGCTCGGAATTAGGTTCCCCTTGTAAGGGAGAACATGCAACATCTGATTTTCTGTGCCTGGGATACTTCACTCAGTATGATTTCTTCCAGCTCCATCCATTTAGCAGCAAATTTCATTAATTAATTTTTTGTTAGCTGTGTAGTATTCTACTGGATTTATGTGCAACATTTTCATTATCCAGTTGTCAAATGTCAGACATCTAACTTAAATCCATGACTTTGCTATTGTGAATAGTGTTGCAATGAACATGGACATACATTTGTCACTATAGTATGATGAAATATTTGGGAGGAATATTCCCAGCAGTGGTATAGCAGGGTCATACAGCATTTCAATCCTTAACTTCTTTAGGAACTGCCATACTGATTATCATAATGGTTGTACAAGTCTGCAGTAGTACCAGAAATATATGTGGGTTCCCTTCTCCCCACATCCTCTCCATCATGAGTTGGTGCATGTCTTTTGGATTTTTGCAATTCTAACCAGTGTGACATTATATCTTAGGGTAGTTTTGACTTACATTTCCCTGATGGCTAGGAAGGTGGAACATTTTTTAAGGTGCTTGTTAGACATTTCAATTTCTTTCTGGGAAAAATTTCTTTTATGTTCCATGGCCCACTTCTAATTGGGCTATTTATCTCCTTTGTGTTTAATTTTTTGAGTTCTTTGTATAATCTAGATGTTAGTCCTCTAACAGATGTGTGGTTAGTGAAGATTTTCTCCCATTCTGTGGGTTGTCTTTTTGCTCAGTTGACAATATCTAATTTCATGGGAAAGTGTTTATGGAGTTACTTCTGTTTCCTGAACTATTGAGGTACTGTTTGGAAAGTTTTGGCTTAGGCAAACCAGTTCATAGGAATTACTTACTCTTACCTCTAGTATTTTTATAATCTCTGATTGTTGATCCATTTGGAGTTGATTTTCATACATGGTGACAAGTAAGGGTCCAGTTTAGTTCTGCATATGGATATCCAGTTTTGCCAGCACCATTTGTTAAAGATACTGTTCTTTTGCTGTTGAATTTTTGAGCCCCTATGTTGAAAATGAGATGACTGTATGTGTAGGAACTTATTTCTAAGTGTTCAACCCTTATCCATTGACCTATTTTTCTGTTTTGGAGCTCGTACCATGCTGTCTTTATTACTATGGATTTGTAGTATAGTTTAAGATCTGGCATGGTGATTCCTCCAGCATAATTTTTATTATACAGGCTTTGACTATCTATGTGTCCATATGAATTTTGAGATTGTGTTGTTAATGTTTGTCAAGAATTGATTTGGAATTTTGATTGGTATAGCATTAAATCTGTATAATGCTCTTGGTAGGGTAGCCATTTTTATGATGTTAATTTTACTGATCCAGGAGCATGGAAGGTCTTTCCATCTTCTGGGGTCTTCTGAAATTTATGTCTTTAGAATTTTAAAGTTTTCATTGTACAGGTCTTTCATTTTCTTGGTTAGATTTATACAAAGGTATTTCATTTTGGGGGTGGCTATGGTAAACAATTGTTTCTCTTAGGAATTTTTCACTTTTTCATCCTTGGTCCTCAGTAGCAAGGTGTTGGTGCTCTTGTCCCAGGTTTGTGGTGCCTGTGGACTCTGTCAAAATTTTGGAGGTTCTATTATTGGTTGACTGATGGGGTTGTTGGTTAAGGCTGACTTGCACTGATCCCTAAAGAGAGAGGAAATCTTGTTTGCCAATGTCTCCTGGTGTTTCAGAGCTAAAAACATCCCTGCAGCAGGCCATGAGCCCAAAAGGCCCTTTAAAAATTACTTTGAAGAAATAAAGTTATTCTTATAAGGCTGCATTCTAAGTGTAAAAATGTTAAAAATTGACTCAAGAGATTTTAGATTAACATTCTGATCTTTGATCATTTTCAAAAACTAGAGACAGGTAGGATTCTTGCACAGCAGCCCCTGATTTTAGTGTAACAGCATTCCATGACCATTTTTAGATTCAGAAGCCAAATGTATCCAGGTTCCTCCATTCTAAGACTTCTTTTCCCAGTGTTTGATAAGCTTACTTAGGCAGTATCTCTGAGCAGCTACAGGTGCAACACCACACATGGCACAGCCTAGACCCACACAACATTCTGAGTAGCAGATGAATTGTGATAGCTGAGAAGCAAAGCTGATGGTATGTGGCACAGTAGAACCAAGACCATCATGTTTTGGTAGCTCTGTTCTTGGAACCAAGACAGAAGAACAAAGTTAAAGGCAGTTCAGACTGTTACCTGATAGTGATCACTAACCCTGCTGAGGCTCAGTTTGTCATTGCAGCTGCCGCTTGGGTCCCCTGGGATGTAGGGAAAGAAGACAGTAGTGGCCACTCCTTCCCTGAACTGATGTGTTCTCGTGCCAGGAGTCAAGTTCTTATTTTTTCTGCACTACCTCACCACTAGCAGTTAACCATGTTATAGTCTCCCTTCTCTTCATTCTCTATTTGACTAATCTTTTGTTTTGGAAAGTTAAGGGCAGATTTTGTACATTTCAAAAAAGTTCAATGTAATTTCATATTGCCCCTAGTCAAAGCAGCTGAAAGGAAGTAAGACCATCCCTGGGGGATATTGTCTTCAGACTGGAAAAAGGTCATGGAACTGACATAGCTTTGTCATGACAGCCACCATGCAGATGTGTGGAGTTCTGTGTTAGAATTGCTGCCATCTGTTGGAGGTGCTTTCTGGATATTGGAGGGATAGTTATCACCATCCCTGCTTTCTGCCCACTCATTCAATGACTGTTGCAACTTGCCCCAAGTTATGCTACAAAAATGCTAAATCAGCCCTCTCAGAAGGTATGCTTCTCATGTGCAGTCACAAGAACATGTGTCCCATGGCATTTGACAAAGCAGGAAACTTTGGACAACTCTGCTTTAGTCCATCATTTCAAGATGGACTTCAAGTCCATCATTTGGAGTGTTAGATAATAGCTACAGTCACTAACAGAATTGTGGTATTTGATCTCACAACAGAGATAGTAATACACAGGAACATTTCAAAACACAAGGAAGTGAAGATATTGAAGGTATTGAAGAGATGACAGATGCATTACTTTTCCTTTTTGATCATTGTACAACTTATATACCTACGGAGACATTGCATTGCAGCAAGCATGTATCATTTTCACTTGCCAACTAAAAATAAAATAAAGCAAAAAATAATCACTCCTAGTCACTATAAGAAGGGTATATTTGTGTCATCTTCCTACTATGTAATGAATACTTGTTGCCAAAATCAACGGTTGTCAGGGGGTTTTATTCATGCTCATGGCTTCAGGTTACTGTCCATTATGATGGCAAAAGAGTTTATATCAGTAAGGGAGCTGACCATGTGCAAAGAAAGAACAGACAGAGGGGATCCTGGTGAGAAACAGGTGTCAACTACAATTGAAGGCTCAAGCTCTTGGCACAGTTATGAAGAATTAGTTCAGTTAAACTCTGAGAAAGCTTGCAAGAGATTGTTTAATTGAAGGGGAAGGCCTAGCCTATGATGGGACAAATTCCTGGGCAGGTGAATAGGATGGAGGGTTCTAGTTAAGGAAATTGACATTCTTCAGTATACTTGACCAGACATACATTCTGGGAAGTGAGGATTGTCCCACTCTCAGCTGGCCTATGGATATGGTATGGCCAGTTCCTTCAGCTCTTGGTGTTGGTATGAGCTCTCCTGCCAGGATGGACTAAGAGATGTAACTGGAGAGTTATAAATTGTCTCTTATTCCCCCTTAAGTCATTTGGTAATGAATTTATCAGCAATATGCAGGCAAACTCTCTCTCCATGGTATACATATGGCTGAGTCTTCACACATCATTTAGATAATTTATGGACTTGCTCAGAGATTGCCTTAACTAAGTAAATTTTCAAAGGTATTCCTAAAGGTTCAGTTATCAAATTTCAAGTTGACACCTGTATCTAACTGGCACAGAGCTGAAGTGATTTTGTGGGTGGGCAGCTTATCACCATCAGCAGTAGTTCAGTTCCAGTTGAACACAGGGTGAGCTAAGAGTAACCAAAGCCAAGACCAGAGAGAACTGGCCTCAGGCTGGTCTTGTTGTGCCAGGACAGTTCAACCATGAAAGAAACAGCTTATAAGTAGAGCTGTTGATCCATCTGTATTATAGCAAAGATTGTTTGCTAATAGAAGTGTGGACTAGAGCTGGAGATTCAAGGTAGACACTTGTAGGACTAGGTAGAAGAGGAATAACAAGCAATGGGAAGGGATGGATTAACTCTTCTGAGACACAAGTTAATAGGAGTAGGTGAGGTGCTTGGCACGCTATTAAATCAAGAAGAGAGTCTGAAAGATGAAGAGAGGGATGGGGGAAGGAAGGAGAAGAAAAGAAAAAAGAAGGAAAACCTGTAAGATCACCATTAGATTTGGAAGTGCCATGGTTTAAATGCAAGTTGTCTGCCACAGGTTCATGTGCTTGTATTCTTAGTTCATGTTAATATTTGGGATAGTTGAATATTGACGCCATTAGAGGTAGGGCCTGGCTGGAGGAAGTGTCATGGTTTGAAATGTGTCCCTCACAGTCTCATGTGTTTGGCAAGGTCATGGCACCTTGAGAGGTGGAGCCTTGCTGGAGGAAGGCAGTCACAAGGGGTGGGCCTTGAGGTGGATTAGTCCCACCCTACCTCCAGAAGTCTACCTTTGCTGCAAGCAGTCTGCAGCTCTCAGCTTCCAAGATGTCTGTGGTGACTTAGCCTCCTCCAGCTTTGGCCAGCCAGCCATGCCGCCTTTGCTGTGAGAGACTGTACATTCCCTCTGGAACAGTAAACTGAATAAACCTCCCTTCTCCCTTAAGTTGCTTGACTTTGAGTGTTCTCTCACAGCAATAGTTAAGAGTAACTATTACAGAAATTGGTACCAGGTAATGGGGTATTGTTGCTGTGAGATTAAGAACAGCTGGTACCACAAAGTGAAGTTGTTTGTGAAGCTGAGAAAAGTTGGTACCCAGAGCATGGCCAATGCTGTGATGTGGCTAGTATGCCTTTGGAACTGTTTGTTGGGAGACATTCAGAGAACTTTGGGACTTTGTGCTGGGAAAGTCTTTGCATCTTGGCGGTTGGGCCAAAGGGACCTTTCTTGTGAAAGCTCAGCGGAGAGCAATGCTGTGAGAGACGCAGACAGTGGAAGCCCAGCTTGTGATGGTCCAAAGGGAAACAGAGACTGTGTTTACAACTGGACGAGTGACACATGGCGCCATGTGTTGGCCGAGAGTTTAGTGAAGTTTTGCCCTCGTCCTGAAAGTTTGCCTGAAATTAAGCTGGAGTACTTGGTAAAGGAAATTTCAAAGCAATGTAGTCTTGACAATGTGATATGGCTACTTTTTAGTTGTCTTCAGAGTTATGAAAAAGAGCAAAGAATCAGGCAGGAAGAAGCAAAAACTGTAAGATCCAATGATGAAAAATACAATGGCAAACTTAGAGTTGAACCAGGAAGAAGCAGAGAACAAAATAACTGTTGAAGAGATAGCTACATTTGTAAATCAAAGCCTGCTCTTAATTTGAATAATAAGAGAGGCCCTAGCTTGAGGGCAAGATCCTCAGGGAAGTCTCCTTCTCATAAGAATGCAAATCCTTTCAGAAGACTGGAGCTAAAGGGTGGAGTTCTAAAGCAAGAGTTGGTTTCTCTTACAAAGCAACTGCCTAGGAGTGAAAGAGATGGTCAACATAGAGAAGCAGAAACAGCTGTGATTCAAGGGGGCCAGTCTGGGCAAAGTCGTCCACGTGGTTCTGGTTTTAGAGGCATTAGTGATGCAAGAGGGAGGAGATCATGGAGTCCTCCTCCAAGATTTCAAAAGTTGGCAGAATCCAGGCATTATGAGGCAAGAAGCCTGAAGTTTAGAGGCCCAAGAAGGGCAGTTTGTGCTGTGGAGTTAAAGCTTGGTTTGTCATTGAGAAGTAAAGATGTTAGAGATGTTAGAGATGCCAGAGACATCGTGGGACACCTGCCAAGGAGAGATGTATACCCTGGGAGGAGTCAGCTCAAAAAAGCAACGTATTCTATGGGCAGCTGCATTGGAGGGGTGGAACCAAATCCCTTTGGAACTGAGATGATTTCAAAGAGAGATTGGACTTGGAGCTACAAGATTTGGAGTTGTCCTGCTAGTTTTCGGTCTTGTTATGGACCTGTCTTTCCTGGATATGCTCCCATTCCTTCCTTTTGGAATGGGAATGTTTATTCTGTGCCATTGTATGTTAGAAGTATGTAACTTGTATTTTGATTTTACAGGAGGCTTTGGACTTTGGACTTTTGGACTGTTGGGACTACTATTGTAATCTATGAAGACTTTTAAAGTTGACTCAGTATGGTTTGCATAATGAGATGGCAATGAGCCTGTGGGGGCCAGGGGTGGAATGTCATGGTTTGAAATGTGTCCCCCACAGTCTCATGTGTTTGGCAAGGTCATGGTACCTTGAGAGGTGGAGCCTTGCTGGAGGAAGGCAGTCACAAGGGGTGGGCCTTGAGGTGGATAAGTCCCACCCTACCTCCAAGAGAAGTCTGCTTTTGCAGCAAGCAGTTTGCAGCTCTCAGCTTCCAAGATGTTTGCAGTGACTTAGCCTCCTCCAGCTTTGGCTAGCCAACCATGCCACCTCTTATTTGAGAGACTGTACCTTCCCTCTGGAACCGTAAGCTGAATAAACCTCCTTTTCTCCTTAAAGTTGATTGACTTTGGATGTTCTGTCACAGCAATAGTTAAGAATAACCATTACAGGAAGGCACTCAAAGAATCTTGGGTTTGAGTATCCCACCTTGCTTTTGCTAATAGACTACTTTAGCAGTCTTCTGAGGGATAGACTGTATCTCTCCTCTGGAGCCCTAACCTAAAGAAATCTCCCTTTATCCCCTGAAGTTGTTTGAGCTTGAACGCTGCCTCATAGCAGCAGAAAGAGGAACTGTAACAAAAGGTAAGAACCAATTTGTGACCTTGGACAAATAATGTCACATGTCTAGGAGGTGACCACAATATATCCTACATGGAATATACAAAGGCAGTTGTATTTAACCTCTGGATTGCTTAATCTTGGTCATTGACTTGCTTGATATAGAATCAGCTAAGACTCAAGGTTCTGGGCATAACTGTGGAATCATCCAGGGGAGATTGGCCTCTGGATTTGCCTGTTAGGGATTTTTAATAAGGGGGAAGGCTCATCCCATATGTAGGTAGTCCAGATACAAGTCAGTCTAATGGAAAGATTCTACTTTTTGCTTGCTTGCCTTCACCTCAAGCTATGAGTTCATCTATTCTGCTTTTTAGTTCACCCAACATGATACTGTTCCTTGTTGACATCAGACCCAACCTTCCAATGTAGACTGAAGCACAAGTAGCTCTCTAGGAATCCTCCAGGCTTCAAACACCAAGTTGGGTCTGCTGTGGACTGAGCAGAGACCGGGTCCTAGCCTCTTCAGTGTGCACAAGTAGCCCATTTCATGAAAACCAATCCAATAATCCCATTTATTATATATAGTCATTTTATTTGTCCTCTAGAAAACCTTGACTAGCACAACTGCATTTGCACCTAACCCTCAGATTTTGTAGAATCATTACTCAGATGGGTCCAAATCCCCTGCCTCCCATAAATGTGCCACCAGATACCTACAAGCTTGTCTCCAGTTCTTTCATAACTGGTTGTCAAAAACACAAAGTAAATGCTTACTTTCTTTTAAATTGCTCATAATATTTAATTATTCATATTTATCAATTAAAGCAACTAAAGCAGAAGTAGAAGAAACTTGGAAGCATTTGAATTTTAGTTAATAATGTAGTTTTTCTTATTATTGATAAATGCATGACCCATAACTTTGGGGAACAATGGGTTTTATTCTTGCTTATGAGTCTGGTTACAGTTCCCAGTTCAGCTAGGCAGAATATTTCATGCTTCAGGAGCCAAGGGAAATGACCACACCATATCCACAGGAATTTCTGAGAAAAAGGAAGACTTTCTTGTCAGAATGTCTGCATACCAACATGCCAAAATATACTGAGGTATGCTCACTTACTGAACCATTTATCTCCATCTTATCTATCCGTCCTTGGAATGATCCTTCTTCAACTAGACAATCTCTGGCAGGATTGCTCAGAGCTTTATTTCACTACTAATTTGTCACAAAACACCCAAAGCCTCAGCAATCACCTGTCAAGCTGGCATCTGTATGGAAGTAAAATGAAATTTTATCTCTGTTTTATTATTGGCTTTCTCAAAAGCATATATTCATGATAAGATCAGATTGTTTATTTTGGTTTCATGTATTTATACAATAAACATTTTCCATTTACTCCATATTACTCCACCTCATCCCCTCTCCTTCCACTGAGAATCTTCTTCCCAACAAGTTTCCCCTACTGCTTTTATCCCTTTTATGTCTGTCTGTCTGTCTGTGTGTGTGTGTGTGTGTGTGTGTGTGTGTGTGGCACATTAAGTTTAATAAGGTTTGATTGATTTTTTAATGGAATCAATTCTTGATTAATAATTTGTTAATTCTTTTAACTGGAACAATGAAGTAAAGATGATAGCAAGCACTTCACAGTCAAAAAACCTCACTGGAAAATATTTTGATGCAAGGGTTTGGTTGTGCTAAATATTGTGGGGATAAGAAGAGTGGAAATATTAAAAGATATTTGTTGTTATTGTGTGTTATGAATGGGATTAAGGGCTGTGGATATAGCTCAGTGAGCAAAGCTCTTGCTGCACATCATGAGGACCCAGTTAAGCTCCTCAGGTCCCATGTAAATCCCAAACACAGTGATGTAATAATCCCAGTGTATCTGTGGAAATAAGAGATGGAGATCTGTGAATCTCCAGAAGCCACAGTATCAGCCAACCTAATGTATGCAGCAGCATTTGAGAGACCCAGTCTCAAACAAGATAGAAAGGTGAGAAACAACAGAAGGTTTTCTTGTACACACACACACATGCACGCACACACATGCACACACACACACGCATACACACAGGTGAGAGCATGAGGCTAAATTAGCAGCACTGTAGAAGAAAGTTCTAGACCTGTTTCTTTGTCAACTGCTATGTGGAGAAAGCCAATTTTTAGTTTAGCATCTCCTTATGTCTAAAGTAATAAAATTAATATAATATGAGCAAAATTTAACTAAATTTGAAAAATTACTTAAATTATTTCACTGAAATGATAATGCCTCAAAATGTGTTCAATCAGCATATTCAGAAGTAATTTATTCCTTATACTCTTATAACAAGACTCTAATTTAACAGGTTTTTATCTCTGGCCAGGGGGTGATATCCAATACCCATCAGGATGAAGTGAAGGGCATTGCAGGAGCAGCAAAACTGAAAAAAAAATCAACGAACTATAATCCAGAACATCAGAGACTCTTTATCAACCACCTGGAACTGGGCCAGTCTAATCTCTCCCCATCCTGAAGCTCATAATAGGACTTTGCATGAGCTGCGCTATGTCCAACACATTATTGACCCCACAAAGTCTAGCATGAACTAAAGGCACTAGGATCCTTCGAGGTAAGGGATTGACAACCACAATAGTGTTCCTATGCTTGAGGGGAACACAGGAAATGGTTCTGGGAAATGCCCCTGGGTTTCTTTGCACTTCATCAGAGAGGAGGACCCAGAGGAGAGTTTGGCATGCACATTAAAGGATGCTCTGGGGATGGGAGGGGAAGGCATTGGGGGATGGGGAGGGAGGGGGAAGGGAGGGGGCACAGAGGAGTGGGGGGGGTGGAGGGAGGGAGAGGCATGGTGTACCTGTTAAGTTTGTATGAGTGGAAATAAAAAATAAAAGAAGTAATTTATTCCTTTTATTTTCTTTCTGGAATGTTCCTAAAATATTCATGCTAGTACTTGTTATATTTACTATTCTAAGTCTAATGGGTAAAAAGATTGTTACTACAGTTCTAAAAATATAAATTATTTTCTTTACAGGAATAAATGACATATTAATTCAATGTCTAGGAAGGAAGCAACAGCTTTTCTTTTTTCATTTTTCCTACTTTTACAATCTCTGACTCTCTATTTCCCTTCTCTCTTTCTCCCCCTTTCTTTCTCTCTTCCTTTCCCTTCATCGATCCATCCCAGTCCTTCCCACCCTCATGCTGATCTAGGTCTATGGGTCCCTGGGTTCTCTCTGGATCATCAGCTCTACTGAGGTTTCAGGCCTCTGTGGCAGACCAAGTGGCTTTTCCTTGGGCAGTCCCACTGATAGGGACAGTTCCCTTAACCTGTCCAGCTTAACTCCTAAGGTTCCAACTGCATGTAATTATCTTTCCTGAGATCCCTACTAGCTATGGGGGCATGTCAGCATGTCAGGCATTGTGTAGGTCTGATAAGGGCAGATCTCATTGCAGTGAGTTCCTGGATGCAGCAGTCCTGCGTTAAGTGGAATGTCTTGTCCAGTGATGGACTTTCCTATATTTAGGCTCTTATGGTCTTACTGCCCCCTTTTCAGCAAGGTTCCCTGAGCCTTGGGATGGGGAGACATTTGGTTGGTTGGTGCAGGGTTGCCAGCACTCAGCTTTCTGCTTGGCTGTTGTCTATTTCACTGTTCTTGCACTGCACTAAGTCGCATCCCATCTGGGTGTTGAGATTGTCTTCTTGCCAAAGATAAAATAAAAGGTGTTTAGATGGAAGTTTACTCAGGTATTTGTGGTTAGTTTTGAGATACCCGATCCTGTCCACTGTCAGTTTACTCCCTGTCCACTGTTGTTAGACTGGTATACAGTGCTGGGCATGTGTGTTCCCTGTCATTAAGTGGGGGGGGGGGAAGCAGGGGTTTAGGGATTAGTAAGCAAGTAGATATGCTACTCCTGGGAATATTCCCAAAGAACACTGCAGCCTTCATCAGAGACACATATACAACTATTTACATGGCTGCCCATTTCACAATTGCAAAAAATGGAACCAATCTAGATGTCCAACAGTGGACCACTGGTTAACAAAAATGTGGTACATATATACAATGGAATAGTACTCAGCTGTCAGGAAAGATGAGCTAATGAAATTTGCCAGTATATGGATGGAACTGGAAGAAATCATATTGAGTGAAATATCCCAGAAACAGAAAGACAGACATTATATGTTCTCCATTATAAACATTAAACCATTAGTTTAAAGGAATCAAATAGAAACCCTTACATCATCCACAAATGCAAAGGAACACAAGTTGGGGGAACAAGATCCCAAAAGAGCAGAAACAAAAACACATGTGTAAACTTTAAAGATAAAGTATTTGTTGCAGTTTGCCTGCATGGTTGCTGATAAATGACCATCAAACTGCTTAGGGGAACAAGGGTTTATTTTCTTCTTGATAGTCCGGTTACAATTCTTAGTTCAGCTTGACAGGAGACCTCACACCAATACCAGGGCTTAGGTAACTGACCATACCATCACCACATAACAGCTGAAAGAACAATCCTTACTTGCCAGACCAGCATATCTGGCCAAGTGTACACAAGGATGCAAACTCTCTCAACCAGCTCTCTGTATTTCATTCCAGGGCCTAAGCCCACCCACCTGGGCCTTCCTCATCAGCCAGACAATCTCCTGCAGGTTTGCTCTGGGATTAACCCAATCACTAATTCTCCACGAATGTGCCTAGAGCTCAAACCCTCAACTGTCAAGTTGACACCTGTGCCTAACCATTGATAGTCTTCTATATAAGAAAAAGCTTAAAGGAAAGGGAAGAACAAGAATAGGACACAGTAGAAAGTGGGGTCCAGGTGGTGGACCTTCCTGTCTTTAGGCTCTTTTTTCCTAAAAAAGCAACAGCTTTTTAAAAGTATAATACAAATGAATATCATGTGCAAACAATACACTATTTACTAATTACATGCTATTAGCAGTATTTTCTGATCTACAAATTCAAAATAGTGATACATTGATTTTATGTTTTTGATGAGTCTCTTTATGAAGAGATTAAGAACTATCATGTTATTCACTATTTTTAAGGCAACTGTTCATCTTGAAATAGGATTAGTTACCTGACAGCTGTCATCGAAGGTTCTCTTGCTCCCTTGGGACTCAGGTGCCCTCATCTCACAGATCCCTCACCCCACATATCCCTACCCTTTTTTTTCTAGAAATGATATATACTTCCTCACACGCACACTTATTCAGTCTTTTAATGGCTTTCAATTGCTTGAATCTTAATGTAGTCATGATAATTTTATGCTTGTTGACTTTTATATCCAATTAAGAAATGTCTCCACACAATGAAGAGGGTGTTCTATATTACAGTTTTATGGTTTACTTTTCCTCACTTCAGTGTACAATTTTTCTTGACTTGATGTTTTATGTGGTGTGGTAAGAGGCACTTTGTACCATTCCATATGAGTAGCAAATACCCCAACATCATTGGTTTGTTGGCAGCATGTCTGCCTAATGCTAATGTCCACCCATGCAAGATCAGGATTAGGATGCTCCTCCTGGGTGCAAATCCTAGTTTTCCTCCTCCTGTCTAAAGCTACTCCTTCACACTCATTGTTCTCACAGTCACTACTAATAACACTTTTCTAATCCAGGGCCTTTTCAGCTCCATAGGAGTTCTTAAAATAATTTATCAAGTAATTTGCAAGCCTAGCTGAGGATGCATTGGCATCTACCCCCTGATCAGGTCTTTCAGTGAGCATAACAGACGTCTTCATATAGCAAAGCCTGCTCCAGATGTCAAAATCCTCACTGTGGGTTTTCTTCTTTGTAGCAGTTTTGTTCTGTGTTTTTCAACTTATTCTTAATTAATGGGATTTTAATGTTATGCTTAAACAGTTAAAATTTTCCTTTCCAGTAGTATTTTTCTGAGAGATGAGATTTCTTTGATTTTTATATCGACCTTGTGTTCACCAGCTTGTTAAACTCTTGTTAGTGCTAATTCATATTGGTAGCTCATACTCCATCCATGCTATATAAACTGTTCAAAGAAACTGTGGCCAGAGGTTATACCAACAGGCTTCCACATTGTTCATTTATCCCATATTTATCAGAACTTGCTGGTCTTACCAATGGGTATAGAAGTGGCCCATTGTGAATAGAAGATAGTCTAAGGCACAGAACCAAGTGCAAGGATAGGGTTGATGCACTCACAAATACATCTGAGAGGAATGTATCTGAGTTTAGATTATGGATGCTCTATGCTTTCTCTACAGCATCCCAAAGATGGGATCTACTTGCTCTCTCAATATCCTTTCCACTGTTAAAGCAATGCTGTTTCCAGGGCCAGCTGCACGGGCTGCCAAGCACAGGCACTGACTTATTCTTATCTAACAACATGTGTCACAGACTATCCACTCATCTGCACTCTGTCTCACTCCTGAACAGTTTGCTGGCTTTCAAAGAGAAGACCTTTGACCCCTGTGGGGACACTGCTATACACAAAGACAGCCTACATAAATCTCAGCCTCTATACAATAGCTTTGTTCAGACTGGTTCTCATTGATGTGTGTGTTTGTGACTCTGAGTGTGTCTGTGTGTATGCCTGCATATGTCTTTATGTATGTTTGTGTACCCTTCTGTGTCTGTGTGTGTGTGTTTGTGAGTGTCTATGCGTGCATGTGCCTGCAAGTATATCTGGGTGTATGTCTATGTCTGTGTATATAAGTATATACATATATACATGTGTGTGTGTATGTGGGTGTGTCTGGTACATATGTGCATGTGTTTATATGTCTATGTATGCCTTGTGTATATGTGTTTATGTGACTGTGTTATCTGTGTGTGTATGTGTCTCTGTGTATATTATTATATGTATATGTATGCCTCAGTGTATGTATTTTGCATATACTGTATATGCAGGTATGTGTACATTTGTGGCTGTGTATGTGTGAATGTGAATTGTGTGCACATGTTTTCATAACTGTATGTATCTGTGTGTGTGTGCACATACCTGAGTGTATATGTATTTTTGTGGCTGTGCATGAGTGTAACTTATTCTTATATACTGTGTGCATGTGTTTGCAAACTTCATGTGTTTGAGATGCATGTGGGTGCATAGAGGTATCTGCTGTCTACCCAGAAGTTATGTGAGTCACACTGGATGTCCTTGCCTCTCACCCTCCACCTCTACCTTCATTCTTTCAGGACAGAGGGAGGAACAGGCAATGGAAAGCTTAGAGTTATATTTTCTAAATGTCATTAGAACTATGAACATCAAAATTAACCTTCCTTGAAGCCATGCCATGTGACCTTCTTCAGAGTTGCAGAATCTGTCTCATGAGACAAACTGAACTGATGACTGTTTTTGCTTATGTCAAGATTTTGCACTTGACTAAAAAGTCCTCAGCCTCATAATTAAATCCACTTGGAGAGTGTGAACTAAATGAAGCTGTAAGACAATTAAAACAACACTGAGTTCACTGTTCTTGGAACAACTCCAGTGCAAAGAGCTCATTCACCAGTCGCTGGGGTTTGTGATCTGCAAAAAGGACTTGTTCTAATTTTAGAGTCAAGTAAAGAAACTTCTGTCTAGGATGTTATGAAGGGCATGATCCTGATCTTACAGATGTTTTCTATAATCACCTACCAAAGGGATGAATAAAAGCTTTCCATTGGACTGACTCTTCAGTGCAAATAATTCATTAACTTCAGCAACTTACTTTTCTATATGGAGAAACAAATCATTGGTGGTCAGCTCCTTTGCAGTGCAAATCAATAGACCTGCTTTCAGACTTGTAACAAAACTTCTGTGCACATGGTCTTCAGGTGAATGGGAAAACTATTCACTACTTTCACATCACTCAGGACGGTTCCCTTGGAAAAGCTAGGTTCAGTACTCCAAAACCTTCCCCTTGATACCATTTGAAAAGTCCATACAGATGAAGAGGTTTCATGATACAATTGTTTTAAATCTTACAGGGAGTCTACTGGGGCATTGCCACGGATAGGTATTATTCATTATCCACATCCCTCTTTGTTAGCCTCTTTTTTTCCCTCCATCTTCTATTGTATGACATAGTCATTTCATTACCTGCTCTTGTTTCCTCCTTCATAAACCTCTTATTCCTTCTCTTAGCGCCTCTTCTATTTTAATGCCCCACACCCATATATAATATTTATGCATATGTTAGTTTACCTACTGAAAGTGTCATTTTGATCTTTCTGAGTCTGGATTATTCCACTTGATAGAACGAGCATCAGTTCTGTCCATTTTCCCACAATGACCTAATTCCTTTTTATCCATCTGTTTCTTTATGCAACTTTAAGCTGGATCTAACTTATTTTCTGCAAGCAGTAAGCCCATGAATGTGGAAGTACAAGTATCTTTGTGGTATGTTGACATAGGGCTCTTTGGGGATAGCTGAGTCACTTTAGGAACCTCCATATTATTTCCACAATAGCTGCACATTTTTTATCCCCTCTAGCAGCAAATAAAAGCTCCTCTTAAACCCACATCCTCACCAGTATTTGTTCTTTAAGTTTTATTTTGATTTTTAGTAATATCATTCTGACTGGGATTAGATGATGACTTGAGTAGTTTTGATTTGCTCTTTCCTGACATTTATGGATACTAGGCACTTCTACAAATATTTCTTTTCTTTAAGAACTGGTGATTTGGTTTGTTAATGTATTTATTGATAATTGATTTTAAATATTTATATTTGCTTAAATAATTGTATTAGTGTAAGCACATGTGTAACTTAGTTTAATTTACATATGAGTCTTAGTTTTATTTGTTACCTTGACACATGAGAAACGGCCTTCTGGTCTTACCTGTGGGGTAATATCTTGTTTAATTGATATGGGTTTACTCATCTTAATTGTGGGTGGGATCATTTCCTGAGCAGGGGATTCAGAACTGTGTAAGAATGAGGAGACCTGAACACTACTTTCTGGAGCTATCACCCCAGATCATGACTAGTTGATTTTTGTTATTTGATGGGTCATCTGTTGGACATATAGTTGATAAGGTATCAAGGATACTTTCCCCTTTTGTGGGCTGTGTTTCCATTCTGCTGATGAGTTTGTGTGTGTGTGTGTGTGTGTGTGTCTGATGTCTACCAAAGTTATCTGCACATCAGTAACTTTCCTTCTTTCTGCTGGTCACATTTAACTTTAAGGACTGGGCTGGGTAATTTCACCAACCCTTCTAAAACTCCCAGTCTTAACCCCAAGAGGTGGCTTATTTTCTTGCTGGTGACTCCTAAGCATGTTGGAAGTAATGGAGTAGTTACAGCTCTAAGATGTGTTTTCTTTGTGTCTTTGTGATTTCAAAATCCGCCTAGTAGCAAGTCCCCTAGCAAAGGGATGCAGCTGTGGATGTCAAGGACTCTGCTAGAGCTTCAGAGTTCATGAATACTCCAGCAGTAAAGGTCATTGTAGATAGTGGCTCCAGAGATGACTCACTGCCTTGATTTCAAGCTCCCTGACTTGTAACTTCTTCATTTTCTTGGGCCCTCTCAAGGTGGTGGCTGCCCATTGACCTGCATAGAGCACCTCTGTATCACTGGCCCATCCAATGAAAGAATCACCAGCTCACCAAAACTTACAACAGATTCTGAGGCTATGAGAGCCTAGTTTTTCCTATATGTATCACTGGCTGTCCTTTTGCACCAGAGCCACCTGGCTTACCTTTTAGAGGATCATCTGCTTCCTCTCCCCTGACCAAGTGCCAGCACAGCTGAGCAGGGCTCAGTTTGGCTTTCTTATTTTTGTTGCGTGGACCTCTTGTTTCCTGTACTTGCAAACTGTGCTGCTTTACCTTGTGTGAGTTTCTGAAGCTCTATCTCTTCAGAATAGAGTCTGTTTTTCTCCTATCTTGACCCTTTTCTTGGTCATGTGGAGGCAGCCTACAGCTGCCTGGTGGTTTTCATTTCTAATTTCCAGGAGGTTTGCCCTTCCATTGATTTCACTGACTCTATCCTTACTAGACATACGTAATCTTTCTCTGAAAGATAGGATGGCAAACATCGAGAATATTGAAGATCGGATGGTTTTTATCACAAGCACCAAGTTGTGTTGTAGCCTGAATGTAGCCACACAAGTATGTGAGTAAATGCAGATTGATAGTGTGCCAATAAAATTTCCTTTGACAATCAACTCTTTGAACCAAGAACAAAACAATGTTATGAATTTATTTGTTGGACTAGTCAGATTTTATCTTGAAAGTCAGTCTCATAAATTCCCTTTTTAAAATATAGATCCATTCTATCAGCTCAACTCCTCTAGAGAACCCTGGCTGATAAGGCCTTATATACCTTTCATCATTTTAAGAGTATCTTAATCAGGCACAGTGGTGCCTGTCTGTCTTCCCAGTGCTTAGGAAACTAAAGTAGGAAGATGGCAAGTTTGAGATCAGACAGTATTACATAGAAATGTCTAGCTCAGCCTAGATTATATAACAAGAACTTGCATCAAAAAATTAAGCAAAATAATTTCATAAATTTATTTGATGGTTCTGTCCTCTGAAGCTCTTAGAAGAACATGGAACTGCAGAGTTCATTGTTTCTGTTGATTCTTAGTTTTGGTTCGTTATCTTCTCCTGATTTTAATGACCATAGATTGTGACTTCATCACGCGAACTCTAGGAGGCACATCCTTTCTCACACGGCTTGTATATTTTCCTGCTGTGATTGGAGCTTCACTCTTCATTGCTTTCTCTGCTCAGAGACTGGAGTTCAATGACAAACCAAAGTAGCAATCGATTTGGAACAAGGTTCAGTGTGATGAACCAATGAATTTATTAGGTTTATTTACAAGAGTAGAGATGAAGATTACTTACAAGAGCAGGGATGATTTGATGGCAGCAATATCATTGACAGCCCACCTAAGCATGTATCATAGTTAGACACAGGTGTCAACTTGACGGTTGGTTTGAGCTCTGGGCACATTTGTTGAGAATTAGTGGTTGGGCTAAGCTCAAAGCAAATCTGCAGGAGATTGTCTAGCTGATGGGGAAGGCCCAGCCCATGGTGGGTGGGACTAGGCCCTGGAATAAAATTCAGAAAGCTGGTAGAGAGAGTTGGCATCCTTGTGTACACTTGACCACACATGCTGGTCTGGCACACAAGGATTGTCCGTCTCTCAGCCATTATGTGATGATGGTGTGGTCAGTTCCCTTGGCCCTGGTGTTGGCACATGCCCTCCCATGAAGCTGGACTGAGAACTGTAACCAGAAATTGTAAGAGAGAATAAATTCCTTGTTGCCTTAAGCGGTTTGATGGTCATTTATCAGCAACTATGCAGATAAACTCTAACAGCATGGCTGATGGCTTCCCCATGGCTGCATAGATGGAATCCCCTTCAATTAACCTTCCTCAGCCTATGTGTTTTACTGCTTCCTCCCAGACCTCAAGGCCCTAATTGCATATGTGAGGGCACATGTGAGGCATGTATGAAGCATGTGACAGACTCTTGTGAGGGCACATAAGGGTAGTACGTTCTAGCCTCTCTCTAGATCTCAGGGCCTGGAGGGCACATGTAACCACAGCAGAATGAAATCTTAATTATCTCAGACAAAGATGGAAGCTGCTGTATTGGAAGAAAATGCCATATGACAAGTATACCCTTACTTGGAATTTGCATTCAAACCCTAATCCTTGAACTACAAGCCATACAACAACCCCTTCCCTAGGATAGGGAAGCTTTGAAAGTAGTTCCTCCTCCTGCTATTGATAATTTTTGTTTTAGTTCCCTGTGACAATCCCTTAAATTACCCTTTTGTTTCTGAAAGTGGAAAAAAAATGTAATTTTATAAGTATTGTTCAGTTTTTTAAATTATTTATTTATTTCCACTCACACAGACTTAATAAGTACACCAGTCCCCTCCCTACCTATACCCCTCCCTGCACCCCCTACTTCCCTCCCCCCTTTTCCCTTCTTTCCCCCTCCTCCCTATCTCCCAGTGCCTCCTCCCTCCATCCCTGGAGCATCCTTTAATGTTGTATGTCAAGCTTTCCTCTGGGCCCTCCTCTCTGATGAGGTGTAAGGACTCAGTGGCATTTCCTAGAACTCTTTCTTGTGTTCCCTATAAGTATAGGAACACTATTGTGGCTGTTAATCCCTAGCTTCTAAGGATCCTAGTGCCTTTAGTCCATGCTAGACTTGGAAGGGTCAATAATGTGTTGGTCATTGCAGCAGGTCATGCAAAGTCCTATTATGATTGCTTCGGCCCTAACTTGTGTGGAGTATCTTGCATATCATTACTCCTCCCCATCCTTATGCTCTTACAATCTTATTGCCCTCTCTTCCGCGGATTTCCCTGAGCTTCAGGATGGGGAAGGATTAGGCAGGCCTATTTCCAGGTGGTTGATATAGTCTCTGATGTAATGAATTATGGTTTGTTGATTTTTTTTTTCAGTTTTGCTGCTCCTACAATGCCCTTCACTCCATCCTGATGGGTACTGGATGTCACTACTTGCAGTCCTTGATGGTGGCCTATTTTCTCTGCTTGTTTTTGGTAGGGGCCCTCTTTCCCCTTCCCTCCTGTTTATAATCTTTGCAATTACTGTAGGTATTACAGAGATTTATCTTTGAGTGTGTCACTAAGTGGGTTTGGTACTAGGATCCACCTATTAGGGAGTATATACGGTGCTTAATTTTCTGTGTCTGGAATACTTCACTCAATATAATTGTTTCTAATTCCATCCATTTCCCAGCAAATTGCATTAATTCATCTTTTTTGATGGCTGAGTAGTATTCCATTGTATAAATGTACCACATTTTTCTTATTCACTCATCAACTGTTGGACAATTGGGTTTATTCCAAGACTTTGCTATTGTAAACAGTGCTGGTATGAACATGGTCATGCTTGTGCTGTATGGGGGGTTTATTCCCAAAAGTGGAATCACAGGGTCATATGGCATTTCAATCTTTAATTTCTTGGAATCTCCAGACGGCTCGTCAGAGTGGCTGTATGATCCTGCATTCCCACCAGCAATGTAGGAGAGTTCCCTTCTCTCCACACCCTCCAGCATTTGGTGTTGTTTGTATTGTGGATTTTTGCCATCCTGACCGGGGTGAGATGATATCTCAGGGAGGTTTTGATTTGCATTTCTCTGATGTATTTGTTTAGTTTTATCTAGCATTCACTGTTGCTAGGCAGGGTTTGCAAGTTTTATATTCTTGAGGAGGACCTGGTTCAGGCCTGCTTTGGAAGCAGTCTAGAAGGTCCACGACAAATTACCTTATCTTTAGAGAGGATGACCCAGCTTAAATCCTCTAGGTGACACTTATTCCCTGCTTATTTGCCACCTTACTGGGCTCCAATCACCTTACTGATAAATCAAAGCAATCCCCATCTTTGTTAGTTAGTTTGCTTGCAGGAGAATTGTTTTTATTATCTGGCAAAATACACTATTACGCACAAAAAACTGATGTTAGCAGAGCTGTTTCCAGGGTTCAAGTGGTGGACACACACCTTTACCTCTGGGATTCATGCCTATAACTAGGTACCTGGAAACCTATAACTGGGTACTCAGGGAGCAGGAATGGGGTTAACTTTACTACAGAGTCAGAAATCTTGATGCTGAAATACAGGTGTACTGTGCCTGAAGATCCCACAGCTCCCATTGATGGATGTCCCTGTGCTGCTGGTCATGATCAATCCCTGTCTCTGTGGCTGTGTTTGTCACCAGGTCATTTTGAGGAGGAAACCTCACGTCTCCCTGTCCTCCACCTCCATGCTAGGGCTTCTAATTGGAAACAAACATCATATCTGGTATTTTCTGTAGAGTGTGGGAAAGAAAACCTGGCTCTTGCTCTTCATCCTCTGCAGAGTGGGATGCTGAGAAAACCAGTACATAGTGTCCTACATGAGTCTTACAGGCTCAATGAGAAAGGGCAGACTGTGAGCCAAGTATGGTCCAGCCAGGGTCATCTTGATGTTCTACCAAATACGTCATTCATACTCATTGCATGTAATATTGCATCTACACTAAGGAAGATAACATTGCCTTGACACTCAGACAAAAATGTATCTGATGCGAAAGAATACACAACACTCAACTTTACTGTAAATAAAATTGAAAATACGATAAAATAGAACTTTCTCAAATAACGTTCTCCTACCTTGCATAGAATGCTAATAAGTTGTAAGTAGGCCTGGCAGACAGTTATTCATCATAGTGCTTTAATTTAGGAAAGTTTCAAGTGAATATTAGTGATCAAAAGCAGAGGGCCTCCTCTGTACCATAACTCAGCACAGCATAGCCTGGCTCCTCTGCAGTGCATATCAGGGACTCTCCTCTGACATTTCCACATTTGTCTCATGTCATCCTTTAGCAACACTTGAGACAGGCCTTAACTAGTCACCTAATCTCTGGATGTTCCCTGGGAAGAGCTGCTTTGAGACAACTCACTTCATGAGGGCATACTCTAGAGATCTAGCCTCAGGAATTTATTTCACCTTCGAAGAAAAAAAATGTATTATAAGATAAAAAAACATGGATCACAGGCATCAGTCAGGGAAAGATGCATAAAGCTTTACAATCAACTAAGCCAGATGTGGAGCATCACCTTTGGGGAGTGTTGAGGTTAGGAGGTCAGCATCTTGCCTGCTGTACCCTAGGACATTTAATCACCAGCTGGGGACATGGATTTGAGGTGACTTCTTCCTGGTAAATATGCTGTATTCAGAATCAGAATCTGTCTCAAGATGTTCTTTTTTGGGGCTGGAGAGGTGGCTCAGGGTTTAAGCCTCTGCCTTGCAGACGGAAGGTCCTGAGTTCGGATCCTAGACCCCACGTGTAGATGCCGGGCAGAAGCGGGGGCGGCCTGCGTTTCTGGGCCTGGTGGGCGGAGCCTGAGAATTCCAGAGCAGAGTAAACAGGAGATGGAGGCGGGTCCATGGTGGTTCCCGAATTCGCCCATGGTTCTACACACACGCACGCACACACATACACTCACAATTGAATACATAACAAAAATAAAAAAAAAAAGATGTTCTTTTTGCTAGCTGGACGTCTCTCTGTTCCCAAGTCAGGGAATGAATGGCAATAGTTGACCGCATAGCTCCATCCTATTCTGAAGCACTTGAATCTGAACCCAGTGCAGGCTTCGCCTCTTTCCTTCCATGTGTCTGCTGTGCGTCGCCATCATACAGGTCCTTTTTTGTTTTGTATTTACCATGCAGGTTCTGACCATGGCTGGTACATGTTGAGTGCTCAGAAGCTCCCATAGGTGCTGTGCTAAACCACCAGTAAATAATCTGACTAAGCTTTGAGCACCAGTGTTTGTATTTGATCTCAGTTACACATTTCTCATTGTCACAATTATTCTTCTCTGCTACTGTAAGACAACATTCAAATGCAACATTCGGGAGGGAAGGAAGTTTATTTGGCTTATAGTTCCAGAAGGGAGATAGAGCTCATTGTGGCAAAGAGGGCATTGCAGGCTGCAGAAGCTAAAGGTGGTTTAAGTCACATTCATTGTGAACGGTTGTAGAAACTGGGTTCTGATGGAGACAGGAGAGAAGATGAGTTTTCCAACATAGAAAGAGTCCCTTAGCACTTTTGTCTTGAGATTCCTTTTATCTGGTCTGCTATTGTGATGTTTCATCCAGATTGAGGGTTGGTCTTTGTGTTATAAATATCTTAACCTAGGTAATGTCTCAGTGTTCTGAGTAACCGCTAATCTGTTAGTCAATTCCAGGTGTTGCTCAATTGACAACCAAGATTATCATAGTCATTTAACATTCATCTTACTAGTCCTGTCTGGAAGTCCCACGCATTTGCTGAACCCATGTAAAGTAGCAGATGTGACTAAATATTTATCTAATGAACACAAGCAAATGGCCAAGAAGCACATGTAAAGATACTCAATGTCACTGTGCACTATGGGAAAGTAAACCCAGCTGCAATATAATGTCCAGCCACCTTTAGAATATTGTGGTTTGCATGTGAAATGCCCCACAAACTTGCTTGTCTGCACACTGGCTCACAACTGGAACCTTTTGGCTTAGGAGCTTAACTGACAGACATAGGGTTGTGGGGGGTTCTAAGGGTGACTCCACTTTCCACCTGAGCTGTTTGTTTCTTGGCCCACTGAGGGGTAACAAGCAACCACCCAACACTCCACCACCAACAGGAGTTATTCCTGCCACTGTGAATGCCACTGGTGCATTCCCTGTCATGAAACAGAGCTAAAACAAGCTGCTTAGCAGTACTGACTAATTGTACAATTCAAAAACTTTTATATCCTATTCTTGATAATTCTGGAACGAGGATACAACTTAAAGGTCAAGTAATTGCCTAGCATGCCTGGTACTTTGGATTTGATCTCAGTATAATAAGCAACAACTCAATGCTAAGAAAAAAGAAAGACATGAACATTCCCCTCAACTTGAACTATCTGACTAGGCCTGAAAAAAAAAAAGATGTGCAAGGATAGATAGCCTCAAAATACCAAAACTAGAAAACTAAGTTGAGTTCATCCAGCAACTCACATGTGGTACCTAGAGTTTAAAATGAGACATTTCTCATTTTATCCATTGTGGAGCTTCTTAATGAACTCTTAAGAATATCTCTGTCAATCACCAACTGTGGAAGACAGCTGGTGTCCAGCATCCTAAGCCTGTTTCCTGGTGATCCTGTCAAAACCAATGAAGTTACTCTCCCAAAGAGCACAGGATGTCAAAAGCACTAGAGTGAGCTCCACCCTCGTCCCATGGAGATGTGTGGCTATAAGGAAGCCACACTGGGAAGTCTCACCATCTGCAAGCAGAACTGATGGGGATAAAATGTGTAGTTGGTGATAAGTCAGCAGTGCAACCTTGGCAGTCTTTAATTGCAGGCCAGTTTCTGAGTAATGATAGCTTGTGGCACTACCCGTTCTTGGATATTTTTAGCCATGCATTTATTTTTATCCCTTTTGTTTTAGCCATTTTAAGGGGAGGAAGTCATCTTTTGCATCTTCTTGTGATTTCTGTGATGTGTTTTGGAGAAAATAGCCCAAATGGATTTCACACCTATAATTTTATTGCTTGGAAAGGACCCTGGGCTTTGGCAGGCAGGGTGGTGAGGAGCTGCTGTTTGTGACCTCTTGAATCCCAAGCTTTGCCACACAAAGCAAAAGCCTTGCTGTATAGATTCCTCTCACAGAGAGACTGTTGAAGTTTTATGTTGTTTTAGACCATAGTGAATTTCTAGGATAGGTCCTATGTCACAGCATGTGTGCTGGTTTTTCTGCGGCTTTTCTCCACTTCCTTTCTGCTCTGTCATACTGCCCATCTCTGTGTCTACCCCAGGCTCTACTCCTATTTCTCAAAAATGAAGTGTAGCCAAGTCTGTAGGCAAGCTACTTGAAAGGCTGAGGTGGGAACTAAGCAGTTCTTGATTAGCTGAATAGAGAGAAAGATTCTGTGTCAAGAAGAAAAAAATTGTCTGAGTCTCATCTTCCCTAATTCTTTCCCATATCTCATGTGGTGTGTGTGTGTGTGTGTGTGTGTGTGTGTGTGTGTGTGTGTGTGTGTGTTGCAAGTTGAGGGTACACATGCACATACATGTTTGTAGAAGCCTGAGGTTGATATTGGAAGTCATCCTCAGTCATTCTTCCACTTTATTCTTTTGCAACTGAATCTCTAATCAAACCCATGACTCACTTGTCGGGCTATCCAGCTTATTTTAGAGATTTCCAGAATTCCACCTTCTGAGGCTGGATTTACATGCTGGCTACCACACAGCTCAGCATTATTCCAAAGGATGGATCTGTTAGAACCACTAAGCCATCTCTTCAGCCCTGCCCTATCTTTCCTACAGTGCAATTTCTTTCCACCTAAGTTCCTTATCTTACTTTTGTCTTTCCGGTTATTGACTGACTGTTTTGTGCTTCCACACTCTCTTACTCATCATACTCCATCCATCCTTAGATGCAGCGGGAAGAAATCTTTACTAATGGCAAAGCAATCTATTTCACTTTGAAGGATACCCCTTATATTTGATTTATAATGTCAAGCTAATAACAGTGATAGGACACCTATCAGTATAATGATGAACTAGAATGGCTTAGATGAGACCAACCATAGGCTTCTGCCTCTGAAGTGCTCATGTTTCCCTGCTTCTCTTCAGAGTCCTGTCTGTATTGAGAGTGACTCTTTCCCTTCATGACTTTCTTACTTTCTTTATCCTCCTACACCTCGGACTTCATTTTCATATCTTACCATTTCAGCCACATTCCCTTGCTTTTGAACTTTCTGTCACATAGGTGGACAGGCCAAATGTATGGCATCTTTCTTTTCTGCCCACTGAAGCTCTGACTGCTGGGCCTTGACTGGAAGAGCCTGACCTCCCCTGGCCACATGGCAGAGCTCCTACAGGCAGCCCCTGATTTGCTTGTGTCTTTTTCAAACGCAAACCAACCAATCCACAGTACACACCCCAACCACCTCATCGCCCCAGGCCAGGCTTAGTTTACTCCAGGTGCAGAGACTGCTGACAGTCCTGTCATAGTGAGGCACAGGTGTCAACTTGACAGTTGAGGGTTTGAGCTCTGGGCACATTTGTAGAAAATTAGTGGTTGAGTTAAGCCCAGAGCAAACCTGCAGGAGATTGTCTAGCCGATGGGGAAGGCCCAGCCATGATGTGTGGGACTAGGTTCTGGAATAAAATACCGAGAAAGTTGGCATCCTTCTGTACACTTGGCCAGACATGGTGGTCTGGCAAGTAAGGATTGTCCCTCTCTCAGCTGTTGTGTAGTGATGGTGTGGCCAGTTCCCTCAGCCCTGGTGTTGGCCTAAGCTCTCTTGGCAAGCTGGACTAAGAACTGTAACCAGTAATCACAAGAGAAAATAAACCCCTTGTTCTCTTAAGCCATTTGATGGTTACCTATCAGCCACCACGCAAGCTGACTACAACAGTCTTCAAACAAACAAAGCCACAGCAAAGGACCACATTCCCTTTCTCTCCTGTCATACTGGTGCTCCCCCCATGTGGTCCCAGATGTTCTCTCAAGAGCTATAATAAATGGTCCTCCTGATCTGTGACCTCACCACACTGGGCTAATAATAGAATCAAAGCCACAAGCATGGAGACTTTCTCAGAGTACACGTGAAGTTATTAAAATTTTTTCTGAAGTCTACCCATAGTTCCTGCTGTGAATTCACGGTGATCAAGATCACTAGTCCCTGCTATACACCTTTGATTGTTTCGGCGGAAGCCTCTTATGACAACGTCTGCTTCTGTCTGCTGCCCCACATTGACAAAAAGGGTAGAAAACACTATAAGCAAAAGTTTTCCCTTTCTTCAAATATTCTGTTCATGTTATCTGTATCTGTCTTCACTATTCTCTGGCAACTAAAGGAAAAAAAATTTCCTGACTTTCCACCAGGAGCTTGTCTTGATCTCTATCCTCTTGGTGGACTCAATGTAGAATAGCCTTTCCTTTCATACATCGCCCTGTCCCTGTAAGCTCACACATCTCACACAGTCAAAACCTTGCTACAGTTCTTGGACTGCGACCACTCTGAAGCACTCCCACATGAGTTCCAAGCATTCTTGTGATCAGTAGATCTGGAAGCATGTGGCCATGCATTTCCAAAAGAGAAGGATTTCTCAAAAATATGACCAGAGCATCTTTTCATGCTTATGGAACTCAACAAAAATCCCTCAGTGTGATCAAATATCCAGACAAAGTTCAAATGTTGATAATTGTCTTAAGATTCTCCCAAAGCTTCTTTGAATTGATCGATTAATGATCATAAAAATAAAAATGGCTACAGAATATCAGAATATCATGGCATTCATCAGAATGAGCATCTCATTAGGACCTGCATACCAAGAGCAGTTTTCCAGAGCGTCTCACAAGGTTTGACAAATATCAGACTGGCCAGCTTGTCTCCCCCTGGGAAAGTTCAGAGAGCTTACCAGCACCCTGATTTGACCACCCAGTTTTTCCAAGGACTGTTTGTTGCCTTGATCTTGCTCATCTCCCAGCCCAAGCTCACTTGAGCTTCTTTGAGCCCTGTTCCACCTGGGCAGAACCTTTGCTCGGTTTCTACACAAGTCTGGCCTCCCTATTCACTAATTCTGTTTTTCTTGATCATTTTATGAATTCATTTTATTTATTTATTTATTTATTTATTTATTTATTTATTTATTTATGTGTGTGTGTGTGTGTGTGTGTGTGTGTGTGTGTGTGTGTGTCCATGTGGAGGAACAATGACTTCAGGAGTCATCCTTGATGGTTTCTACCTCCTTTTTACTTTGGTCTGGGGTTTACCAGGATCTAACCACAAAAGACGTACAGGCTGCTGCCATTTTTGCCTGGCATTTTTACATGGGACTGGGGATCTGAACTCAGGTCCTTCTGCAAGACATTCTTAACCCTTGAACTATCTCTCCAGCCAATACTGTTTCTACTTCTACTTCAGCCTCATTTATGATTGTTTGGTTTACACACTTAGACTCTGATATTCATTTAATAGGCCTGAAGTCAGCTGAAAAATGTCCCATTACTAATCCATCCGTGACTTTCCAGATCCCACAGAAGTTACTTCATGTGGGAAGAAGGTCTCTGCAGATGTAAGTAAAATAAGCCTCCTGGGAAGGGCGATTATCCTGGACTCTCTGGGTGAGATTGAAGCAAATGGGAGGTGGGGCTGTACTTGTGCAAAGGCAGCATGAAGAGGACAGTGAGAGGAGTCTGGTAGTGGAAGCAGACATTGGAATAATTCAGGCAAAGGCAAGAGCCAAGCAGCCCCTAGAGGCTGGAGAGGAAGGAGCTGGGTGATTTCTAGGACTCCAAGGAACTCAGTTCTGCAAATATGTCAAGACGGGATTTGCAAAACTGCAGGAGGATAATCTATGCTCTCTCAGCCTGTGTGTTATAATTTATGATACAATCATGGGAAGCTCCTCTCTCTCTGGTGTGTTTTCATCTTTGAAACTCAGTCCTTGGTTCTGTATGTTTTAATTTTTGTAATTCATTAAAAAAATCATGTTCAAGCAGCTCATACAATTTCCCATATTTTGGATATTTAATTTGTTCTTTTATTAAAAAAAATATAACTTGTTAGCTCTAACGGCCCAGTTGCCCACAAGTTTAATTTCAGGGAGTAAAGACAGATTGTGAAATCCCTATTACACATTACATCAAAAGGCACATCACATGTGATCAGCTCTGTTTTCATGAATCAACACTGATTATTTTATTCAAGTGTCACTTTGATCACTTGTGATGGTCCCATCACTTCCAAATGATGCGTTGGGTAATTGAAGGTTCCTCACATATGTCATTTTATTAAGGAGGGAAAAGTATACTTTTTAGCTGTATTTAATTCACAGAAAAACTATTTCCTAATCAAATATTTGCTTATCCCCAGGCATAGTTTGAGTGGGAAAGGTAAATATTTGATTGGTTACATTGACTTTCATAAAAGTGAATTTCTAACCTGCATTCACTGAAAGTAATCTAATATTTGCCTTTTGTTATAATCTCGTGGATATTAAAACATCTGAAATGTCTTCCCCGTGATTTTCTCCCAGTTCTCATTTGTCCCCTCAAGCTGGTAGTCCTATTATTCTACTAGCAGGCATGACTGCATGTCTAGCTCAGCTTCTTCTGGTCCAGAGAGCTTTGGCCTCATTAAGAATTTTCTTTCCTGTTAGGATCACCTGGAGGATTTCATTTTGGATAGGAGCTCATGGGAAGCTTTACTACCTAGATTGGTCCAGACCCCGGCTTGTGTTGGCAGGTGATGTCAGTTTCATGCCTGGCCAGGCTTCATCGCTTGCCAGCAATATGCCCTGTGGCCATCCCTTGAAGTTCTATATGTTCCTATAGCTCCTTGGCATTGTGAAACCAGTCATGGTGAAAATAATTATTACAGTAGGTGCTGAGTATCTCTCCAGAGAATACATATGATTATGCTTTACTACTTTTTTAAGGATACATACTAGAATATGTATTGAAGCTATGCAATCTTCATTCTATGGATGGAAAACAAAATAATAAAAAATTTAAGAAATCGTCACACATGGAAATTAGTGAATGCTAGGTGGAAAAGTGGAAAAGCAATCCAGAATGATTGCTGATGTTGTCCCTGGGCCTCCATAAGCACACAGAGTCAAATCCCCCTTTTGAACACGACTGTGCACTGTGCACACATGTGCACACATGTGCCTGCGGGCACACACACACATACACACACACACACACACACACACACACACACACACACACACACACACACACCAGAAGCCATGCAGAAGCATATTGAGATAATTTAGAAAAATATATCATGAAAGTGACAATTTTTTTCATGAACATGAACAAAATTAAGATCACTAAGTTTAAGATATGTGGATATTTAAATTGATTAATTGACTTTGAGGCTTATTACAAGAAAGAGCAGATGACAGGACTTGTCTTCCTATACAGCAGACTTGAGTATGAAGGAGAACATTATTCAACACAAAAACTTTTTGTGGGTAAATCCTACTTGTATAAAGGAAGTTAAAAGAAATAATTTCAATTAAAGGATAAAAGTAGGACTATTCAGTAAATGGTGCTTGGCCAATTGGTTAATTCTAGGGAGAAAAATAAAGCTGAATTTCATTGTTCTAAGAAACACTGAAATATATTCTCAGTGGTTCTCAGAGTAATGCCTGAATAATTAATTCTTGATATATTTCAAAGTATGAGAAAAATCATTTCAACAACTGGAGTCTACCTAAGCCTTTTCTGGAAAATATTTCCTATAGATCAGGCAACACCAACACCATAAATGATAAGTTTAACATCTTTCAGATGATGGAGGAGACTGGAGAGTCGCGCTAAGGTTGAAGGTCCATGTAGCTATCTGTCTCTGTCCTCTCTGACACCTCTCTTGAGACACGTAAGGTCAGAAGTGGAAGCATATAAGCAAGCTCATCATGCTGTGGTTTCAGGCACTTCCAATACGGAAACTCATAAAAACCCACAATTCAATCTTTGGCTTGGTTGTACAATAAACTTACACATAGGATTAAAAAAATAAAATATCATTAGGTGAGGAATCTTACTTTTTAAATATCTAAAGTGTGAAAATAATGTATGCAAAATCACACATGAGAATGAAAGTACCAAATAAAAAGAAAGATGGAAAAAGGGAAGGAGATGAAAAAGGAAGAGGGGAAAAAAGACAGAGAGAAGGAAGGAATGAGGAGGGAAAGATAGATGGATAGGCAAGCAAACATAGCAAAAAAAGTCCATGAAAGTTAAGATGGTGGCAACCTCTGTGAACAAAACTAGAAAAGGGGATGGAGCTTTAGTTATATTTTAAGGTTTCGTTTAAAGTTAACTTTAAATACATATAAAACACAAAAAGCTGCCTTTTGTCTGTGTGAATATTTTAATCAAATTCAGAAAGGTAAAACTCAATTTCCAGAGAAGTGCTAATTGTTGGAAAACTATATCTTCTCAAAACCCAAGGGGAAAAATGGTCTAATTTTGGATTCCCATCCTCAAGGAGGTATTTTGTTTGTTTGTTTGTTTTTACAAAAAGTTACTTTTTTGTCACTATAACACTGTACTTGACAGAAACATCTTTTTTTATTATTATTATTATTATTTATTCAACTGTGCGCATGTGCGTGTGTATGTGCGCGCACGTGTGTGTCTGTGTGTGTGTGTGTGTGTGTGTAGAACCACGGACGAATTCGCGAACCACCATGGACGCCTCCACCTCCTTCTGCCCCGGGATTCACAGGCTCCGCCCTACCAGGACCAGAAGCGCAGGCCGCCCCCGCTTCCGCCTGGCGTCTATACGTGGGATCTGGGATCCGAACTCGGGACCTTCCGCCTGCAAGGCGGAGGCTTAACCCCTGAGCCACCTCTCCAGCCCAGAAACATCTTTTTTTATTAATACATTTTTTATTATTATTTCAGCTCATACAAACTTAATAGGTACACCAGTTCCCTCCCTCCCTCCTCCTCCCCCTATACCCCCTGCTCCCTCTCCCCACCCCCCTCCCTCCCCATCCCCCAGTGCCTCCTGCCCCAATTCCCAGAGAGTCCTTTCTTGTGCATGCCTGATTTTCTTCTGGGCCCTCCTCTCCGATGACATACAAGGACCCAGTGGCATTTCCCTGAACCCTTTCCCGTGTTCCCCTTAGGTATAGGAATACTGCTGTGGCTGCCAATCCTTTGCCTTCAAGGATCTTGGTGCCTTTAGCAGATGCTAGACTTTGTGAGGTCAACAGTGTGTTGGACAATGTGCAGGGCATGCAAAGTCCAATTATGATTGCTTCAGCCCTAACTAGTATGGAGTATCTTACATATCATTGCTCCTCCCATCCTTTTGCTCTTACACTCTTACCGCCCCCTCTTCCGCAAATGTCCCTGAGCTTCAAGATGGGGAGAGATTAAGCTGGCCTAGTTCTAGGTGGTTGATATAGAGTCTCTGAAGTTCACCTGACAGAAACATCTTAAGAGAGGATTATTTTTTCCTCCCTAGAATTAATCAAATGTCTGAGTCACTGAGCACTATTTAATGAATAGCCCTGCTTTTGTCCAGTAATTAAAATTATTCCTCAGCCCTCTCTGTGTACAATGTGATCATAAGGTTCACTTACCAAAAAAAAAAAAAAAAAAAAAAAAAAAGCACCAATCATCTTACTTTAGCTCGTACTTTAAAGATAGAGGCCAATCCACCACAGTGCAGATCTCATCGTAATACAGGGAGGCAGCCCCAGCTGTGCTGGCTGCTAGTTACAGATCAGAGGGAACAGAGGGCTGCCAGTCCGGAACAGCGCAGCCTTCAAAGACCACTTCAAAGTCACTTCCAGTGACTACTCTTTCACTCAGATGAACCTCCTAAGGTCCCCACAGTCCCCACAATAAGCAATAAGCTAGGATCCAAGCACTGGAAACCCACCAGATTCAAACCAGAATATTATCTATTACAAATCTCGGAAGGCAGTTTAATGTCTGTATTAACTTCAAGGAACATGTACATGAATGTTTAGTGTATTCACTTGTTCAATTAAGAGGGTGTATTTTATTCTTAATTAGAATTTCAGATTTTATAATTTAGTACTTTTTTCAGAGAAATTCCTTTGTAGTTTGCACAATCAGGTTAAAACAGAATAAAATTATATAAAATTACAATACAGCAGATTAATTTTCAATTAAAATGCAATTGAAACTGGAAAAAAGTATTTTTATCCATTGATTAAAAATCATCAGGCCAGGGGCTGGAGAGGTGGCTCAGGGGGTAAGCCTCTGCCTTGCAGGCAGAAAGTCCTGAGTTCAGATCCTAGACCCCACGTATAGATGCCCGGCGGAAGCTGGGGCGGCCTGCATTTCCGGTCCTGGTAGGGCGGAGCCTGTGAATCCCCGGGCAGAGTAAACAAGGAGGAGGTGGAGGCATCCATGGTGGTTCCCAAATTTGCTCGTGGTTCTACACACACACATACATGCACACATGCGCACACCATACATGCACAATTGAATAAATAATAATAAAAAAAATTTGAAAAAAAATCATCAGGTCAATGAATAAATGAATGGCATTTTAGGAAAACAGACGAAGATAATAACCAACAGCAAATAAGGCAAGCAATTAACTGGGTGTAGAGTCAATGAGATAACTGCATGGATAAGGTGCTTGGCTTGGCTAACTTGGCTAACTTGGTTAACTGAGTTTGATCCAGAACCCAGATGGTAGAAGGAGGGAACTGACTTCCAAAAATTGTCTTCTGATCTTTACATGAACACTGTGGCATATATACACCTTTTCTCTCTCTTCTCTCTCTCCTCTCTCTCTCTCTTTCTCAATAAAGAGTTTTTTTTATAACACTGTCAAACACTTTCTCAATAAAGAGTTTCTTTTGTAACACTGTCAAAATCACACAAAAGTACAGAAATGAATCTTCATTTGAAAAGTTTTATTTCAGAGGCCTGCAAGATGGCTCAGTGGGTAAAAGCATCTGTTAGCATAAGCCTGAAGACCCGAGTTTTATCCCCAGAACCCAAGTAAAGGTGGAAGATTAATGGGAACATAAAAATAAATGTGAACATAAAAATAAGTGTAATGTGAAACAAAACGAAACAAACCCAGACTGTGAGCAAAATATATTCCGCAATGTGATAAATAAGTAAAAAACAAAAATGTTCATGTACATTTCCAAGCTGTGCTTTTCCTGGCCTGTGTACCAGCACATGTTTAGATAGGTAAGGACACAAGGCTGCTCACATATGAGTGAGGTAACCCTAAGGTGTGTCTTGGTGACTCTTTGTCATCCTATTTGGCTCTTGTGAAAAATGTTCCTAGTACATTGATATTGTAAATAAGTGTACATAAGTGTGTCTTCATGATAACCTGCCATAAAAAGTAATCATTTCAAATAAAGAATGCTATGGTACTTAGAAGTTCTGGTGGAGGGAGGGAGGTGACGGGTTCTCAGGGAAACAGTTGTGCTAAAATCCAGAAGGAAAATTATCATGGATGAAACACAATCTCAATGTTTGCATTTGATTTAAACTAACTGGATTTGCATTCATAACCACCCAAGAAAGTGAGCTACAGTTCTGAAAATCCCTGTCTATTCTTGTGCACTGAAGAGTGAGACCCCTGTGGCCTGGACTCTTAGAGGTCAACACTGAAGGGCATGCCCAGTGAGCACTGTGGTTTACTGCTGACAAGACTTCAGCAGCTGCTACACTGGCATGTCCCCTTGAGTCTACCTTGGCTGTCCATGAGAAGGGGGAAAAATGTACAACAACAACTCCAGGTTTTATGTGAAAAGGAAGGCCACAAAACTTGCTACCAGAAAATACATTTGAAATCCCTGTAAGGTAGGTGTCTTCATATCACCCACTTGTGTGTTTGGATGTTGAAAGAGTTTTGGGATTGGACAAAGTCCAACAGACATTCACAAATACAATAGAAGGTGTAGCACAGCTCATTATCAGGCCTTCAGTTCTTCTCCCAATCCCCTTGTACTCTGCACTTGTTTCTCTGAAGAAATTCAGAGCTGAAGAGTTCAAAATAGTTGCCATAGGAAAAAAGTGGTATATATGTATATGTACAGTCCTGTGCCATAGAAGGAATACGAAATTCTGCATTTGTACCGATGTGATATGAAATATATCAGCCACAGAAAGCAAATACCACATGGCCTCATTTATTTGCAGAACCTAAAAAATTCATCTTCTAAAAGTGAGAACAGGTTCATGATCATCAGGCTGGGAAGGGAGTAGGGGAAAGCTGGTGGGGAGTGAAGAAGTGGGCAGAGTTCTGGTGCTGTGTGCAGTAGTGATGGCCGTGTCAAGAAGGTTTTGTGTTGCTAAGGTCTAGTTCTAAATCATGATAGTAAACTATAGTCTAAATACTTATCATTCCCTCAACTGGGAAGTTTCCTTTTGCAATGGAAAGTGTTTAATATAGAGAATCACACCTCACTAAAATGCAGAGAATAAGTGACTCAGACCTCAGTATTTAAATCACTCCTAAATCCAAGGCTTTGGTGGAGAGGGTTTACTAAGAATGTAAGAGCCTGAAAATGGAGAAGGATGCTGCCAGATTGTACCTTATGGACACTCATGAACTTATGACAGTACCTATGGACACCTGTGAACACTTTACAGCTGTTTCTGCTTCCATGAGACCTTCACAAAAGTGATCTATCAATATTTCACTACGGAAGAGCAAAAGTCTCTAGACACCACGCCTTCCTGAAAAGCTATTAAAGATTATTACAGGATGCAAGGGGTTGAAAGGGGGAAGTGCTACTTTTCCACAGTGGTATACCCACTGATAAACAATCTTTTCTCCAGCAAGTGCACAAATACATGCCAGTACAAGCAACAGAGGTAAAACTCAGGCACACAGAGGCTGGAGAGATGGCTAAGGAATTAAGACTCAGCCTCACAAGAAACAAGACCTGAATGCAGGTCCTAGATCCCATGTAAAAACACCAGGAGGAAAAACGGTGGTGGCCTGCACTTCCAGTCCTGGAATGAGGAATCTTGGAAACTCCAAAGCAAGGCAAAAAGGAGGTGGAACCCAGGATCCTTCCTGAAGTCACCCTTGGGCCTATACAGGCACACATAGTGCCTTCTGACACACATACACACACACACACACACACACACACACACACACACACACACACACACACACTCGGCACTGGAAGTGATTGATTTGCTAACTGCCTTGATTTGGTCCTCAGACAATGCGTAGATGTATCAGAACATCACCCTACAACTTACAAACATGCATAATCATTTTGTACCAATAAAAAGCAAAATAGACTTTTTCAAAGGGCTACTTGATAAGATTGGGTCCAGGCTACATTTGCACTACCTTCTAAATTTGCAGCACGAATTGAACTACCAAAGATTCTAATTCACAAGTTTTCTCTGTCACTTTTTGGGGCACCATGACCTCTGTCTGAACCACAGAACAGCATTCTACTCAGGCTCTCGGCACCCCTCAAGCCCACTCTACCCATCATGGTGAAGAATTCCCAGCTGCCATGGCCACTAGCAGGACTCTGCAATCTTGACTTTGACACAGAGCAGTGCCAAATGGAAAGCCCTGGAAACCTGGGCCAGGGAAGCAAAGCAGATGCACAATTGCAGCCAAAGAAGAGCATACCTTCCGGTCATTTTAGCATCAATTTTTACTGAAAATAACCTTTAATAGGAATTTTTTTATTTTTTTATTATTTATTCATTCATTTTGTGTGTGTGTGTGTGTGTGTGTGTGTGTGTGTGTGTCAAAGGGCACATGTGCCCTGTGGGGGAGCAAGAGTGACTTTGAGAATCATCGTGGATTGCTTCTACCTCCTTGCTTCACTTTGGGATTTCTCAGGATCTGTCCACCAGGATTGAAAGTGCAGACCACTGTCATTTCTGCCAGGCATTTTTATGTGGACCTGGGATCCAAACTCAGGACTTTCTGCTTTCAAGGCAGAATCTTAACCCCTGAGCCATCTCTCCAGCCCAATAGGAAATTTTTTTAACCCAAGGCGATTTTTCCCAAAGTAGACCGTAACACAGCTGCCCACTCTTCACCTGGTTATTCTGTGACAACTTTCAGGGTTCTCCACCCCCACATCAGATGGAAGGCCCTTCTTATTCCTGTCCCAAAGGAACACCTAGACACATCTTTGGACATCAACAATCTGCAGCTCAGGGTAGTTGTCATATCTGGCCTTTTCCTTTTGAGATACAACTAAATCTAAGACAGAATGAAAAGTCAGAAGGTGGTCTTTGTGTTATCCCTCCCTAAGTAACTCAGATATTAACATTTTAGTGACACAAGCAGTGATTGTCTTCTTATTGTTATTCTCAAATTCAGCCGAGCATTTTATCCTGATTCATAAATATTGTAATTTTGCCATAGAACCCAAGCAAATGTTTATTAAACTATAATCTTTCAAAAGATGTGTGAGGTTCCACAGACTATCAGTCACCCTCAGAAGACTTGGTTGCAGACTACACACTCTGTCCATCCCTAGTATTTTTGTCACAAGGATACTTTTAACCTAGTATATGCAGTTACAAGCCATGCTTACTGCACTTTGTAAAAATGTGAATTCATGGTGGCTAGACTATCCAAAGTGTGTAATTATCTAATATACTTCTTTTGAATCGGTGATGGATATGAATGGTATGAATTTCAGATTCCACAATGTCTATACATGTGGGCTGGATTGAAAATTGTTCCTAAAGATTCATGTCAGCTGAAAGCATACAATATAACTCATTTGAAATAAGGTGTAATTAACTCAGGGTCACAGGATAATTCAGTTTAAGAAACAGGAACTGGGTCCTTCTGTTGAAAGGACACACAGCACCCTTGGGGGCACCAAACCTGAAAGAGAAGGAGTAAGGAAGGACGCCTAGAGCCCTTGGAACCCATGCCTTGTATCTCTACCTCAACCTTACTGCTTTCAGGTTTTCACTTCCAGAACTAGGCTGAAATGGATTTGAGATCCACAGTCGAACGATAGAGAATGTCTGGACAGTCACAGGACACTATGCAAAGGAAAAGCTATGGTGCTGTAAGCCATCCACAGGAATTCCCAGAACCAGCCAAGGCTCAGCCAGGCTTGGCATGCACCCTCGCTGACATCAGCAGACAAATGCTATGCACTTTCTGTATGTTACCTGGTTCTCCGTGTGAGTTCTTCACCATGGTCTCTTTCTTTGCAGTGGCTGTGCTTTTCATTAATTACTGTGTCCTGTTTAAATGTACTCAAATGCTCCTGCACATACTGTCATTCCCCAAAGACAGATCAGGAGCCCAGAGTGTGGCTGCCACAAGCTCTCGGACCCCAAGACCTGGCAGGGGCAAGGAAGCCCTTCTTCAGAGGAACTAGATAAGCTGTTCTCCCAGCAGGAGAGTTTCCAAGGCAAGAATGTGTGCTGTACACATCTGGCTGTTGAACCAAACTGGGCTCTCTCAGCAGCACACAACACGGTACAAGATCTCTGCCCCAGTCAACAGGATAAGATGTCTTCAGCTCTGGCTCTGGCAGAGAAAGGTGAATGATGATTTCAGGAGACCACACATTCATACAAAAAGGAGAGATTAATTTCATGTCTCATGAAAAGTGAAAATCCTTTTCTGTTTAAGTCTGTTTGTTGAGGATTTTGCTGATTCGTAGGAACAGTTGAAAGTTAAGAAAATTGTATTTTTTTCTGGGCTATAAGTTGTATCTAATGCTTCCAGTTTGTTTTCTGTCTTCTGATTCAGTGCAATGTGATGACAGTTACTATGGATGTTAAAATTGTGCAAATAACTGATTTTTCAAAGTTCTTGATTAATGCTCCTACATATTTATGTTATGGTAATATATACCAACATAAAGTTTCCCATTGTAATCACTTTCAGAGGACAGTTTTGTGACTTAAACTCCATTAACATAATTATTCAACCATTAGAATTTTCTAATCCTGTAAAACTGAATTTTGGGCCAGTAAGATGATCCAACAGGTAAAGGTGCCTGCCAGAAAACCTGGTGACCTGTGCTGATCCTCAGAACCCATGTATGGGAAGGAGAGAACCAACTTCCAAAAGTTAACCTCTGATCTCCACATGAGGGTCTTGACATACACGTGTTCTCCCTCCCTCCCTCTTTCTTTCTTTTTCACCTCTATCTCTGATTCTGTCTCTGTCTTGTTCTACTCTCTCAAATACATAAATATATAAAAAACAATTCTCTGTCCCCATTAACCACCATCTTCCCATTCTTTCCACAGTTCCTGGCAGTCACTAATCTACTTAGCTTCTGGGCTTTTATATTGTATTACCATCTCTTCATATTTTATTATACATTTTTTGGCTTTCCTATCATTTAAAATTTTTATTTAAAAAATTAAAAATGTATTTATTTCAATTGAAAATATTATGTATGATCATTACTATAACATTGTGATTTGAAAATTCAGGGCTAGAGATATAGTTCAATGGTAGAGCATTTGCCTAGCATGTATGAAGTTTAGGTTGAATCCCAGAATTAAGAAGAAAAGAAAGAAGAAAGGAAGGAAAGAAGGAAGGAAGGAAGGAAGGAAGGAAGGAAGGAAGGAAGGAAGGAAGGAAGGAAGGAAGGAAGGAAGGAAGGAAGGTAAGGTCAGTTAGGAAGAAATTTGCTCTCCCACCATTGTTTTTGCTTATAATTTTCCCAGATAATCAGATTTGTTTAATTTTTAAAACAATTTAGTAATTATCTTGTATGGTCCTCCAAAACATATTAACATTTGGCATTTAATTGCAATTATGCTAATGTGCTAATCAATATATTAGAAATCAATAACATTATGCACAATTCTTTTTACCCAAGAAGATAGGCTATTTTCCAGTCTTTCATCTTCTTTCCTTTCCTTTTTTAAAGTATATATGTAATGCGTGCATTTATGCATGTATAACATATGTATATGTATGGTGAGTTAATGTATATATATGCATGTGATATATGTGATATATATGCATGTATGGCATGTTCCATGTGTGTGATGTATATGCTGGTGTGCAGTGTGTGTATTGTATGTATGTGTGGTGTATGATATATGTATCATATGTATTTGTAGCAGTTCACCTTCATGGTAGCTGACAAATGACCATCAAATGGCTTAAGGGAACAAGGGGTTTTATAGTCTGTCCAGCCTGACAGGAGAGCATGCACCAACACCAGGGCTGATGGAACTGACCACACCATCATCACATAGTGGCTAGAGAGTGAGGATCCTTACTTGCCAGACCAGCATATCTTGCCAAGTGTACAAAAGGATGTCAACTCTCTCAACCAGCTGTCTGTATTTTATTACAGGGCTTGATCTCACCCGCCACGTGCTGGGCTTTCCTCATCAGCTAACAATCTCTGCAGGTTTGCTCTGGGCTTAACTCAAACATTAATTTTCTACAAATGTGCCCAGAGCTCAAACGCTCTATGATCAACACAAGTTGACATCTGTGTCTAACTATGAAAATATTCAGCATGTATGATGTGTGTGTTTGATGTATGTGCATAACCATATAGGTAAAAGAAGGTGGCCATGTGCTTGAACTGGCCTATGTGGGTATCATAGGCCAACCTTGGGTCTCAATTCTCACCTTTGACCTTATTTGTGATAGGGTCTCCGTTACTCCCCACTGAAAACTCCTGGTCAAGTTGCTTGTGGTTCTCCTGTCTCCTTTTGTCATCACTCAGTAAGATCACTGAGATTGCAGATATGCATTGCAGTGCCAGGATTTACATAGCTTCCTGCAGATTTGGACTCTGGTCTCCATGCTAGCACAAGTACTTTATTCACTGAGCCATCTCCTTTGCCCTAGAGGTTTTTTGGGTTGCTCTATAGTGTTAGAACATTTTTTCTTACTGATTTACATATTACTCAAGTTTTTTCTAAACACTTTTCATTGTTAAAAATACATACATCTAGATATGACTTTTCCAACTCACTGGTCCACTCTCATGCCTGGAGTGTCTTTCTATTTCTTTTGGTAAGCTGTCTTGTTTCTGTTATCTTAAAAATGCATCTCTCTGAAACTGAAGCATTGCCTGCAGTCTGTGTCTCTGAATTCAGTTTCCCCTGTACTTCACCTTCCTGTTAAGCAACTGACCAAATCCCAGTGACACTTCTGTCTACCGATTATACACTAAACAATACAAATACCATTCTATCATTCTATTTCCTCTTCACTCTCTTCTTCAACAGCTTTAAAACAGGGAGCAGATGTGCAACAGTGCTGCAAACCAAAGGAATGTTTCAACAGTTTCTACCTTGGTCCCTCCTAGTTTTATAGGAAAAGACTCTGTTCACCCATTAAACTTCACATTGACCTTTAGATTACACACACACACACACACACACACACGCACACACACACACACACTGAAAGGCTTCTGAGGTTTGTGTGTGTGTATACTTGTGTACACATCTGTGTGTGTGTGTGTGTGTGTGTGTGTGTGTCAGAGGGCACTGTGTATACTTGTAGAGGTTCAAGAGTGACTTTGGGAATTATCTTGGATTGCCTCTACCTACTTTTTGCATCTCTCTGGGGTTTTGAGGACTCTTGACTTCCAGAGACAGAAGTGTTGGTCACCACCATTTCTGAATGATGTTTTTACATGAGATCTGGGATCTGAATTCAGGTCCTTCTGCTTGAAAGACAGAGTCTTAAGCCCTGATCCAATCTCTTCATCCCACATATAGAGGTTTATAAGTGTTAAGGAACTATCTCTTACTTTATTAAGAATTTTATCAAAAATAAGTATCAAAATTTTTAAATACATCTTTTAGCGCCAGCAGAGACTGATATATATATATTACTTACATTCATAAAATTATATTCAAGATTAACATCAGTATTGAACTATACTTGAACTATTTCAACCAATCAGAAACTATTTGATCCTCTTAATGGAACGCTTTATTAACTAAGATTATTTTGGGCTGAGAAGTGGCTCAGGGGTTAAGCCTTTGCCTTGCAGGTGGAAGGTCCTGAGTTCGGATCCTAGACCTCACGTATAGATACCGGGCATAAGTGGGGGTGGCCTGCGATTCTAGTCCTGGTAAGGCAGAGCCTGTGAATCCCGGGGCAGAGTAAACAAGGAGGAGGTGGAGGCAATCCATGGTAGTTCCCGAATTCGCCCGTGGTTCTACACACAGATACATGCACACACACACACACACACACACACACACACACACGCACACGCACACGCACGTACAATTGAATAAATAATTTTTTAAAAAACTAAGATTATTTTATTCAGGACTTTTTCTGTCAGTTCAGGATGTGGTCTTCCTTCTTTTTCCTATTTTATTGTTGTCCTGTTCTGTAAATTTTATTTCAATAGTTGAACGATTTTTCTGCCTTTCCCCTGTGCTTGGGCAGCTTAACAGACTCACAGTAACTGCTCTTTAAAGTCTGGGCAAGGTTTCTATCAGAGAGTTCTGTAATTGTCATGTCTTTCCTGATTATCTTTAGTTCTGGAGTTTGGTTTGGTGTTAACATGGTTTAGGGATGTCTTTTGCCAATTGTAAAGGATTTTAAAACTTGGTTTTCTTTTTAGTAGCCAACCTCCAGGCTTCAATGCACTTAGAACTTAGAATGACAGCACCATGTAGGACAGGTGTGTGCAGAACGTCTCCAGCAGCGTTGAGCTCTGAGACCCAGGTGCAGGTCTGTGGCCATATTGCAAAAATGAATTTTCTTCATAAAAGAGAGATTCCCTCCTGTTACCCCATTGCCACCTTACTACAAAATTCGAGCCCAGGCAGCTCCATTTGACCAAGAAACACCTGAGTTGGCCCAGGCTGTGTGGGACAAGATGTATCCTTCCAAGTCAGAGGCCTCCATTTCCTGATGAGTTTCCTCAGCCCTCCTGTTATAAGTGTGTCACAGGGACCAGAGAGAAGGGAAGAAGGCCATATCAGGAAGTATGCTGGCTGAACACTGCGGTGACTTGGAGAAAGCTGGGGCTCCTCAACGCTAGTGACATTTGCAATTGGATACTTATTTATCAGTCTATTTATTTACAGAGAGAGAGTGAGAGAGAACAGGCAGATAGATGGGGGCATGTGTATCATAGCACATATGCGGAGGGCAAAAGACAATATTCAGAAGTCAGTTCTTTCCTTTCATCAGGAGGGCTCTAGGGATTGAACTCAGGTTGCCAGGTTTACACACAGGCACCTTTACCTGCTGAGCCATCTCACTGGCTCCCTTGTTTCTTAAAAAAACAATTCAGATTAAACATGACAGTCACGTGGATAAGAAAATACAGTTTTTCAATTCTTGAAATTCAAGAATTTTATTAGGGTACCTCTAATAGGTAATATGTTCTGTCAGTTTTAATTGAACAATCCATTTGCAGATTCAAATATGTTTTCCTCCATGGAATATTATTGAGTATATGCATATTTTATATTTTCACAGATTTGTTGTTGACTTAAATATCTTATATTCAACAATTAGTTAACCCTTATTTATAAGATCACAGAATGTCCTTAAACCCAAAGTAAGACAGCTATGAGGTCACTGTGGCCTGTTGTTGCACCAAGTCATGCTTAGTCATTACTTTGTGTCACGGGGCTCTGTCTTGGAGGTTTGGATGACATGTGTAACCAAAGCACACTTGCAGTCCTATGTAGGGAAGGCATAGAATTTGGCAATGTGTACCTATTCTGCAGCCCTTGCCTGCGACAGTTTGTAAAAACTGTCTTGCTGTTTCCTAAATCTAGTGCCTAAGAGAGAGGCATGATGCTACTCTATGCTACTCTCTCTTCGGCTGTAGTCTTTCTTTTTTTTCTTATTTCTTCTTTCTTTGTTACAATTTGAAGATCACCAATTTTCTCTTTCTACTGGAAATGTTGCATGTTGAAAAATATATAGCTGTTTTTATTGATTTTTTAAAAAATTAATCTTTGTGCTGCATCCTAAATTTTCTCATTCCTAAGACTAAAGGTTTTATCTCAGAGAAACTTCCCTTATTTTTTAATTGCCTCTCTCCGAGCTGTTTACCTTTATCTCCTCAGTTATTTATTTTTACATTTTCTAAAATACTTTCAATTTCTAGTATCTTGTCTTTACTGTCTCCATCTCTTTAGAACTCCTTTTCCAAAATAATGAGATATCTTTGCAGTCATTCACAGAATTTAAATTCTAGAACACATGTGTATGCTTTGGTTCCCCTCTTGTGTTCTGCTACTCTTTCTTAATTGTTCACAGTTCCTTGTGTCCATCTGGCTCTCTGCTATTTACACATCAGCTTTTGGCATAGCTGCCATTAGTGGGGCTGTGATTCCCCTTAACAACCTCTAAATGTTCAGATGCCTTAGCTGGTGGATCTCTTGATAACCAAAAATGTGGATGGATCTAGTGGTCTATTCCTCTATTATGGACTGGCATAAGTGGATAAGTTTGCAAACTAAGCTTGCTTCAGGTGAGAGAATGAAGAGTTCAAACCTTGTATGAAGTATTATATAATAATGTATCATGAATCTCTTTCTATACACACAAATACGCACACACACAGTCTGTGAACTAGCGTTCTTCCTAATTGGTTTTTAAGCAAAAAGATCTAGTCAGACACATTCCACTACCTGACCCTGTAACTCAGACATTTTCATACTCCCTCATAAAGATCACCCCATTTTCTCTGTAAAGCAGTCATCCCACAAACAATAAGCTCATCCAACAATAATGAATAGATTAAGTCAGAAGCTCATTCACATCTTACACTAAAAGCTGAAAGAAAGCCTTGTGGGGCCAAGGAAAAGTTCTTAGGTTTGCAAATGAGAATTAGCCTTATCCCAAGTGGGAGGGTGGGAGATGGGAAGTTGTTTTGTTTTTCTGGCTATGAGCAACCTATAAGCCCAGTTTCCTGGCTGTCTCCTCTCTAAGACCTTTCCAAGAGAGCTGGAGAAGCAGTTGCAGCCTGTGACTCAGACTAAGCCAGTCATCGCCCAGTCTACAAATGAGTACTTTACAAATGAGCCTTTCACAGAGACTATTCTAGGAAACTCATTTCCAGCACAATGGCAAATGTTCAAAGTTACTAGGAAATTAAGTACGTCTAAACCAACTCTAGCCGCCAAGCAAGTTGACAGCTAGACAAGGAGACCATGCCAGCCCATCCAGTGTTAGCGGCAGGGCACTGGCCTTGCCAGGGCAGGAACACCTTAGCAACTCTGTGAAGAGCAAATTGGGATCTGTGCTTAGGTATCTTTAAAGGACTGGTTAAATCTTACACAGCATCTAATTCTAGAGTTTACTTGAATCAGGGTCAAGGATTTATGAAGTCCGTAGTTTATTTCAATATGATTTAACATCAAGAATAGTTGAAAGTAAATGCTTGACATAAAAAAATACATGGAGTATAAAAGACTCATGGGAAAATTCCACTTTCCAGTAGCACTGTTGAGGACCAAAGTTTTCCCACATAAGCCTTTGCAGGGCATTTCAGACCCAACCTATAGCAGAAGATAGGGATTTCTGTTATGTGCCATTTGGTTGTCAGGTATAGTCCGCCCTGATGGAGGTCCAGACAAAGTAGAAAAGAGCATGTAGCATCATGTATGGTCAACCAGAATGTTTTCTTGCCAGAAGCTACAGATGTAGGTGAGGAGAAAAAAGCATGTTCAAAGTTATAACAGTTACTCGTAACTATTGCTGCGAGAGAACACCCAAAGTCAAGCAACTTAAGGGAGAAAGGGATATTTATTGATTTATTGGCACTATATTACATTATATCATATTATCATATATTATGCCGTTTTGTGTCATGTTATATTATTAGATTAGATTATATTAGATTAGATTTCATAATAGTATCTTATTTTGTCACTGTTGTAAAGAAAAACAACTCTTTGATTTAGGGATTATACTCTTGGGGATTTACCTAACTGATTTGGGAACATATCCTTGAATAGGTGAGGGATGAGATTATACACAAGGGTGTCATTCAGTTGTAAAAAGCAGCAGCTATCAAGCCACAAAGAACCTGTGATGTTTCAGCACACCTTCTAACAGAAAGATGCGGATGTAAAAGCATACAGTGTGAGTCCATTTTTATGACATTCCAGATAAGGTGAAACCTTGGAGACCACAGGCCACAGGAATGTGATGAGGGAAGATGATCAAGGGACAGAGGATATTTTCAGTGTAGCCATGACATTTGCAAATGTAACAAGTTCAGTTGTAATGTGTATAGCAGTAATTTGTACAGCCGTAATGTGTGCAGCCATGATGTGTGTATGTGTGATGTGTGCAGCCGTGATGTGTGCAGCGTGATGTGTACAGGAGTTTTGATATGATCTATGGGAATGACAGAAGCATAAAAGTAGTATTGGAAGTACTCAGGGGACCTTAACACTTACAAACTTAAAAACTCATTTAGAAGAGAGATATAAGGCCTCAGAATTGATTACAAACTGTGACAAAGGGATATGACCACTAAAAATTCATGATATAGAATCGCTGAATAGAACTGGGGGCAAACAACCATCTTGGGGGATTTCAGACATGAATGGACTTGGAAAGGTTTATAACTAGTCTTCCTGTTTGGTAATATTTTGTACCAGGATAGAGTCACCCCTTCTGAGACACCTGTACATATGAACAAACTGAAACATCAGGAGAAAGTGAAATGTAGCACTTGTGTCATTGTTCAAGTGGAAAGTTAAATATAAGCAAGAAAAGGCAGTTAAAGTGACCAAAGATGATAGATTTGATGTTTAAATATCAGCAAGAGCTCTGTCATGGTTTGAAATGTGTCCCCTACAGTCTCATGTGTTTGGCAAGGTCATGGCACCTTGAGAGGTGGAGCCTTGCTGGAGGAAGGCAGTCACAAGGGGTGGGCCTTGAGGTGGATTAGTCCCACCCTACCTCCAGGAGAAGTCTGCCTTTGCTGCAAGCAGTCTGCAGCTCTCAGCTTCCAAGATGTCTGTAGTTGACTTAGCCTCCTCCAGCTTTGGCCAGCCAGCCATGCCACCTCTGCTTTGAGAAACTGTATCTTCCCTCTGGAACCATAAGCTGAATAAATCTCCCTTTCTCCCTTAAGTTGCTTGACTTTGGGTGTTCTCTCACAGCAATAGTTAAGAGTAACTGTTACAAGCTCATATCTAGCTTCAGACAAATGCAGGCATATTTATAGATCTACTAGTGTCTCCTTTGAGCACTCCTGTGCATCCTTGCTCTCACAGTGCCCAGATCTTGGTTTCTAATATTATTCCCCAATAAATGAGACCAGGATTCTTTGGATATGAGATGATTCTGAAACAGGACGCGTATTAGATGAGCCTACCTTTAACCCAGTTTCTCCCACTCTACATTCTCAGCACAGATCACTTGGTACCCAGGACTGAAAATATTTCCTCACACACCAAGCAAGAAACTCTGAAACAGCAGCCACTGCCTAAGGGTCCACTAATCCAAATCAATTTGAACACCATCTGCCTAGAGGCAGCAATAAGTCCTCCCCCTGCTCCAGAAGTCACAAGTCCCAGGCTGCGCTTCTGATCCACTGAGGTTCCCATAACCACTCTTTGGTTCAGTTACATTGCTATTTCTGCTGGAGAGCTCAAAGAAACCCCCTCCCCATTCATCATAAAGAATGTTTCCAAGACTGGATGAAGAGACGCTTAGGCAAGGTATGAGAAAAGGGGGATCACTGTACTTCTAGTTTTTTTACTTTGGAGTAGTAGTTGCTTTTTTGTTTGTTGAGCACTGAGTGTGCAAACAAGGGGCTTGTATATGTTAGACAAGTACTGCACCACTGAGCTGAACTCCAGCCTTTTTGGGGGATTTTATGGAGTTTTAAATACATATGTATAGCTAGTAATCAGTCTAACCTTCAGTTTCTCCTCATCCTCAGAGATTAGTGAGTAAAACAGAAAGTCCTAGTTTGTTAATCCTGCCATTTATCCCCATTCTGAAGTTTTGAGGACTGCTACAAGACAGTTCATTAATACAAAAAGACATTTCATTGTCCACAAAAGGAAACATAATTTGAAAACCATCTTTTCTATCTTAGATATTTATATTAGTGTGTGTGTGTGTGTGTGTGTGTGTGTGTGTGTGTGTGTGTGTGTGTTTTGTTTAGGTAATACCTAACAGAATATACATATGTAGAGACCAGAGGTCAGTTCCTGGTGTGTTCCTTAATTTATCTCCACTTTACTTTTTAGGACAAGTTCCCTTACTGAACCTGAAGCTCGCCATTGGGATCAGAATGGCTGATCAGGGAGCCTGTGGGGTTTGTCTGTCTTTGCCACCAACATTGAAATTACAGGCACCCAGGTTTTAAGTAGGTACTGGGGACACAAACTCAGGCCTTCATTTGCCACAGCAAGCACTTTACTTTCTCAGATGTTTTAACTGTGCAACTGCATTAAATCTTCCTAGAGTGTATATAAAACAAATGAGTTGTTTCTGACCAGTTAAGGGTCCATTTTGCTTCTGAGAGAGGAGTGAAGTAGAAAGAAGAAGGAAATAGGAAGTGAAGTACTTGATTCAGATTGCCTCTAGATTTGATCCACAGAACCAACAGCAGACCAATAGTCAAGCATTTTCATTGTTCAAAAACAAGGAGTTTTATATAAGAGAATTTCCTGTTTCCAAAAAGATAGTTGGACTGTAGGTTTTGACATGTGGATTCTTGAGAGCACCATCAAGACATCATCAAAGATCTCACAAAACTGAAAGGAAAGGAATACCACTTGCATTCAACACAGTGACTTCTACTTAAAAACAAAACAAAACAAGAACAATTCTCTCATGAGGGTTTTTAATGGCTCAAGATTTTGGTGGCTCTAAAAGTTGCACATTGTTCACTCAAATACTGAAGTTGATATAGCAAGGTGACTTGGTCAATATTTTACATATGACCATATCTGCAATTTCTGGCTTATGATTATAAATAAAAAAGTAGGAAAAGTGTTTAGGAATGTCACCAGCAACTAGTCCTGAGTACTGTTTAAAGGTGTTGCTTAGAGAAACAGTTTTTCACATTTTTTAAAATTAGCTTTGCTATTTCTAAAGAATGTTTTAGGGAGACAATGTAGGGTTCAACTTACATTTAAGTCTGTTCTTCATATCAGTCATAGAGAGCAGACCCAGATCCTAAGATTATGCTTCAGGTCTGTTTTAAAGCACTGCTTATGTATTTCCTACATTAAAAGTGATACGAAGTGCCACTGTGGTTTTAAATTCTTTTAGTAAAAGTGTGTTAGTTGGTAAGATATACATAAAGTCAGAGTAAGAGTTCTCAGACACAAAATGAAAAGAAACCAGAGGCCCATGCAGAGCCTTGTGTGTGTGTGTATGTGTGTATGGAGGGGGGGTGTCTGAGAATTCTGCATGACTTACAAGGTGCTATTCATTTCACATAGTCCCATCCTTGTTTAGGGTCAGTATGAGATAATCTCCTAAAATAAGATCTCATTATCTCTTGGAGCTAGAGAAATGGCTCAGTGCTAAGTCTCTGCCTGGCAAGCAGAAGGTCTAACATGCAGAAAGTCCAAGTTCAGATACTGTATCCCATGTAAAATACCAGGAGGAAATGGCAGAGGCCTGTACTTCCAGTCCTGGAAAGTGGAGCCTCGGAAACCCCAGACAGAGCAAAGCAAAGCAGAGGTAGTGCAATTCAGGGTTACTCCCGAAATCACCCCTGGGCCTCCACAGGCACATGCGTGTGCGCATACACACACACACACACACACACACACACACACACACACACACACACACATGTGCGTGCATATATGCATGCACACAAAAAATTTTTTTAAAAAGTTTTCATTATCTCTAATAGATAGATGATAATTGGGAACAAGTAATTTCAACATCTTGTATACCTTAAAGATTTGGTCTTGAAAATTCTGAGTTTTCTTTGTGTATAAAAGTTTCTTAATTTATAAGTTATTGTACCAAATGTTCACTCAAGAGTCTGGAGAGCAGGTAGATTATGAGTTCAAGGTTAGGTTATGTATTGACTTTGTCAAGAACAGATAAGCAAACAAAAATAGAAATCAGAAGTGAGATTTTTTTCCTATTTTCTTTTTAATTATTCAACCCTTCTGCTCATTGAACTTCAATTTCTACCACATCTCACCCTAAATTATTACTGCAACCATTAGTGAGCAGAAAATTCTTTTACTGTGCATAGCATTTGTCCTTAGCACAGGAAGCTACTGCCTTACTCAGAATAGTGCAAGCAAACAAGTTGACCATAAATTTTAGCAACTATATGCAATAAAGCTTGATTTATAGCTGTGCACATTAATAGTTGCAAGTTTTTCATTCCCTGCCCTCCTTTTCTGCATTCAGAAAGTAGATGTCAACAGAATGCAAGACAACTATCCATTTCCTTAGCAGTCTGCCTGGAGATTAAACCTGTTTCTTTTCCTATTCCTGACTCCACTAAGATGGCAAAACTAGGAAAGAAACTCTGAATGGCAGCAGATGCCTGTTAACAACTGCAAAGCCACAGCTTTCTAATCACTTCTGAGGAGAGTAAGTGTCACGTTGTAGAAACACAGTAGCAAGTGGAGAACTTGGACTTCCAAAGTACACCTGATTACTACTGTCGGGCATTGCCCAGCTCCCCACAACGTGGCCCTGACACAAGGAGCTGTTATGCCTGTTTCTGTGCTCTGTCCTCAACTGTGGGCTGGAGCTTGTAGCTCAGTGATAGAGTGCTCTTACCTAGTGCAAGGCAGGGAGTCTAATCCAGGTTTCCACACCAATCAATCAGTCTTCATGGTCCCAGCAAATAAGTGCCCTCCCTGCACCACCTATTGGCCAATGTAAGCTCCTATAGCCCTCTTGATAGCCTTGATCCCTTCCTCTAAGGGCTGCTTGGTTGCTCAAGCTCATCTGTGATCAAACGTATTTCTAACATTTTCTTCCAGTTTGTGGCTGGTTGTCAACATTATTTATAGCGATTCCTCCCACAAGTGTTCTGTTTTATGATAGTGACATCTAAAATTCCTAGATCAAGAATTTTTAATCCCGGGGTTCTACAGTTCTTTTTAGGATGACGCTTATGTCCTCCAGTGTGATAATTTTAGAATGCCCTAAATGTGTCTAATCATTCAGAGCACACTTTGAGAACCAGTTCCAGAGGGAAGGTGACAGAATGCTTGGTCAGAGGCTTTCAGGAAATCCTCCCTCCCTGGTGCAGCTTCAGGTTCCTAAATGTTTCCTTCCCTCCTTACATTTGTCAACATGTACCAATTTCATGCTTTTGCTTTGTCAGCCAAACTAGCCATGAACCAACCAGTGAAGCCAAATACCTTTGTCACAGAAGTCCTCTCTAGACAGTCTCATAACAAGCACATGTGTTATTAACAAGTACATTCCTATTTATATACCATTTTATCATAAATGGGGGGGTGTATGTCTATGTCCCAGCCTGTGTTTTGGAATGTTGTACTTGTGTGTTTAAGAGTTATCTCAATTCATTATTTTTTTTCAAAGTGGTTCTATGACTTTCATTTTGTTTTATTTTAATAAGGCTGTCCCTTTAGATTCTGAGGGAGTTTGACATACACATTAAAGGATGCTCCAGGGATGGGGTGGGGGAGGCACTGGGAGATAGGGAGGGAGGGAAAGGAAGGGAAAAAAGGGGGAGGGAGCAAGGGGGTCCAGGAAGGGGTGGAGGGAGGGAGGGGACCGGTGTACCTATTAAGTTTGTATGAGCGGAAATAAAAAAAAAAAATTAGGCTGTCCCTGTGTAAGAACTTAAAACCAGCTAATTCAGCGTTATTTCAGAGTTAACTGAGTTCAAAGTTGGAGCTACTGGGGTCAGTTAACATGCTGTGTGTGTCTCTAACCTGCACAGGCTGGTCTAATTCCCTAGGCACCCAAGCTGGGCTGAGGGAGCACGTGTTGATAACCCAGCACTTTCTGTTTCAGGCATTAGGACTCTTTCCTTGGTAGAGTTTTGAAACAGAGATTATCCACAGTGAGGCCTGGCCACAGGCCTGCTCCGCGGATAGGATTGGCTGGCAGGCCAGAGTGAGAAGGTGAGTGGCCGCTGGCCAGAGAACCTTGTCCCCAGGGCTACAGACCAGCTCTGCAAGCCTAGCAGCGCCAGCAGGAGCCTGCTGCAGAGCAGAGGGCGGAGCTGATGGTGCGTTGGGTGGAACGGGAAGGGGGAAGTCACTTGATTTGAACTGCAAAGTCATTTCACTGGTTCCCACATGGTCTAGCGGTTAGGATTCCTGGTTTTCACCCAGGCGGCCCGGGTTCAACTCCCGGTGTGGGAATGAAGGTTCTTTTACATGTAACACAAACAACATATGCAAACAAGTACTCTTCGATCCTTCAGAGCAAGGTCATAAAATGTGATTCTGCCCACAATGCACTGAAATTACTGAAGAACTCAACAAATCTGAATCTGCCTTTTTTGGCCTAACATCTGACATTCATGATTTCACAATAAGTGATGCTATTTATTGGCCTATTATACATGATTGCCCTGTTCTTTGTCCTCTCATTGTTTGCAATAGCATCTACAGAGCTGGTGGTCCTGACAGTGGGTGGAGCAGCCACAGAGAAAGCCAGAGCTGGGGAGCTACTGAAAGATCCCAGGACTGAACTTTCTGAGCAGAAGTCGTTAGCTGAGACACCAGGAGCAGCATCCTCCCACCCCCACACAGAAAGAAATGCAGCCCTAGGTAAGGATTAGAACAGAAGGGAAACGCCATCCATCCACTTAACAACTGGAGATCGTGGAATCCTCACAGTTTCAAAGTCGTTTCCAGAATGGGATTAAATTTTTTTTCTTCTGGGTATTCATGCTTGCAACAGTATTATAAATCTGCAACTGTAGTTGTTGGTGAAGATCCAGAAGAAAACAATGCACGTCTCTTTGAAAAGTTAGGTTGCTTGAACTAATCCTCCTGCTCATGGGCCTGGGCCACATCAACCTCATGATCTCTAGACCAATGACGGATTCAGTGTTTTACAAAATAAAATCTAGTTGAGCAAATAGGAATATAGGCCAAGGAGTACCCAGATTACTCTAAAAAACAACAGGTTGCAGACAGAGATAAGATTTCCTTTTTGCACACATGTTTTATGCCAAGGCAGAACTTACATTCCTTAACCGACCACTAATTGTACATTTTCAACTTGCATGGGAATCCAAGTAAGATTTGAACATAAACCTCATTTGAGACTTTTGCAGAGTTATTGCTTCAGAAATTATCCATCAAGTGACAGGACAATTTTTTGTTGCTTTTCTTCCCATGGGAAGAAACAGGCCCTGTTGCTGGCCAAGGAGAGGATTGCCTTAGTTCAGAAGCCCCATGACAGTGTATGCCATACAGCCTGCATTAAAAGCTACCTGAGCTTAATAATGCAAAGGGTTGAAGTATCCTTTGTATTCACTTAGAATTGCAAAATCATGCATTTTTTGACAATAGGGTTGAATGATTTTGGTATGATTCCCATAAAGCTCCTTTGAGTGCATGTATGTGCATTGCACACATGTGCAAAAGTTAGATGTGTAGAAAAAAAGGCTATCTGCCTTTTTTTTTAAAGACGTTTCTCACTGAACTTGGAGCTCACCAATTGACTTGACTGCCTACTCAGTGAACCCCAAGAATCTGCTTGACTCTGCCTCCCCAATACTGGTGTATTCAGACCACTGCACATGCCTTTAGGGATTTAGGCAGGATGATGATGTGTGTCATTTTGTCCCTTATACAATCTCAATCCCTAGCTTTTCCCCACTACAAACTTTCTTCTTCTATGCCAGTCTCCCCCCAGATCTCAGATCCTTCTCTGTGTATGGCTTACTAAATCTTATTTAGGTTACTATTAATGACCTGTGTCTGGTGGACATGTCATTGGGAAGAGTAACTCCCCTTCTCCCTCATCCAGTATCAATCTTCCTTAGTCGCTGAGAGAGGCATGAGATCTTCCTCTTGAGATCTTTCTACTTTTGTGGTGAGATGCTGATAGGCCAAATCATGTGCCAGTCTTGTGAATGTAGACATAACAGTGAGTTCATAAATGTAACATCCCTATCATATCTGGAAGATACTGTCTGGCCACAAATCAGGCTCCTACATTTTCAGCACCCCTTCTTCTGCAATGCACCCTGAGCCCTGATTTGGTTGTCTTGTTTTGGACTAAACAGTCCATACCACTTACTTACTCTTTACATTTTGTTCAGTACACACATGACAAATTCTTAAGACTCAGCTCTGAGAAGCATCCTTCACAAATCCCTCTAGGAGTCAGTCACTACATTCTCTCCATTCCCATTCCAATGATACAATTCCTTGTTGACTTGGAACATAATTATCTTGGAATTCCCACCCCAGACTCCCTGCTGTGGCAATGCAAATGGACTTACATATGGCACCTTAGGAGAAAGTGAGTGAGAACATTCCAGTTACTTTAGGTAATCAGAGCACCATGAAGAGTGACAGGTTGGATTGTTTTCTTTGTTCTCATTTTCTTTCGTGTTTGGCATATTCTTTTCTTTCTCAACCATCCTTTTGCAACCTACATTTCCCAAAGTCCTTTTCCGCGAGACTGCTGATTCATCTTTTGAAAGACTACAACATATCAGGCACAATAAATAAATGAACAAACACAATAAAAGTAAAGGTTTTTGAGCTGGAGAGATAACTCAGGGGTTGAGACTCTACCTCGAAAACAGGAGGACATGAGTTGGGATTTGGATCTCACATAAAAAAATCAGGCAGGGGCTGGAGAGGTGGCTCAGGGGTTAAGCCTCTGCCTTGCAGGCGGAAGACCTGAGTTTGGATCCTAGACCCCATGTATAGACGCTGTGCGGAAGCGGGGGCGGCCTGCATTTCTGGTCCTGGTAAGGTGGAGCCTGTGAATCCCAGCGCAGAGTAAACAAGGAGGAGGTGGAGGAGGTCCATGGTGGTTCCCGAATTCTCCTGTAGTTCAGCACACATACACAAAACATACACATGCATGCATGCACACACACACACACACACACACACACACATACACACACACAATTGAATAAATAAATTTTTTTTAAAAATCAGGCAAAAATGGTGGTTGCCTGCACTTCTGGTTCTGGGAAATCCCAGAGTCAAGCAAAAAGGAGGTAGAAGCAATCCTGGATAATTCCAAGTGTCATTTTGGGTCTCCATAGGCATACACAGTGCCCTCTGATACCCACAAACACACACATGCACACATACATACACAAATAAGTAAATACAATATAGTTAGCATTAAAAAAAAAAAAAGGCTTCTGTTTCAGGTAGCAGTGGCCATTCCCCTGACAGGTGCCAAGATCCCTATGGTCTGAATGGTCCTGACAGAGGTTACTTCAGTCATGAATAGTTACTTAATGTGGTGCTCATTGCTTGGACTCCAAATGCTCGGGAAGTTTCACATGTGGAGTTCACAGGACTGTAGTTTCCCTGGTCATGGTAATGTCAGCATTGTCCATACAAAGGGAACATTTTCTTTTTTTTTTTTTATAACATTTTTATTATTATTTCCGCTCATACAAACTTAATAAGTAGACCAGTTCCCTCCCCCCTCCTCCTCCCCCCCCCCGAACCCCCTGCTCCCCCTCCCTCCCTCCCCATCTCCCAGTACCTCCCCCCCCCCCAATTCCCAGAGAGTCCTTTATTGTGTATGCCTAACTCTCCTCTTGGTCCTCCTTTCTGATGATGTAAAAGGACCCAGTGGCATTTCCCTGAACCCTTTCTCGTGTTCCCCTTAAGCATAGGAACACTACTGTGGCCATCAATCCCTTGCCTCCAAGGATCTTGGTGCTTTTAGCCGATGTTAGACTTTGTGAGGTCAATAGTGTGACGGACATGGTGCAGGGCATGCAAAGTCCTATTATGATTGCTTCAGCCCTATCTAGTGTGGAGACTCTTCAAATCATTGCTCCCCCCATCCTTTTGCTCTTACAATCTTACCGCCTCCTCTTCCGCAGATGTCCCTGAGCTTCAGGATGGGGGGAGATTAGGCTGGCTTAGTTCTATGTGGATGATATAGAGTCTCTGAAGTTCTGGATTGTGGTTTGTTGATTTTCTTTTGCAGTTTTGCTGCTCCTGCTATGTCCTTCACTCCATCCTGATGGGCACTGTATGTCACCCCCTGGTCAGAGACAAAAAACTGTTAAACTGGAGTCTTGTTATAATAGCACATTCAAGGATAGATGTAATAAAAGCAGGAAACCTCGGTGAGGGAGGGATCAGTCATCCATTTGCAAAATGATCTCTTTTCATCTGCCAGACTATATGCCCTCTCCTTCTGGTGAGATCATAACCCCTCAGTTGTACATGATCAGGAACGAATGTCTGTGAACTTAACCAGGTGTCACATTACTTACTTGCATTCCTTGGAGGTCGATTTTCTCTGCTGTAACAACAAAGGGAACATTTTCATAAACAGATGTTCTTCAGTTCTTTTTTTTTTCACTGAGTAGAGGTATCTGCAATGTTTATCCAGATATCCATTATATCTGGATACTCAGAAGCTCATACCTTCTTGTTGCTCTACAAAAATCCATATCACTATGTCCTGTTTGGAACATACGTTTTCCAGGACATTAAAATGACCCTACCACACACACCATCCCAGGGTCAGGGAACCTTACAGAAGAGCAGATGGTAAGAAGGTAAGAGCCTGAGGGTGGGGAGGACTGCCAGACTGTGCCCTCTGGTCATGACAGAACTCACTATGACAATGCCTGCTTCCACTAGACCTGCATAGTAGGTTGGCCTGTCCAGCATGGATGAGGGAAGATCTCAAGAATACTACACTCCTGAAAAACTGTTTTAGGCCAGGCAGAAGAAGGAGATCCATGCCCCAGCCAGGGCTCAGGCACTTTCTAGTTCGGGAATCTCAGATGAAACATAGTGGGCCACACATGCAAAAAGTACATGAAAGTAGGAGGAGGACTTACTGAAAAGAAGAAATTATGAAGTAGGACAAGAGAGGGGATCAGGCTAGAAAGTGAGGAGTGAAAACACATACATTCATTGTATTTATGTATGAAAGTGACAAAGGATCAAAAAGTAAAAATTAATTAAAAAAAAAGAAACACCTGTTTCACTGAATTTGGACATCAACCACTGTACTCTTAGCTTTCTGATGTCTGTTTGGTATGGCAGGAAACATATTTGTGCCCCATGTCAGGGCAAGTTCTTAGGATATATTTCACCTATGACCTGAACTATTAGTTGGCAAGGCAAAACTTAAAAAAAATAAGCACAAGCCCTTTTGTTCTCAAGATCTACCTGATATTTACTAATTTCAAATTCAGCTCAGCCAACTCTGACATTTCCATTCTGTTTCTGTGGAGACCCATTCTTTTTCAATGTCCTGGATTTCACTTAGGTGATATGGACAGAATGAGCTCTGCCTTATAATCCTGTGGCTTGCAGAATCAAATTATGGGCTTGATTCTCAGCTCTGCCTCTTATTCCTTGCAGCTATAAAGGATAATGGATTGTGGGAAGGCTTCCATAAGAGATACCTAATTCTCTGACAATATTGGAGCTGAAATTTTAAAGCCTCGAGTGATTCATTTTCATTCTGTGAGTTCCCCATGAACTCAGAAATAGCCAGCCCACTACCTCAATCATTTCTTTGCCAGTCTTTTGGTCCCAATATCTCACCTACGTTACGACCCCCCCCATTTATTTCAAGAAATACTAGGTTATAATTTACTATATGAACTACCAGTATCTTGATTTCTACAAGTCATAAGGTCATGGTTCTATTTATACCCAAGAAAAGATGGCAAGCTAATTAAAAAAAAAAAACTTCTCTAAGGGACTATTTCCTCAACTCATTGTTGGTTAAAAAAATGTGGCAATTAATGCCTAGACAAAAAATCAGAGTTTTTATTTCCTCCTTTTCTCTTCTTCTTCTCCTTTTCCTCTTCTTCCTTTTTTCTCTTTCTCCTTCTTTTCTCTTCCTTTTTTCTCTTTCTCCTTCTTTTTCTCCTCTTCTTCCTTCTCCTTCTTCTCCCCTTTTTTTCTTCTTTTACTTCTTTTTCTTCTTCTTCTTTTACTTTCTTCATGTTCTCCTCCTTGTCTTCCATTTCTTTTTCTTTTTTTTTTCTGTATTGAGCCTTGTGTATGCCAAACAAGTCCTTTTCCACTGAGCCACAAGAGTTATTTCCTCTTTCTTCAACACTTGTGACTGTTCTTAGGCCCCAGCCTTTTTGTGGTTTTCCACAGAAGGGACACTGTAAATTAGCTAGGGTACTTCCACCAGCTGCAGCAGTGTATATAACAGAGTGACATGTGTCCATAGCCCTTAGTAGCTGAGCGAATGCTGCATTAGCAACCTAAAGTTCCAATACTGTGTTCAGGATCTAACAAGCTCAGCAAATGTTCCTAAGGAACCATAAAGCCATCTCCTCTTTCTGTCTGATCTTTTTTTTTTTTTGTAGATCAGTTTTTACTTTTATTATTATTATTATTATTATTATTATTATTTCTGCTCATACAAACTTAACAGGTACACTGGTCCCCTCCCTTCTTCCACCTCCCCCCCGACCCCCCTGCTCCCCACTCCTCTCTCCCCTCCTTCAGTGCCCCCCCCAATCCCCAGAGCATCCTTTACTGTGCATGTCAAACTCTCCTCTGGGTCCTCCTCTCCGATGAGGTGCAAGGACCCAGGGGCATTTCCCAGAACCCTTTCCTGTGTTCTGCTTAAGCTTAGGAACACTTCTGTGACTGTCAGTCCATAGCCTCCAAGGATCCTAATGCCTTTAGTCCATGCTAGACTTTGTGGGGTCAATAATGTGTTGGACATAGCTCAGGTCATGCAAAGTCCTATTATGATTGCTTCGGCCCTAACTTGTGTGGAGTATCTTGTATTTCATTACTCTTCCCATCCTTATGCTCTTAAAATCTTACTGCCCACTCTTCTGCAAATTTCCCTGAGCTTTAGGATGGGGAAAGATTAGGTTGGCCCAGTTCCAGGTGGTTGATATAGAGTCTCTGATGTTCTGAATTATGGTTTGTTGTTTTTTTTTTTTCGGTTTTGATGCTCCTGCCATGCCCTTGGCTCCATCCTGATAGGTATTGGATGTCACCCCTTGGCCAGAGATAAAAACCTGTTAAATTAGAGTCTTGTTATAAGAGTATAGTCAAAGGTAGATGGAATAAAAGTAGGAGACCACGGTGAGAGAGGGGTCAATCACCCATTTGCAAAATGGTTACTTTCTATCAGGTAGCCTATATGCTCACCCCTTCTGGTGAGATCACACCCCATTAGCTGCATATGATCAGGAAGGAAAGTCTGTGAACTTAACCAGATGTGTCATTACTTATTTGCAATCCTTGATGGTGGCCTATTTTCTCTGCTGTAACATGGTTCCCTCTCTCCTTCTTTCTGGTGGGGCCCTCCTTCCCCTTCCCTCCTGTTTATACTCTTTACAATTACTGTAGGTATTACGAAGATTTGTCTTTGAGTGTCTCTAAGTGGGTTTGGTACTAGGATCCACCTATTAGGGAGTACATACGGCACTTAATTTTCTGTGTCTGGGATACTTCACTCAATATAATTGTTTCTAATTCCATCCTTTTCCCAGAAAATTGCATTGATTCATCATTTTTGATGGCTGAGTAGTATTCCATTGTATAAATGTACCACATTTTCCTTATCCACTTGCCAACTGTTGGACATTTGGGCTGATTCCATGACTTTGCTATTGTAAACAGTGCTGCTACGAACATGGTCGTGCTTATGCTATCGAGGTGAATTTTTGCTGTATGGGGGGTTATTCCCATACAGGGTCATATAGCATTTCAATCTTTAACTTCTTTAAGAATCTCCAGATGGCTCACCAGAGTGGTTGTATGAACCTGCATTCCCACCAGCAATGTAGGAGAGTTCCCCTCTCTCCACATCCTGTCCAGCACTTGGAAGATGTTGTTTGTGTTGTGGATTTTTGCCATCCTGACAGGGGTAAGATGATATCTCAGGGAAGTTTTGATTTGCATTTCCCTGTCTGATCTTTTATAAAAGAGCCTAGTTGGTCAGGGTTGTGGCTCAGTAGAAAAGTATTTATTTAGCAAAAAGCAAGGCCCAATACTGAAAAAAAAATAAAAGAGAACTGTTCTTTACTTTCACCTTCAACTACCCATCAAGGCTAAAAATCCATGGAGCCTAATCAGAAGCTAACTGACCAAAGGAACCAGTGATGTCTGCCAGATTAGATTACAGCACTTTTGAAATACAGAACAGAGGGAAATGAGCCCAACTTCTCTTGTGGCTACTTGTTGATCTGCAGATTTTTTTTCTGAAACTAGAAGTTATTGGTTTGGAATTTATATAACAAACCATTCCCCAAACATTCCCCTTTGAAAACAACTACTTGACCATGCTCCTGATTGGAAAGGATAGCAAAGCTTCATGTAGCGCCAGACACAGTTACTCTCTGGACTGATTTGTGTAGATAGATGGGCTGAGTCAGAGCCTCACCACATAGGATCTTCACTTTCTTTGGAAGATGGCTTCCAAAAGAGGAGAAGTGGGGCTGAATCCTCCAATTGAAAGCTTAGCAAGTGCCATGTCAGAGGCCTATGATCACATGTTAGGAGATCATGGTGAAAAGATCTCAAGTGGAGAGCTAGACCTCTTCACAAAAACATAAGTCTGAGAACTGAACTAGAACCACTTATGCTGTATTCTACTGTTCAACAAATCTTAGGCTAGCCCAGTTTCAATATTGTATAGAGATGTTCTTTACATCATAATGGAGGAGCAGTGGCTCATTTATGTTGAGGCAATCCCTGGCATAGGATGATTCAACTGAACATTTTTTAATTTATGATAGCACCAAATGGATACACATTTAGCAAAACACATGCTTGCAAGTTTGAGTTTTGATCTTTCTCTAGATGCCTGTTGTGCATATAATTTGTTCCTGATGTCAGTCAGTGACAGGGAGATATAGCTCCTGGCCAGCCACATCAAGAAAAGGACAAATACCTGTCAGTCAGCATCACAGGGTGTTGTTAATCCATGGCATTCAGTAGGTCAGGTTGGCCTTTTCAGTTCTTACTGGGTTTATGGGACAAACCCAGTTAAGGAGCATGTGTGGGAATTTGTCCAGCATGAATTCTGGTCATGAAGTAGCAGCTCCCCTGACCTAACTGTTAGGTTGGCATGGGAAAGGAATTTGCCCACTCTATGATAACATGAGGTTGATGTAGCCATTGATAAAAAAGAAGCTAACACAAAGGAGAAAGTTAAAAATATGAGTTTTATTAGAGCTGAAGGTGGCCAAAAGAATGATAGTTTAATCTTATGGTGAGAGAGCATTAGAATAGAATAGATACTTAAAGTCGAGAGAATAGAAAGAAAGAGAGAGCAAGAGAGTTGCCATAGACAATATGGTGAAAGAATCTGTATCAAGCCCCAGTCAGGAAAGAAATCTGCAGAGTCTATACAAAATGGGTGTCGATCTTTTAAGGTTTTCCAACATTGCTGAAGAGTTGTTAGGGAAGTAGGGAAGTGGGGCTTGAGGAATAAAAAAAAATATTTAACAAGGTTTCCTAATGCTCCATGATAGAGAAAACACAGGGCTGAGTTGACTACTGGTCTATAATCCCAGTAGATAAGAGAGTGTTTAGTCACAGTATCCCAGACACATTCTCTGTGATTTTTCAATAATATGTTGCTGCATAGTTCAGCAAAAACTCTGAATCGAAACCTTCCCTCCCAGAGAAGGAAGACTCAGAGGACTCAGAAAGCAAACAAGGCTTACAAGGAAGCTCATTAAATTTATGAGTCACAAGGTCTTTCCTCGGGGTCATATGAACGGCTGGACAGAGGAGACTCCTCAGTGGGACTGCCTTCAAGTGTACAAGGAGCTTCAGGGATGCATCCTCTATGGGCCATCACAGATGCCTGGGTCAGATTTCTGGTGATGTAACTACCTTTGAGTTACCAAGTGCCTATCAGTAAACCTAATCTATGGTCTTGTGAGTAACCCAAATAAACTCATTGGTTCACTAGCTGAATGGGGTAGAATTGTGTCACCAGTGTCCATTGTGCAACGAATAGACATTTGGTAACATATTTCCAGAAAAAAATCACACAATGTATCTGTGAAGACTTCTTAGACAGAAACTTCAATAACTATAAAATGTATATCATACCCACAACTGGGGGCCAAGCAAATGAGCCAGGTTCACCATCTGTGCTGCCGAGGTTGAGATCTGTCCTCTCCAGTACTCACAGTGACTGACTCGCCTCTGTTCCCTCAGCTCTGAATTTACCTGTCCTTCCTTCCCTCAACCTCTTCTTCCATTCAAATCTAGAAAATCAAAAATAGAGCATCCATCTCTTCATATTGGTAATTGCTAGAGGAAAGACTCACGAAAGAAAGAAGCCACCCACCTGAAAGGGGAAGGTCAGGACTCATAGCACTTTCAGGAATGCTTTCCTGCACTTTCCAGTGTGTTCATACCATGTCACCATTCAGCACTTGTCGATTTTAAAAGGGCACTTGTCCTCTTTCTTTCAACCCCTGTCTGGAACAAATTTGTATTTTCTGTTGATTCAATTTTAAAAATTATACTGATAATGTCATCAACTCTTTTGAGATGACTTTAAGAAGAAAATAAAGCAGAAAAGATATGGATGAATGTCTTTGATTTCTTCTCCTTGTTGTTAAGTATATTCTAAATATTGTTCAATGAACAAGGACCTTTTTTAGTCCAAAAAGTCCATACTAATAAACCAGTGGGTGGATTTTCTCTTTTCCTTTACTTTATCTTTCATGAGTGTTGAAGCATGGATATGCAGGAGTTGAATTCATGTAGAGAGAGTTTCACTGTAAGCTTCTGGTGTGAGTATGGATATCTCTCCTGGATAGCTGATCCAGTGCACGGTGTCAAGCAACACAGAATTTGAAGGCAATTCTGCCTGGAGAACAAATGTGGGAGATGGCTTTCTACAGGAGACTTGAATAAGCGATTTATCAGAGATGATGAAACAGAGACTTTATTTTATTGGGAAGAATAGCTAGAGATTCAGGAAAGAGAGAAAATTGCATATGAGTTAGCAATGTGAGCATAAACTCATGGTTTTCATTATAGAGATGATAGCCTTGATAGATGGTGATGATTGATGATAAATACAATGATAATGATATAGATGATACATATATCATAGATGATATAAATAGATAAATGCTAGATGGCAGACAAATGATAGACACATAATACATAGGTAAATTCTAAAATAGCTAGGTGATAGATCATACAAAGATGATAGGAGATATTTAGGTGTTAAATAAATGATTGATGAATGATAGAAAGATTGATAGATGATCATCAAGTGATAGATTAATACATACAGTGCATACATAGATGACAAATACATAGGTACATAGATTAATAATTGATAGAAAAGTAGGTTAAATAGATGATTCATGCATACTTACAAAGATAGTCAAATAATTTTCAAAATCACATGTACATCTGTAATTTCTTACTTGATCACACTGTCATCCTAAAGCCTGGCAAGACAAGCACTGCAGTGTCAATGGGCACACATGTTATCCTATGCATTCCCGGATCCCATGTGCTCATAGTTTCTATGGGTAGTAAAATAATTTAACCAAAGAAAAGGCCTGGTTTTAGGTGCAATGGCATATGTCTATGGTCATTACATTTAGGACACTGAACAGAAAGATCCTGTTTGAGGCCATTAACAAGTATGTAATGGGATCTGGTCTCAAAGAAAAATGAAAGAAGGGGATGGCTTGTCAAGGCCCTTGGGTAGCCCATCATGCCCAAATGAATTTTGTTTGTTTGCCTGGGCCTGGAGTCATGCTGCTTGGCTAACAATGTAACCTTGGTCAGACACTGGATGAACTTATATAGTCACCTGGGACTAATCATTTTGGAAAGAACACTGGGATAAGGTCATTAAGTCACACAATGTCAGCTTCCTAGAGACTGAGACTGGCCATAGAAGCAGTCAAGTAATGAGTTGGGCCTCCTTGGAAAACTTTAGACACTGAGGCTTTTCTAATACACACATATATCAAACCTAGACACCAAAGTATAACACACTCCAAGAACTCCATGGAGAGAGAAATCAGTTCATGTTGAGAACAACTCTGATTCTTCCCTAGATGAATTGTAACCTGTATCTTTTCCCCCACAGTATACTGTGCATAAGAACTATCATTTTGCATGAGTGTGGTATGTTCTCTGGTGAAACAACAAAGCTGTGCTCACCACTCTGCAGACAAGCACAGGAGAGAATGGAGCCCTCCATCCAAGGAATCTTTCCTCTCCTCTCCCATTAAGATGCTTCCCAATGTACCTATGCCCACGTAAAGATGTTCAACTACAGCACTTGGTTTTGCTGGTCCTCGGCATGGCAACTGTGTTGGTCTGAGACTCTGAATAAATAAATAGATGTCAATCGAAGCAGCCAGAGGTAAATGGTGCGGCACGGTGTCCTGTGTGGGAGTCAGCATACTCGTCTTGTCCTCAGAGGCCATGGGAAGAGAAAAAAATCTGTCTACCGTCTCCTGTGGATATGGTGATCTAATTCCTGGAAATGGCTGAGCAAACACCTCCTCAGCCTCCTGATATAGGTTGTAAGGAACTCGTGATGTAGGAACTGTGGGGAAGCGAGAGGAACAGGTGGGTGTGGGGGGATGGCAGGTAAAGAGAGCACACACACATGTCCTTCTATTACAAATAGCAGACGTTGAAACACTAATATTAATACAAAAGATGTAAAATGTTTAATCCAGCAACATTTTTGATGTTGTAGGCTTGATTCCCTCTAGTTCTGCTCTAAGTGCTGGTGCTTGTAGCATTTTGTCCACCACTGTGCACACTTGTCCTGTGGCTTTGCTAGTCACTTCAGCCATTCTCCTCTGCATGGGGCCTGACTCTCCAGCTGTTACCACATTTGCTTGTAAGTTATTCAAGTGTAGGAAAAGCAAACCCAAAACTAACTCTCCTTGTTTATCACATTAATCTATTATTCAATAATAATGTTCCTTACAGAGCTACATTAATTAAAGGCAAGCAGCACAGGAAAAAAATGTCATTTGACAGAACAACCTGATGTTCTTTTTTTCCATCATTTTTAGAACTTTGGTTTCCCAGGAAACCTATAGCAGCTTTTATACGTAGTGCCACTTACATTCAGATGTCTTATTTCTTTTCCTTTTTCTTTTTTTTTGTACTGTCAAGAAAACAAGTTGTTTTTTTCTCCTTTAAACAAAGCTTAAAATGGGTAGAATAATCAGGCATAATGATAGGTTGATCCACAGTGGAATCATTCATGCTAAATGAAAAATTATCTTGTATCTGTACATTAAGATGCCCTGTTAAAAAAATAAAATCTTGAGGAAGCAAGCCTGGATTGGGTCTCTCAGGTATTGACTCATTAGACATCAACTGCCCTAGGATGTAATTAGTGAGCCATGAGGCGGGAGATAAACAAAACTGCTGTGGGCTGAGATCATTCAGGTTTGCTTGTCAAACATCCTGCAGCTCTGAGCTGCACCTTGCCACAAAAAGAAGGTAATTCCCTGACCCAGTCCAGATGTCTTTGAGAGTTCTCAGGGCTTCCCATCCACTCCCCTAGCACCAACTATAACATGTAATCAAATAGAAACTTGCTATGTGTGTGTGTGGGGAGCTATCTGTCAAGAAAAAGCAGTCTGGAGGGGACAAATCCCACCTAAGAATGTTCCAAACGATGCAAAACAGAAGAGACTAGGGCAGTGCATCAAAGGTAGGGAAAGTATCTGAAGATCCACCCCAGATCCAGCCTACCCAACACCCACTGGTAATCCTCACTTCTCATATTTTATGATTTAAATTTGGTGTAGGTGTGATCCCTCCACAAAAAAATCCATGTGATGGGAGCTTTGTCTTTAATGTTTTTGAAGATGGGAAGCCTTCAGAAGTTGGAGCCTTAAAAATCCACAATACAAACAATACCAAATGCTGGAGAGGATGTGGAGAGAAGGAAACTTTCCTACATTGCTGGTGGGAATGCAAGCTCATACAGCCACTCTGGTGAGCCATCTGGAGATTCTTAAAGAAATTAAAAATTGAAATGCCATATGACCCTGCTATTCTACTTTTGGGAATAACCCCCCATACAGCAAAAATTCACCTCGATAGCACAAGCACAACCATGTTCATAGCAGCACTGTTTACAATAGCAAAGACATGGAGTCAACCCAAATGTTCAACAGTTGACAAGTGGATAAGAAAAATGTGGTACATCTATACAATGGAGTACTACTCAGCCATCAAAAATGATGAATTAATGCAATTTGCTGGGAAATGGATGGAATTAGAAGCAATTATATTTAGTGAAGTATCCCAGACACAGAAAATTAAGCGCCGTATATACTCCCTAATAGGTAGATCCTAGTACCAAACCCACTTAGAGACACTCAAGGATAAATGTCTGTAATACCTACAGTAATTGCAAGGATTATAAACAGGAGGGATGGGGTAGGAGGGCCACACCAGAAACAAGAAGAGAGGGGACCATGTTACAGCAGAGAAAATAGGCCACCATCAAGGACTACAAGTAAGTAATGAGACATCTGGTTAAGTTCACAGACTTTCCTTCCTGATCATTTACAACTGATAGGTATGATCTCACCAGAAGGGGAGGGCAAATAGTCTGGCAGATAAAAAGTAACCATTTTGCAAATGGGTGATTGACCCCTCCCTCACTGCGGTTTCCTACCTTTATTATATCTACCTTTGAATATACTCTTATAATAAGACTCTAGTATAACAGGTTTTTATCTCTGGCCAGGGGGTGACATCCAATACCCATCAAGATGGAGTGAAGGGCATTGCAGGAGCAGCAAAACTGGAAAAAAAAATCAACAAACCATAATTCAGAACTTCAGAGATTCTATATCAACCACCTGGAACTAGGCCAGCCTAATCTGTCCCCATCCTGAAACTCAGGGAAATTTGCGGAAGAGGGGGGCAGTAAGATTGTAAGAGCACAAAGATGGGAGGAGCAATGATATGCAAGATACTCCACACAAGTTAGGGCCGAAGCAATCATAATTGGACTTTGCATGCCCTGCACAATGTCCAACACACTATTGACCCCAGAAAGTCTAGTGTTTGCTAAAGGCACTAGGATCCTTGGAGGCAAGGGATTGACAGCCACAGTAGTGTTCCTATGCTTAAGGGGAACATAGGAAAGGGTTCTGGGAAATCCCACTGGGTCCTTCCACCTCATCAGAGAGGAGGACCCAGAGGAGAGTTCAGCATGCACATTAAAGGATGCTCTGGGGATTGGAGGGGGAGGCACTGGGAGATGGGGAGGGAGAGAGGAAGGAAGGTGGTACAGGGCAGTGGGAGGTTGGAGGGAGGGAGGGGACTGGTGTCCCTGTTAAGTTTGTATGAGTGGAAATAAAAAAAAAGAAGTTGGAGCCTTATGGTCGTTGTGTAACTGGGTAGTTGGAGTCAGAGCCTGGCCTCTGATCAAACAAGTCAGGCTCAACTACCCATCCTCAGTAGGTCAGCTGAAGAAAGCAGTAACAGTGAACACAGATAAAAGGGATTTATTCAATGTGGCTAGGCTGAGTAAAGGAGCAAGGGGGTCCAGTGAATCATCATTACCTACCCACACGCCAATCCTTTGTCTTGACACGAGGATTATATTTAAGTAGAGAACAAGGAATATGCACGGCCAAGCAGTCCTGGTCAAAATGTGGGACACTGATCCAGCATGGTTTTGACTCTACTCGTACTTGTGAGGTAACCTGATAACTTAGAATGGTGTGAAATCTCTTTTCAGGAGACAAGCTCCCTTCCGGCTGGCATCCAGTTCTTCTCCCAGCCTGGGATTCCTAAGGAAATTCCAATTCTGAGAATTGACCTAGCATCACTTATGCTGTATTCTACTGTTCAACATAATCCTAGACTAGCCTAGTTTTAATAGGGTATAGTGATGGTCTTAACATCTCAATGGAGGAATAGGGACTCATTTAAGTAGAGGCAGTCCCTGACATAGGATGGTTTAACTGAAAAGTTTTCTAACTTTATGATAACACCAAATGGATATACATTCAGCAAAACACATGCTTGCAGGTTTGAGCTTTGATCTTTCCGTAGGTGCCTGTTATGTATATAATCTGTTCCTGATGTCAGGCAGTGACAGGGAGATATAGCACCTGGCCAGCCACATCAAGAAAAGGACAAATGCCTGTCAGTCAGCATCACAGGATGTTGTTAACCCATGGCATTCAGTAGGTCAGGTTGGTCAACAGTGCTTGGGGAGCATTGTTTCAATAGTCCAGTAGCCAAAGTGAGAGGGACAAGTGTCTCCTTAAGACTATATTCATTTATCCCAGGGTGGTTACACTGAAGTGGATCCTTACAAGAACCTGTTTAGTTCTCATGGGACTCTGATTTGTTCTTCACTAATTATTATAAAAGTATAACCTGAACCCTAGATTGCCCTCTAGTTTCATCTTCATTCTCACTCTCTATCTCTGTCTGTCATTCTCTCTCTCTCTCTCTCTCTCTCTTTCTCTTTCTCTTTCTCTTTCTCTCAAATGTTGCTCTGGTATCAGAACCAAGAAGCAGTTAACATGGTGTCTCAAACTTCCAGAGCTGGGAGATAGATGAAGCTCTTTCTAATGGGACACTAACCTAGGCTCAGCACCTTCATGATAGCAGTGTGACTTCTGAAGTCTTTCCTACTCACCATCCCTTTCACCTGCAAAATTTTTATCTAACCCTGGGCATGCATGTATGTGAACCAGGGGTACAATTCAAACATTTACTATTAATAAGTCATAAAACGTTGCTTCTGAAGTATTATTTCAAATATGTACAACTTTATCATTTATTAAAGATAGGAGTAGTTTTGTCCCTGATGACATGGATATGCTTGTTTATTTTTACATAAAGAATTAAATCTTGATTGAGTATTTGATACTAAAAGGCATAGACCATCTTCAATGCTTTTCAGAGTTTATGTATACCTTTATTGAGTAATCAATACTGAGAAAAGCTGCTTGGCACAAATATGTAGAACAAAATGGCAGAAGTATGCTTACAGGGTAATTTCAAATTCTTAATGATGTTTGTTTTTATGAAATTCAAATCACCAATTGAAATACAAGTTTTTAGAATGAAACATTTTTACAGAGTATATTCCAAAGACATACTAACCTGATACTGAGTATCAGTAAGAAACTATGAAATGATTTTGTTTTCTATAATTAAACTATTATATTTCTACAAGAGGAGAAAACTATGTATAGTAAAATCACTGCAATTCATGACATACAAAGGTCACTGTCTGAGCTGCAGAGCTGCAGACATTCTTAGTTGCCTTCGCATAGTATGGCAACATAAATAATGTATGGTGCTCAGACAATGTGCTCAACTCCAAGAGTATGGGACACTCACACAGGGTGGCAGGGAGAATGCCAAGAAACCATCTCAAGTTTGATTTTGAATTAATTTTTGATCATTCATGTTCAGAAACCTTTACTGTTGCCAAGTTCTTCATGACCCCTACATCAAGTAACATAGTTCAGGAAGAAGAGCCTTGGCACATCACTCCCCAAATCCTTTTAATCTAATCTACTCTAGTCATTCTCCTCATTTCCAAGAAAATCCAAGTCTACTCTCATTTCACTTCATTTTCTCTTTTTTGACATTCCCCTAAAGCCTGCTCACTGGGGAATGACACATTAACATCTAAATGGGCAGTTGCTATGTAAAGTTTTGCCTCTGGCTGGAAGAATCCTTCCTCTGGGAATTGGGGGTGTGTCCTATCTGTTCTTAGATCCCTTTTGTTTTTCTCAGGACTGGGTAGGTTATCACCTCCCTCTATAATCCCTTCCCTGTGCATTTGAGATATGTTAATACATAGACCAAGTAACTCTGCTTTGAGGCTTGGTCCATTCCCTCTTAGCAAATAAGTGTCATGCCGGCCTTTAATTTTACCTGGAGGTTTCATGTCTAGTCCCACACAACAAGTAGATGTCACTTCTGCCTTTTCTTTGTTAGCCAGAATGTATATATGTTGATTATGAAGAGATTGGAAAGTAATTTCAAGAGTCCAAAAACATAAGTGGGTAAAATTCCCTCAAATATGACTTTTGCTGAACTAACTCAGAAATTCAACAGATATGAGAATTATGCCATCTGTTCATAAGAATCGTATTTCTCATAAAGTGTATAAGTAATTAGAAAGTAGAAAGAAAATGAATCCTAATATAGTTCCTACCTTTATGACCAAATATAGGCCAGTTTGTATGACAGCAGCTAGAATTTGGTATCCCCCAAAAGGAAAAATTAATGTATGACCTGCGCCCTCTCCAGCAGATTCATCTTTACCATTTATAGAAATATATAATAGATATGGCACATGTATAGTTAATTGTAATGAAAAACATGTTCCTTATTGAAATCTAAATGAGTTCAATCTCCTTGGTATATCTTAAACTAAATCCCAAAAAACAGTAACAGGGTAGACCTAAATTCTGTGGCTATTTTGGTGGAGCATTATAGATTAGATAGATTTGGAGATACTGGGAAAATGGTCTTGAAAATTGTTTCCCTAAAGGTGGTTCCTGCTGACTGAGAAGGTATGTGTCTTTTTGTTTTTCCTCTGTTTGTGGATGTAGCCACGCATTCTTTGCACCCTGGATTTTCTAATATAAACCCTGCAAATGCTTCAATAAATGGGTTCAGATTCATTCAGCCTGGAGCTGTTTGTCCTTCCCCATATCCGCAGACTCCTTGTCCACCTACCAGGATCCTAGATCTAGGCCACGGCTGGACCGTGGCACTTCCTTAACTTTCTAATTAGAAGCTCCCATCCAGACTTGATCATTTATTTCCCTCCTACCCAAATCTTCAAAGTTTGAAGCAATACATATGCTTTTCTAGGGTGATTCCTAATGCCTAGTTGTTGGCAGCCCTCAACCTCTTACATTCTCTGTGTAACTCTTATGACTATTATCCCTCTCCACAGTAAAATAAATGTCCACATCTCCTTTAATTCAACACGTATTTATTGTGCATTTATACTGTATGTCAAGGCTGTTATGAAGCAAAGTAGAGGAAAAGATAACAGATTGAAGCTGAGACAAGAGTTTCAGTTCCAGTTGAAACACAAAACAGGTGCTTCAGTATAATTTAGAAGAGAAAGATTGATTTTTCCCAGCTAAGGCAGAAGCACAAGCTGTACTTTAAAATGTCTGGAATTTCTTGGAGACAGTGATGCCTGGACAGAATCAAATATACAACGGATATAGAAAGACAAGTTCAGTCCAGGCAAGGGGGCAGCACAGAAGAGGACCAGGCTTGGGGTAGTGCGGGGCAGGGTGGCAGTTGTTGCTGGAGCAACTAAAGGGAAGGGTGATTTAAGTACTGTGTGTGATTCTTGCTTATTTTGACAAAGAACCTGGACTTATTAAGAAATCAGGAGATACACTAACATGATTATTAAGAAGAACCTGTTCTATGTGATTATAGTTTGAACAGATCATATTCCCAGGGGTACCCATGGTTCTTGTTTCTATTAGGATTATTTTTTCTATTAGGAGACAATTGAAAACAAATTTCTTTTTAAGTTAATTTATGTATACCACAGTTTAACACATTTACAGATAAGAATCCTAGAAATATCTGAACTGTGCTGGTTACTTTTCATATTCTTGCAACAAAATGCCAGCCAAGAAAAACTAAAGCAAGGAAAAGTTTGCTGTGGTTCATGGTTCCAGAGAACAGTCAGACATGGTGGGGAAATCATGGTGGCAGGAACTTACAGCAGAGGCAGATGAAACCACATCCATAATCACCAGCAGAGAGAAATGAATGAATGGGTGCTCAGCTCACTTTCTCTTTTATATTTGTCCAGCAGTTACAAATAAAATAGACCCAATCTAAGTAATCCCTCACAAGCATAACCTGAAACTTATCTAAGCTTAGGTAGGTTCTATCAAGTTTACAAAGGATAAGAGTTATCATAAGTCCACTAGTCCCTATCAACTGGATACCCAAATAGATCACTTTTAAGCCATAAGAAGTTCCCATCCCTAGGCCCTGTAGGCTCATAATATCAGATGCTTTCAGTTCAATTTCAAAAAAACCCAATATTTTTCTTTTATTTATTTTCCCCAATCATACAAGCTCAATAGGTACCCTGGTCCTCTCCCTCCCTCCACCTCTCGCTAGTTCCCCCTTGTACTCTCCCCCCTTTTTCCCCTTCCTTTAACCCCTCCATCCCCTATGTCCAGTGCCTTCCCCTCCTCTTCCCATCCCCTGGAGCATCCTTTTGTGTGAATGCCAAACCTCCCTCTGAGTCCTCCTTCCTAGTGAAGTATAAGGACTCAGTAGCATAGCCTGGAGCCCTTTCTTGGGCTATCTGTTAGTATGGTTAGTATGGGAACATTACCATGACTGTTAATCCCTTGCTTCCAAGGATCCCACTGCCTGTGATCCATGCTAGACTTTGGGGAGTCATTGACATGTCAGTCATCATGCAGTTCATGCAAAGTCCTATTATGGCTACTGCAGGCCTAACTTGTGTGGAATATCTTACATATCATTGGTCCTCCCCTTATTTAGGCTCTTACAATCTTGCTGCCCCCTATTCTGCAAGGTTCCCTGAGCTTTAGGCTGGGGAGAGATTTGGTTGCTGTGGTTCCAGTTGATTAATGTAGCGTCTTTGGTGTTCTGAATTATGGTTTGTTGTTGATTTCAGTTTTTCTTTTCTTGCACTACCCTTGGCTCCATCCTGATTGGTATTGAAGATCACCTCCTAACCAAAGATAAAAGGCTGTTTAAATGAAGATCTTAATATAAGAGGAGACTCACAGGTAGATGGAATAGGAGTAGGACACCACAGTGAGGGGAGTTCAGTGTCCCATTTGCAGGATGGCCACATCTATCAGCCGGTCCCTATACCCTCCCTGATTGGTGAGATCAAACTTCTTCAGGCACAAGTGACCAAGAAGGGAAGCGAAAGTGAGCCTCAGCAGCTGTCTCACTACTTACATGCAATACTTGATGGTGACCATTTTCTTCTACTGAAGCATGTTACCCTCTCTCCGTTTTTTTCTGGGGGCCCTCCTTTTCCTTCCCTCCTATTCATAATCTCCACAAATTACAGTAGGTATTACAGCAATTCATTTCTGAATATGTCATTAAGTGAAAAATACCCAACATTTTTAACAGTTATAATGATGTTTAAAAGTTCTAAATCCACATCTCACCCCATACTCAAAGAAACATCTTAAGCGTGAGCTTCTATAAAGCTGAGAACACATTACATACAGTACATAGTGGGACAGGTCAAACTTTCATATTCTAAAAGGAAGGAATAAGGACCTAGCAAGGAAACATTACACTAACCAGCAAGGAAAAGACCAAACCCCACAGTTCCATGTCAGGCATGAGGATAATGACAGAGATTATCATGGTTTGAAATGTGTCCCCCAGAGTCTCATGTGTTTGGGAAGGTCATGGTACCTTTCAGAGGTGTGAAGCCTTGCTGGAGGAACACATTCACAAGGGGTGGGCCTTGAGGTGGATTAGTCCCACCCTACCTCCAGGAGAAATCTGCTTTTGCAGCAAGCAATCTGGTAGCTCTCAGCCTCCCAGATGGGTGTGACTTAGCCTTTCTTCAGCTTTGGCCAGGCAGCTATGCTGCCTCCACTGTGAAAGTCTGTATCTCTCCTCAGGAGAGATTTAAACATAAGCTAAATAAATCTCCCTTTCTCCCTTAAGTTAAATGACTTTGGGTGCTATAGAAATTGGTGCTGAGTAGTAAGGCATTTCTGTGAGATTAAGAGCATCTGGTACCACAGCATGAAGCTATTTGTGAAGCTCAGAGAAGTTATTACCCAGCAGTATGGCCAATGTTATGATGTGGTTAGTGTGCCTTTGGAACTATTTGTTGGGAAAAATATGGAGAATTTTGGGACTTTGTGCTGGGAAAGTCTTTGCATCTTGGTGATAGGGCCAAATGAGCCTTTCTTGTGAGAGCTCCAAAGAGAGCAATGCTATGCGAGACAGGCAGTAGAAGCCCAGCTTGTCATGGTCCAGAGGGGAACACAGACTGTGTTTGGAACTGGACTAGTGACATATGGAGCCACATGTTGGTGGACAGTTTAGTGAAGTTTTGCTCTCGTCCTGAAAGCTTGCTTGAAGTTAAACTGGAGTGCTTGGTGGAAGAAATTTCAAGACAATGTAGTCTTCATAATGTGGTATCTCTACCTTTTACTTATCTTCATAGTTATGAAAAAGAACAGGGAATCAGAAGCAGTAATTGTAAGATCTGATGATGAAAAATGCAATGGCAAACTTAAAGAGTTGAACCAGGAAGAAGCAGAGTACAAAATGGCCATTAAACAGATTAGCTCTATTAGTAAATCCAAGCCTGTTCTCAATTTGGGATAATTGGAAAGGCTCTACCTTAAGAGAAAGATTCTCAAAGAAGGCTCACATCCATAAGAATGGAACTCCTTTTGGAAGAAATGAGCTAAAGGGTTGAATTCCAAAGCAAGGGTCAAATTTCTCCTATAAAGCAACTGTCCAGGAGTGAAAGAGATTTTTCCCACAGTCAGCATAGAGATGGTGAATCAGCTGTGATTTGAGGGGGCCAGTCTTGGCAAGGCAGTCCATGTGGTTCTAGCTTTAAAGGCATCAAGGGTGCAAGAGGGAAGAGGTCATGGATTCCTCCTCCAAGAGTTCAGAAAATATTGGAATCCAGGCAGCATGTGGCAGAAAGCCTGTAGCTTAGAGGCCCGAGAAGGTCAGTTTGTGTTGTGGAGTTTAAGAATGGTTTGCCATTGAGAAGTAACATGTTACCAATGCCAGAGACAATGTGGTACATCTGCCAAGGAGGGCTGTATACCTGGAAGGAATCAGCCCAGGCGAATGATGTGTTCAACAGCTGTATTGGAGGAGTGGACCTGATTTCAATGAGAGACTCACCAGAAAAAAAGACATTCACAACTAAATTACAGATTAATATGTTCATGACCATCAGTGTAGAAATCATCAAAATATTATGAAATTGAATTCAATTATACATTAAATAGATTAAAAAAGATATCCACTGCTGTCTATCCCAGAAATTCAAGGGTGACTATACAAATCAACATGACAAGTTGACAGAACAGAAGTACAGGCTCATAATGAACATGTCAATGAACAAAGAAAAAGCATTTCATAAACACTGACATCCTTTTATAATTAAAACACATGTAACAATCTGTGTAGTAAAGTTCATAACAACATATTAAAATACATGACAATATAACTCTGATAAAAAGCATTTATAAAGAGTGGGAGAGTCCAAAATCTTTCTCATTGAGGTTACTAGAAGAAAAGCATGCCCACTTATCATATGGGTAATGGAAGTCCTAGTCAGTTCAATTAGGCAAGAAAAGTACATAAGAGATATTCAAATTAAAAAAGAAGTTGCTATGTTTATAGTTGCCAATATCACATATATTAATAACCCCTAAATCCCCACAAAACTATTAGAAATAGTTGTAGAATATAAATATCTATATGCTAGTAATAATAATTTTTAAAAATTAAGTAAGTAATTGCATTCATTTTGCATGGGAAGAAAAAAAGACTATACAAAAATTAAAGAAGTAAACATTACCAGAAGATATTGATGAATATGGAAGTTATTGGAAAGAATTACTGTGTTCATTGGGCAGAAGAATCAGCATGCTTATGATGGCAATAGTCCCAAGACAATTAGAAGGCAGTGAATCCCAAGTACATATGCTTTTTCTAGGACATAACCAGATAAAATGAGTCTACAAAATAGCACCATGTGTCTCTTGGTGTATGGAAGGAGACCCAGGTGATTACATGATGGGACTGAAGAAGGTGTTGCACAGCAGTGAATGCCGCTGAACTGTACATTTCAAAGGGGTTGATTTTATGTGCTGTAGATTTTAGTTAAACAAAAAATTGAAGAGTTCAACTCAAATAAATGGCTAATATTTCAATGGAACTGTAAGCTTCTCATCAGTCAATCTTAGAAATCTTTGGTCCATAGTCCTTGTCACTAGCATCTTTGGATGGTTGTGGATCTTTTCTGACATGGTCTTGAGTACATTTCCTTCCTTGCAGCTTATCCCCCTTGCTAGCTGTCAGCACCAGCTAACCAACACCAGGCATTCCCATCCTCAAGACTATATAGATGCAAGTGAGTGCCAGATGTGGAGGTATCAATCCAAGATTGGATCACTTTCAAATTTGGAATCTGAACTTTATGTTTCCAAGCTCCTCCTGGCTAACTGGGAATGGAAAAGTTCCTGGTCATGAAGCCCAGCATAGAGAAAGCCAGAGAAGAAAACAAAGAAAAGCAAAGTGTATTAGTCAGGGTTCTCTGGAAGAACAGAATTGATAGAATGTGTGTGTGTGTGTGTGTGTGTGTGTGTGTGTGTGTGTGTGTGTGTGTGTATACATATATAACTTTATGTATATATATAATATATACATATATATAACTTTATTAAATCAACTCATGTTAAAAAGCAATTTCCTTCAAAGTAGCTGCAAAGTAGCTGCCTGTGGGCTAGAGAGATGGCTCAGGGGTTATGCTTCAGTCTCAAAAGCAGAAGGTCCTGAATTTGGATCCTGAATCCCACATAAAAACACCAAGCAAAAATGGTGGCAGCCTGTACTTCTGGCCCTGGAAGGTGGAGACTGGGAAACCCCAGAGAAAAACAAAGAGGAGGCAGTGAAATCCAGAGTGCATCCCTAAGTCATCCTTGGGCTTATGCAGGCACACACAGATGCACACAAACAGAAAACACACACACACACACACACACACACACACACACACACACACACTGAATAGATACATATTTAAAGAACAAAATGTAGTCACCCATGACTGTGACCCAAATACCTTATGAAGTTCAATGATACCAAGAAAGTCTCTAGTCTCTATATCGCTGGAAGGTTGAAGACTGTGGACTCTGGCTTCAGTAATGAACAGTAGCAAGTCTTCAAGACAAGTCTCCAAAGGCAGAAGTAAGATCAAAAAGGCAGAGTTCTGAGTCAGCCAAGGATAGAGGTAGTTTAGGCAGTAGCAACAAGAAGACAACAATGCTCAAATAGTGGACTCAACAGCAAGTCCACACAGGATAAGGGAAGAGCAAGTCCCTCATTCCTCGCCCTTTACTACTGGAAAGTGCCATACACTATGGACCAGGTGTTTCACATCATTTAAACAAGCACCTGCAGGCTTGTTCAAGAGCCTGATCCAACCATTATTCTTCATAACTGTGCCCCAAACAGCCCGCAGCTGTTAAATTGACACTTGAGTCTAATCATAAAAGTAAAGCAGCAGAGTATTCAGGGTATTCAGAACTTGGGCACAAGGAGATACTCTGTAACTCTTCTACTATTTGCATGAAAGATCCCTTAGCGAAACCCTGAACTGCAACCTACATACTCTTTTCCTGCAGAGGAAAAAGCAAGGATCACATATGATTTGTCTATAAAAGTTACGCAATTGATTTTTGCTGCACATTAATAAGAAAATTAATTCTAAGAGCTTAATCAGGGTTGGTGATGCTAAAAAAATTGTTGTGCTGGTATGATGATTGATCATCAGAAAATGAAGTGTGCTTAAAAATAATAGCAAGATTTTATTTGTCTCTAAGGACAAGTTTCTAACAATTTAGCTAGAATGTGGAAGATAGCCATACACATTGTGTGATGTCAAAGAAAAAAGTTAAACTATCTCAAGTGAACTAAAAATAATTTAATCTCAACAAAATATAATAAAAGGCAATGTGATAAATTTGGGTTTATCATGTTTATTGCATATACCTTTACCTTTTCTTTATAGATAAATATTCATACAAAATTTTATTTAATATTATTATAATTTTCATATATATTCTTCTCATGTTCCATATTCATTAGCAAATGCTAGTTATATAAAACTAAGATGTTATGTGTTCCATAAAAATTCTTGGCATTTGGTTTATCCTTGTAACATTAAAAAATCCAAGGCAAAAAAAAATTGGGGGGGAGAAAAGGAAAGTACAGATGCTTTTATATAGTGAAGAAGATTAATTAAATTAATCTCTCTCCTAAAGCCTCAACAAACTTATAGTCAGAAGAAAGATGTAACAGGATTGATTTTAAATTATGTATGAGAAATTTCAGGTTTGCTTTATAGGTTTAGAAGATGAAAACAAAATTATGCTTCTATCAAACAGACTGTTGCCATAGTCAATAGCAGAGTGAATTTCTGAAAGTAACTTTCCCCTGTTTCTGTAATCCACTCCTCTGTCCATTTCTTTGCCACTGAAAGTTCAATGAAGTTTGAGGACACATTTGTGAGCTTGTATGAAGGGTGTTTCTGAGTCATGGAAATGATTCTACTATGCATGTCAAAGTGTTCTTTGATTAAAAAGATACAGACTTAAAACGGACAAGTGTTTCCTTCCTGATTAATACTTTGTAAAGCCACATGATAAAATCTGCAACCACATCATGAGCTGCCTTCACTACTCTTTGTCCAGAGTCAGTGAGGAATTCAGAAATAGAAGAAAGGATAGGAAGAGAGTATGTGTGTGTGTGTGTGTGTGTGTGTGTGTGTGTGTGTGTGTGTGTATGTGTGCGCGCATGTGTGTGTGTGTGCTCACACATGCTTGTGTTTGTGGTTCATGAAAGCATGAATGGATAAACAAAAGCAGATAATTCTAGTAATCACAGATTCACAACAGATTGAATTTAGAACTAGGGGGAGTTTTTATTTCCCTTGAAGCTCTGCAACTCGAGTGCTACCAGCTCGAAGTGCCTAGTGTAGGGGAGGACATATTGCTCTGCTCAGATATGCTTTTAATTATGAATGCCAGTTCTAAAGACACAAAGTAAAACCATGTTCTATGGACAATCATACCTCCAGATGTAGCTCAAGCACTTAGAAGTCATAAGAAGAGCAGGTTGACTTTCTTCTAACACTTTAATCGTTCTGTTGGACAGTGTTTATACCTACTGGATTGTGTTTTGCCTCATTGGTCACCATAGGAATATACCATCAAGTGTTAAAATATAGCATCATGTGCAAAGTAAAAACAAATCAATCATTTCATTGTAATGCTCAAGTCTTTTCTCACATTTCATTCTTGTATGTAACATTCCAAGTGGACATACCTGCATCTCCATCCTCAAACAGAAAGACACAGCATAAAAATCACATTTTTAGGATACACTTCATGGTTGTTAACAACATAACTCTCTGGGGTAGGAACAAATATAAGATGTTAGGAAGTTGGGTATAGCACTATTTTTGTAAGGTTTTCATTTCTTTAGCAAATTCATGATTCAAGTCAACATTAAAGAAAAGAATCCTAGATAACAGATAACACTTAGGCATGATCTGAAATTTGCAGGGAGTACACTGGGCAAAGTTGGATCACAGCTATCAGGAGAGGTGGGTGAGGGCAAAAAAAGATTCTATGTAAAAGCAAATCAAAGTTTGAGATTTTAAAAAGTAGGATAGAAAAATATAACGTCAGTTCTAGAGGAACTGATGTGGTACGGAGAGATGCCCACCCCCAGTGTTAGGGAGTAACCAAGAGTCAATCTTAAACTATAGTTTCAGAAAATTGGCATGTACCTTTAGTACAATGAACAGAGAAAAAAAGGGAAGAAAGGAGAAAAATTTACACATGGCAGGAGCAGAGTGGCAGAGATGCCACTGGGCAAACACTTTCCTTAGGAGCTTGACCAGCTGTGAACAGCTGTGAGAGGCCACATTTGAAAGTGTCTTATTGAGTCGGTGGCCTGGAGATCCCAGTGCTGATGAACTGGACACAATCTTCACCTTCCATGCAGCCCTCTTCAAAAATTCCAATGCAATTCTTCAGAGACGTTTAAAAACTTTCAAAATTCATATAATGCAAGAATAGCTAAAGCAACCTGAGCAAAGAGAATACTGGAAGAGCCCCATTCCTGATTTCAAGTCACACTACAGCATAACACAGGAACACCCAGAGCATGGTAGTGGCACAAAAGCAGACGCATAGATCATGAGGCGGTATAGAGGACACAAGTCCACTCTATAAACTAGTGCGAGGGAAAGGAATTTTCAAGGAAATGGATACAAACTGGACATCTTTCAGTCTTACAGAAATAACATGCTGTCTTTACTGTCATGTATTCCTACATTTTATATAAACACTTAAAATCATGTGTGCATATATGGCATGAAGGTCAATGTGGAACTACATGGAGAAAGAAAGGGATCAGCAGAGCAGGGAGAAAGGAGAGATCAGGATGGGCAGGACATGTTCAGCACACAATACATGTTTCTATAAAAATGCCTTTCTGTGACACAGTACCATATACATGAAGTATGATGAAAACATGTCTTTAAAAATTCTAATTTAAAACAAAGAGAGGACTGGTAAGATGGCTTAGTCATTAAAGTATTTGAACTAAGTTCAAACCCATATTTTTTTTTAAAAAAAAAAGAAGAGCATGGTGGCATACCGATAATCCTAGTATCGGGATGACTAAGACTAGCAGACCCCTGGATCTCATTAACCAGGTAGCCTAGCCTACTTGGTGAGTTCCAGAACAGTGAAAGCCTGTTTTGTTTTCTAAAGAATGAAAGATAGACCAGTGCCTGAGGAACAGAGGAGGAACACCCAAAATCATCCTTTGATCTTCACAGCATGTACATATCCACACATGCACACACACACATGCACACAAACCACACACACACACCTACATACATGCACACATGCACACAAACCACACACACACACACACACACACACACCTACATACATACACACATGCACACAAACCACACATGCACACATGTATATATGGACACAAGTACACACGCACACACACACACACATACAATCATAAAGGGTAAAAGTTTCTTTTGCCTCTTGTTTTCAACCTAAGATCATCTGATGCCCTTGACTTTGAGTTCATCAGGACTTGAGCAGAGAGCACCCAATGGTTTAAGCTACTCCTCTTGTGATGGTCAGGAAGCAAAGCAGGGAGAGGAATGGGCCAAAGACCCAGTCTTTTTTCAAAGTACATCTTCAATGACCTCATCCCTTTCAAGGAGGATCCACCTTTTGCAGCTTCAAGCACCTGCCAATAGTTCTGAGGCTGGGAACCAAGTCTTCAACACTGCCTTAGGAGTAATTTAAATCCAAATTATACCAATACTTCTAGTTTTTTTTTTTTTCCTACCATGTACTTAAGAGATATACCTTCTTTTTGTCTTTTTTTTCTATAAATGTGTTGGTAAAACTGGGGCTGGAGAGGTAGCTCAGGGGTTAAGCCTCTGCCTTGCAGCCAGAAAATCCTGAGTTCTGATCCTAGACCCCACTATAGACGCCAGGTGGAAGCCAGGGCGGCCTGCGTTTCTGGTCCTGATAGGGTGGAGCCTGTGAATCCCGGGGCAGAGTAAACAGGAGCAGATGGAGGCGTCCATGGTGATTCCCGAATTCATCCATGGTTCTGCACACACACACATACATACATACATACATACACATGCACACAGATGTACACACATAATTGAATAAGTAATAAAATTTTTTTAAAAATTAAAAAAAATGTGTTGGTAAAACCAATCCCTTAGATCCTGAGAAAGATAACCGATATATTTGCACAGCAACTGCTGAATTGTATTAGGGGAGGAGGCTGCCCAGTGAGAATGGAACACCACCCTGTTCTAGCCACAAGGCACACCCATGCCACTGAAGCAGAGACGTTGCAACAAGTAAGATGATACCTTCAGAAAAGTTGTCTTTTCCAGGAAAGTTAATAGATAATTATTCCTTGTTCTAGAAGAAAAATATTTCTGTACCAATAGTTCAAAACCTAGGAGATCCCAAGTGTGAAATTCCCTTCCTCTAAGGCAGCTGATTCTTCATTCCATATTTGGACCAAGAGGCAAATTTCAGTTTCATTCCCATTACCCCAGAGCTTACTTGCTGTGGGTGCTTTGGTATCATTGCATGTTGCTGCAATAAAATACCTGAGTCGGATAACTTAGAGGAAGAAAGGGATTGTTTGGCTCAGTTCCAGATTACATTCCACCATGGTGAGGGAGTCACAGCAGCAGGTGTCCAAGGAAACTGGTCACATCACAGCCACAGCCAATAGCAGAAGCAAGGGATAGTTGTGTGCTTGCATCTCTGTTCATTGGCACATGTGCTCATCAGTTCTTTTATGCAGACCCAGACCACCTGCCTAGTAAATGTTCTCAACTGCCATGGGCTAGGTCTTTCCACAGCCAACTACACAATCAAGATGATCACTCACAGATATGCCTAAAGACCATCACCTGGAGAAACCTTCTCAGGTGTCCCAGAGACCTGCCTCCTAGGAGTCTGGTTGATAATTAATGCTGTGACAGCTAGATCTAGTCTTGCTTAAAAATTTTGTCTTCTTTTATGTCTCTCTTCAGATGTTTTTCATGTCTGTCTGCCGTGTGATGTTTCTCTCACCGACTCTGTTAGGTTCTCCTGTATGAAGTGAAGATTGACTTTACTGGGCTTTAATAGCAATCTCACCCTTTCTGGGGCTATTTGCATTGCTGTGTCCTGGTGTAACATTTAGGAAATAGATTGATGCTACAGATTAAAATCTGTGGTGATAAATCTCATTTAGGGAATGGATTTAGAAGAAGGAGAAGCTGAAAACACGTAAGCATTAACATGAAAGATTGCAAACATGAGCATAAATGTAACAGAAAACAGAAAACAAGGAATAAATAAAGACAACAGAGAAAAGAAGATTGGTTAAGAATGACATGTGAGATGTTCAGGAGCAGTCCATAGTAAAAGTAAATGTGAGGTGAAGATATGTATAGATCTGAGGAAATTTCAATATTCTGGTTTCAGAATCTGAGGGCCAATCAGCAGACACCCTCTGGCATAAGCTCTGAGGACTTGGACAGCCAGCTTCTGGGGACAACCTCTGATAGTCTGTGGACAACCAATATCTGGGTGCAACCTTTGATGGTCTGTAGATTTTACAAGGAATAGCAGGAAGAGGTAAGTGACATTAGTTAAGAGCTCATTGCCAAATGAGCAGGTGCCCCATAATGATCCATGCTGTATCCATTTCAAGTCACTTGAATCAAGATATGATGAAGATATTGAAGCATTTTTAAAGAACATGCAAAGTCCTCTAGGATAGTACCACTGAGCATTATCTATTAGGTGTCTGTCAGTGCAGAACAAGAGCTTACAAAAATCAACTTAAATATCTCAGGATGGTAAATCTGTGCCTCTTATATCCTGTATTTTCATGTGCCTATTGCCTCTTAATTATATGAGTGGGATAGATTCTCAGTATGGAATTGTTTGCAATCAAAGGCAGTTTAATAGCTTATATTTATGTTATTTTCTCAAGACCAACCTAAAGAGTCCAGGAGCATAAAGTTTAGGGATGGAATGTTTCAGTGATTTCACGTAAGTCTGAGGATAAATGACCTCCTCCTAGCTATATTGCACACCAATTTAAATCTTATTGATGGTTTTAAAAATTGTATTTACACCAGAGGGAAAAACTGGATCAGGAAATAAGTATCAAGGACTTTAATTTCATTTGAAGTTGAATATAAACCATTCTATTCTTAGATAGGTGCCCATGTGCTGTATGTAGCATAGTGATGACCGCCACTTAAAATCCATTCCCTAAATGAGATTTATCACCACAGATTATAATCTGTAGCATCAATCTATTTCTTCAATGTTACACTGGGACACAGCAATGCAAATAGCCCCGGAAAGAGTGAGATTGCTATTAAAGCCCAGTAAAGTCAATCTTCACCTCATACAGGAGAACCTAACAGAGTCGGTGAGAGAAACATCACACGGCAGACAGACATGAAAAACATCTGAAGAGAGACATAAAAGAAGACAAAATTTTTAAGCAAGACTAGATCCAGCTGTCACAGCATTAATTATCAACCAGACTCCTAGGAGGCAGGTCTCTGGGACACCTGAGAAGGTTTCTCCAGGTGATGGTCTTTAGGCATATCTGTGAGTGATCATCTTGATTGTGTAGAGAAAGATGCTGCTCATTGCTAAAATGTGAGCAAACCAAGCCATTTGTTCTTTATTCTTCTTTCTGCTTTATGTTAGCTCTCAATGAAAAATAAATGATATGTACGATCTAGCTGGTCACTTAATTAATGGCTAGGGAACTGGAGAGGAGGCACAAGGACAACTTAGCCCCTAGAGCCTGCCTAACTCCCTTGAGTCTAGATTCAGGAGAGATGTATCAATTCAATAACACAGACAATGTCTCTTCCCAATGTCTCTTCTGATACTGCTGCAACCAAGAATTCAACTGGCAACGGGCAGCTCAGACCATCATGGGAGATAATGAAGAGCATCTGTGACCTTAGACATGAGACAGTTTTCTGAGCACTTGAAGCAGTCAGTGATCATGATTAAAAAGCTAATGAAATCCACCATAATAACAAATTCTGAATGTATGGATGCTGAAACACATTATAAATATCAGTTTTGTGCTTATATGTACACATACATGCTCATATATAACTTCCTGGTACCATTAACAAATATTTCTTCTCTCCTACAGTATTGGATAATAAGCAAATATTTTTATTCTAAAGTGTAAATTCTAGAAACCAATAGCAAAACAGAAACAATTACATTTCACCTTTCTGTATCTTTCCTCCCAGTACTTCCAGTTGGTCTATTGCTGATGTTTCAGTGCTAATTATTAACTAGTTAACTCCTAATAAATGTAATTTATCCTCTTCTCTCACGGGACTTGTTCACTTATTCGTATCCCAAGAAGGAGAAACAAGGACAAACTCAAGTACAATTCAAGCTGGCAGGAAAACAAGTCACAGAGAGACAAGTCTTGGAATGTGGTGGTCCAGTCCTGTTTCTTCTCAGTTTGCTCTTACTCTACCTCTTGGTAAATGGCTATAATGACCTGAACCAGTATCCTGCTTCTTCTTGCAGCCATGCCATGTGCTGTGTTGTTTCTGCCATAAATAAACTATCTTTCCTTTGCAACCATAAGCCAAATAAATCTCTCTTAAATTGTAAGTATTGCTGTGTAGAAAACTCACAAAACAACTGCAATACTGCTAGATTCATTTGCCCACTGTTGCAGTTTACCTGTATGGTTGCTGATAAATCACCATCAAATGATTTAAGGGGACCAAGGGGTTTATTTTTTCTTATGATTACTGGTTATATATAGTTCATAGTCCAGCTTGACAGGAGAGCATGCATCAACACCAGGGCTGAGGGAACTGGCTACACTATCACCAAATAAACTGCTGAGAGAGGGACGATCCTTACTTGCCAGACCAGCATGTCTGGCAAAGTGTACCCAAGGATGCTGACTCTCTCAACCAGCTCTCTGTATTTTATTCCAGGGCCTATCCCACCCTACCTGGGCCTTCCCCGTCAGCTAGACAATCTCCTGCAGGTTTACTCTGGGCTTAACTCAACAATTAATTCTACGCAAATATGCCCAGAGCTCAAAACCTCAACTGTCAAGTTGACACATGTGCCTAATTGTGACACCCACCTTTTTAAACCTGTGAGAGTATAGTATTCATCAAAGCATTGTAGGCTTCATGGATTTCTTACCAGCTTGTAGTTGACCATTGGCCATGTAAGTCAGTAGTTGTGTCAGTTGCCACCCCTGATGTGAGTTTGTGAATTCTAATATTTCATTGCTTCTGGAGGACAGGATTTGAAAATCCTTTTCCCCATATTCTGATTCTTTCCACCTGTCTTCTTCAGAGGTTCCCGAGCCTTTGGGGATAGACCATGTTGAGAACTGAAAGTCTTCATTAATTCTTCAGCCTCTTATGAGACCATGGGTACTCTGCATATCCCTCCAGTCATGTTGATATGTCTATCTTGTGTCTAATCAATTATATTTCACCCTAACTCATTTCACGAACTAATATTTGAGAGCCAATAGGCTACCTCGTAAGAAATATTTAACAGAAAATTATGTAATGAGAAAATATTTATGTAAGGAAGGTAACTAAAGACCCTGTTCATGAGGTTGGAAAAAAATGGGTGGGATCGGGCTCATAGGATGAAAAAGGCAAAGCAGGGACTTCAGATAGGATTGGCCATTTCACAAAGTTGTTGAGAGAGGAAGAAGCAAGTCTAAGAGTTTTGACTGGGTTAAAGGGAGCTGGAGATGCTGTAGGTGAATTATGACCAATAACTGTATTTTCCTAAAATATGTAATGCCAAGTGAGATAATTAATTATGCTTAAGAAGTAAATATGGAGCAAGAGATATGCCTCAGGGGTTAAAGCCTTTGCCTTACTACCAAAATGACCTTAACTCAGATCCACAGATCTCACATAAAAAAGCCAGGTGGTGGTTGACTGCAATTCAGATCCCAGAAAGCAGAACCGCAGAGTAAAGCAATGAGAAGATAGAGCAAGGCTGGAGAGATGGCTCAGAGATCAAGACTCTGCCTTGCAAGCAGAAGGTCCTGAGTTTGGCTCCCAGGACCTACAGTTAAAAACACCAGTCTGAAATGACACCAGCCTGTATTTCTGGCCCTAGTGGGCGGAGCCTGGGTAATCCCAAAGTGAAGCAAAAATGAGGAAGAACCAACGCAGGATGATTCCCGAAAATCACCCTTGATTCTCCACAGGTAGACACAGTGTCCTCTGATACACACACACACACACACACATGTATGCATGCACACACATTGCACATGCACACATACACATGCAAAATAAGTAAAGCATATAAAAAAAGAAGATAGAACAATCTAAAATGATTCCCGATGTAACCCTTGGGTTTCCACAGACACATACTTAAGTGCTCTCATACATGTGCACACACAGACAACGCATAATAGTAATAATAATAACAACAATAAAGGGAATGTGTAAAGTGAGAGGGTTGTTTTAGTGAGTGCTCAAGCTGATAATTGTCTAACAATGTATAAGAAGGATCAGAATCAGATATACCAATATAAGACTTAAATTAATGGTAATCTCGATTACTTGGCTATATGGAAGCAAGTACAAGAGAAAATTAAGAAGTAAAGCAATGCAATTAGATTCACAGTTGTTGGGGCAAAGAAACAAGAGGAATGAAATTATGCCTCTGGGTAAGAAATACAGCCAGTCAGAGATTCAGAGATGAAGCCAGGTGGATGTGAAAAGGGGAAGTTTGAGTATATTAAAAAGACGAAGTGGAGACTATGTGCAGAACTATAGCTTTCAAGAGAGCATGCTGGAAACAGCACATTGGGATTGTGTTGGTTGAAATACTAACTGAAGCTGTGAAACAGCTGGCTTGAGGCTTCTGAGGTAAGACATGTGCAGAAAGAGGACCGACCCAGAAAAGAGAGGTACTAGGAAGATAAAGGGTAAAGAATCCTTCACATGCTAACATGGGCTGAGGAGTGACCCATGGAATAACACTTGCCTGTCATGTTCAAGGACTTAGGTTCATTCCCACATGAAATAAACCATCCAAATGTAGGTCAAGCCTAGAAAACATTTCAAAGACCAGACTAAACTCTGAGTACAAGTAAGTAAAATAAAATTAATAAAAACATATGGAAAACTCACAGTACAAATTAAGTGTGGCATTTTTTCTGCATGCTGCATTGATGATGATGATAAATTCATGGCCAAATGGCTTAAAAGAACAAGGGAGTTTTATTTTGGCTTACAATTGCCTAGTGGCAGCGCCTTGTCCACATTGGCAGGAGAACCCATACCAACACCAATAACCTAGAGAACTGGCCATACCATATTCACAGGACTGCTGAGAGGAACAATCTTCTCTTGCCAGAGTAGTACGTATGGCTAAGTATCATGGTTTGAAATGTGAGTTGTCCTCCACAGACTCATGTGTCTGAATCTTTAATTGTTTAGAAAGGCCATGATACCATTAGGAAGTAGAGCCTTGCTGGAGGAAGGCAGTCACAGGCCTTGAGGTTGGTTAGCCACACCCTGCCTCAGTGGGTCTTCTCTAGCAGCTTTCAGTGTTTGAGTTCTCAGCATCTATGATGTCTACAGTGATTTAGGTAGTCTTCAGTTTCTGGCAGTAACCCATGCCTTTCCCATCATGATAGTCGTATCTCCCCTCTGGAGCTGAATAAATCTCTCTTTATCCCATTAAGCTATTTGAGCCTGAGTGATGTCTCACAGCAGCAACAAAGAAGAATAAACAGTATACCAAGTATACTGAAGGATGCCAAGTTCCTTAACCAGCACCTCCAACTTACTTACCTACCCAGTGACTAGTCATCATAGGTTGGGCCTCCCCATCAATTGGACAATCTCCTATAGACTTGCTTGAGGCTTATCTAACTCAACTACCAATTCATTACAAATGTGCCCGAAACTTCCTACCTTAAACTGCTAAGTTGACACCTGTATCTAACAATGATACTAAGTGACCTTGGGTCAGATGGGAGGGTGGCCCAGAGTAAAAGCTCATCATGTGAGATTTCTTATTAGTAAAAGAGATACACAAATGGCTGGACATCAAACCTGGATTTATCAGAAAAACAGATGCTAGTATTAGACAACATAGTAAGGAGCCTACACTGGAACAGGGTGTAGAAGATGGATGGGTTGATGCAAAATTTTTGAGGGAGAGTCAAGTGGAAGTACAAATAAATGAAGAGATGAGTTGGTTGCAGATGTGTAAGGACCTCTGTGGGAGATGCTGAGCAAGGTTGGGCCTAGGACCTTGTAGAAGCACAGAGTCTCAAATCTTCTCATTTTGTGGCTTGCACCTGAGGGCTGTCTGTCCCCTGGAGCCCCAGAAGAGCTATCAAGGCTATCAGTAAAGGAGAGGCAAGATTTGGTGCTTGGAAAAGCATCCAGAATAGTGTAATACAGTGTGTCAGAATGTTTTCTCTTGTTCTATTTTCCTTCCTTGTCCATTCAATCCTCCCCACTTTCTTCTCTGCCCTTTCTCCCCTTTTTTCATTTCTAAATCATGCCCTTTAATAATCAGTGAGCCCAGAAACCTGACCAAAGACAAACTGCAAGTTTTAGGAGTAGATGTGCATTCATGCCAGAACTCCAGCTTGGGTTCTTTCAACAGAAAGAGTGAGAAAGAGAGACGAGAGAGAGAGAGAGAGAGAGAGAGAGAGAGAAAGGTCTAAGCAACGTGAAGAAGATTGTTTAGAAGAATGCTCTACCAAGAGCCATGCCAAGAGCACAGGGCAACCATGCCTACTTTCACCACAGCTGGTCTCTGAACATTTTGCTATGGGCCATGGAGGAGGGGGGATCCAAGGGATACAGTTCCATCTAGACAGACTGTTTGGAACTGGTGTGGGACAGGAGAGGGGAATCATCGTTATTAGAAAATATGCCCACTGGTAGGCCATCCATGTTCCAGCTTGTGTCTGGGCACTGCCAATGAATGGACCCTGGATGGGATACAATAATTATAATTGCAAAAGGATGCAACAGTGGGAGAAGGGATGGGAATGGATAGTAGGAAAACCTTCAGTGTAGGATAGGAAAGGGAATATAGGTTGGTAGGAGGAGACGTAAACATGCAAAATCACTATATTTGTATATGAAAAATTCAAAGAATAAAGCAAAGAAGAGGAATGCCAAGATGAGAAGAAAGGATTTTTGCAAACGTGGGATTGTGAACATCACCAAACTGAAGACTCTGGATCAGGACCCTGGACCAGGACAGACATTGACCTTCTTCTGATTAGCAAACATTTTGTTTTGATTGCAAACCACTGAGTTAATCTTTCACAAAGCAAAGAATGAAAAAGGATGTATGCAATCCAAATCCTGAGGGGAAGCGTGTTCCTGCAGAAGATCATTCCCCCACTAAATTTATATGGAGCAGGTAGAGCTCTTAACCCTCCATGTTTAGTTCTGGGATCACAGGGCTCACTTGAGTTCACTACCTGTCATTCTCTTTCCTTCAGATCAGGGCGTTGAACAGTCATTGAGCCCAGATAACTCTACCCAGCTGGTCTTTCTGACCAATGAAACCTGAAGATGGTAGATCTAGAAAGTTCTCTGAGTATCTGCATGACTTTCTTTGGGAATCATAAGGCCTTGAATGACCTTTCTATTGTCTATGTAAGATAGCAAGATGCCAACAATCTTTTAATCATTCACCTACATAGCTTTCACTACTTGGTGTAGATAACGCTTCATTGCACTGAGTACGTATATCCCAAATTCCTTGGAGAATGTGATGTAGCATGCAGGAAGACACAGAGAAGCTACAAAAATAGCATCAGGAAAGCCAGGAAGCTTACAGGTGCTGCTTGTACCCAGCATGTGCCTGGGTCATGGACCTTGAGTTAAGGCATTAGTCCAGTTAATTGATCCCTCTGTGGCTCAGTTCCTTGTCTGCAAAAGATAAAGCAGCGTGGACACTCGAGTTGTATTGAAGTTTAGTGAGCTACTCCACACCAAGCTCTTAGAACTTTTATGAGCATATGCATGAGCTCCAGTATAGTACCAACAGCAACAGGAGTGCAGCTAGGTGAGGTCTTTCACCTAGGCTGCAATAGTCTACAAAGGGCAAATAGCCTACTCCCATCATGGATGATGACTCTAGTAATTGGCCTTCTATTTATACCAGCCCAAGACTGCAAGATGTCAGGGAACAGGGCACATGATGCTCTTAACTGCAGCATCTTCAGAAAATCTGCCACTGTCCTGGGCTCATCTCAGGCAATGTAAGTCTATTTGTTGAAGGTGCTTTAGATTAAGTGGATAAGTAGGTAGAACAGGGAAGGAAGGAGGTGTTGGGATTCAGGCTGACCTTACCGCCTGTTTCTCTGAGAGCAGGAATCCCAGTCTCCACCTCTAAGTTAATCAGCTAGACTAGTCACCAGGGCAGGATTCCTACCTTCCAGATAATTTGATCTACCTGGATGCATGCTAAAGAGATGGAAGCAGTCTTCCCTCTGTCCCTAGAACCATCTCCCAATCTGTTCTCTGTTCCTCCTCTCAGCAAGATACAAACAAAAAAATCTTGGAACTATATTAGAGGAAGAGGGAGATAGAAAAAGAGAAAGGGAACAGCATGGTACAAGGGAAAAGATGGAAGGGGGTATACACAGAAAGGGGTTGCCATAAGCCTATAGTTCTTAAAATCTGGCAGGCGATTCTGGAATTGACTACTTTTTATTGTAAAATGTTTTGAGCAGAAGTAAAGGAATGTGTTTTTAATTATCATTAACATCATGTTTGCATGTTCATGCAACATGCACTTGAGAACCAGAGGGCAACTTTGAGAATTAGTTTTCTCCTTCCACTTTGAAATGGGTTTCAGAGATTGAACTCAGATTATCAGGCTTGTACAGAAACACCTTTACCTATTGAGCCATCTTACCACTCCCAAGAGTGCTTTCTTTGCAACTATGTTTGACCTATTCTCTGTCCCAATTGTCATAAGAAACATCTCTCTTCCTTGGACAGTCAGATCAGGTAGTGTACTCTGAGCCCTTACCCCGACTCTACTTCAGTCACATTTGTTGTTTCCTACACATTCCCTTCTATAATTCACTGGATTGGCTGGTCTTGAGTCCAGCTCATTGGAGGCTCATGTTGTCCACATGCTACACATTGTATAGTGTGAAGAGGTAGCTTGTCTACATTATCCTGTTATTCTTACTTAGTAGTTTAGAATAACATTTTTGCTTCAAAAATAATTCTTTTTTTTAAATTTTTTATTATTATTATTATTTATTCAACTGGGCGCATGTGCGCGCGCGTGTGTGTGTCTGTGTGTGTGTGTAGAACCACGGACGAATTCGCGAACCACCATGGACGCCTCCACCTCCTTCTGCCCGGGGATTCACAGGCTCCGCCCTACCAGGACCAGAAGCGCAGGCCGCCCCCGCTTCCGCCCGGCGTCTACACGTGGGATCTGGGATCCGAACTCAGGACCTTCCGCCTGCAAGGTGGAGGCTTAACCCCTGAGCCACCTCTCCAGCCCCTTCAGAAATAATTCTGTTACTCCTTCCTGAATACAGTTTTCCACAAGTGAATTAAAGCCAATTGTTTTTTCAAGTAGAATTATATAAATAAATAATGAAAGTTGTAGAATGAATTGCTCAACAGTATTGTGCTCATGGCCTAATTGTAAGTTTTCTGACTGGCTTTGTATACTACACACATGAGGCTACCTTTCTGCCTTGAGAGTATTTCTCTCTCCTTTTCTTCTCTTTTCCTTTCTCTTTCTCTTTTTCTTTCTTTCTCTTTCTCTCTCCTCTCTTTTTTAGCAAAAAAAGTATGATGATTTTGCATCCCTTGTATACAAGGGTACACAAAGAAATACTTGAATTGGGAGCCAGTGCTGAACTTAGGGATTTTCTGATGTCTTTGAATCTAGTCTCAACTTCCTCATAGGATAAATGTGCACAGGAAACAGAAGCCTTTAGGTACCTGGAGGATAGATTAGGAGAATATATTTGAGGAAAGCACCTAGAAGGTAAGAGAACTTAAGAAACAGCAGATGACTCTGGAGCTAAGCTACCTCCCTGCTCCCATCCATTGGGACTGTCCACAGGAAATTTCAGGTACCTAGATTAGTTTCAGAAAAGCAAGGAATAAAGCAGCATGTCTAAGTTACATCGTTGGCAACCTCCCGTGCAGTCCTAAAGTGATTACTCCACAAAGCAAGAGTGGTTCAGAAAAAATAGTCTAGAAATCATAAACAGGGCAGCAATAAAAGGTGAACCTTGAGGTCCTCAACTTGAGGTCAATCCAATGTTCTTACGTATATATTTGCGGCATGTATCTCAGGAATTGCTAATTAAAATGCAAATTCCAAAAATTAACAACAAAGCTACACTGAAATAATCACTCAAGTTTCAGAAGTGTCAGCATTATGGAGCATCTCATCGGCTCGTTAATCTCAGAGCCCAGGCTTGTCACTGTAATAATCAAGTAGCTCATGCTTAAGATACTGTCATCCATGAGCATGTACTGGGAACTTACCTGGTCCACTAGACTCATAAGAGTAAATGGCGCATTTTTATTTTGTTAAAGTGGGTTACCTCATTCTATTTTTTGTCTAAGAAAATCTTCCATTGTGCATATATACTACATGCTCTTTATCCACTTCTTTATTGACAGACGCCTAGGTTGATTCCATGATTTAACTGTTCTCACTAGTGTTGCAGTAAATGCCAGTGTGCATGCATGTCTATGAGATGCTGACTTGGAGTCTTTGGGTAAACACCCAGGAGTGGTCTGGCTGGGTCATATTTAGATTTTGGAGCAACTTCAAACTGCTTTCTACAATGGCTGGACTGGTTTATTCCCACCAGTTGAACATTTTTTCATGTTCATTGGTCATTGTGTTTCCTCTTGTAAGTTTTTACTGCTCATTTATTCATTAGGTTGTTTTATTGCTTATTTAATTTTTTGAGTTCCTTTTCTATTCAGATATCAATCCATCAAATGTGTCACTAGCAGTGATTTTGTCCAAACCTTCTGCTGATCTTCATGACTGATTAGTTGCTTCCCTGATGGTGCAGAACTTTTTTAATCTCATAAAAATGCACTTGGAATTATTAATGGTATTTTCTGAGCACTAGAGTTCTGTTCAGAAAATCCTTGCCTGTGTCAATATCTTACGGTGTTTTTCCTCTTTCAGTTTCAGAGTTTCAGGTATTGTGTCGTCATATTTGACATAGACATAATTGATTTTTATAAAGGTTAGAAATCATTCTCTTTTTGTTCTTTTACATGGGGATATTCGGTGTTCCTAGATCCATTTATTGAAAAGGCCATCTTCTCCCCCACTGTACATCTTTTCTTGCGTCTTCATCAAGTGGCTGTAGCTGGGTGAGGTTGTACTTGGATCCTTTATCCTGTTCCACTGACCTGTGTGTTCCTTTTAATGCCAGTACCATGCTATTTTTATTAATATAGCTTTGTCATATAACTTGAAGTAAGATGTGGTGATGCCGCCATCATTATTCTCTGAACTAGTACATTTTGATGGTTAAGGACTTTTTAAAATATATTTATTTATTTAAGGAATAGAGAGAACAAACGCATGCATGGTACGGCTCATGGGTGTAAATCAGAGACCACTTTTTAAATGTCAGTTCTTTCTCTCTCCATGAGCTGTACTCCTAGGGATCAAACTTAGGTCACCCAACTTATGAACTATCTCACTAGTTCCAGGAGAAGACTTTTAAAATCCTGATAATAAAATATCAAATAGCATAAGGGTCATTGAAAATTACGCTGGAACATATATTTTTATCAGCATTCTCCACAATGGCATAATGGATTTAAACAAATTACTTGTTATTGTCAGTTCATGCCTAAGCACTTCTCAGAACTGAAACAGAACAGAGGAGCAAGAGGCGCACGTCTGATGCAATATTCATTCTGCATCTCACACAGCTGGGTTACTCAGTGCCCAGTCAAGAGCAAAAATTGTTGTCATGATCATTGCCTTCACAGAATAGTAAAGAAACATAGGTCAATTTCTGCCACTTTGTTACAGTGACTGGGTGCTCCAAATAGGCATCTCTATAAGAAAGACCAGAGGGGGGGAGATCTTTATGGTTCATCTTGACTGAGTTAATATACATTCATGCATTTTTAAGAGTAGTGATGCTTTCTGAGGACTACAGATAATTTCATCATTGTATGAATATGGGTCAGTGTTCTTTCAGAAAGCAAGACAACTGTGCTATTTCTAGGTAATACAGTGACAAGGACCATCATCATGTATGTAGTCTACTGTTGACAGAAACACATCAAAATTCATGGCTGTGTGGAAAGGCATAAGGGCCTGAAAGAGGAGTACTGGTCCAGAGGAAATAGCAGAGGCCTGCAAAGAAAGCACATGAATCAGAGCAGTGACAAGACCAGCCTAGCAGCAGCTAAACACAAGACTGGGTTGGCTGCATTGGCATGTGATTGTGTACTTGCAACATGGAAGATACATCAATGAGGAATATAGTTTGCTTTCCCATCTCAGTAATAACCCCAGTAGTCTCTCAGGATAGTGTGACACTCTTAAGATCTCTCTTCAGGGTGAAATGCTGACAGGTCAAATCTTGTACAGGTCATGTGGAAATTTATGGGTGTGAATTTATGGAACAGGAGATACTATCTAGCAGCTTCCCTCTCCAACTTCTGGCTCTTACATTCTTACTGTCTCCCTTCCATGATGTTTCCTGAACTTTAGGATGGGATGGAGTTTAGTTGTCCTATTTAGGAATGAGCATTCCATGGTCACTTATTCCCTGCGCTTTGGCAATTGTAATTCTCTGTACTAAATGCCTACCTTTATCAAAGAAAGCTTCTCAGTCAAGGGCTGAGAGCTGTACTCAATGGCAAATATAATGGGAAGTATTTACACTGTTTGAGATCACATCCATAAAGCAAAATGATGGTAGTTGACCAGCACCCTTCTATGTACTGAATTTATGCTGACACAACTTTTGGTTCTGCAAATGACCTTCAGGGGAATGACATCACTCATGGCATGAAGATAGTCTTTCCCAGGAATGAGAGGAACCGAAGGAGGCTGCCGGGGAGACAATCAGCTTTAGGATAGCTGCTTCCACACAACTGCAAGATCAGCCAGGTCCCCATTGCACCACCCTCCATAGATGGGTAAAAGTTCTCTGTGGCCTAGCCTAATCATAAACACACAAGGAAGGGAGTACTAACATGTAGTTCATCCATGGCATGCTGGCACGCTATAAAGTTACCACAGCCTAATCATATGAGACAGAGATTTTACACCTATTTTTCAAGATGAGTCTATCAAGACCCAGAAAATTCAGCACATTTAGATTCCCAGCGTTGCAATGGAAGCATTTGGGTTTTTGATGGAAGCTGAAAAATAAAGCTTCCTTTCAGCAGGTATGGTTTCTGCTGAGGGAGAGAGCCAGATTCCTTGGAGAGCTAATCCATGGTCATCCTTGCACCAGACATTTCACATCAGGACATTCTTGCTGAATACTTGGAAGCAGAGACTGGGGAGATAACTAACTGAGCTCTCTCTCTCTCTCTCTCTCTCTCTCTCTCTCTCTCTCTCTCTCTTTCTCTTTCACACACACACACACACACACACACACACACACACACACCACACACACACACACACACACACACACACACACACACACAAGAATTCTCAGGAACCTAGTGAAGTGAAGAAGAGGTTTAATTCACAGGTGAAAAACAAGGTCTGCGTACGTCCATTTATAAAGACTTACAGTCAGAACTCTTTAAGCTATTTCTTCTAATTATTATTTTATCTTTATTATTTTTAATGTTCCATACATGAATATAGTGACTTTACAATATTTTCAACTCTTAGTCCCAAATCTCATCTCTTCCTCTTTTTTCCCTTATAACCTTCATCTCCCTGCCTGACTCACTCCTATTTTCAAATCTTTTCACTTGTGTGGCACACTGTTTCATCTAGTCAGTGATGACTACATCTGTTGCCATGGTGATTTTTATTGTGACTTGCAAATATCACAGGTTAATGAGACCTTTGAATATTTTTCTTCCTCAATAGCGTCTACAGTATTCTGTGGTACTGCATAAGCTAGCCAGCAAGGAGTACGTTCTCAAACAAGTTCCAATTGCGTATTTTGTCCATATGTGTTGCATCTTTAGTAATAAGGTCTTACTGTCAGTTTTTTGGAGGGCAACCAAGGGAAATGGCAAAAGTTTGGGGGCTTGTCTAATCAACAACTTATCAGGAAGTGTCACATTCCTGCTACTTCTAGTATAGTTTTAATTGTCATCAGGTTTTAAGTGGACCAACTAAAGGCATTCCTTTTTTTTTTTTTTTTGTCTCGGCTTTCCATTCTCTATGCTCCTTTGTGTAGGGACATCCAGTTTTGTTCCCTTTTTGTTAAGGAAAGAATTTTTGGCATATTAATAACATTTTATGTAAGTCCCTCTGCCACTCCTGTATCTCATTCTCTCATGCCCCTCTAGGTATTTTTTCCCATTATCCTTTTCTCACCCTACTTGCTCTGGTATCCTATGTCTCCCCCTCCAAAGGTTTCACCCTAACTGTCCCTTCCCACCTTCCCACTCATTGATCCCTTTCAAATTTTCTGTCTCGAAATTCCAAGCCAAATACTTCAGTCAGGAGATCAGTACTAGCATCATCATATAAGAGATAACACCCAGAGGAGATTTGGGCATGCATATTTAAGGATGCTCTGAGGATGGGAGGGGAGGCACTGGGGGATGGGGAGGGAGTGGGAGGGGAGGGGGGCACAGGGCGTTGGGAGGTTGGAGGGAGGGAGGGGATGGGTGTACCTGTTAAGTCTGTATGAGTGGAAATTAAAAAAAAATAAAAAAGAGATAACATACAGCATTTGTCTTTCTATATTTGAGATACCCCACTCAATATTATATTTTCTAACTTCATCCATTTACTAGCAATAAGACTCCATAATCTTATCCTTCTTGATGGCTGAATAATATTCCATTGTGTATATGCCACATTTTCATTACCCATTCCACTATTGATAGGCATGTTAACTAATTCCATTTCCTCGCTATTGTGAATAGAGAGCTTCAATGAACATAGATGAGCAAGTATCTTTATAATAAGATGTAAAATCTTTTGGGAATATTCCTAGAAGTGGACAACTGGGTTATATAGTAACTTCATTTTTAACTTTCTGAGAAAGCTCTTCATTGATCTCCAAAGCAACTTATTTCTTATTATTAAATGGTTATATTATCATGACATGTTCTTACTTGGGCACTCTTGAGAATCATTGCACATGCCTGTGCTCTGCAGAGAAGTTCTACTTTTATAAAAATGATGCTGAACTCAACTATCTTCATAAATGATTGAATAATATTGGTTATTCACCCAAGTAATGTAAATATTGAAAACAAATCTCATTCACATGAATGTTTGCTTGTGAACTGACTGCAGAATGTGCTTGTTACACATAGCTTAAGGAAGGAGCTGACCCTTTCAGAGAGTCAACCACTTAGTATTGAAGCAGTAGCATTTAAGGTCTTTTTATTTCATGGTGTATAGTAAACAGATTTCCGAGTTGCAGCCACAAAGGAGGATTTTTTTATTAAAAAAAATAGCAGGAATAGCTGTGAGCTGGAATTGTACCCCCTCTACTGGATTTTCTGGTTTATAAGATTAATTTTAACAATGCAATTTAAAAAGAGGCATTATGTAGCTCAGAAATGTTGCTAATAGTATTAACAGTCATCTGTTCTCGTGCTCCAGTGACAGAAAGTGAGGAGACTGCTACACCATGGTCCCGAGCATTTTGAAGGGACTGGAATGAAGTATGCCATTTCTGAAGGCATTTTTTTTTTTGCCTGAGACTATGTACAGCCATCTTATTTAGAAAGTGAGTATTTTAGAATAACAAGTTTTGATATACATATACATACATAGCAAGTTATGTATGATACAAATATACATTGTATATATGAGCTATCATGTGTATATATGAGATGCTATTTAGATTCTGACTGATGTATTTATTAAAAATATTTTCTTCTGTCATGCCATGTGTCTTTTCATTTTTTTGTTGGTATCGTTGGATGAGCAGAAATCATTAATTTTGATAGTGTATAATTGCTTTAATTTGTTTTATTTTATTTTAAACACATTCCAGTGCCTGGACTGACCTTAGCTTCCTGGGCTCTGTAACCTCCCTGCCTCATTTTTACAAAGCATGTGCAGCCACAGTCCAGGGCACACTGTGGTAGGAGCCTCTTTGCTTTGAAGATGTTGGGTCTGTGGGAGTGGAAAGGGAGAAGAGCCCTATCTTGCAATTGTAGCTAAAAACTCCAAAACAACATTTGCATTAACAACAGAAAAGCTACCAAATTGATTTATTCAAATTTTATGTGACATGGGAGCATGACATAGATTCAGACTAAAGTCCAAAACACACAGCATGCTCTCCACTTTCAAAATGAGATTTGAAGTATCATGGGCCACCATGTAGAGTTATGATAAAGCAAGAGTTAATAGCAATAGATGAGGGGAAAGCCAGAAAGACTTGGAGCTCAGACTCTTAGCATGTCTCTCTTCTCTTCTCAGTATGGTTAAAGGAATTTTCTGTAATTTTGGTCCCCTGACTTAGAATCAAACACTGTAGGTAATACATTTTCTTTATATCTAACTCTTGCATAGAAAGTTGGGAGAATACAATGGTGATCTCACACACTTAGTACTAATTTTGTTTATTTGCCTATGGGATCTAATTGGAGCATCATAGGGCATTTTCCATTCTGCCATGCATTCCTCTGTGTGTGTGTTCCCCTATATAGTGTAAATGTGTTCACACTCTTTTTTTTTAAAGCAGAAGTACTTTTTGATAAACTTAAAATATGAGAAGTCTCTAACTGATTGTATCTTCCAACCTTAGTGCTATTTGTTACTTCCTCAGTCCTTCCTCATCCCTGTCCCCTCCCCTGCCACATTTTGCTCTAGAAATTGACAATAAGATCCTATCACTGAAGATGCATTACATTTTGAGCATGGGAAATGGGAAAGAAAAAAAAACAGCTGGAAATGTCTGGAAGCTTCCTCTTTTTAAAGAGTTTTCATAGTATCAGAAAGTACTATGCAAACTGCTGGGGGAGGAAAGAAACCAACAGTTACATTAATTTGTGAAAACTGAAATATACAATAGCAATTATCCAAGTGTGAAGGAGCCATCAGTGTAATAGTAGCATAAATGTCCAGGGGCAAACTAGCTTTCTGATTGAATTTAAGTTCACATTCCATATACTGAAAACCAGTACAAGAATCCTATTAAAGGGGAAGGCATAGGCCCTATGAAGGTAAAAACTATTAAGATTTAACCATAAAGACACTATATCAAATTGCCTTTCAAATATTTGTTATTTTACTCATAAAGTGGAAGAGCACTCAACACTCAACAGAGATGCTTCCTTTTGTAATTGAATTATTACAGAAAACTACAACTGGCCAAAGTTCAGACAACAAGTGACTATAGACTGCTCTGTCCTACATAGGATACCTAATTCCCTCCTTCCCATACACACACACACACATGCACACATTCCAAGGATCAGGGAACATCACTGAAGAGGAGGCAATAATATTGTAATAGCCTGAAAGGATGCGAGGTGTGGCTAGGCATGATATTCTAGACATGATAGGCTGTTGCATCTATAAATTTACTGCAGCTATATGTACTTCTATAATACCTACAATGGATTTGACCTATCAACATTTCACCATACAAGAGGAATAATCTCAAGAGTCCTCTTACTTCCTTGAGAGACTGTTGAGGGTTAATGCTGATGGATGGTTTCTTTCCTTAATGTTATACCCACTAGTACATGATTCATGCTCCAGAAAGTATTCAGGCACATGCTGTCAGAGGCAACCCAGATGAAACACAGTAGGCCACATGTGTGAAAAGATATGAAAATAGGAGGTAAACTGGGAAAGGAAGAAGAAGGATTATAATGAGAAAAGGAGGGGGGATTGGATTGGGGATTGAGATGTGAAAATATCACAAATTTACTATATTCATGTATAAAACTCTAAAAGAGTAAAAAATGTTTTATAAAAATATTAAAATTCAGCTTTTTGTCTGGGGCCTGTGTCACAGCTAGGCCTATGCCTCCCTGCTGGGTTGGCAGTGGTTTCTATGACCACACCCTTATGTCCAGCAGCTTCCACCCACACTACCCACCTATCTATTTCTTCCACCCACACCACTCACCTATCTATTTCTCCCTCATAATCATTAAAGAACTTTAAACAATTTAACAGAATCCAGAGAAAACCCAAGCAACAGGCTAACGAACCAACACCATGCAACTAAGGACTTCAAAAATCATCCCATTCAGTGGCCGGAAGGGAGGTAACTTGTTACACTATGGAGGCCTGAATCCCCACAGGAGTAGACAAGCCAGAGTGAACCTGAGGTCCATTGAGGCATGCGGGCAGAAGGGTGGGAGGGACTGTGAAGAAACAGTGAAGGGAAGGAAGGGGTAGGAGGCAAGAGTGAGGGGAGGAGAGAAGGAAACTGGGATGAATACCCAATATGCTGTAAAAGTAGAAAAAATTTATTTAAAAATATCATCCCATCAAACGAGAAAGAAGTTTCACTTCCAACTCTAAGGTAAGTAAACCCTGTTTACCTTCCTGTTATTCTCAATTGATAGATTTCCATATAATCCACCCAAAAACCCATACAACTTTAGGAAATTAACCATTCACACTTACACATCACCAAGAAAGTTGTTGCAGTTCACCTGCATAGTTGTTGATAAATGACCATCAAACACCTTAATAAACAAGGGATTTATTTCCTTATGAGTGTCCAGTTACAGTCCTCAGTACAGCTTGATGGAAGAATATGCACCAATACCAGGGCTGAGGGAACTGGCCACACCATCACCACATAATGGCTGATAGAAGGACAATCCTTACTTGCCAGACCAGCATGTCTGGCCAAGTGCACACAAGAATACCAACTGTCTAAACCAGCTGTCTGTATTTTATTCCAGGGCCTAATCCCACCCACCATGGGCTGGGCCTTCCCATAATGATGGAATCAAGTCAGAATAAACTTATGGAAAATAGTCAAGAAAGCTGTACCTGAGATAATGATTTTCAAAGCCTGATCTTTAGTATGATCAAAACAATGAAACACAAACTCCAAGAGTTAAATAACTTCATCAACCAATATGAACTTCAACATGAACAACAGGCACTTGGATGACATGAAAAAAGCACCTGAAGAAACAAAACTAGGCATACAGCAGTTGAAAACAATCTCAAGCAGAGATTAAACTCAAACTAAAAACAAGTGTTCTTCAATACAGAACACAACAGAAAGTCTTATCAGCAGAACTAATGAAGCAGAAAATAGAATATCAAAGCCAAAATACAAAATGATAGAAAAACAAGTTCAATCAAAGAAGTTGTAAAACCCCAAAAGATACTTGAGAGTTATGGGACACCTTAAAGAAGACAAACCTCCACATTCATGGAATATCAGAACAAGAAATTCAAAATGACACAACTGAGAAAATTTTCAAACTATCATAAAGGAAAAATTTCCACATCATAAGAAAAAGATACCCGCCCTTTCCCCACCCACCTGGGATGCGTGCAGACCAGCCGGGACTCACAGCGACCTAGGTAAGCTTCCCCACCACCCACCTCCAGCCCACTGGATCCAGCTCCTCCCACATACCAATTCAGTTCAGTGAAAATTGAAAGAAGGTCTTAATAGTTAAAACAACAATGCCAAGTCAAAGCGCAAATCCCTGAGAAACAACACCCAAAAAACAAATCTCCTACTGAAGGAATTAATCTCATAATGATAGACTCCAACCAGAACAATCCCACAGAAAATAGCCAAGAAAGCCTAACCCAGGATAATGACTTTCAAAACATGATCATTACCATGTTGAATACTATGAAAGAGGAAATCCGGAAGGAATTAAATAACCACAACAATCACTTTGAAGAGAAACACAACAGACGTGGAGAAGTTGAGAAAAACAGTTCAAGAAACAAAAACAGGCATAGAGCAGTTAAAACAGACTCAAGTTATCTTGAACTCAGAACTCAACAGAGAGTCTTATCAGCAGAACTAATGAAGCAGAAAATAGAATTTCAGACCTTGAAGACAAAGTGGGAGGATTAACCAGCTCCACAGTTGACGAGTGGATAAGGAAAATGTGGTACATTTATACAATGGAATACTACTCAGCCATCAAAAATGGTGAATTAATGCAATTTGCCAGGAAATGGATGGAATTAGAAACAATTATATTAATTGAAGTATCCCAGACAGAAAATTAAGTGCCATATGTACTCCTTAATAGGTGGATCCTAGCACCAAACCTACTTAGAGACAGTTAAAAACAAATCTCTGTAATACCTACAGTAATTGTAAAGATTATAAACAGGAAGGAAGGGGAAGGAGGGCACCACCAGAAACAAAGAGAGAGGGGACCATGTTACAGCAGAGAAAATATGCCACCATCAAGGACTGCAAGTAAGTAATGAGACATCTGGTTAAGTTCACAAACTTTCCTTCCTGATTATTTGCAACTGATGGGGTATGATCTCACCAGAATTAGAGGGCATATAGGCTGCCTGATAGAAAGTAACCATTTTACAAATGGGTTGTTGACCCCTCTCTCACTCACCGTGGTCTTCTACTTTCATTCCATCTACCTTTGAATATACTCTTACAACAAGACTCTAATTTAACAGGTTTTTAATCTCTGGCCAGGGGGTGACATCCATTACCCATCAGGATAGAGCCAAGGGCATTGCAGGAGCATCAAAACCAAAAAAAAAAAAATCAACAAACCATAATTCAGAACATCAGAGATTCTATATCAACCACCTGGAACTGGGCCAGCCTAATCTCTCCCCATCCTGAAGCTCAGGGAAATTTGTGGAAGAGGGGAACGATAAGATTGTAAGAGCACAAGGATGGGAGGAGTAATCATAATAGGACTTTGCATGAGCTGCTCTATATCCAACACATTATTGACCCCCTTAAAGTCTAGCATGGACTAAAGGCACTAGGATCCTAGGAGGCTAGGGACTGACAGTCACAGAAGTGTTCCTAAGCTTAAGAGGAACACAGGAAAGGGTTCTGGGAAATGCCCCTGGGTCCTTGCACCTCATCAGAGAGGAGGACCCAGAGGAGAGTTTGGCATGCAAATTAAAGGATGCTCCGGGGATTGGGGGAGGCACTGGGGGATGGGGAGGGAAGGGGGAACAGGGGGGTCAGGGGAAGGTAGAGGGAGGGAGGGAACCAGTGTACCTGTTAAGTTTGTATGAGTGGCAATAATAATAAAAAAGGAAAAAAAAAAAGAAAAAGATGCCCATCCAAATACAGGGACCATATTACACTCCAAAAAGGTATGACCAAAATAAAAATTTGCCATGGCAAATAATAGTCAAAACACTACAAATACAAGATAAAGAGAATGAGTTGAGAGTTTCAAGACAAAAAAGGTCACTTTTAAAGATACACTTATTAAAATAACAACTGACTTTTCAGTGGAAACAGCAAACACCAGAAGAACTTAGAGACATACTTCAAGTCATGAATGAGCACAAATGTCAACCCATGCTGATACACTCATCAAAACTATCAGTCATTATTGAAGGTGAAAGAAAAAATTTTCCACATAAAGACAAACTGAAAGCTTACATGACCACCAAACCAAGCTTGTAAAAAAAAATAGAAAAGATATTGAAGCTTGAAGAAATGAACAAACATATCCAAGAGGACAGAAGGGACGTATGATATCAACCCAACCTCCAAACTAAGTAATACATATATAAAAGACATTAAACACAAAAAATGACAGGAATCAACAGTCATCTTTCAATTATAACCCTAACTATCAATGGAATTAACTTACCAATCAAAAGACGTAGGCTTACAGTAGTGTTCCTATGCTTAAGGGGAACACAGGAAAGGGCTCTGGGAAATGCCACTGGGTCCTTGCACCTCATTGGAGAGGAGGACCCAGAGGAGAGTTTGGCGTGCACATTTAGAGGATGCTCCAGGGATTGGGAGGGAGGCACTGAGGGATGGGAAGGGAGGGAGGAGGGGAGAGGGGCACAGGGGGGTGGGAGGATGGAGGGAGCGAGGGGATCGGTGTACCTGTTAAGTTTCTATGAATGGAAATTTTTAAAAAAGACATAGGCTAAAAATATCTATTAGAAATCAAAACCAATCAATTTGCTTCCTTCAGGAAACACATCTTTTTTGTTTTTAAATTTTTCCGCTCATACAAACGTAATAGGTATCCCTGTCCCCTCCCTCCCTCCACCCCTCCTTGGACCTCCTTGCTCCCTCCCCCCTTTTCCCCTTTCTTTGCCCCTCCCTCCCTTTCTCCCAGTGCCCCCTCTCCCCATCTCCGAAGCATCCTTTAATGTGTATATCAAACTTTCCAGGAAACACATCTTACCATGAAAGATAAGCACATTCTCAAAGTAAAACACTCATCAAAAATACTTCAAGCTAATGGAATGTGGAACAAGCAGGTACAGCAATTACATTATCTGACAAAATCGACTTCAAACCAAAGAAATTTATAAAAGATACAGAAGAATACTACATTTTAGTCAAAGGAACAATTCACCGAGAAGACACAATACTGAACATATATACATCTAACATGGGCTCTTCCACATTCATTAAACAAACACTGCAATGTCTAAAACAACAAATAAACTCCAAAATGATAACATTGGATAAGTCAACTGGCCAAAAAATTCAACAGAGACACACTGTGTAACTGTTACCCTAACTATTGCTGTGAGAAAGCATGCAGATTCAAGTAACTTAAAGTAAAAAAGGAAGATTTATTCAGCTAATGATTCCAGAGGAAAGAAACAGTCTTTCACGGCAGGGGCAGCATGGCTGGCTGGCCGAAGCTGGAGACAGGTTAAGTCACACCCATCAGGAAGGCTGAGAGCTGCCAGACTACTTGCTGCAAAGGCAGACTTCTCATGGTGGTAGACTGGGACTAATCCACCTCAAGGCCCACTCCTTGTGACCACCTTCCTCCAGCAAGGCTCCACCTTTCAAAGGTGCCATGATCTTCCCAAATACATGAGACTGTGGGGGACACATTTCAAACAATGATACTCAGGAACTGAATCAAACTATTACCCAAATGGACCTCATAGATTTCTACTGAAACTTCTATCCAAACGCCAAGGAATTCATATTCTTCTCAGAAACCTGTGGAACTTTCTTGAAAATAGACTGTGTTAGACCACAAAATGAATCTCCACATATCCAGATAAATTGAAATTATAGCCTGTACCTTATCAGATCACCATGGAATAAAGCTTGATATCTGCAACACAATAATAGAAGAAAAAACATTAATTCTTGGAAATTAAATACCATGATGCTGAATGAGGAATGGATCCAGGAAGAAGTAAAAAAGGAAATTTAAGAATTCCTAGAAGTGAATGATAATGAAAATATACCATATCAAAATTTCTGGGACACAATGAAAACTGTCCTACAAGTAAGTTTATAGCTCTCAATGTCTACATCAAAAGAAAAAGTTTCACACATAAATAACTTAGCATGCAACTTAAAGCTTTACAAACATATAAGAACAATCCAACCCCAAAAGCAGTAGATGAGAGGAGATCAGAAAAATCAGGGCAGAAATATCTGAACTTGAGATAATGAAAATGATAAAAAGAATCAACTAAACAAATACCTGGTTCTTTGAAAAAAAGCAATAGGATTCATATGCCCCCTAGACAAATTAACCAAAATCAAGAAAGAGAAAACCAAAATTAACAAAATTAGAGATGAAAATGGAGCTATCACAACAGATACCCAAAAAATTTGGAGAACTGTAAGGCCATATTTCAAAAACTTAAACCCCATAAAATTCACAATCAAAAAGAAATATATGAATTTCTAAGTAAGCACAACTTATCTAAATTGAATCAGAATGAAATGAATTTTTTAAAATTTCTATAACAAATAAGAAAATTAAAGAAGTAATCAGAACTTTTCCACCATAAAATGACCAGGACCAGGGGGATTCAGCACAGAATTTTACCAGACATTTAAGAACAACTAACACTACTACTCTTTAAACTATTCCATAAAATAACAAAGGAAAGAGCACTTTCAAACTCTTTTCAAGCAGTTAGGTTCTCTTTGATGAACACAGATGCAAAGATTTTCAGCAAAATCTTAGAAAATCAGATTTAAAAACATCAAAAAGATCATTCACTGTGATTAAGTAGGATTTAACACAGATACAGGAAGTTGGCTCAACATATGCAAATCAATAAATATATTGCATCATATAAACAAATCCAAAATCCAAGACCACATGATACTCTTAATAGATGCAGAAAAAGCTTTTGAAAAGATCCAACATCCTTTTATGGTCAAAACACTAGAGACAATTGGAATGGAAGGAATTTATATCAACATAATAAAAGGTATATACAACAAGTCTAAAGCAAGGATTATTCTAAATGGGGAAAAAAACGAGTAGTCCCACTTGAATCAGGAACTAGACGAGGCTATCCACTCTCACCACTTCTATTCAGTGTTATACCTGAAGTCTTGGCTAGAGCCATAGGACAAGAAAGGGAGATAAAAAGGATTCAAGTCAGAAAAGAAGAAGTCAAAATATCCCTATTTGCAGACAACATGATCCTATACTTCAGAGATCTCAAAAATTCCACCAAGAAATTCCTGGAACAAACACATAAGTTCAGCAAAGTGGCAAGTTACAAAATTCATGTTCAAAAATCAGTGGCCTTCCTATACAATAAAGAAGGAAAAAAGTGAGAAAATCCTAAGAGAAATAATTTCATTTACCTCAAGAAAATGAAATAACATGGTATAAATCTAACCAGGAAATGAGAGACCTAATCAATGAAAATTTTAAAACCCTAAAGGAAGAAATTTTAGAAGACACCAGAAGTGGAAAGACCTCCTTATGCTCCTAGGTAGGCAGAATTAACATCATAAAAATGCCCATCCTACCAAAAACAATTTACAGATTCAATGCTATACCAATAAAAATTGCGAAGCAATTCATTACAGAAATTGACCAAACAATCTCAAAATTCATATGGAAACACAAAAGACCCAGGATAACAAAAATAATCCTGAGTAATAAGACACTGCTGGAGGCATCACATAGGAAACCTTAATCTATACTAAAAATCCATAGTAATAAAAACAGCCTGATACTGGCTCCAAAACAGAACCAGACAAAAGCTCTTATAATTATAGTCATCTGATTTTTGACATAGGGGCACAAAAAACTCAATGGAAAAAGAACAGCATCTTCAACAAATAGTGCTGGCAAAATTGGCTATCCACATGCAGAAGATTGAAACTGGACTCATAGTTATCACCATGCACAAAAATTAACTCCAAGTCAATCAAGGACCTTAATATTAGGCCACAGACTGTAAAAACCTTAATAGAAAGGGTAAGGGATTCCCTTGAGTTGATTTGGCTAGGCCAACATTTTCTAAACAGAACCTCAGTAGCACAGGCACTAGAACCAACACTCAAGCAAATGGGATCCTAAGAAACTAAGACCTTCTATCCAAGTAAAGAAATTGTCAATTGAGCAAAAAGATAACCACCAAAATATGATAAAATCTTCACTAGCCACATATCTGATCGAGGTTTTATATCCAGAATGCACAAATAACTTAAAAAAAAAAACACCAAGGAAACAAATATCCCAAATAGAAAATGAGCCACAGAACTTCAAAGAAACTTTTCCAGGCGTGAAATTGAAATATATAACAAATATCTTTAAAAATGTTCCACCTCCCTAGCCATAAGAGAAATGCAAATCAAAACTACCCTGAAATATCATCTCACCCCAGTCAGGTTGGATAAAATCCAAAATACATAAAACAACAAATGCTATAGAGGATGTAGGGAGACGGGAACTCTCATACATTGCTGGTGGAAATGCACGCTTGTATACCTACTCTGGAAATCAATATGGCAGCTTATATAAAATTTAAGGATTGAAAATGCCATATGTCATAGTTAGGCACAGGTGTCAACCTGACAGTGGAGGGTTTGAGCTCTAGGCACATTTGTAGAAAATTAGTTGTTGAGGTAAGGCTAGAATAAACCTGCAGGAGATTGTCCAGCTGATGGGGAAGGTCCAGTCCATAGTGGGTGGGACTAGGCCCTGAACAAGTGAATAAAATTCTGAGATCTGGTTGAGTAAGTTGGCATCTTTGTGTACACTTGGCCAGACATGCTGGTCTGGCAAGTAAGGATTGTCCTTGTCTCAGTCTGATATTGGTGCATGCTCTCCCATCAAGCTGGACTAAGAACTATAACCAGTAATCATAAGAGAAAATAAATCCTTTGTTCCCTTAAGGTGTTTGATGGTGATTTATCAGCAACCATGCAGACCAACTGTTAACACCATATGGCCCTGCTATATCACTCCTGGGAATAATCCCCCAAAATGTATCATATTACTACAATGACACAAATACATCTATGTTCATTGCAGCACTGTTTACAATATCAAAGTCATGGGATCTACCCAAATGCTCAACAGTTGATGAATGGATTATGAAAGGAAAACACTATTCAACCATCCAAAAAATGAATTAATGAAATTTGCTGGTAAATGGATGGAATTAGAAGAAATTATACTAAGAGAAGTATCCCAGACATAGAAAGTTAGATACCACTTGTTCTCCCGTATAAGTCGATCCTACTTCCAAACCTTCTTAATGACATACTCAAAGGTAAATATCTGTAATACCCATTATAACCACAAAGGAATATAACTAGGATGGAAGGAGAAGGAAGACCTCAAAAGAAAGCAGACGAAAAAACACACTTCAGTAGAGAAATTAGGCCACTGTCAAAAAAGACATAATTAGCAAGACCTAGTTCCAAATCTTCTTAATGATATACTTAAAGGAAAATATCTGTAACCCCATTATAACCAGAAAGGACAAAGAGTGAAGGGGAAAGAAGATTTCAAGAGAAAGGAGACAAAAGAGCACAGTTCAATAGACAAATTAGGCTATAGTCATGAACACCCTATAAATAGAAAGGCATTTGACTTAGCTCACTCACTTCCCTTCCTGTTCACTTGGGATTAAATAGGTTTGATGAACTGGGCATATCTCCCCAGCCATGGGGGGATAGGGGTTGACAGTTAGATGGTAGCCAACAAACAATGGGGAGACTAATCCCACTCACTACTATGTCCTATTCCTATACTTCCCTCTTTATTTAAGCCTCTTCTTATATTAAGACCTTCTTTTAAACAACCATTTATCTTTGGTTAAAAGAACTCAATACAAACAGGACGCAGCCAAGTGCAGTGCAGGAACCACAAAACTGAAAACAATAGCCAACCATAATTCATAATACCAAAGACTCAACAATGTTCACCCATAATCAGACCTGCCAAATCTCTTCCCATCCTGAAACTCAGGAAAACTTGCAGAAGAGGGTAGCAGCAAGGCTTTATTTAACAGCCTAAAGATGGGAAGATCCACTGATAACTCCACTCAAGTCTGGGCTGTAGCAGCCAGGATATTGCTGCAATGTGATTTGATCTTACCAGACCTGAACAATGGCTGATTGTCAACAAGCCCCAATAGACTAAGGTGGATCTAAGGGGAGAGGCTTCAGGTGTTAGGATCCTTAGAGGTAAGGGGTTAGACAGAAATAGTGGAGTTTCCATATTAGTGGGTGGTCCAAGTAGGGGTTCCAAGGTATGTCACAGAGTGCTGAACCCTCACTAATGCAGATGACACAGAGGGCTATAAGCTGATATTTTGGAGGATGGGAGGGAGCAGGTGGGAAACATCAAGAGATTGAGGGGAGAAAGTGGGATGGGGGGACAAAAGGGAGAAAGGGAAGAAGGAGAAGATGGGGTAGAGCTTTACTTCTTGCTTTTCCTTTTCCTCTGGTTATAGAGACTGAACCCAAGGAGCTCATCTCTGGCCTCTAGAGTATCATTTCCAAGTCTCAGCATGTCCTGGCATTCTGCAGATACTTTCCATAACACTTTAGACTTTTATCTTTCATCTCTATAATCAATCTTAAATCACTTTTTTATTTGTACTTGCCAATGTTGTAGGTTGTTTGTGAACCTCCCCTTATTTATCTACCTTTATAGCTATGCTGCAAATCAATTGTATGCTTTTTTTTTTCTCTCGCTACACGAACCTCTCTATGTCAATACTCCTTGGACTTCTAATCGCAAAGACAATCATGTGTAGATGTGAAATGCTAGGATTTTAGCTTACTTATTGTCATCTCTATCTGCCATGAGTCTATCTTCATTCTGTCTTATTCACAAGGAGTAACGAAACTATATGGCTTTTCTCATACTGGAAGAATTCAGATTTCTCTATAGATTAACTAATATCTAGTTTCTATGTCCTTGGTTGTTGGTTATGCTTTAAAAACATCTTTGGGCTAGAGAGATGGCTCAGGGTTTAAGATTCTGCCCCACAGCCAGATCCTGAATTCAGACTCAGGCTAAAATGGTGGTGGCCTGAACTGGCCTTAATAGGCGGAGTCTGGGAAATTTCAGAGTGAAGCAACAAGGAGGTAGAAGCAATACAGGACACTTTCTGAAAGTCACCCTTTGTTCTCCATAGAGACACACAGTATCTTCTGATACACACACACACACACACACACACACACACACACACACATGCACACACACACACACGTATACAGACACACAAAATAAAATTATTTAATTAAAAAATACCACATCCTTGATTTTGCATCTCATGTAGATGTTGCCTTCTTATAGCTAAAAGTTAATATTTTGGGGGTTGGGGAACACAACTAGCAAGCTTTCTCCTTGAGTAGGCACATAGAATTGAGAGCTTAAACATGCATCTTCTGAACATTTGCATGTAGACTTGCACACTAAGTTGCTATTGGTTCTCTTCCTTGCATGTAGCCACTCATCCTTCTTTAAGCAAAATTCTATCAGGAAAGATACTTAGTCTCTTTCATGAGATGTCCTTAGCAGAGATTTCAGGTAAGTCATCCATACTTATAGCCCTACAACTAAGAAATTGCAAGGTACATTGTTTTAAGCTATAGGTGAGTGGCTGCTTGTTACAAAGGAGTAGGAAACTAATACAACACATATTGAAGAAAAGGGAGAGAATAAGACTCCATTGGGGAACACACCTCATTAACCAGGTGACCAAATGACACCCAAATCCAAAGGGCTATGGTGATCTCAAACACTAATGAGCTCCTGCCTATGCTTGGAAAGCTACCCCCAAAAGATCATCTACTTGGCTTTCAACATCAGTGTCCACAGAGGGTTGATCCAGCCAATCACAAGAAAGCACAAGAGAAAGGAGAGAATGGAGCAAGGGAACTGAGCAAAGGGAGACAGATGCCAAAGCTCCTGTAAAATATACCAAGCGTAATGCAGAACTTTTAGCAGTGAGAGGCTGGGCAAGCCAGAAATGCATTGAACTCCAGTACTGAACCAAAGTATAGGGTAAGGAGGGCAGAATAATGCAGTGAAGAAGGGCGAGGGATGGAGTGATGGATAAGGGAGGGTGGAGTAAGTGAGTGATGGACAAAAGGAAAGGAGGGCCAAGTGAGGGAGTGATGGACAAGGATGGACAGCTCAGAGCCTTATAAGGGCACTAAGGTAGCCACACAGAGTGACTCAGACTTGTCCACAACAGTGTGCTGATTGAACCTGACTAGATAAAGAACTTGGAGTAGAACATGACAAAGAGTTGCTGACTGGGTATATGGAGTCGTCAGTGTTCACCAGCCATGTCTAAGAAGTGCCCTTCTGTGTAGTTGAAACAACTTCTGTGAAGCAGCAACACTGGTTCAGAACAGTGCTGGAAAAGAAAGCTGTGGAAGAAGCTGTGGTTCTGAACATAGGCCACCTCCTTTAATGTTATCACCCTTATTTCTGTTGTTGGATCTCAGAATATACATACAATAGCATGATTGTAGGTGACCAGAACACATGAACCAACAATGGACTCTTTGGAATACTGATAATCCTGAGCTGGCTATTTTGTTTTTTGTTTTTGCATTTTTTAATCTTTTTCTTCTCTTATTCCCCATTCCCATACCCCCTCCTTTTGTCCTGACAATCTTTCATCTCTCCCTATCACACTCCCTTCTATTGTCAAGTCTTTTCACTTGCGCATCCTACTGTGGTTCATCTTGTTTGTCTTTGACATTGTATTCCTGACATGATTCATACTCCAACAAGTGTCATAGATCAATGGATATACCACTGATGATAGTGTTGTCCTTTTCCTCCCTATAAGCATTAGCTATCATGAGTCTCTCAGAGAGATGTGGAGCTTCTTCAGAGTTCTCTTTTTTCTGGTGAAATGTTGATAGAATAGTTCCAATGCAGTTCTTGTCATGTCCAGGAGATATTGTCTGACCCACCATTGTTCTAATTCAGGCTCTTAAAATCTCACTGCCCCTTTTTCTACAATGTGCCCTGAGCCTTGGGGTAGGAGTGGATGTTACTTAGATGTCCTGATTAGAGCCAAATGGTCCACAGTCACTTATTTTATGCAATTTGGCCAGCTGTGTTTTTCTGTAGTAAACACCTTTTGTTACAGAAGGAGACCTCGAGATTGAGAGTTTAGTGTTCCTCCAATCTATGGGCATAACAGATGTTTAAAAGGCAGTTTGGTGTAGTGTCTTCATAGCTAATCTTACATAGACTATTCTTCCCATGGGTTCTTATTCATAGGTTTCATAGGTTCTCATTCTAGTTTACAATGATGGGAATATGGTCCCTTCTGACAAATGGGCCTCAAATCTGACCAGAAAGCTGTTGGTTGACTCCTTGATATTCATGCTACTATTACACTCATAGTCGCCTGCCATGGTTATTGCTATTGCAACCTGCAAATTTCATACGTTGATGAGGCTTTTAATTGCTTTTCTTCCCCAGTAGCTTCCATAGTACTCTCTGGCACTTTGTAAGCTATTTAGCAAGTAGGAAGCTTCCAAACATGTTCAGCTGGTGTTTTTTATCCATGTCCTATGACCCATGTGTGTTGCATAGTCAGTAACAGGGTCTTACTGCCAGTTTCTGGAGGACAACCAAGAACAATTACAAAATCCTATACTGTTTGAAATGTCTTTGGGAGCTCTCTGAGCAACAACTTATCAGGCAGTATCACATACCTACTTATTCTAACTTTAATTGTTCCTGGGTTCCGGTTGGAGCACTCCATTGTATTATTTGTTTCATTCTGTCTTCCTCTCTCCATGCTTCTCTGTAATGGACTGTCCATTATTGTTTTTATTTATTTTTTAACCTAAGATTTTTTTGACATATTTATCTTGTAGGAGCTTCTTATCTGGCTGTACTCCACATTTTCAGGGTTTTTCTATTATTACCTCTGCCCCATCTCCTCATCCCCTCTTAGTATTTTTCCCATTATTCTCTCCCTCACCTGACCACCCTTGGTATCCTATATCTTCTCCTCCCAAGTCTCCATCCTTACTTTGTCTTCCCTAACTCTTGCTCCTAGGTCCCTTTAAGCTTTCTGATTGTTACAGGAATTCCAAGCCAAATCTTAGTATCTACATATAAGGGAGAACGTGTTGTGTTTATCTTTCTGTGTTTGAGATACCTCATTTAATAATATATGTCCCAGTTCTGTCCATTTACCACTATGCTGATTGCTTTGAGAAGCTCTAGATACAGAAAAAAGTCTGAAAAATTGTCTTTTGTAGCAGGCAAAATGGTTCTCAGAAAGTAAAGCTGCTTGTGTAGAAATCTGGTGACCCGAGTTTGATTCCTGGAGACCATGTAGCCAAAGAATTGTCTTCTGAAAGAAGTCCTCTGACCCCAGGTATGCTGTAGTGCAAACACGTTTGTGTTCTCTCTCTCTCCCTCTCCTCCTCCTCCTCCTCCTTCTCCTCCTCCTCTTTCTTCTTCTTCTATCTCAATAAAATATTTTAAATTTGTTCTTTGTAAAGGAAATTTGCATCAACAAATGACCTTATATTAGTGGAGGTACATGGAACCAGGAAGCGAGTTCTCCAAGACACCTTTGATCTCTAACATCCATCTGTGTAAAAAAGCAAACTTCTTTTTCCACATATTCCTTCACTCCCTTTCATGATGGGGCTTTATCTCCCTGCACTCAAAGCTCAGTCCTTAGTCTTCCTTTTATCTTAGGGTACTACACAGACCTCAGTCACCTGGTTATTAATTGAGTCACCTACTTTTGTGGGATTTTCATGAATATGTACATTGACATGGTTTTTCCTCACTGATCTTTTATTCAATATAATTCATAGTTCAGAAGAGTAGACAGAAACTTAAAAAAATATTTTCCTTATATCACCCTATCATGAGAGAAAAGCGGGTAAGGAAAGCTCTCTAAACTGTCAGGAAAGAGAAGCTTGTGCTAATCACCACCACTGTCTTCACCATGTACATCTTCTTTGTAACAAAATTGGCTACACAAGTGATATGTCTGCTTCCACCAAATCACAGCAGGCAACTATGGCAGTAGCCTCCCTATTGGAGAATACTGTGAAATCAACCAAGGCAAGGAATGATCTGTCACTAGATCCCATGACTGAGCATTTATTAGATACATACAGTTGGCTGGTGGTATCATGGAGAAGGCAGCAATAATCACATTCATGTATATCTGGTAACTGATTTGGACCTTAAGGCAGGCAGTGATGGTGCTCTGATATTTCTTATCCTCAGTGAATAGGAATTAACGTTTAATATATCAATCACAGCCCTCCCTGGAGAGTTTTCAAACAGCTGCACCTGTGGAATTTAAAGTTTTTATATGATAAATTCCTGAAAATTTTACTGTTTGTAAGGAGTACATTTATAGTCTTTCTGGTGACAGATTGTGCTGCTAGCAAGAGAAAATGATACTATACTGCTGCTTCTGTATGTATCTTCTTCCAGAAATGCTTAAGCTGAGGTCAAAATACAAGAAAAGATGTCTGTTGTACACAAGTTATTTCACAGGAAAAAAAGCTGTACTATAGAAATAAAACCAAAGTAGCTAGATAAGCACTTTTGCACCAAAGAACCTAGTTTCACAGGAAATGAATCATTTGTGATATTCACAAAGATAAGTTTATTAGAGAAGAAAGAAAGATGTGTCTCTTAAAATTTCTGAAAAAGTATGCTTGTTTCCCAATGATTCCCTATGATACATGTGAAATGCCACAAGAATCCTTCATCAGATGGAACCCAGAAGTTTGTGTCTCAATCTTACTCCTCTACTTTATATTAATGGTATGTGAAGGTAAGATTTTGGAGAAGTAATTGGGAGGAGATAAGGTAAGGAAGGAAATGCCCCATGACGGTGTTAGTGACTTTGTGACAAGAGGAAGGGTGTTGGACATGATGGCACATTTGTACCAACAGTGAATAAGGGCTCTACATGTCCACACCCTCACCACAATTCTTTACTTGTTTTTTTAAAGACTGCCCTGTTGACCAAGGTGAGATAGAACTTCAAAGTAGTTACAGTTTCCAGCTCTCTGAAAGCTGGTGATTTGGGACATCTTTCATGTATTTATTAATCATTTATATTTCTTCATTTCATTTTCCCGTTCATTTATTTATTTACTTGAATTCTTTTTTCCTAAACCTTTATATTGAGAATTACACAAGCAAAATGAGTTTATTTCTTAATTACCCTCTTCTTCCCCTCCTATCTCCCCATCTTTCCATCCCTTCACCAATTCAGTGATATCCATCCAGTCTGCATGTCCCTCTGCATGTGTGAAACACAGGGCTCCTTTGGAGTCACCTGAACTAGTACAGGACCAAGCCTTTGTGGTAGTATAAGTGATCCCTCAGTGGATAAACCAATAGGTGGGAAAGTTCCCTGTGTCTTGTCTGGTACCTGCCCCAAAGATTCTCTCTGAGTGTAATTATTTTTTTTTTCTGAAATCCTCCCTAGTTCATGGTGGAATTTTGATATACTAGCCATCGTGCAGATCTAATGGAAGTAGATCTTACTGCAATAAGTCCCTGGATACAACACCATTATAACAGCAGTGTATAGGAGGCAGTATACCTCCCCACTTTTAGACTCTTACAATCTTATGGTCCCCTCTTCCAACTAGGTTCTCTGAGCCATGGATGGAGAGATTTTAATGAACTGATTAGGGCTGAGCATTCTGGGGTAGCTTATACTCTGCACTGTGGTCAGTTCTAGTTATCTACATCATGAATCTTCCATTGTAATAGGATACATCTTGGTTGAATGCTGAGAGCTTTTCTTATCTAAGTGTATATAGTAAGAAGTGTTTTGATGGCAGTTTACTATCTACTGCTTTGGGGATTTGATTATTCTTGTCTCTATAAAGTTTTAAGTTGTACTGTTAAGTTGTTTATTTGTGATGTTTCCATTTTTTGATATAGGCATTGAGTGCTATAAACTTTCCTCTCAGGTCTTCCTTTAATGTATCCTAAAGATTTTGGTGTATTGTTACTGTTAATTTCTAGGAATTTTTGAATTTCCCTTTTGACTTCTGCCTGAACCCATTCCTCATTCTGCATCATGGTATTTAATTTCAAAAAAATTTGTGTATTTTCTGACATTTATTTTGTTGTGGATGTCAGCTTTATTCCATGGTGGTCAGATAAGGTTCAGAACATCATTTCAGTTTTCTTATATATTTGGAGATTTGCTTTGTACCTCAATATGTGGTCTATTTTGGAGAAGATTCCATGGCCTGCTGAAAAGAATGTGTATTCCTTATTGTTGGGATGGAAGGTTTGGTAGAGGTCAATCAGGTCCATTTGGGTTATGGTTTGATTAAACTCCAGAGAGTCTCTTTTCAGTTTTTGGCTTATTGACCTATACGATGGTGAGAGTGTTATGTTAAAGTCCTCTACTATTATCATGTTTGGGTTGATTTGTCATTTTCAATATTGTAATATGTATAATGAATGTGGCTGAGCCTATATTAGGTGTGTATAAATGCAGCATTGTGAAGTCTTTCTGATGAATTGTTCCTTTGAATAAAAAGTAGTAACCTTTTGTGTCTCTTATGGTTTCTTTTGGTTTGCATACTATTTTGTCAAATATAAGAGATGCTATTCCTGTTTATTTCCTTTTTCCATTAGCCTACAGACTTTCAACCAGGCTTTCCTTTGAGAATGTGCCTATCTTTAATGGTAAGATGTATTTCCTGAGGGCAACAGATTGCCTTCAGGATATTTGATATTTGATCTATGTTTTTAATCTATGTCTTTTGATTGGAGAGTTCATTCCATTAATGTTTAGGGTTATAATCGAGAAATGGTTGTTAGTTCCTGTTATTATCCATGTTTTGTGGTTTTTATGTGTATATTATTCTCTAGGAAGTTGTGTTGATATTCTTTTCTCCTATTGTCCTCTTGCATATGTTTGTCCTTTTCTTTGAGTTTGAGTATCTTTTCTAGCATCTTTTGTAAGCCTATTTTGGTATTCACATAAGGCTTCATCTTGTCCTTTTGATGGAAGATTTTTTTTTCTCACCCTCAATCAGGACTGATAGTTTTGATGGGTATATTAGTTGGTACTTGTGCTCATTCATGACTTGAAGTATATCTTTCCAAGATCTTTTGGCTTTTACTGATTCCATGGAAAAATCAGCTGTTATTTTAATAGGTTTACCTTTAAATGTGATTTGTTTATTTTTCTCTTGACATTATAAGCACGTTGTCTTTGTCACATATCTGGGTTATTTTGATTATAATCTGTCATGGTGAATTTCTATTTTGGTCATATCTGAATGGTGTACTATGCCTCTTGTACTTGGATGGGATCTCTTTCCTTAGATGTGGAAAATTTTCATTAATGTGAAAAATCTCTTCTACAGTGGCTTTGTGAGTTTCTTCTGATATTCTATGAATGTAGAGGTTTGGTTTCTTCAAAAGTACCATAATTCTTGAATATTCCTCACCAGTATTTTTTTGGTTGTTTTCAACCTCTTTAATTAAACCAGTTTGTTCTTCTTCCATCTTGTCTTCTACTTCTGATATTCTATTTTCTGCTTTATTGGTTCTGCTGGTAAGACTTTTCGTTGAATTTTGGATTATAGATAGATCATTTTTAATTTCTAGTTTAATCTTTGTATGGGTTTTTTTTTCAACTGCTCTATGCTTAGTTTTGTTTCTTCAACTGCCTTTTTCATTTTATCTAGTGCCTTTATCCTCCTATTCATATTATCTAAGGTGGTTATTTAACTTCTTTTGAATTTCCTCTTTCATTTTTTATCGTGTTAAAGATCATACTTTGAAAATCCTTGTCTTGATTACTGAATTCGTGACTAGTATCTGAAGGGTTATTCTGGTAGGAATCCATTGTTATGGGGTCAATGTTTTTGTGAAGGAGTTGTCATGGTTTTTATTGTCTCTTGTGGATTTACAGTATGACTTGGTCATTTTGTGTTTTATTTCTAGAATCTTTCTTGGTGTGTGTTTATGACTGCTATGAGTTAAACAGAATTGCTATAATTGGAATGTTATTATTACTATTACCTAAGTGTTTATTTAAGTCTATAGTTCCTTGCTGTCATTTCATGGGTAAGGTAATATGCTACCAAACAAAAGTGTGAAGGTCCTGCTCTGGTTCCAGGGGACAAAGTTTAAGTCTAAATTTATCTGGATTTCATATAATTGTGATTGGAATAGAAACCACAACTTGTCCATTACTGATTAGCTATACATGTCTCTTGTCCATTTAAACCTCATTGGGATTACTTATCTCTTCAATTTGCCTATTGAGAATGGATGGCTGAAACTAGTTAGTTAGGACCTTCAGAGTCAAGACTCTGACCTTGATAGCTTTGGTAATAATGCTATGTCCACCGGGCTGGCTCAAACCTCCTGGGCTCTTGCCATGCTCTTGGGACAGCACACACCCCATATGCAGATCCTCGAAACTCTTCTGGAAGTCTCTTCCTTCCCAGTGTCTGACACCATCCTCTGCCTACAGAGACAAGCACAAAGAATCTTTGTAAAATTCCACTTCTCTTTAATTTAGAAGCAGCAAGGGCTGTGGGGAATAGGGCAGTTAGTTCATGGCTATCTTAACAGAACCTGACATCCTGTACAAGGCAGTGTACAAGGCACTGGCCACAGTGAATATACAGGTAACACTGGGAGGTTCTGACCACACTGGATAAAAGCAAGGGAAGTGGAGGAGAACAGCTCTCAGGGCACAGAAGCTGGGGAAACTCCTCTGATTCACAGACTTTTAATTCAGGCTTTAGCCCCTAACTTGTCTGGGGTGGATTGACTTGACGAGGTAATACATATGCATGTGTCAGTCTCAGGCAGTCTGACCTTCCAAGGAATCTTCCAAAGTGACTGGACAAGGACCTAAGAAGTACATTGTGTGTGTGTGTGTGTGTGTGTGTGTGTGTGTGTGTGTGTGTGTGTGTGTCCTTGGTCGCATGTCAATCATAACAATAAATCTCATTAAGAAACTGCAAAGGGGGGCTGGAGGAGTGGCTCAGGGGTTAAGCCTCTGCCTTGCAGGCGGAAGGTCCCGAGTTCGGATCCTAGACCCCACGTATAGACGCCAAGTGGAAGCAGAAGCGGCCTATGTTTCTGGTCCTGGTAGGGCGGAGCCTGTGAATCCTGGGGCAGAGTAAAACAAGGAGGAGGCGGTCCATGGTGATTCCCGAGTTCGTCCGTGGTTCTACACACACACACACACATACATGCACACACACACATACATGTGCACAATTGAATAAATAATAAAAAAATTTAAAAAAAAGAAACTGCAAAGGGACTGGGAAAATGGCTTCATAGGTGAAATATCTATTTTGCAATCACAAAGACCTAAATTTGGATCCTCAAACCCTCATAAATAACTGGTAGTGTTGCCTGCTTACCTAGTTCCAGCACTAAGTGGGAAGAAAGAAAGGGAGAGAGAAGAGAATCCATGAAGATCAGTGGCTGACCAGCCAATAGATGGGCTAGCTCCAGGTTCTGTGAGAGATCTATCTCAAAAAGTAAATTTCCATTATGATCCAAGATAACACATGCAGGACCGCTATGTTCATACACATACAAACACACACACACACACACACACACACACACACACACACACACACACACAATACTACATAAATACATTCAATTAAATAAAGTGAACAAGAAGTTGAAGAGGGACATTCAGGAGCTTGTAGATAAAAGATATTTAAGCCCTTGTTCTCATTATACACTACAGACCCAGAAGCATCTGGAAGCTTGCCCCAAATTTGAGAACTCAGTCCCTTCCCAGTGCTCCCAAAACAGTTCTTTCTTATAGCTCTTATTTGCATAAGAGTCTCTGTGAACTAAGCTCACTTTTAAATCTGAGCAAAGATGTAATAGTAGATGGACTGTTATGCACACTAGGGCCTGAGACTTGCTCCTTCTCTTCTATCCTGTCAGGGACACAAAGACAACATGACAATATGTGTGTGCCTTGCCATGCAAGAAGCTGGGTTTTCTAGCTTTTAGGGGGAAGGTATTCTTTCTGACACTTCTGGCAGCCCACAGAGGCTATGAGTGCACCCTGAGGAGGTGGTGGCAGGACAAGTTGATGTGCTTTCAGGAAATGTGTTCCACATAAGCTCAGATCCCAGAAGAGGCAGTTTCCAGTTCAGCTTCTGTTGTCCTCTGCATGTCCATATACAACCCCAGCCACACCTCGAATCCTTTCTCAAGGCCCTATTAACTGCAGTTTGCTTACCCAGCAAGAGGCTCCAAGACTAAATGATGAGATTTTTGCATCCTATGCACAGTTTGTCCTCCCTGTGTCCTCTTTCTGCTTCTTCATGCCTCCCCCATCCTGTTACATATACACAGCTCACAGTTCTGTGACAATGGCATAACTCTCAAAAATACTGTAACTCATGTGATAGCATTTGTACCTTGGTCTCCTTCACTAAGGTCTTCTTTTATGTGAATCAGCTCTATCTGATGGAGTTCTGAATCCTAAGGCTAGTTGCACCATTAATCAATTCCTTGAACCAAAAGTTTTTCAAGCAGCCATGTTTTTTGATGATATATTTGAAAACCTATTTGAGAAGACACTTGGGTGTCATGGTTTGAAATGTGTTCCCCACAGTCTCATGTATTTGGAAAGGTCACAGCATCTTTGAGAGGTGGAGCCTTACTGGAGGATGACGATCATAAGGGGTGGGCCTTGAGGTGGATTAACCTCACCCTACCTCCCGAAGAAGTCTGCCTTTTCAAGAAGCAGTCTTGTAACTCTCAGCCTCCTGGATGGGAGTGACTTACCCTGTCTCCAGCTTTGGCTGGTGGCCCTCTTCTATGAAAGGCTGTATCTCTCCTCTGGAACTGTAAGCTGAATAAAGTTCCTCTTCTTTAAGTTATTTGACTTTGGGTGTTTTTTTCACAGCAATAGTTAAGAGTAACCATTACAGAAATTGGTACAAAGTAATGGGGTATTGCTGTGAGATTAAGAGCATCTGGTACCACACCATGAAGCTGTGAAGCTGAAAGAATTTGTTCTCATCATCAGTATAGCCAATGCTGTGATGTGCCCAGTGTGCCTTTGGGAGAAATATGGAGAACTTTGGGACTTTGTGCTGGGAAAGTCTTTGTGATTGGCAATGGGGTCAAATGGACCTTTCTTATGAGAGTACCAAAGAGAGCAATCCTGTGAGAGACACAGGCAGTGGAAGCCCAGCTTATGATGGTCCAGAGAGGAACAGAGACTGTATTTGAAACTGGATGAGTGACAGATGGAGCCATGTATTGGCCGAGTTTTGTCCTTGTCCTCAAAACTTGCCTGAAGTTAAGCTGGAGTGCTCGTCAGAGGAAATTTCAAAGCAATGCAGTCTTGAAAATGTGATATGGCTACTTTTTAGTTGTCTTCAGAGTTATGAAAAAGAACAAAAAATCAGGCAGGAAGAAGCAGTAACTATAAGATCTGATGATGAAAAATGCAATGGCAAACTTAAAGAGTTGAACCAGAAAGAAGCAGAGAACAAAATGGCTGTTAATGAGATTAGCTCCATTAGTAAATCAAAGCCTGATCTCAATTTGGATAATAGGAGAGGCCCTACTTTAAGGGCAAAATTCTCAAAAAAGGTTCTCACCCATAAGAAATCAAATTCTTTTGGAAAGAATGAGCTGAAAGGTGGAGTTCCAAAGCAAGGGTCAAGGAGTGAAAAAGATTTTTCCCACAGTCAGCACAGAGAAGCTGAATCAGTTGTGATTCAAGGATGCCAGTCTTGGCAAAGTAGTCCATGTGGTTCTAGTTTTAGAGACTTCAGTGATGCAAGAGGAAGAAGGTTATGGATTCCAGTTCCAAAATACAGAAAATGGCAGAATCCAGGCAGCATGTAGCAGAAAGCCTTCAGTTTAGAGGCCCACGAAGGGCAGTTTGTGCTGTGGAGTTAAAGCCTCGTTTGCCCTTGAGAAATAAAGACATTAGAGATGCCAGAGACGACCTGGCACATCTGCAAAGGAGAGCTGTATTCCCTGGAAGACATCAACCCAAGAGAATGATATGTTCTATGGGTAGCTGCATTGGAGGGATGGAACCAAAGCCCTTTGGAACTAAGATGATTTCAAGGACAGACTCACCTGTTGGACTTGGAGCTACAGGATTTAGAGTTTGTCCTGCTGGCTTTAGTTCTTGTTATGGACCGTTCTGTCTTGGATATGTCCCCATTCCTCCATTTTGGAATGATAATGTTTATTTTGTGCCATTGTATGATGGAAGTATGTAACTCCTGTTGATTTTACAGGAGGCTTTAGACTTTGGACTTTTAGATTGTCTTGTGGCTATTAATGTAGTCTATGAAAACTTTTAAAGTTGGACTGAGTATAGTTTGCATAATGAGATGGCAGTGAGCTTGTGGGGGGCCAGAGGTAGAGTGTCATGGTTTGAAGTAGTCCCCCACAGTCTCTGTGTTTGGGAAGGTCATAGCACCTTTGAGTGGTAGAGCCTTGCTGGAGGAAGGCAGTCACAAGGGATGGGACTTCAGGTGGTTTAGTCCCACCCTACCTCCAGGAGAAATCTGCCTTTCAGCAAGCAGTCTGGTAGGTCTCAGCCTCTCAGATGGGTGTGAGTTAGCCTATCTCCAGCTTAGGCCAGCCATCCATGCTGTCTCCACCATGAAAGACTATCTTCTCTCTGAAATCATAAGCTGAATATTTTTCCTTTTCTCCCTTAAGTTTTTTGACTTCGGGTATTTTATCATAGCAATAGCTAAGAGTAACCATTACACTGGGCAAGAATTTAATACAATGATTGGTGAACAGGTACTGAAAAAATGCTAATTTTTCCCTCAAAAAAATAAAAGTAGAACAGTAGAGTTGTTGCTGATAAATGACCATAAAACAATTTAAGGGAAAAGGGGTTTATTTCTTTACAACAGTCTCATTACAGTTCTCAGTCCAGCTTGATAGGAGAGCATGTACCAACACCAGGGCTGAGGGAATTGACCACACCATCTCTACATAATGGGTGAGAGAGGGACAATCCTTACTTGCCAGACTGTCATGGCTTGAAATGCGTCCCCCACAGTCTCATGTGTTTAGCAAGGTCATGGTACCTTGAGAGGTGGAGCCTTGCTGGAGGAAGGCAGTCACAAGGGTGGGCCTTGAGGTGGATGAGTCCCACCCTACCTCCAGGAGAAGTCAGCCTTTGCTGCAAGCAGTCTGCAGCTCTCAGCTTCCAAGATGTCTGCGGTGACTTAGCCTCCTCCAGCTTTGGCCAGCCAGCCATCCCACCTCTGCTTTGAGAGACTGTACCTTCCCTCTGGAACCGTAAGCTGAATAAACCTCCCTTTCTCCCTAAAGTTGATTGACTTTGGGTGTTCTCTCACAGCAATAGTTAAGAGTAACTGTTACACAGACCATCATGTCTGGCCAAGTGTACAAAAGGATGCCAACTCTCTCAACCAGTTTTCTATATTTTATTCCAAAGCCTAATCCCCCCACCATGGGCTGGGACCTCCCCATTTTCAACCACTAATTCTCTACAAATGTGCCCAGAATTCAAACCTTCAACAATCAAGTTGACAACTGTGCCAACTATGACAAGAGTTGTGGATGTGTCATTGTCCAGGAACATACCCAAGAGTCAGGTTATGGTTTCCAGTGACAGGGAGTTCTAGGATCAGGCACTATCATGCTGGCAGCACTGCAATGGCTGAGAAAAGATGAACAGGTGGGTAAGTGAATGGACGAATGCATGAATGGGTGGATGGGTGAGTGGGTGGGTGGGTGAATAGGTGTGTAGATGGGTGGATAGATGGGTGCATGGATGGATGGATGGATGGATGGATGGATGAATAGGTGAATGCATGTATGGGTAGAAAGATGGATGAGTGGACATATGAATGGGTAGATAGGTGTATGGATGAGTAGATGGATGCATGGATAGATACATGGGTATATAGATGGGTAGTAGGTAGATGAGTGATTGAGGCAGGTCAATGAGTATATGGATGAGATGGAGGAACATGTCTGAAATGCTAGAATAACATAAGTCATGCTTTTCCCTGTGCCAAGACAAAAGAAGAGAAAATACGGTGTAGACAAAACATACAGAAGACAGAATAAAAAGAAAAAGTTGACATTAAAATACTCCTAAATTGAATATGGGAACATGACTAGGGTTGTAAGAGTGTTAGCTACACATGCATGAGGACTTAAGTTCAGATCCCAACCATGTATGTGAAAAAGCCAGGCATGGAGGCTTATGGTGGGAGCATCAGTAGTAGGAGAAGGGCCAGTGTGGAAGGAAGATATTTGGGATTTGATGGCCTGACTAAAAAACAGTGAGATCCAGGTTCAGTGAGAGTACCTATCTGGTAAGGTGTTCATGAGGGTGATAAAGCAGGAAATCCAAAATCCTCCTATAGCTTCCACATAAGAGTGCACAACATGTAACAGACATATATCACACACACACACAACACATATACCACATGTGCACACACACATATCACATTCACCACACACACCACATTCACCATGTTGTGGCTATCGGGAATGGAATTCATTGGGATCCAACAAGATACACTCAGAATGTTGGAAGGAAAAAAAAAACCCTCAAAACCAAAACTCCAGCAGCAACAACAACAACAAATCATTTATTCACCAGTAGTCCCAAGCAAGCTATCACTTGAAAGTCCTCAGGCTCATCCTCTGATTTCATTCATTATTTTCAAGGCCCAGCAAATGAAACAGGTTAAAGCTTAACATTTGCATTTTGCTCTAGCTAAATGGGGATTTTTCAGAAGCCATTTGTTGTTGAAACCTACTTGTCTTACTTAAACAAGACAAGTGTTCTGTTCTCATGATTGTCTATCTGTCTTCACTGGGTCAAAATCACAGATTTCTTTTTCTCAGAAATCATCTGGCAGAGCAGAAGTGGAAGGCTCAATCAGAAATTCATCATGGAAAGCTCAATCAGGGATTAAACAGGAATTTTCCCAGCAACCACATACACCATTCACTATACACACTATACACACCAAACATACAATACGTAACACACACACACACGTACACAATACATACCATACATACACATACACACAAGCACCACAATCAGCTTACACCACCAGCACTACAGTCGAATATACACCATATACACAACACATACACACATATAAATGCACACATACACACACATACAACCACACATCACACAGACCCCTTCTAAATCCACTCATTCAGATATCCTTCTTTCAAGACTGCATCTAAATCTGATCTAATTGGCAGGTGACTGCACAGTGTAAGGAATCAGTTAGAGGGTTCCCTTTCAGAATGTTCTGTGGGCAGTGACACACTAAGAAATGTTCCTTGACGAATTCAAAGTCAGTTCCCCATATAACACACAATGCCCTCCTCTAGAACCTTTTCTGGTTCGGCGGGGGGGGGGGGCTATGAAATCTTGGTAATGAATCTGCACATGTAAAAATATTCTGTAGAACACATTACACAGTAGAAAGAAATTAATTCACCAGTGTTTCTCTTTCCTAGTCAATGAGTAGAATGGATTTTTATTTGTAAGCCTAAGGACAGTCTACTTCCCCCCAGGAGTAAGTCAACTAAAAGTGTCCTTTCTAAAGAGTCATAGCTCTGTTGACCATTTTTTATTTTGTTTTTGAGATGGGGTGTCTCACTATGTAGCCCAGGATTGCCTTGAACTTGAACCTTCCTGCCTCACTTTTTGAAAAGACTGAAATTATAAGTATGTGCCAACATACTCAGCCATTTCCCAGTGACTTTTAATGCTATTAATTGACCACTTTCATTTGGAAATAAAGGAAACATGTTTTGAAAGTTAGATAGTGGCTATAAAAGTGCATTAATAAATGTGAAGTGTTAAAATTAGAAGCTATTATTGATGTTTTAATTTACAGTCTTTTCACCAGTTGGCCAAAAAAAGTAAGTTGTCCGAAGGAATCCTTCCATCTAGCCAGTATAGTTCTGTCAGGACCCTCACAGGGTTCCATTACATAATGCACAAGGTGGAAATCTCAGCCTCGGGGTATATACAGTTCCTACATGCACAGTTTCTTTAAGACTAAAGGTTGGTCTGTATTAATTGTGTTCATTGCTTCCCTGGGTATTGATGATAAATTGTGGCATATCTGGGTCTCCTGCAAACAAGGGTCCTGAGAGAATAATGAGATGAACAAAAGCACTTTCAAGAGAATAATTTTTGAGAGGTAATTCTCTTTGGATAATTTGCACCTCATGAATCAGCCTTGACCCAGAGGACCATGTTAAGCATATTTGCACAGCAAACAGATATGGAAAGCAGAGGTGATGTTTCCCTCATGACATTAGTTTTCTAAGCTCCAGCTCCCTGAGCTGTGGTGCAAGCTCACCCTGCATACTGCCCACACAGGTACCTCCAGGTCACCCTCATGGGATGCAGAGGGCATAGCTTCTGCAGACTGAAGCTCATGCTGTTTGTCGTGTTGTGCACCAAATTCTTTGTATCAGACCCCAAAGTCTCCTGCTTAGCATTTCAGCACAAAAGTAAGCAAAAGCTTCAGACTTTCTACAGGTTTTGAGTATAACTTTCTCAGGAGGGTCAACAAAGATTTCTGAGTATTTGAGGCATTTTCAAAGCATCCTGGTAAGCCGCAATTCTTAGTGTTTCACCACAATCACCACCACCAGACAACTCATCAGATAGGATTCTATTAAAACAACTGATCAAAATTAAAAGACAACTTAAACTAACATTTAATCCCTCTAGATGGGATTCAGACTAGATGTCAACTTCCAGAGGTTCAACACATGCTTCTCCATGAACCTCACTCTCAGCAGCGAGTTTTAGGATGTGGTTGTCAGGTGGTCTGAGTCACTCACCGGAACTGCAGGTCCTCCTGCCAAACTCCTGATCAGGTCTGCATCTTTAGTGAGCCTTGGGGTAACCTTTTGCTGATTAGTATTTGGAGGCTGCTAACCCATTTTCCAGAGACCCTGTGATGGGTCCTAAGTTTAGATGCTCTGTTTCTCTCCTTGGTAGATTAGAGGGTGACATGAGGCAGCAGCCCTAAAATAACCTTTTCCGGGCCACAGCCCACAGGATAGGATGGCTGGTACTCTGAAATTTCTTGGAAAATGCACATTGGGTGTGGGTCCCAAAGGAGCAGAGCTCCTGGGCTTGCTCTGAGGGGATCATCCAGTTGTTCACAAGACAGAGCGCCTATTTCATCTGCATCCATCATAGAGGCTCATTCTTTTTCTAAGTTCCACACTCTACAAGGGTGGCCTGGTACAAGCCACACAACCCTCCCATCAAGTGTCCTGAATTGTATTGGTTAACATCATGCAGAACCTTTGCCTGACTTTTCCATTCTTACACTAAACAGAGTCTGTGATAGAATGAATGTGTCCCATCTCCCATAATGCATATACTGCAGCCCTAACCAAAACATGACTCTATTTGCATATAGGGTCTTTCAAAAGACGATTGAGTTCAAAATTTCTGTCCATTAAGCCACCCAGTCTAGGCACTTTTTTATGGCTACCAGAGCAGACTGATGCATTCCACAATAAAAGAGGTTCCAAAAAACAATACTGTGTTCTCCCTATAAATCTTCTACAGCATTTTGAAAATTCTTCCTTAAGGTTTGCATCTCCAGCAGGATGAAGGGTCCCTGTTTCCTCTTTCTTTGGAAATGAAAAGAAACCCACCATTCTCCATATGATAGCTCTTCACAAACATAAGCACTCTAAATAAGCCATCCCTTTCCTAAATGAAAAAACTGAATTCTTAGAAGGGAACAATACAAAAAATAAATAAATGAAACCACCACTCTGATGTCAAGGAGAACACACCAAAATAGAGGAGGGCTGCTAACAGGAGAGGGTGATGTTCATGTAAACCAGGCAACAAGTGTAATCTGTCTTTCCTCTATCCTTCCTTCTGAATTTCGTGGCTGGTTTCCATGGAAATCCATTTTTGTGGATAATGTCTTCTCACAAGAGCTACAGGCAGATTTTTCATTTTGCTTTAGACAGTGATTCATGAAGCAGACAGGAAGGTCTAAAGGAAGAAGGATAGAGGGTCTAGATCCAAGAACATTCTTCATGATGGAGAGGAGGTCATAGATCTGGGATCATCCCTCTCACCTTGCACCCCCTGAGTGTTTAAAACATTAGGAGCCATGCTACTGGCATCAGTCGAAAGGTCCCAAGAAGTGTAGAGACACAACAATCTTTATGCCATTTGAAGTTTTATTGGCAAAATGTAGAGTACCATCAATGTGGTCAAACATGAAGGTTCTCCCCAAATCGATCCCACTTGTGAGGCACTATGCTTGTTAGATCTGGAGGTCTCTGTTTGCCTTAAGTGTCCCACTACCAACTGAAATCAGGTATAGGAACTCCCATGTGACTGGATTTTAGCTTCTTTTTAGAAGCAAAGACCCAGAGAAGTTGTAAAAAAAATTCCAGGCTTCACCTAGACCAAAAGTGTCAACTCCTCATTGACCTAACATGAGCGGAACCAGTGAATTAGGAGGAAAGAGTAGGGTCCAGGCTGCTGTTTCCATTTTTCCTTCTTTGTCACATTCAACTGCTCTCCTGGTGCACACCCTTTAACCAGCTACTTTTGAGCACCTGTTCAACTTTGGGGTGTATTCCATACCTTTCTGAACCTCTGTTCACTGCTGAATAGAGGTAGAAGTCCAGTTTGTCTGCTTTGCTCTCAGACTATTTAGTTTTACACTAGTGAGGAGGAGATGGGGTTTTCCATATCCACGGGGTTCTTTCAAAAGAGCCTGAGGTGAAGAACCCCATGTGTTGGTGGCAGTGCCATCAGTCTAAGCTAAACTGAGAAGGTCTCTTCACTCACAGGCTTGAGACTTTTCCCAAATAACTGCAAGATAGCATTTCAGGTAAGTAAATTAAAAGCCAAGTTAGAAATTTTACTCACAGGGGCTGGGAAAATAGCTCAGTGGTTAAAGCCTCAGAAAGAAACCTGAGTTCAGATTCCAGATCTCATGTAAAAAGGCTGGTTGGCCCTGAAAAGCAGAGCCTAAGAATTTCTAGAGCAAACTGGCTAGCCAGACTAGTTCTAGAATGCTCTGGGTTTAATTAGAGACTCAGGCTCACAAGAATAAGGTGGAAAAGTGATTGAGAATGACTCCAGATGTCACCTTGGGCCTCCACAGACACACACACTCAAGTACTCTCAGGTACATGAATCCATTGACACATAAATATACATACCATACATACCACACACACACACACACATACACACACATGCACTTGTACAAATATCAACACTCAGCCATCATATCACCAGAACTTCCAACGCAAGAAAATCACTGTTCATAAACAGAGGTAAGAACACACAATAGAAACCTTAAGGTCTAGAGCTAGAGGAGTGAAGGGAAATGCCCCTATCAGTGGGGTGGTAAAAGGAGGGGCAACTTGGTATGCCACAGAGGCCTGAATCCTCATAAGAGTAGACAAGCCAGAGGGAATCCTGGAGTCCATAGAAGCGGCCAGGGAGTGGAATAAATTAATGAGGGGAAAGGGAAAGGCAGGGAGGGAAGGAAGATGGAGGGAAGCAGGGATTATATTCAAAATGCCTGTAAAACTAAAACTAAATAAATAAAATAAAGAAAATGGCTGTTGAAATCATGCTAGAATAAGGCAGAAGCCATGGTGGAATTAATTGATTGTCTTACTTCACTTTTATTTTTACCATGCACTTCCCTTTTTAAACTATCCTGAAGGATTGAAAAGTAGATTGGAAAGAATGTCATCCTAATTTTGTTCTGAGTGCTATCAAATTAATGAATCTTTCTTTGTTCAAATTAACTGTTAAGTTTGCATAAGTTATTTGCTCTTTTCAGTGGAATATTAGTGTTTAATTAATGAGTAGAACATGTAAATACCCTTTTCAGAGAAATTGCACTTTTTGGTAAATGTGGTGGATGGCTGCATGCATGAAATTTATTCTTTGTTTCCCACTTTCGTGTGTATGATGTGCATGTATACATGTGTGGGAATGAGAGAACAGCATAGCTGTGGAGGTCGGCTTCACCTTCACCTTGCTTGAGACAAAGTTTCTTTGTTCTGAACTTCACATGCCAGACTCTCTGGCCTGCAAACTTTTAGAGAGCTTCCTGTCTCCTCCTTCCACCTTGCCTGAGGAATTATAGGTCCATGCTGTTGTGCACAGCTTAGTGTTTGTCCTGCAGATTCTAACTAAGATTTTCACGCTTGCTTGGCAAGCTCTTCATTCACTGAGCCACCTTTCCATCCCTATGAGCACACCCCTCAAGAATCATTAAGAACAGATTCTCTACTCTCTTCAATACACAGTGAACTAACATGTGTGTTCTGCTGTTGGAATGATAGATATTCAGATTTAGAAGATACACAGGGCTCCAAACTGTCTCCTCCTGCAAAGCTCCTGCAAAGCTCTCACTGATTTTCTTCATAGCTTCAGATACCTTCATGAGTAAAAAGATCACATAAGAGGTGGAAGGGACTCCAATTTCTACTGATCAGTGTGATCAGTGTTTTTTCATGTGATCCTGTCTAATATCTTCAAAAGTGTGTTTACTATGAAAGAATGCTGCTCAGCACAGACAGACTCCCATGGTTGTGGCAGCTGGTAATATTAAGGAGTGATGTAGAGGTCCTAAATTATGGTTTTTAAGTCTACCCCCAGCATCTGTGTGAATTTTATAAGCTTCTATTATTTCTTTTAGTGTCCAGAGTAGTTTCTTCTGCTTCTAAAAACCTATTGCCTTACAGTCATCCACATCTGCAGCTTTACTTCCTCTTTCTCTTCAAACTGGAGTTCTATTCCGTGCTTGTGTTCTACTGTTATCTTCTTGACTGCTTCAGGGATTCCTGCAACGTTAGTGTTACACTAGGTACTTTCTTGTTCAGCAAAGCTGCATATTCTTATGAACACTCCACCCATTGTATCATTTGCAGCATGGCACATTTCTGCCTTCTTAAAGTTGTTTTCCTGTTGTTAGGTATATGCTTTTACTTTCATTTCCCCCCGTGTAGCCCATTGCCACGTTGAAGAGTGGTGGGCTTTCAGTTGCCACACAGTCTTCTGGGGTCACTAAATCTATCTCTTAAATTTTGATTCCTTGAACTGGATCAGGCATAGGCAGAACTTTTTGTTTCACCAGTTCAATCACATTCTGCATTCTGGATCCAAAGCAACAGCCAGCTCAATGATGGAGTAAGAAGGGAAATCAGGACAGAGGTCAAGGTACCAAATAATGCCCTATATGCTGCCAGCTCATATCAGAATCCATTGTTTCCTTTTAAGACTTTACTTATTTGTGTGTGTGTGTGTGTGTGTGTGTGTGTGTGTGTGTGTGTGTGTCCCTGTGGAGAACCAAGGGTAAGTTCTGGAATCATCCTGGATTTTTTCTACCTCCTTTTTGCTTTGCTCTGTGATTTCCCAGACTCTGCCCACCATGGCCGGAAGTACAGGCCTAGCCATCTCTGCCTGGCATTTTTAGGTGGGATCTTTGTTCCAAATTCAGGACCTTCTGCTTGCAAAGCAGAAGCTTAACTCCTGAGCCATCTCTCCACCCTCAACCCCTGTTGTTTCCTTTTAAACCCTGCTTTACAGTGAGCATCCTCTCTGATAGATCAAAAATCCTGTAGGAAGAGAAACTCAGCAGATCTCAGTGGTCTTCAAACTTGCCCACACCCCAGACTCTTTAGGCAAAGAATAGTTCCCTTTACAAGCTCTTCTTCTTTCTCATTTCTATTCCCATAACCTCAACATTGATCTACCTCATGCCCCAGACCCTTTCAGACCCAGCCCTGTGATATTCTGGGACCCTGCCCGCAAGCACCAAGTGCAAGAGACCAAACTGCTCCTGGCCAGTCTATGCCTTCCACATTCCAGGTTACACTTTGCAGGGCATGCTCATGCCCTTAAAATGATTTTGAAACCATCAGGCCCCAGGTGTTCTGTGTTCAACAGTCTTGACATCAAGATACTAGTCACCCTGCAGGGACAACAGCAGTGTCAACTCTCTTTCCACATATCCACCTCAGCCTGTCTTCTTTCTCTCTTTCTTCTCTTTCTCTATCTCTCTCTGTCTCTCTGCATGTGTCTTGCTCATAAATAGAAGTATTTTAAAAAATAAACAAAAACATAAGTAAAAAAGAGGGACCATAATTGTTCATTCTGATCATCCCCTGGTTTCAGAATCTCCCAGAAAACATATTCCAGGATGATTCCAGAAGTTACCCTTGGTCCTCCACAGGGACACACACACACACACGCACACACACACACACATACACAAACACACACACACACACATACACAAACATACACACACACACACACACACATATACACAAACATACACACACACACACACACACATACACACACACACACACACACACACACACACACGAATAAGTAAAATTTTAAAAGGAAACAATGGCTTCTGTGTTTCCAAAGAGTTTTCACCAGGTGGGAAGACCTAATTTGAATGTACTTGAATCCCATACTAAATAAAAAGAAAAAAACAGAGGAAGAGAACTGAGTTCTATCTTCCATCTCTCTCTGCTTCCTAGCTGTGACTCAATGTGCCCACCATCCCTTTGCTCGTGCTGCTATAGCTAGTGTCACTCTTGGTGCCTCACCTTCTCTGTCCTGACAGACCATAAGCTCAACCATAAGCCAAAATAAATCCCTCTTACTTAAAGTTGCAACCTGTCAGACAATTGGCCATAACAGGAAGAGTAACTAGTGCAGGTCTTCCACAGAAATATAATAATAATCTGTTGATGAAAATGTGACCAAAAGGTTGCAGCACCTAATTTTGTATTTCTCCTGGACAAGGGTTCAGGATTTTCTAGTTCAGTGCCAGCAGTGACTTAATTCAGCATCACTACCTCAGAAGCAACCATCAACCGAAGAATCTCACTTCCACTTACAAACCTTATCCAGGGTAGGGCTGAGCCATACTGGGAAGCTCAAGGAATTTTATTGCACGTTGGCTAGCTGCTTTTCCAGGCTAGTGCAGAAGAGCATCAGCTAGCACTGGGGTCATCCCTCTGCACTGTGGATGTCCAGCTGGAGGACAGTGTATGCTACTTAACAGATGCTTTTCATTGCAGGGTAGTTTGCATAGGAGAAGTTCCCATAAGGCTATAACAGGGTCAGAAGATTCTCCTTGTCTGGTGGCATCAGTGTCAGCTGTGGTCTGGTTGCATCTGTCCAGGCCATGGCCTGGTGGCATCACATTTTTCCTGAAACGTGCTACTCACATGCTTGTGGGTATAATGTGGCACAAGCAAGTCTATTGTGTTGATGTTGCTGCAATGTTTCCTCATGGCAACACATGTCATAAGTTCTTTGCAAATTTATCACACCATGCAGCTATTGCTATATTAGAATTCATCCTACCTATAACAAAAACCTTTAAGATCACATCATCAGAGCCTTACATCTTTCAGATCTACCTTGTCTCTTGATTACATTGTGTTCTCTCATGTGCAACTTAATCCCAGGTTGTTTTATTTATTATGGACCTCAAAGAAGCTGGCAGTACCATATAGCCTAGGCATATAGTAGGCTGTACCATTTGGTCTATGAATGTACTTTCTGTGTTGTTTCCACAATGATGAAATTGCCTAATGATGTGTTTCTTGGAAAGTGTCCCTATCATTATACAATCTATGACTGCGTTCATGATATATTCACAGACCATGAGCTACTGTGCAGCTATGAGCACATCAGCCAAGCTTCCTGTTTCTGCGAACATATTTGCAAAATCATAATTTTGGGAAACCACTTCTCATCCTGAATTTTATGCCTTGATTATTATTACATCATTAGATGTCTCTTTCCACAAAGAAAAGTACCACTTCTCTACCAGATATTCAGGCCTCCTACATCTTAGATCTGAGTGGAGTTTCTCACCATGATGTTTCAAGGACATTTGAACAGGCAAAGCACTATACATTTTTCTACAGTCAAAAGAAAAGCAGAAAGCTAAGCATGCTCAAGACCTGGTGGGTGGGGTTCACAATTGAGTAAATGGGCAGTACTTCAGAAAATCTAGAACCAGAGGTTTCTTTCAGAAGCTGTCAATAACTTGTTTCCTTGTGTTTCTGACTAAAACTTCCCCCAAAAGACTATGGATGTATGGTCTCTATACACTGCATGTTCCTTACTGATGGGTTGTAAGATCAAACAGAAACACAGAGCTAAAGTGACTAATAGTCTTGTATGTGCTTCCAACCTGCCTTTGACTTTCTTTCTATGGGTAGCTAATGAAAAGGGTATAGAGTCCAGAAACTGGAGGAGGGGGGTGGAGAACTTATACCAGTTAGATAAAACTGTCAACTTAACAACTGAAGGCTAAGGCTCTGGGTACATCTGTGAAGAATTGATGTTAAGACAAACCATAAGTAAAACTTGTGGGAAATGAGCTAATTGATTTGAGAAGACCCGATCTACAGTGGGTAGGACTATTCTCTGGCCAGGTAGATGGGATCGAGAGAGCTGGGTCAGTACTTAACTGCCAAGAAGATGTTATTAAGGGCACTGAGCTCTAAGGGATTTGCTGTAGCTTCTCTTCATATTTCTGGTAAATTCACAACCAAACAACCTAAAAGAACAGGGTTTCACTACTGGTCATGATTCTAGCTACAGTTCATAGTCTAGCTTATCAGAAGAGTTCATGCCAACACAAGGCACCATGGAACCTGAGAGGTAAACCTCCTCACTATTCACCCAAGATAGGAGGAGCTGAGGAGTCTCCACCTCTCTAGCCACCATACAATTGCCTGCTACCAGACCTTCCCTATCATAACAGATTGTGTCCCTTCAAATCATAAGACAAAAATAATTCCTCCCTTCCTTAAATTGCTTCTGGTCAAATATTTGGTCATAGTAGCAAGAAAAGTAACTAATGTGTAGTCCAACAAAGACAAAGGTCCTCATTTTTTTTTTAAATATGGAACGCTTCACGAATTTGCGTGTCATCCTTGCGCAGGGGCCATGCTAATCTTCTCTGTATCATTCTAATTTTAGTATATGTGCTGCCAAAGCGAGCACAAAGGTCCTCATTTTATCAGGAAGTGATTGTAGTTGACCAAGCAGCCTCTCAGGTTCAAAGGATCTTGAATGCATTACTTCTCAGGTACATTCTCTCCTAACATCTGCAACAGGGTATTTCAAAGTATGATAACACCAAAGAAGGAGGCATGGCTTGGCAGAGATCATCAGCTTTGACAAAAAGATCAGGAACTTTCAAGTGAATTCTAACAGGGTCTTTCAGCTTCATCACAGATAGCAGAATATCTGTCAGAGAGTTGCTTTGGTTGTCAAGGGCACTATAATGCTTAGTTGGGGGCACTTAAGAGTTGTCCTGGTGTCCAGTCTCCCAGCTAATCTTCCATTTCAGGTTAAACATAACCATGTGATCTGAAGTCAGAACTATTTCCTTTCTTCTAGATGCAAACCCAGAATCTATATCTCTCAAATGGCAGAATTTTCAGTGACAATGTGGTCCAGTCCTTATTCCACACAAGAATAGCTCTGTCTTCCATGTCTATACATACTTTCCTACATTAGCTGTTAAACTCACTGTGAAATTGTATTAACTGGATTTGTCATTTGGTAGCAAAATTTCAACTTAAAAAAACTGAATAAAAATCATAGTAGACCAAGATTCAGTGGTTTGAGAGATATATCTGCTTCAATTTATTGTCATTGAATCACATTTGAGTTTTAAATTAAAAAGAGAAAAAGAAGGAAGGAACCTGTGCCATCGCCAATACTCTCCTCTCCTCCCATGTGCAGCTTGTGTTCCTGGCTCTTCCCAGGGACTGCAATGTGTTTAATGGCATAGCTTCAGTCCCCATGGCAACGCGTCATAAAAAGTCCACTTATGAAAGAACAGGATCTTCTGGTTGCCACACGAAATATTCTCTAATGGCTTGTCAAGGCTAGAGAGATGCCCACAGTCCATGTGTCTGCTTGCTTGTTTCAAAACTGCGAGAGGGGTTTGTGTGATCCCTATCATTTCCCTTCAGTTAGGTCTTCCTTTCTTTTGTGTGACTTCTACTTCACAAAACAAATTAATTTCCCAGATCCTTGTGAGTGTCACAAACCATCTTTAATGAGGGGTGTTGTTTGTTTTATACAACCAAATGGTAGAAAAGGAAAGAATCATTTCTTTATTTAGAGGTGTGACAGTAGCATTGTCTCAGCCTCTGCCAAGCTCAGCAGTATCAGAAAGAGCTAAAATTACTGCCAGAAATAGATGGGAGGGAAGCTGGTGGCAGATTCACTCCCTGAATGGCTTTCTGGTTTAGGAACAATAAAGACTGTCCATCCTTCTCTCTAGCTTGTTTCCAGGATGAGTGATAGGGGACTTGCTCAACACTGACTCACTGAAAAAGCATGTACTGATCTACCAGCATGTATAAATCTCAGTTGGATCCTGAAATGGACAAAGGATTAATTTATACTCATCTCTGGTGACATAACACTCCTCCTGAATGAAAGGTTTGAGCCCAACGACAGACTTTTGCATTTGATACATGAAGCATTGCTATACAGAAGTTCTTCTCCTGAAACTCATTAATTCAGGAATAATAGAACACAAGCCTGACCTCTGACCCTTGTGAAAGTCTTCCTAAATTTGTAGCTATAGAAGAGGAAAGGACACAGTTCAAAGTTTAAACTCAGCAGAGCACATGGCATTCCTTATTGAGCCTCTTTAATTAGACTTTATTACCCTGCTGTATTTCCTTGGAGATTTGGGGATGACTTTTTTTGTTCTCTTTCCATTACTACATACTTCATGTAGTGCTAGACTCTTCAGGAGACAAGAGGAATGGAATATAAAGACCTTGCTTTTCATTCATCATTTACCTCTTATCAGATGAGGCATCCTCAATCTGAAGGACTGAAATTTGTCTCTATAGGGCATGTCCCAAGAGCTCTGTGTGCTGGCTGAGTCTAAGAGGTTCTGTAATATAGATAAAGAATTTGATTCCAACCCGTTATCACCAGTGTAGAGCCAAGACAGACAGTCTTGCTTGCATAAGCCTCATGGTCTAGCACAAGCACCAAATCATAATAAACATCTCCTAGATGATACCTTGAAAGTCAGCACAAAGTACATGTAGGAATTCTGTCTAGGGTTACCTGGAAAAAAATTCAAAGTATACAATAATCCCTTTTTTACTGATAACTTCTCTTCCTGTAGACAGCTAGGACTTGAAAATATTAAATGGAAATTTCTAGAGATAAAGAAGACACACTTTTTAAAGTATAATGTCACACCATTCAGGACATGAATCATCCCCTGGCCAGTGAGTCCATGCGTGTATGCTACCTGCCCACCTAGCAGCCATTTAAGCCATCTTGACAATCAGTTCAATGGTGAAATTTCAGTGCTTTTGTTTAGGATACACAAGGATTGCACGAAGGTGAAGTGGACAACTTAGAAATGCAAAGTTCATATGCTGAGGTTGTTAAAATACAGAATGAAAACAAAAGTTCTGCTTCTAGAATTATGAAAGCTTTTTGCTAAACCTTAAATTTAAGAGGCATAGCCACTGTGACTAAGTGGTTCTTCCAGACTAGACAGGCATGCTCACTAATGCAAGTTGAGACTGCCTTTGAGATCACACTGTGCTCTGCTCTCAGTTAAATGACTTTTTTTTTTTTTTGACTATTCCTTGCCCCAAGAGACTCTATTTTACAAGCATATTTTGACTCCATTTTGAGAATGGAGGATGAATCTGCATCTGGGTAGACCTACAAACGATACCATTTGTCCAGCACCACTATGCATACCAAACTGATAAATGACTTATATCTGGGAGCAGAAAGAGTTCCATCCCACAAAAAATATTTGGGTGAATTGAGACTGTAGGACATGTGCATGTGTTAAATTCATACAGGGAGACCAGCCTAAAAACTTATCAGCTATGGCAGACTAAGAAAAGGGTATATAAATATAACTCTCTCATTTGAACACAATAGACAATAATCACTTGTTACAGTTTGTCTACATGTAATAACTTCATAACCAAATAATTTAGAGGAAAGGGCATTTTGTTGGTTGCTCACAATTCTGGTTGTGGTTAATAGTTCAACTTTGCAGGAGTGTTCACACAAACACCAGGAGCTGAGGGAACTGACCAAAGCATATCCATAGAGATTGCTGAGACAGAGGCACACTTCCTTCCCGAAGCGAGTGGAAGAGCAGCAGGTCCTCTGTGAAAGCATTTCGTTTCAATGAGAAAGGGAAAAACAAAGATTATATGTCTTCTAGAAACAAAACTGAAAACAAACCCATAGCAGCCTCTGGAGAAGGGTGATAGTTAGCTTAGGGGACCTGAACCCTGAACACAAGTGGACAGACCAAGGAGGGAAGCTTCCCTGACCTCTTCTTCATGTCCCTGACCCTTGAGCCATGTCAGTGTACTTGAGAAGTAGGGAATTATGAGTCATCATGTTACATAAGAAAGCTGGAGATCAGTGGAGACACACCTTCTCTGTGGTCACACATTACATTTTTCAGTAATAGACCCTCTCTATTTATCCACCACTGAAAGTCTTCCTCTTCCTCTCTATGCCTCAGTTTCCCTTGAACCAACGGCTCAGAGATCAGGCCTGTAAAGTCGGACTGAGCTGACTTCCTTGGCTGATGTGGGGTTCAGACTCGAGTCGCCAGCTCTTGGCTGACTGGATGGAGAGGGGTGAGTGTGCTGTCCGCCGTTCCCAGCTGCCCACCCCCCAGGACATTCAGACGGGACAGGGAGTCAAGTCGAAGCAGGAACTCAGTTTATTGTGCAGGGTGCAGCAGTTTATAAAGACAAGAGACCGCAAGGCGCACATCAGGCAGCCAATCACATTAATGGCCAGCAACCCGCAGGCAACACGTGTACAGAACTCCTTTGAACCAATCAGAGCTCCCTATGATGCAAACAGGGTTACGCCCAGCACACTAGCTCCCAGCTCCATCTTTGGTCCCATGTGCTGGGTTACTTCCTGCTCACTTCCTCCCAGCACCATCTTTCCTGGGCTGGCCCAACACTTGGCCTTCATTCTTGTTGCATTGTGTAATGCCGTTTCTGCTGCATCGGCTGTCTCCTTTATCAATATTCTTTGGACAGGACACACTTTCTTCATTGAACTTTATTTCTGTCCTGTTTAGGAAGATAATTTAGATGCCTCCCATTATAAAATGAAAGTGCTGAGTGAGGAAATTATTTGCATGTCACTCAACAATCCAAGACACAAAATCCATCTGAACTCTGATAACTCCAAATTCCAGGTTCCTCTGTTACCAGAGCCACAGCTTCTTCTGATCCTCCTGCTTTGTCGCTTCAGCATATCCACCTGCAGAGGGTTCACACCTTCAGAAATTGAAGATGTTTTCATTCTCTTCGTTCTAGCAACCCCTCTAAGTCTGGCAAAATAAAAGGAAGCCAGCTCTATATTTCATCTGCATGGATGTAAGAGTAACTAACTTCGAGCTCTAGGGTACAGATGGAAGAAGATTTTTGTAGTCATATTTGACAACCTTCCATGACTTTCCCTCAAAATGATTTGACTGGTCTCAACATGTACTGGCAAAGTAACTCCTTTACTTTAGTCTATTTTGGAACCCGAAGTAGAAAGACCAATCTCTGATTCCTCTTCTGTATGTGTGTGTGTGTGTGTGTGTGTGTGTGTGTGTGTGTGTGCATTTGAAGTGCTGGAGATCAAATCCAGGAACTCGGTGAAGCTATATAAGCACTCTATCATTGAGCAGCCTTCTTCATAATCTTAAAACAAAATTCACTAACTCTGACAATATTCTTGACAGAAAATCACTGTCTCTATCCAGCAGCCCCACAGTAGAGCAAAAGCATTACACAGTGATGCTTCCTGTTGTTGCCCTTGGTTCTGGAGCAGCTGCTTTCAGTAGCATTGCAATGCACAGTAAAACAATGTGTCCTCAACATGCCTTGATTTGCTTTCTGAGTGTTGCTGTCACCTGTGTGGTTGCTGATAAATCACCATCAAAAGGCTTAAGGGAAGAAGGGTTTTATTTTTTCTTACGATTGTCTGGTTACAGTTCTCTAACCAGCTTGACAGGAGAGCTCACACCAACACCAGGGCTGAGGGAACTGGCCACACCATTTTTACATAACCACTGAGAGAGGGACAATCCTTACTTGCCAGACTAGTATGTCTGTTCAAGTCTACATGAGGATGCTTACTTTCTCAATTATCTCTCTGTGTTTTATTCTAGGACCTACTGCCACACACCATGGGCTGGACTTTCTTCTTTAGCTGGACAATCTCCTGCAGATTTGCTCTGGGGTTAACTCAACCACTAATTCTCCACAAATGTGCCCAGAGCTCAAACCCTCAGCTGTCAAGTTGACACCTGTGCCTAACTGTGACACTATGTATGTTTCAGATGATATGAACCTAAGAAGGGAAGAGAATAATACCATTATCTTTTCTGCCAAGGATGCCAAGTTGCTGTGAACTTGCCTACCTCTTTGATTACCTCCCAATTTGACACATAATAATATTTTGTACATTTGAGTACCAAATAGGTGCATCAGAGTCATCCCCATGATGGAAAACCCTGAGAGCACATCCAATGACTTATCAAAGTCCTCAGGCACAGCTCATTCTACAGTCTTTCTCTCCTAATTTAAATTTCACAGTGCAATACTTAAGACATAACTCCAATTTACATTGTCTTTCAAGTGTATGTGTTTCACTAGTCATTTAATTATGTATGATTCCTCTTAGCTCTATGCTGCTTATGATTTGTGGGTACTTCTCTGGTCATTATGCACTTTGGTATTTATTTGAGGATATCTACAATGTCCTATTTCTCTATAGGTTCAATTTACCCAGCAATTGAGCTAACAGTCTCATCCTACTGGGTGCTTTTTAGAAGGAATGATTACATTTCCAGTCTCACAGGAGACAGCAGGTTTTGGCCCACACACTTAGATTTTTTTCTTAAACTGTCAGCTTTTACTGATTTCATTCTTGTTCCCCTGAGGCCTGATTCCAGAGGCTATACAGAAACTCAGTGGGATATATGGAAAACACCACAGCATCTGACAAATAATTCATGTGAAAATATAAACTCTGTTAATAAGAGCTGTCCTTTCCTTTCTCCTTCAAGATGGATTTTTAAAAATTACAGGCATTTCAAATAAGTAAAAAAATAGAATACCATAATGAATCTTTCATGTACCCATGCTCCAGCCAAGAATCAGAAATATTTTGCTAATCATTTTTGCCTTTTATGATTGCTCCCATTTTTATTTGTTTAATTTTATGAATATTCTATTTAAATATCAGTCCATCCCTGACAAATGGTTGTATTTTTTAATTTTACCATTATGATATAATTTTGCCTAATTGAGTTAACAATAATTTCTCAACTTCATCTAATATGCTCATAATTAAATATTCCCAACTGACACAAAATGTCATCTCAGACTGAGGCTGGATGGTAACACATGTGCCTAATGTACGTGAGATCTTTGGACTAATCCGCAGCATTGAAACAATTATTCTGGAACTGATTTATCCTAAATAACCCAAATAGGTCCTTACTATGATTTCAATTTTTTTATCAAATATTCACTCCTTTTCTCCAGGTCTCCAGACATTGTGGTTTAGTTATTTTATCAAACATTTACCCCTGTCTTTCAGGTCTTACGTCTCTAAAGGAGCTTGGCCTCTAGAATTCCTTTCCTACTCTGTTTCTAATTTGGGATAGGACTTCTTTGTAAGGTCATTTCAATAATCCCTAAAAACTGGCTGGAGTTTAGATGGCTTTCTCTTTACCTAAAATAGAGATGCAGCTTCGCAGCAGTCAGGGCACACAGTCAGCCAATCCATCACCTCAGTCACAGTGTACCTGATTGTTCCCTCTAGTGCAGCTCTGCAAATGCTTGCCCAGAGTAGGGAATTAGCTGACTCACTCTTTCAATGTGTAGACACACTCATCCTGAAGAATCGTTAAGAAATTGAATTGGAAAAAGTCATGGTTTGGGTGTGTTATGTCCTCACAGTCTCATGTGTTTAAACACTTAGTATCTAGATATAGATGCTATTTTAGGAGGTGATAAAATCTTTGAGAGGTGCCATCTAGCTTGAGAAAGTGGATTCCTGGGGGACAGATTTTGAGGTTTCTAGTCCAGTCCTATATCTTGTCTCATCTCTGCTTCCTGATCAACCTAGATGTGAGCAATTGTCACACTGTACCTGCTACAAACTGCTTCTTATGCCATGCCTTCCCCACCAGAATGGGTTGTACCATCAAACTATGAACTAAAATAAATCTTTCCTCCCTTAAGTTGCTTTCAGGAACCTTGATGCATTGTGTGCACCTGCAAAAATCAGCACCACATGGACAATGCCAAGTTTTTCTGCCATCTTTTGAGATGGTTTCAGACCTGTTTCCTAGGACTACAACACTGCTACAACCTCTATGGTGTGCTCCAAAGCTGAACCTGAGAAAAATGTTCCATAAGTGGTCATGCCTTAGAAGTGTGTCTTTGGGGCCATTTTTGCTTAGTCACTCTTTTATCAGGTAAAAGCTTTTCAAAGCTTTCATTACAATACACTGGAATGTCAGGGTTTGCCCACATGCTCCTGTGTTTGAACCTTTAATTAATAGAGAGTGGTGCTGTTTTGGGATGTTATGAAACTTTTAGAAGATGGGGCCTATTTAAGGAAAGTATGCAATTTGGGCCAAATATTACGGCTTATAACCAAAACCTACTTCCAATCCACTCAGATGGGAGTCGAGACTGCAACAGCTTGGAGTCATTACCATTGCTATGCTTGCCTTACCTCGATAGACCATCCCCTCAAACCATGAGTCAAAATAATTTCTCCTCCCTTGGATTACTTAGATCTTGTCACATATTTGGTTACAGCAAAAAGAAAGCTAAGGAAAGAAAAGGAGACCTATCCAAAACTCATTACCAAAATAGTTCAACTCCTAAAACATTTCCTTGCTCAGGAATGGAAGTAGAACCAAAGACTGACAGTATATACTTAAGTATGAGATTCAAATCTGTTGAAGCTCCCACATGCTGACATATGTGCTATAGTTTTGATCTGAAATGTCCTCTGTAGGTATATGACTTGATTCCAGCTCTTAGATCCCAGCTGGTGCTCTTCATTGAGGAGGTTCCAGAGATCTGTGATATGAACAGCTCTTCCTTATCACATCCCCTTGCCATGATGTTCTGCCCAAGTGCACAGGACTAGAAGAGCATGCCTGGAAGTCCCCTGACACTACATCCTTCCATCTTCAAGTCATTTCATTCAGCCATTTTGTCAGAGGTAAGAAAGGTAAATAATACAATAAAAGAGTCTAAATGACATTGGGTTTTGATGACAATCATTTAGATACTACACCAAGGTAACATCCAGAAAAGGAAAATAAATGAGTTGAACTTCATCAAAATTAAAAACTCATAATCTGAAAAAATATTGCTGGAAGAATAAGACAAGTCACACAAAGGAGAAAGTACCCACTTCAAAATAGACAACTCTTAAACTCAAGATCAGGAATCAATCCAATTAAGAAATGGGAAATGATTTTTTTTAACATTTTGACTTTATTTATTTATTTATTTTTAACATTTTTTATTATCTCCACTCATACAAACTTAATAAGTACACCAGTTCCCTCCCTCCCTCCTCCTCCCCCCTACCCCTCTGCTCACCCTCCCCTCACCCCTCCCTCCCCACCTCTCAGTGCCTCCCTCCCCCAATCCCTAGGAGAATACTTTAATGTGCATGCCAAACTTTCCTCTGGGTCTTCCTCTCCGATGACGTACAAGGACCCTGAACCCTTTCTTTTGTTCCCCTTAAGCATAGGAACACTATTTTGGTTGTCAATCCCTTGTCTCCAAGGATCTTGGTGCTTTTAGCAAATGCTAGACTTTGTGGTTTAAACAGATACTTTACCAAAGATGATAAGTAAGTGGAAAATAAGTATGATAAAATATTTTCTCATCCTATTCCACTGGAGAAATGAAAGCTAAAATATCCTGCTATGCCTTTATTTCAATGTGGAAAACCCAGAGCTATGGCAACACCAAATGTGGGCCACGGTGGGGCAGAAAGGACCCATTCTTTACCAGTTGGAATGCAAAGTGCAGCAATCACTCCAGAAGATAGCTGGGAATTGTTTAAAAAAAAAAAACACCACAAATGATCTAACATCTATGCTCCTAAATATTTGCTCATTCGGTTAGAAAATTATTCCCACATAAGACACCTACATATGGATATCAATGGGAGCTTTATTTAAGTTTCTAAACAAGCAATAAGTGGTTAAATAAACTGTGATACATCCAGACAATGGAATATTATTCGGCGCTAAGATGAAATTAATAGTGAAGCAACAAAAGACATGTGAAACACTTAAAGAAATAATCACATTATTATGTGATTCCAAATTCATGTCATTTTTTTAAAAAAGGGACTATGAAGACCTAGAAAACACAAGAAATTGTCAGGTATTTGGAGAAAGAGAAGGAGATGAACAGGTTGATACAGGGGGATTTGGGATAATGAAACTTCTGCACCGCACTGTAATGGTGGGTATAAGTTAGTGCATATCTGTTTAAATTTATAAGATGACACTAAAAGGAAATGCTTATTCAAACAATGTTTTTATGTGATAATGATGTGCCAGTATTGCTTCACTAATTATAACAAATGTACTATTCTGAGGTAAGATAATGACTTCATGGAATGTTGATGGTATAGGATATTGCAGGTGTTGGATGATGTTGACAGTGTGGCACTGATGGTGGAGCAGTGTGTATCTGGAAATACAGGCATCTAAAAACACTTTTTAAGTACACATATGGAAAGTCAATAGACTAAATGTGGTAAGTGGATTGCATAGAGTGGTGAAGGGTATTGATGGTGTAACAGTAAACACATGGAGATGCAGGCATCTGGACAGCTCTCAGAAGGCTAATTTTTAGGATTAAAGCTCAAAGCCAGAAACAATGACATGTTTCAGTGGGCAAAGGCATTAGCTTGTAAACATGATGACCTGAGATTGATCCTCATGGTTGAAGGAGAGAATGCACTTCTGAAAGTTGTCATCTAATCTCTATAAAGCATGAGGTGGATTTTGTTCTCTCTCTCTCTCTCTCTTTCTCTCTCTCTCTCTAAAAAATAGAAATTTAAAAAAATAGAGTTCCCTTGCAGTCATGAGACACACGGCCCACACACCACAGACCAGACACCTGCCGCCAGGTATGGAACACTGCACCAGGGGATTGCCATACTATGCAAACAGAAGATCCCATCCAAATCCAAGAAGCTTTCCCAACAACAAAGTTAGACAGCTTCATCTGACTCAGTAGAAACATAAACAACTATCAAAGAAAGTAAAGATAAAACCCAAATTAAGAAAATTAGAAATGAAAATGGAGTTATCACAACTGATAACCAAAAAATTCACAGAATTATAAGGTCATATTTCAAAAACTTATACTCCATGAAATTTGATAGCACAAAAGAAATGGATGAATTCCTAAGTAAGCACAACTTACCTAAATTGAATCAGGAAGTTTTGAATTATTTAAATAGTCCTCTAACAAATGAAGAAATTGATGAAATAATCTCGAATCTTCCCACCAAAAAAATGTCCTGGACCAGAGGGATTAAGTACAGAGTTCTGCCAGACTTTTTAAAAACAAATAACACCAATACTCCTTAAACTGTTCTATAAAATACCAAAGGAAGGAACACTTCTAAATTCTTTCTATGAAACTAATATCATACTAATCTCCACACCTAATAAATATACAATTTGAAAAGAAAACTTTAGGCCATGGACACAGATACAAAGATGCTTCTCAACAAAATTTTAGCAAATTGGATTTTAAAACATATCAAAAAGATCATTCACTGTGATCAAGTAGGCTTTATTCCAGGCACACAAGGTTGGTTCAACATACACAAATCAATAAATGTAATCCATCATATAAACCAATCCAAAGTCCAAGACCACATGGTAATCTCAATAGATGCAGAAGAAGCTTTTCACAAGACCCAACATCCTTTTATGAACAAAATCCTAGATAGTTGGAATGGAAGGAACTTTTATCAATATAATAAAAGCTGTATACAACAAGCCAACAGCAAGGATTATACTCAATTGGGAAAAACTTGAAGCATTCCTGCTTTAATCAGGAACTAGACAAAGCTGTGTATTCTCACCACTTATATTCAATATTGTACTTGAAGTCTTAGCTGGAGCCATAGGACAAGAAAGGGAGATAAAAGGGATTCACATAAGAAAGGAAGAAATTGAGTTATCTCTATTTGCAGATGACATGATCATATACCAGAGTGACCCCAAAAACTCCACCAGGAAACTCCTGGAACTAATTCGTAAGTTTAGCAGAGTGGCAGGTTACAAAAAAAATGTGCAAAAATTCAGTGGCCTTTCTATACAATGAGGATGAAAAAAGTGAAAAAGTCCTAAGAGAAAATATCCCATTTACTATAGCCTCTAAAATAAAAGGAAATACCTTGATATAAATCTAACCAAAGAAATGAGAGACCTTTATATTTAAAACTTTAAAACCCTAAATAAAGAAATTAAAGAAAACACCAGAAGGTGGAAACAACTCCCATGCTCCTAGATCGGCAGAATCAACATCATAAAAATGACCATCCTACCAAATGCGATATACAGATTCAACGCTATACAAATGAAAATCCCAAAACAATTCCTTAAAGAAATTGATCAAATAATCTCAAAATTCATATGGAAGCACAAAAGGCAAAAACAATCCTGAGTAAAAAAAAACATTGCTGGAGGTATCAAACCTTAATCTGCACTACAAGTCCATAGTAATAAAAACAGCCTGGTACTGGCTCCAGAATAGACATGTAGAACAATAGATAAGGGTTGAAGACACAGATATAAGCTAACACAATCACAGCTATTTGATCTTTTACAAAGGGGTCCAAAAATTCAATGAAAAACAAAAACACCATCTTCTACAAATGGTGCTGGCAAAACTGAATGTCCACATGCAGAAGATTAAAACTGGACCTGTATTTGTAGCCATGCACAAAAATTAATTCAAAATGGATCGAGGACCTTAATATTAGGCCAGAGACTATAAAAACCCTAGTTGAGTGGAGTAGGGAACTCCCTTGAGTTGATTGGGCTAAGGTTAACAGTTCCTAAACAGAAATCCAATAGCACAGTCACTAGAACCAACACTCAACAAATTGGATCTTATGAAATTAAAGAGCATCTGTTCAGATAAAGAGATTGTAAATCCAGTAAAAAAGCAACCCATAGAATGGGAGAAAATCTTCACTAACCACTTATCTGATAGAGCTCTATTATCCAGAGTGCACAAAGAACTTAAAAACTAAACACCAAGGAGATAAATGGCCCAATTAAAAAATGGGTCTCAGCAGCAAAACTGGAAATAAAAAAATCAACAAACCATAATCCAGAGCTTCAGAGACTCTATATCAACCACCTGGAACTAGGCCAGCCTAACCTCTCCCCATCCAGAAGCTCAGGGAAATTGCGGAAGAAGGGGTGGTAAGATTGTAAGAGCACAAGGATGGGAGGAGCAATGATTTGCAAGATACTCCACACAAGTTAGGGCCGAAGCAATCATAATTGGACTTTGCATGCCCTGGGCAATGTCCAACACACTATTGACCCCACAAAGTCTAGCATTTGCTAAAGGCACTAAAATCCTTGGAGACAAGAGATTGACAGCCACAGTAGTGTTCCTATGCTTAAGGGGAACACAGGAAAGGGTGTTCAGGGAAATGCCACTGGGTCCTTGCACCTCATCAGAGAGGAGGACCCAGAGGAGAGTCTGGCATGCACATTAAAGGATGCTCCGGGGATGGGAGGGGGAGGCACTGGGGGATGAGGAGGGAGGAGGGAGGGGATGGGGCATAGGGCAGTGGGAGGTTGGAGGGAGGGAGGGGACTGGTGTACCTGTTATGTTTGTATGAGTGGAAATTAAAAAAAAAAGAGAAAAGAAAAAAATGGGTCTCAGAACTCAAAAGAAACTTTTCCAGGGATGAAAATTAAATCTCTAACAAATATCTTTAAAAATTCTCCACATCCCTAGCCATCAGGGAAATGCAAATCAAAACTTCCCTGAGATATCATCTCACCCCAGGTCACAATGACAAAACCCACATTACAAACAACACCAAGTGCTGGAGAGGATGTGGAGATAAGGGAACTCTCATGCATTGCTGGTGAGAATGCAGGCTTATACAACCATTCTGGCAATCAGTTTAGTGATTTCTAAAAGAGTTAAAGATTGAAATGCCATATGAACCTATTATACCACTTCTGGAATAGTCCCCCATAATGCAGAAATTCGCTGCAGTGACACAAGCACAATCTTGTTCATTATAACACTATTTACAATAGCAAAGTCATGGAATCAACCCAACTGCCCAACATTGGACGAATGGATAACAAAAATATGGTACATTTATACAATGGAATACTATTCCTGCCATCAAAAATGATGAATTAATGAAATTTGCTGGGAAATGGATGGAATTAGAAAAAATTATATTGAGCAAAGTATCCCAGACACAGAAAATTAGACACTGTATGTATTCTCTAATAGGTGGATCCTAGTACGAAACCCACTTAATATCATATTCAAAGATTAATCTCTGTAATATCTACTGTAATAGCAGAGATTATAAACAGGAAGGAAGGAGAAGGAGGGTCCCCCCCAGAAAAAAAGGAGAGAGGGGATCATGTTTCAGTAGAGAAAATAGGTCACCATCAAGTATTGCATGTAAATAGCGAGACATCTGGTGAAGCCCACTCTTACTTCCCTTCCTGATTACCTGTGACTGAAGAGATTTGATCTCACCAATCAGGGAGGGTATAGGGCCTGGCAGATAGACGATAACCAGCCTGCCAATGGTACACTGACACTCCCCCCATCACTGCTGTGTCCTACTCCTATTCCATCTACCTTTGATACCAATCAGGATTTAGCCAAGGGCAGTGCAGGAAAAGCAAAACTGAAAACAACAACAAATCATAATTCAGAACATCAAAGACCCTACATTAATTACTTGGAAATAGACCAGCCAAATCTCTCCTCATCCTAAAGCTCAGAGAAACTTGTGGAAGAGGGGGCAGCAAGATTGTAAGGGCCTAAAGATGGGGAGGATGAATGATATGCAAGATACTCCTCACAAGTTATGGCTGCAGTAGCCATGATTGGACTTTGCCTGACATGCACAATGGCTGACATGTCAAAAATTCCTTAAAGTCCAGCCTGGACCACAGGGCAGAAGGTTCCAGGCAGTAGGATCTTTAGAGGCAAGGGATTAACAGACATAATAGAGTTCCCATACTAAGGGGAGCCCAAGAAAGGGCTCTGGGCTATGCCACTGAGTCCTTACCCCTCACAGAGGGAGGTATAGGCATTCACACAAAAGTATGCTCCAGGCGATGGAAGGGAGCAAGTGAGAAGCACTGGACAAAGGGGAGGGAGAGAGAAGGGTGAAAGGATGCGGAAAAGGGGGGGTGTAAGTGCAAGGGAGGATTGGAAAGGGGAGAAAGCACGAGAAAGTCTGTGGTATGTTTTGAGCTTGTATGATTGAGAAAAAAATGTGGAAGAAAATAAAAAAGTCACCATCTATCAATATTCTACCTCCAAGAAACACACCTTACATTGAAAGATAGGCACAATATCAAGTTTAAAGGATAGTCACAGATACTCTAAGCAAATGCAACTAGGAAACAAGCAAGAGTAGACATTTTAATATCCAAAAAAATAGACTTCAAGCCAAAACAAATGATAAGAGATAGAGAAGTATACTACATATTCATCAAGAAGAGTTCACAATTCTAAATGTATATACTCAAAACATAAGCTCACCCACATTTGTTAAACAAACACCACAATCATAAATCAACAAATCAACCCAATAACCACTCTTGCTGATAAAAAGGTTAAAAGGCCAATAGCAGAACAGACACACATTGGAACTAAACCAAAACATAAAACAAATGGATCTGATCCATATCTTCTGAACATTCTATCCTAACACCAAAGAATATACATTTTCAGCAGCCCATGGGGCTCTCTTCTAAATAGACCACATATTAGGCCACAAAGGAAATCACCACAAATACAAAATCAACACCTATACTCCATCTGACCAGCAAATAATGATTGACATCCATAACAAGGCAAATGGTAGAAAGTGTACAAATTCTTGGAAGCTTAACAATAGGTTACTGAAAGAGGAATGAGTCCAGACAGAATTAAAAATGGTAATACAAAAGTTCCTACATCTCAATGAAAATTAGAATATGTCCTATCAAAACCTTTGGAATATGATGAAGGTGTTCCTAAGCACTCAATGACTACATCAAAAAATGTAAACAGTACAAGTTAGCAACCTAACAATACAGCAAAGCTTTACAGAAATAAGAACAAAGCAAACACCAAAGAAGTAAGGGGCAGAAATTAGTAGGATCAGAGGAGAAATAGCTGAAACTAGACAAATAAGGCACTGCAAAGAATCAATAAAAGAACCAGCTCTTAAAAACTTAACAAGATTGACAAGACCCTTAGTTAAATCAACCAAAACCAAAAGAGAGAAAACCCAAATAAATAAAATTACAGGTGAAAATGGAGTTATCACAACAGATGTCAAAGAAATAGAGAGAATTAAAAGGTCATATTTTAACAAACTTGTACATCACCAAATTTGACAATTGCAAAGATAAGGACAGATTTCTAAACATATGTAACATGCCAAAGTTAAACCATAAGATATTGAATTATTTAAATATTCCTAAACAAGGGGCAAAGTTGAAGCAGTAATAAAGAATCTCCTTACCAAGAAAATTTAAGGATCAAATGGATTCAGTGAAGAATTATACCAGGCATTTAATGAACAATTAATCCCTCCTTAGATTATTCCACAAAACATAAAAGGAAGGAACACTTCCAAACATTTTCCATGAAGTCAAAATTACACTGATTCCCAAATCAAATAAAGACAAAATAAAAAAAGAAAACTATAGGCCAGTCTCATTAATGAACACAAACACAAAGATCCTCAACAAAATTCCAGCAAACTTATTTAAAAACATCTCAAAAAGATCATCCACAATGACCAGGTTGGATTTCATTCACAGAGACAAAGTTGTTTCAATATAAGTAAACCTATAAATATAAACAAATATAAAATATAAACACCATACAAACAAATGCAAAAATAAAAAATCACATAATTCTTTTTTTTTATGCTTGAAATTCTTTTTTTATATAACATTTTATATTATCTCCACTCATACAAACTTAACAGGTACACCGGTTCCCTCCCTCCCTCCTCCTCCCCCCACCCCTCTGCTCACCCTCCCCTCACTCCTCCCTCCCCACCCCCCAGTGCATCCCCTCCCCCAATCCCCGGAGAATCCTTTAATGTGCATGCCAAACTCTCCTATGGGTCTTCCTCTCCGATGACATACAAGGACCCAGCAGCATTTCCATGAACCCTTTCCTGTGTTCCCCTTAAGCATAGGAACACCATTTTGGTTGTCAATCCCTTGCCTCCAAGGATCTTGGTACTTTTAGCAAATGCAAGACTTTGTGAGGTCAATAGTGTGTTGGACATTGTGCACGCAGGGCATGTAAAGTCCAATTATGATTGCTTCGGCCCTAACTTGTGAGGAGTATCTTGCATATCATTGCTCCTCCCATCCTTGTGCTCTTACACTCTTACTGTCCCCTCTTCCGCAAATTTCCCTGAGCTTCAGGATGGGGAGAGATTAGGCTGGCCTAGTTCTAGGTGGTTGATAAAGAGTCTTTGAAGTTCTGGATTATGGTTTGTTGATTTTCTTTTGCGGTTTTGCTACTCCTGCAATGCCCTTTACTGCATCCTGATGGGTATTGGATGTCACCCCCTGGCCAGATATAAAAAACTGTTAAATTAGAGTCTTGTTATAAAAGTATATTCAAAGGTAGATGCAATAAAAGTAGGAAACCATAGTGAAGGAGGGGTCAATCACCCATTTCCAAAATGGTTACTTATCTGCCAGACTATATGCCCTCCCCTTCTGGTGAGATCACACCTCCTCAGTTGTAAATGATCAGGAACGAAAAGTCTGTGAACTTAACCAGATGTCTCATTGCTTACTCACAGTCCTTGATGGAGGCCTATTTTCTCTGCTGTTACATGATCCCCTCTCTCTTTGTTCCTGGTGTGGCCCTCATACCCCATCCCTCTTGTTTATATTTTTTGCAATTACTGTATTACAGAGATTTATTGTTGAGTGTCTCTAAGTGGGCTGGGTGGGTTTGGTACTAGGAGCCACCTATTAGGGAGTACATATGGCGCTTAATTTTCTGGGTTTGGGATACTTCACTCAATATAATTGTCTCTAATGACATCCATTTCCCAGCAAATTCCAGTACTTCATCATTTTTGATGGCTGAGTAGTACTCCATTGTATAGATGTACCACCGTTTCCTTATCTACTTGTCAACTGTTGGACATTTGGGTTGATTCCATGACTTTGCTATTGTAAACAGCGCTGCCATGAACATGGTCACACTTGTGCTGTCGAGGTGGACCTCTGCTGCATGGGGGGTTATTCCCAAAAGTGGAATCACAGGGCCATATGGCATTTCAATCTTTAATTTATTTAAGAATCTCCAGACGGCTCGCCAGAGTGGCTGTATGAGCCTGCATTCCCACCAGCAATGTAGGAGAGTTCTCCTCTCTCCACATCCTCTCCAGCAATTGGTGTTGTTTGTATTGTGGAAAAAATCACATAATTCCCTCCACCAATATTGAAAAAATATTTGACAAAATCCAACACCCCTTTATGATAAAGACCCTAGAGAAAATAGATTGGAAGGAACATTTATCAACATAATATAAGTTATATACAATAAGCTTATGGTAAAAATAATCTTAAACCATGAAAAGCTTGAAGCATTCCTACACAGATCAGGAACTAGACAAGACTGTCCACTCTCACCAATTCTATTCAATATTGTACTTGAAGCTTTAACTACAGCCATAAAACAAAAAGGAAGATAAAAGGGATACATCTTTGGAAAGAAAAAGTCAAGTTATCCCTATTCACAGATGACATGATCCTATACCTCAAGGATCCAAAAAGTTCTGCCTGAAAATGACAAGAACGAATAAATAAATTCAGTAGAGTGGCCAAATACAAAATTGATGTTCAGTTATCAGTGACTTTTGTATATACTAAAGATAAACAAAGCAAGAAGAACCTGAGAAAAATATAACTCTAACCATTCCTCTTAAGAAAATTATATAATAATTGGAATACACTAACCAAAGGTGTAAAAGAGCTATACAATGATAACCTTAAAACCCTAAAAGAAGAAATTACAGAAGACACCCGAAGATGTAAGGATCTCCCATGCTCCTGTATTGGCAGATTAACAACCATTCTACCAAAATAAATATGCAGATTCAATGCAATATCAATTAAAATTCCAACCCAATACTTAATGGAAATTAGTAAAAACAACCTCAGATTTCATATGGAAACACAAAAGAACCAGGATAGCAAAAAAAAAAAAAAAAAAAAATCTTGAGTAATAAAAAATCTACAGGAGGTATCACCATACTAGACTGCCTCCACCTCCTCCTTGTTTACTCTGCCCTGGGATTCACAGGTTCCACCCTACCAGGACCAGAAATGCAGGCCACCCCTGCTTCCGCCTGGCACCTATATGTGGGGTCTAGGATTGGAACTCAGGACCTTCTGCCTGCAAGGCAGAGGCTTAACCCCTGAGCCACCTCTCCAGCCCCAATAAGACTTTTTCTAACAGCCTTTTATTCTGGCTAGGAGGTGACATCCAATACCCATCAGGATGGAGCCAAGGGCATTAAAGGAGCAGCAAAACTGGAAAAAAAACAAAACAACAAACCATAATTCAGAGCATCAGAGACCCTACATTAATCACCAGGAACCAGGCCAAACTAATCTCTCCCCATCCCAAAGCTCAGAGAGATTTGTGGAAGAGGGGTAGTAAAATTGTAAGAGTGTAAAGATGGGGGGGAGCAACGATATACAAGATACTACACATAAGTTAGGGCTGAAGTAATCATAATAGGACTTTGAATGACCTGCGCAATGACCAACATATCATCGACCCCTCAAAGTCTAGCATGGATCACAGGCACTAGGATCCTTAGAGGCAAGGGATTAACAGCCACAGTAGTGTTCCTATACTAAAGGGGAACACAAAAAAGTTCTCTAGGGAATGCTACTGAATCCTTCCTTACACCTCATCAGAAGAGGAAGACCCAGAGGAAAGTTTGACATGTACAGGAAAGAATGCTCCAGGGATGGGCAAAAGAGGGGGGGGGGTCACTGGGAGAAATGGAGGGAGGGGGGAAAGGAAGAAGAAAAGGGGGGGAGGAAGCAAGGGGATCCAAGGAGGAGTGGAGGGAGGGGGGGAATGGGGTACCTATCAAGTTTGTATGAGTGGAAAAAAAAAACAGCATGATACCAGCTCCGAAAAAGAGATATAGACCAATGGATTTGAACTGAAGGTCCAAATAAAAGTGCACTAATCTCTAGTCAACTGCTCTTTGACAAAGATGCTCAAAAATCCCACTAGGAAAAAAGATAGCATCTTCAACAAATGTTGCTGGCAAAATTGGATATCTACATTCAGAATGAAACTGGGACCTTGTCTCCCTGAACTAAATTCAACTCCAAGTGGATCCAAGTGGATTGAAGACCTCAGTGTTAGAACAGTCTATAAAAATGCAAACTTGTACATTCACTCGAGTTCAATATGGTGTTACTTAATCTTCTGAGCTCTTTGTGCACTCTAGATATTAGTCCTCCATTGGGTGAGTGGTTAATGAAGATTTTTCTCCCATTCTGTGTGTTGTCTTTTTGCTCAGTTAACAATACCCTTAGCTGAAGAAAAACTCTTTAATCTCATGAGATCCCATTTGTTATGCATTGGTTCTATTTCTTTTTTTATTATTATTACTTCTGCTCATACAAACTTAATAGGTAGACTGGTTCCCTCCCTCCCTCCTCAACCCCCCTGAACCTCCTGCTTCCCCTCCCCTCACCCCTCCCCTCACCCCTCCCTCCCCATCCCCAGTGCCTCCCACCCAATTAAAGGAGTTTCTGGTGCTATTTCTTGAGATATTGGAATCCTGTTGAGAAAATGTTGGCCTAGGCAATCAGTTTGAGGGAATTTCCTATTCTTTCTTCTAGGATTTTTATAGTCTCTGGTCTAATATTAAGGTCCTTGATCTCTTTGGAATTGACTTTCATACATGGTCACAAATAAGGATCCAGTTTCATACATGGTCACAAATAAGGGTCCAGTTTCAAACTTCTGCATGTATATATCCAATTTTGCCAGCAACATTTGTTGAAGATACTGGGGTTTTTTTCCATTGAGTTTCTGAGTCCCTATGTCAAAAATCAGATGACTATAAGTGTATAGGCTTATGCCTGGTTCTACAACCCTAATCCATTGATTTATGTGTCTATTTTGGAGCCAGTACCATGTCTTTATTACTATGGATTTGTAGTATATTTTAAAGTCTGATAAGGTGATACCTCCAGCAGAGTTTTTATTACTGAGTATTATTTTTGAAACCTGGGCCTTTGGTGCTTCTCTATGAATTTTGAGATTGCTTTGTCAATTTCTGAAAAATTACCTTGGAATTTTTATTGGTATAACATTGAATCTCTATATTACTCTTGATAGGATAGTTATTTTTTATGATGTTAAGTCTACTGATCCAGGAGCATGGGAGATATTTCTACCTCCTGGAGTTTTCTGGAATTTCTTTCCTTAGGATTTTAAAGTTTTATTGTAAAGGTTTCTCAATTCCTTGGTTAGATTTGTATCAAGGTATTTCAATTTTTTAGGGGCCATGGCAAATGGTATTGTTTCTCTTAGGACTTTCTCATTTTTTTCATCCTTGGTGTATGCTGCAGTTCACTTGCATGGTTGCTGATAAATCACCATCAAACGATTTAAGGGAACAAGGGGTTTATTTTCTCTTATGATTTTCTGGTTACAGTTCTCATTCCAGCTTGATAAGAGAGCTCACACCAACATCAGGGCCAAGGGAACTGGCCATACCATCACCACATAATGGCTGAGAGAGGGATGATCCTTACTTGCCAGATCAGTGTGTCTGGTCATGTGTACCTAAGGATGCTGACTCTCTCAACCATCTCTCTGGATTTTATTCCTGGGCCTAATCCCACTCATCATGGACTGGGCCTTCCCCATCACTGCACAATTGTCTGCAGGTTTGCTCTGGGTTTAACCCAACCAATAATTCTCCACAAATGTGCCCAGAGCTCAAACCCTCAACTGTCAAGTTGACACCTGTGCTTAACTATGACAGAGTATGAGAAAGTCATTTATTTTTTGAACATTAATTTTGTAATCTGCCACTCTGCTGAATTTATGTATTAGATCCTGGAGTTTCTTGGTGGAGTTTTTGGAGTCTTTCAGATATAGGATCATGTCATCCACAAATAGAGATATCTTTACTTCTTTTCCTGTTTGTATCCCTCTTGTTTCCCTTTCTTGTCTTAAGGCTCTAGCTAAGACTTCAAGTACAATATTGTATAGAAGTGGTGAGAATAGACAGCTTTGTCTAGTTCCTGATCAAAGTTGGAATGCTTCAAGTTTTTATTTTTCACTTTTTATTTAGAATGATTCTTTGCTATAGGTTTATTTTATATAGACTTTATTATGTTGCTATAAGTTCCTTCCATTCCAATTATCTTCAGGACTTAGATCATAAAGAGATGTTGGATCTTGTCAGAAGCTTTTTCTGCATCTATTGAGAATATCATGTGGTTTTGGTCCTAGAATTTGTTTATATGATGAATTATATTTATTGATTTGCATATGTTGAAACAACCGTGCCTTGAATCAATCCTACTTGATCACAATGAATGATCTTTTTGATATATTTTTGAACCCAGTTTGCTAAAATCTTGTTAAACTTTCGCATGTGCTCATCAATGATATTGGGTTATAGTTTTTTATTTTTGTTGTATTTTTATTTGATTTTGGGTTCAGTGTAATGTTAGTTTTGTAGAAAGAATTTGGAAGTGTTCCTTCCTGTGCCATTTTATGGAATAGTTTAAGTAGTGATGGTGTTACTTGTTGTTCAAGTGTCTGGTAGAATTTGGCACAGAATACATTCAGTATTGAGCTTTTTTGGATGGGAAGATTTATAATTACTGTTAATCAAGCAAAAAAGCAACCTACAGAATGGGAGAGTATCTTCATAAGCTACATATCTGATAGAGGCGTAATATTCATAGTACAGAAAGAACTTGAAAAATTAAATACCAAACGAGTAAATAATCCCATTAAAATGGGCCATAGAACTGAAAAGAAACTTCTCACTAGACAAAATTCAAATGCCTAATATCTTGAAAATTTTTCTACCTCTCTAGTCATCAGAGAAATACAAATTAAAGCCACCCTGAGTTATAATCTCACTCTACTCAGAATGGCTAATATTCAAACACAAACAATAGCAAATGCTGGTATGAATGCAGCGAGAAGGGGGACACTAATTAATTGCTGGTAGGATTGTAAACTCATACAAACAATTTGGAGATCAATTTGTAGGTTCCTAAAACTGTTAAAAATTGAAATTCCATATTACCTAGATATACCAATCTTGTGACTATTCCAAAGAACACTATGTCTTGCAACAAAGTCATGTGTACAAGAATGTTCATAGCAGTTCTTTTCACAATAGTAAAGAAATGGAACCAACATAGATGTCCAATACTTGATGAGTGATTAATGAAAATGTGATACATATATGAAACGGAATACTCTTCAGCTCCCTGGAAATGTGAACTAATGAAATTTACCAGTAAATTAATGAACTGGAAAAACTAATATTATGCAAAATATCTCATATACAAAAACATAGACACTATGCTCTCCCTTATATGTATCATTAAACAGTCAGTTTGATGTACTTAAACAGAAATACTTACAATACCCACAAATGCAAAGGAACATAAACTAGGGGGCAGAGAGCAGAAGAAGACCCCAAAAGAGTAGAAGGAAAAGAACAAGGGTAAAAAGAAGATGACCCCAAAAGAGTAGAAGAAAAAACATGGGTAAAAAGTTAAAAGAATTTTTATGTAAGAAAAGTTTTAAAGGGGAGTGAAGAACAGGAATAGGACACAGTAGGGAGTGAGGTTAACTTCCAAGTAACCAACCACCTACTTACTAGTCCCTGTCCCCTACCCCCAATAACAGGAAACACATGCCCAGCAATGTAAACCAGTCTAAACATCAGTGGACAGGAATAAAACTAGCAGTAAACCAGATCAGAAGCCTCAGAATTAACCACAAACCCCTGTTGCAAGCCTCCATCTAAATACCTCTCATTTTACCTTTTGATATGAAAAAAATCTCAATATCCAACCAAGATGAAGCCTAGTACAATGGAAGAGGAGTGAAATAGACAACCACCGTCAACCAAAATACAGAATACCAGCAACCCTAAAATGCTAAACCAAATCAGGTCAACCAAATCTCTCCCTATCTTAAGCCTCAGGGAATCTTGTGGAAGAGGGGGCTTGCAAGAATGTGAGAACCTAAAGGTGGTGTGAGGTCCACACCATCCAGGACATTCCTCTCAAGATAGGGCTGCTGCAATGAGACTTATCTTCACTTCCATGTAGTGGGAACCTTAGGGGCTAGGGCTAGACAAGTGAAGGGAGAACTCCTATTAATGGATCTGTCCAAGAAAGGGCCTCTTAATCTGCCACAGAGGCCTGAATCCCTACTACAGCAAACAACCCAAAGGGAGCCCTGGGACCTGTACAGCAGACAGACAGGGTGTGGGAGAGTAAGGGATGGACTGATGCAGGAAGGGGATAGTGGAGAGGAAGTGCGGAAGGAGGAAGGAGTGAAGGGGGAAGCAGAAATAATCAGTCACTATGTTTTTGAAACTAGAAAAATTAAAAATAGTTAAAGAAAAAATAAAATACAAAATAGAGTTCCAAGTCAGCCTGGTCTACACAATGCATTCAAGACTAGCCAACTTTCTCAACCAGCCCTCTGTATTTTGTTCCAGGGCCTAGTCCCACCCTCTAAGGGCTGGACCTTCCCCATCAACTAGACAATCTCTTACAGGTTTGCTCTGGGATTAACTCAACCATTAATTTTCTACAAATGTGCCCAGAGCTCAAACCCTCAACTGTGAAGTTGACACCTGTACCTAACTATGACACTCCACCACTTGTCAACTTGACATAAAAACATAGCACTTTTAAATTATGTCCCCATAGGTGTTAAAAGTTATCTTACAAAATATAAATACATTTAATTTTATTAATTCTAAAAGTCCAAAATTAAAAATTTCTATAATCCAATTTAAAATGTCAGTCATTAAAAGTTCAATTATTAAAATATTGGAACTGAAAGTCTTTCTTTTTTTTTTTTAGGGAAAAAGGGAGGTCTATTCAGCTTACGGTTCCAGAGGAGGCAGTTTCTCATGGCAGAGGCAGCATGACTGGCTGACCAAAGCTGGAGGAGGCTAAGTCACCACAGACATCTTGGAAGCTGAGAGCTGCAGACTGCTTGCAACAAAGGCAGACTTCTCCTGGAGGTAGGGTGGAATAAATCCACCTCAAGGCCCACCACTTGTGACTGTCTTCCTCCAGTGAGGCTCCACCTCTCAAGATGCTATGACCTTGCTAAACACATGAGACTGTGGGGACACATTTCAAACCATAACATTCCACCCCTGGCCCCCACAGGCTCATTGCCATCTCATATAAACCATACTCAGATCAACATTAAAAGTCTTCATAGACTACATCAGTAGTCCCAACACAGTCCAAAAGTCCAAAGTCCAAAGCCTCCTGTAAAATCAAAATACAAGTTAAATACTTCCAACATATAATGGCACAGAATAAACATTCCCATTCTAAAAGGAAGGAATGGGGGCATATCCAGGAAAGATAGGTCCATAACAACACCAAAAAACAGCAGGACAAGCCCCAAATCTTGTAGCTCCAAGTCCAACAAGTGAGCCTCCCTTTGAAATCATCTCATTTCCAAAGGGCTTTGGTTCCACCCTTCCAATGCAGCTGCCCATAGAATACATTGCTCTCTTGAGCTGACTCCTCCAGTGTATACAGCTCTCCTTGGCAGGTGTCCCACATTGTGTCTGGAATCTCTAACATCTTTACTTTTCAATAGCAAATCAGGCTTTAACTCCACAGCACAAGCTGCCCTTCTTAGGCCTCTAAACTGCAGGCTTCTTGCCTCATGATGCTTGGATTCTGCCAATTTTTGAAATCTTGGTGGAGGACTCCACCACCTCCTCCCTCTTGCATCCTTGATGCCTCTAAAACCAGAACCACGTGGACAACTTTGCCAAGACTGGCCCCCTTGAATCACAGCTGATTCTGCTTCTCTATGTTGACCATCTCTTTCACTCCTGGGCAGTTGCCTTGTAAGAGAAACCACCTCTTGCTTTGGAACTCCAGCAGTTAGCTCCAGTCTTCTGAAAGGATTTGCATTCTTATGAGAGGGAGCCTTCCCTGAGGATCTAGCCTTCAAGCTAGGGCCTCTCCTATTATTCAAATTGGAGCAGGCTTTGATTTACAAATGGAGCTAATCTCTTTCACAGCCATTTTGTTCTCTGCTTCTTCCTGGTTCAACTCTAAGTTTGCCATTGTATTTTTCATCATTGGATCTTACAGTTTTTGCTTCTTCCTGCCTGATTCTTTGCTCTTTTTCATAACTCTGAAGACAACTAAAAAGTAGCCATATCACATTGTCAAGGACTACATTGCTTTGAAATTTACTTTGCCAAGCAAGCACTCCAGCTTAACTTCAGGCAAGCTTTCAGGATGAGGGCAAAACTTCACTAAACTCTTGGCCAACACATGGCTCCATGTGTCACTCGTCCAGTTACAAACACAGTCTCTGTTCTCCTCTGGACAAGCTGGGCTTCCACTGGCTGCATCTCTCATAGCATTGCTCTCCTGAGCTCTCACAAGAAAGGTCCATTTGGCCCAATCGCCAAGATGCAAAGACTTTCCCAGCACAAAGTCCCAAAGTTCTCCATATTTCTCCCAACAAACAGTTACAAAGGCACACTAGCCACATCACAGCATTGGCCATACTTCTGGGTACCAACTTCTTTCAGCTTCACAAACAACTTCACATTGTGGTACCAGCTGTTCTTAATCTCACAGCAATACCCCACTACCCGGTACCAATTTCTGTAATGGTTATTCTTTACTATTGTTGTGAGAGAACACCCAAAGTCAATCAACTTAAGGGAGAAAGGGAGGTTTATTCAGCTTACGGTTCCAGAGGAGGCAGTTTCTCATGGCAGAGGCAGCATGGCTGGCTGGCCAAAGCTGGAGGAGGCTAAGTCACCGCAGACATCTTGGAAGCTGAGAGCTGCAGACTGCTTTCAGCAAAGGCAGACTTCTCCTGTGAAAGTCTTTCTTTAAATATCCCAAATCTTAGGGGCTGGAGAGATGGCTCAGCGGTTGTGACTCTGTCTCACAAGCAGAAGGTTCTGAGTTCGGATCCCAGGTCCCACGTTAAAAAAAAATAATAATAAAAAAAATAAATAAATAAATATCCCAAATCTTTTAACTGCAGGAGTCTATCAAGTCAAAATAAGTTAAATACTTCAACACAGATAAAACATCAAAATAGAAGCATCTTGACAATAAGAAAATATTAAATTAGAATCAACTTCAGCAAATGAAATACTGCATCATGTATTTCAGTGTCCATCTTCTGTTGCTCATCACATAGTCATGGTAGTTCAAAGATTCTAGGCATTCCCAGTCCCTGTTTGCAGCTCAAAGTTGTAGAAGCAGAGTTGTTCTGAACCAGGCTGAATTTCCACTCACAGCTCTCATCAGCATACATCCTATGGTTCTGGCATCTCCAACAATACTCTGGGTTCACCTCTGCAGCTATAATCTTCACCTTTTTTTTTACAGGAACTCAAGCTTCACCTTTTCTTATAGGAAATCTATGCTTGCTACTTGGTTCCAAGGTTTTGCTATTCTCCATGGACCCCTCAATCAAATATCAAAAGCAGTACTACCTGGGGGACGCAGATTCAGAAGCAATGTTGAAACATATCTTGGTTCACTGGAGCTACAGCTATACCAACTTTAGTGTGCTGACTCTGGAAAAACCCCTTTCTAGGCAGCCAAAACTTCCAAAGGGCAAGAAATGGCTTCAACTTTAGCTTTTGGCCCTTGAAGGAATCCTGTCTTCAAGCCATGAAATAGCCATACAGTGGTGTTCATGTCTTCTACCATCCTATTGCAAAGCACCAGGTTTTCCTTCAATGATAATCATAACTCCAACAGTGGCAGCTGCTCTGCTGTCTACCTTTTCCACGTCAAGAGCTTCATGGCCATCAACACAGCTCTCCTCTATCAAGCGAACCAGTCCATTGTCTCTAAATTCAACTCCAACAAAGTTCTCGTTCCCCTTATCACAAACTGGGCCCAAGCAATCTGTAACTCTCTCAATATTTTCATTATTTAAATGACCTTTGAACTCTGCAGAATGGTATTTGTAATCCACAAGCTCAAAAACTTCAAAAGTTTCAAAGTTTCTCTAACAAAACCATTCAGAATCCACATAGCCAGATTTATTGGCAACAGCCCACTTCCCGGGTACCAAATTCTGTTGCAGTCTGCCTGCATTGTTGCTGATAAATGACCATGAAATGGCCTAAGGGAACAAGGGGTTTATTTTCTCTTATGATTACTGGTTACACTTCTCAGTCCAGCATTTTTTTTAATTTTTAAAATATTTTACAATACAATACAATACAAATGTAATAGGTACCCCTGTCCCCTCCCTCCTTCCACCCGTCCCTGGACCTCCCTGCTCCCTCCCCGCTTTGTCCCTTCCTTTCTCCCCTCCCTCCTTTCTCCCAGTGTGCCTTCCCCCCAACTCTGAAGGATCCTTTAACATGTATATCATATTTTCCTCTAGGTCCTCCTCTCTGATGAGGTGTAAGGACTCAGTGGCATTTCCTAGAACTGTTTCTTGTGTTCCCCTTAATTATAGGAACACTATTGTGAATGTTAATCCCTTGCTTCTAAGGATCCTAGTGCTTTTAGTCCATGCTAGACTTTGAGGGGTTAATGATATGTTCGTCATTGCAATGTTTTTGTTACTCAGGATTGTTTTTGCTATCCTGGATCTTTTGTGCCTCCATATGAACATTAAGATTGTTTGGTCAACTTCTTTAAAGAATTGCTTTGGGATTTTAATTGGTAGAGCATCGTATCTGTATATTGCCTTTGATAAGATGGTCATTTTTATGATATTGATTCTGCCAATCCAGGAACATGGCAAGGTCTTTCCACCTTCTGTTGTCTTCCATAATTTCTTTCTTTAGGGTTTTAAAGTCTTCATTGTAAAGGTCACTTACTCCCTTGGTTAGGTTTATACTAAGGTATTTCATTTTCTTAGGGGCTATAGTAAATGGGATTGCCTCTCTCAGGGCTTCTTCACTTCTTCATTCTGTGCGTACAGGAAGGCCACTGATTTTTGTATGTTTGCTTTGTATCCTGGTACCCTGCTGAACTTCTGTATTATTTCCAGGAGTTTCCTGGTGGAGTTTTTGGGATCATTCAGGTATAAAATCATGTCATCACCCTGCGATTCCACTTTTGGGAATAACCCCCCATGCAGCAGAGGTTCACCTCGATAGCACAAGTGCGACCATGTTCATAGCAGCACTGTTTACAATAGCAAAGTCATGGAATCAACCCAAATGTCCAACAGTTGATGAGTGGATAAGGAAACTGTGGTACATCTATATAATGGAGTACTACTCAGCCATCAAAAATGAGGAATTACTGGAATTTGCCAGGAAATGGATGTCATTAGAAACAATTATATTGAGTGAAGTATCCCAGACCCAGAAAATTAAGTGCTGTATGTACTCCCTAATAGGTGGCTCCTAGTACCAAACCCACCCAGTCCACCTAGAGACACTCAACAATAAATCTCTGTAATACAGTAATTGCAAAGAGTATGAACAGGAGGGATGGGTTAGGAGGGCCACACCAGAAACAAGGAGAGAGGGGACCATGTTACAGCAGAGAAAATAGGCCTCCATCAAGGACTGTGAGTAAGCAATGAGACATCTGGTTAAGTTCACAGACTTTTTGTTCCTGATCATTTACAACTGAGGACGTGTGATCTCATCAGAAGGGGAGGGCACATAGTCTGGCAGATAATAAGTAACCATTTTGCAAATGGGTGATGGACCCTTCCTTCACTGTGGTTTCCTACTTTTATTGCATCTACCTTTGAATATACTTTTATAACAAGACTCTAGTTTAACAGTTTTTTATCTCTGGCCAGGGGGTGACATCCAATACCCATCAGGATGGAGTGAAGGGCATTGCAGGAGCAGCAAAACCGCAAAAGGAAATCAACAAACCATAATCCAGAACTTCAGAGACTCTATATCAACCACCTAGAACTAGGCCAGCCTAATCTCTCCCCATCCTGAAGCTCAGGGAAATTTGCAGAAGAGGGGGCAGTAAGAGTGTAAGAGCACAAGGATGGGAGGAGCAATGATATACAAGATACTCCTCACAAGTTAGGGCCGAAGCAATCAGAATTGGACTTTGCATGCCCTGCGCAATGTGCAACACACTATTGACCCCACAAAGTCTAGCATTTGCTAAAACCACCAAGATCCTTGGAGGCAAGGGATTGACAGACAAAATAGTGTTCCTATGCTTAAGGGGAACAAAGGAAAGTGTTCAGGGAAATGCCGCTGGGTCCTTGTACGTCATCGGAGAGAGAACCCAGAAGAGCGTTTGGCATGCACATTAAAGGATTCTCCAGGGATTGGAGGAGGGGATGCACTGGGGGGTAGGGAGGGAGGTTTGGAGGGAGGAGTGAGGGGAGGGCGAGCAGAGGGGTGGGGGGAGGAGGAGGGAGGGAGGGAACTGTTGTACCTATTAAGTTTGTATGAATGGAGATAATAAAAAATGTTTTAAAAAATGATGACATCAGCAAATAGCGATAACTTGACTTCTTCCTTGCTGATTTGAATCCCTTTTGTCTCCCTTTCTTGTCTTATGGCTTCAGCTAAAACTTCAAGTATAATATTGAAAAGAAGTGGTGAAAGTGGACAGCCTTGCCTAGTTCATGATCGAAGCGGGAATGCTTCGAGTTTTTCCCCATTGAGTATAATCCTTGCTGTGGGCTTGTTTGTAGACAGCTTTTATTGTATTGACATAGGTTCCTTCCATTCCAACCTTCTCTAGGATTTTGATTATAAAAGGCTGTTGCATGTTGTCAAAAGCTTTTTCTGCATCTATTGAGATTATCATGTGGTCTTGGATTTAAGACTGGTTTATATGGTGGATTACGTTTATTGATTTGTGTATGTTGAACCAACGTTGTGTGCCTGGGATAAAGCCTACTTGATCCCCGTGAATGATCTCTTCGATATGTTTTTGAATCCGATTTGCTAAGACGTTGTTGAGAATCTTTGCATCTGTGTTCATCAGAGAGATTGGCCTATAGTTGTCTTTTTAAAGTGTATCTTTATTAGGTTTTGGGATTAAGATGATATTAGCTTCATAGAAAGAATCTCGACGTGTTCCTTCCTTTGCTATTTGATGAAACAGTTTAAGGAGTATTGGTGTTATTAGCTCCTTAAATGTCTGGTAAAACTCTGTGCTGAATCCATCTGGTCCAGGACATTTCTTGGTGGGAAGAGTCTAGATTACTTCATCTATTTTCTTATAGGTTATAGGACTATTTAAATAATTCACAACTATCTGATTCAATTTCGGTAAGTTGTGCTTACTTAGGAATTCATCCATTTCTTTTGTGTTGTCAAATTTCACCGAGTATAAGTTTTTGAAATATGATGTTATAATACTCTGAATTTCTTGGGTATCCATAGTGTTAGCTCCATTTTCATTTGTAACTTTTATTTGTGTTTTTTCTCTCTTGCTTTTGGTTAATTTAGCTAGGGGTGTATCATTGTTATTGATTGTTCAAAGAACCAGCTTTTTGACCTGTTGATTCTCTGTTTCGTTTTCCTAATCTCAATTTTGGATATTTCTCCTCTTATTTTTCTAATCTCTCTTCTACTGCTTTTGGGATCAGTTTGCTCTAGTGTCTCTAAAGCTTTAAGCTGCATTGTAAAGTTATTTAATTCTGATGTTTCCATTTTTTTGATGTAGGCATTAAGAGCTATGAACTTACCTCTTAGGATAGCTTTCATTGTTTCCCAAAGATTTTGATAAGTTGTATTTTCATTATCATTCACTTTCAGGAAATCTTGAATTTCCTTTTTAATTTCTTCCTGAATCCAATTCTCCTTCAGCATCATAGTGTTAAGTTTCCAGGAGTTAGTGTATTTTCTGTTGTTTATTGTGTTGTGGACGTCAAGCTTTAGACTATGGTGGTCTGATAGGGTACAGGCTAGAATTTCAAATTTCCTGTGTATGTGGAGATTTGTTTTGTGGCCCAATATGTGACCTATTTTGGAGAACGTTCCATGTGGTGCTGAGAAAAATGTGTATTCTTTAGTGCATAGGTGAAAAGTTCTATAGAGATCTGTAAAGTACCATTTGTTTAAGGGTTTGATTAAGGTCCAAAGTGTCTCTATTAAGCTTTTGACCTGTTGATCTATCCCATGTTGAGAGGGCGGTGTTGAAATCCCCTCGAATTAATGTTTGGTGGTTGATTGGTTGATTTCTCGCTTTAGACGCTGTAGGGTTTGCTTAATGAATGTGGAGGGGCCCGTATTAGGTGCATATATGTTCAGTATTGTGAAGTCTTCCTGGTTGAATTGTACCTGTGACTAAAATGTAGTATCCATCTGTGGCTCTTATGATTTTTTTTGGTTTGAAGTGCACTTTGTCTGAAAACATAATGGCTACCCCTGCCTGTTTCCATGGTTCCATTAGCTTGCAGAATTTTGGTCCAGCCTTTTATTTTTAGGATGTGCCTATCTTTTGTGGTGAGATGAGTTTCCTGAAGGCAGCAGATTGACAGCTTGTGCTTTTTAATCCGAGTTTGTAATCTGTGTCTCTTGATCAGTGAGTTAATACCATTGACATTTAATTTAATAATGGAGAAATTATTTTTAACTCTGGATATTTTTTATGTTTAGTGGCTTTTGTAAGTGTATTGTTTGACATTTAGGTTTTGGTGGTACTACACTTCCCTTCTGTCCTCCTCGATATGCTTGCTTGTTTTTTCTTCAAGTTTGAATGTCATTTCTAGCATTTTTTAAAGGCCTGGGTTGGTAGACATGTAACTCTTCAAGTTGTCTTTGTGCTTGAAAACTTTTCTTTCTCCAGCGATCATGTTGGATAGTTTTGCAGGGTATATCAGTCTGGGTTGACATTTTTGCTCATTTAATACTTGAAGTACGTCTTTTCATGCTCTTCTTTCTTTTACTGTTTCCATTGAGAATTCATTGTTATTTTAATAGGTTTGCCTTTAAAAGTGACTTGTTTTTTTTTTCCCTTGAAGTTCTCAGCACCTTTTCTTTGTCTTGAATGTGGAGTTTTTTGACCAATATTTGACGTGGTGATTTTCTATTTTGGTCATATCTGTTTGGGGTACGGAATGCCTCTTGTATTAGGATGGGCCTCTCATTCTTTAGTTGAGAGTTTTCATTTATGATAATTTGAAAAATTTACTCAGGTGTGGTATTTTGGGATTCTTGCTCTGATATTCCATGAATTCGCATGTTAGGCTTCTTCAGGGTGTCTCATAACTCTTGAATATTCCTCTCAAGTATCTTTTTGGCTTTAAGAACCTCTTCCATTGAGTTGGCTAATTCTCCCACTTTGTCTTCAAGATATGAAATTCTATTTTCTGCTTCCTTAGTTCTGCTGATAAAACTCTCTGTTGAGTTTTGGGTTGAAGATAACTTGTCTTTTTGTGTGATTTTAAACTCTGCTTGAGTCTGTTTTAACTGCTCTATGACTATTTTTGTTTCTTGAACTGTTTTTCTCAACTCCTCCAAGTGCCTGTTGTGTTCCTGTTCAAAGTGGTTGATGCGGTTAATCCCTCCCAGATTTCCTCTTTCATAGTATATGGTAATGATCATACTTTGAAAGTCATTATCTTGGGTCTTGTTTTCTTGGCTATTATCTGTGAATTTGTTCTGGTTGAAATCCATCATTATGGGGCTAATTCTTTTTTATTATTATTATTTATTCAATTGTGCGTGTGTGCGTATGTATGTGTGCGCGTGCGTGTGTGTGTCTGTGTGTGTGTAGAACCACGGATGAATTCGGGAACCACCATTCTTCCTGGGTTTTGTTTGTCATGGATCTGCACTTTGACTTGGGCATTGTCATTTTGTCTCTTAAGACCATTGTCATTTTGTCTCTTAAGACCTTTCAGTTTCTGTGTGTTTTTGACTGAACTGATTTAGTTGGTATTACTACTCTCAGGCAGTTATTACTAGTTCTTGCCTTGTAGTTGGGTTCGTTTGTCTGTTGTTAGTATTATTTCCTAGATAGGCTATTAGGCTGTTAGTACATCAATTAAGTCAGGTGAAGTAGACAGGGGGTGAATATTTGTAAGGCAGTGCAGTTTTACGATTTAGTATCTTAGTGATATGTGAGGGTGAATGGTATAATCCCTGGAGTTGTATATATTTTTGGGGTGGCTGTATGGAAAAGTTAATCTATAGTAATTAATACTAAAAAGGAGCAGTATGGCAAAAAAAGAAGGAGAGAGGTTTACTTATCTTTGGGCTGGATGTGAAGAATCCTTCCCATGTGATAAGATGATTTTAGAGGACTTCAGATGTATGGTCTTTGTCCCTTAGAGATTTGCTTGGGTTTTCTTTGGATTCTGTTTAATTCTGAGTAGCAGTGTGTCTTCCATGGACCAGAGCGAGGGTTACCGGTGGGTCGGAGGGCCAGAGGGGCTGATGGTGATGGCAGAACTCTTTACCTGGGACCTGGGACTTGGCTTAGTGGCCCACCCAGGCTCCAGGGATGGAGGACCCAGAGCAAGTCCTGTCCGGGTCGGGCGGGCAGGTGGGCGGGAGGAAAAAAGGGGCTGGAGCAAACCGGAGGCAGACTGGGTGTTGCCCCGGCAGGCTGGTGGGAGGAGCTGGGACAGGGGGTGACCTGGGGGCTGGGTAACTCACCTGGGATGGAGGACTGACTGAGAGCGAGTCCGTCTCAGGCAGGCAGGCCGGCAGGAGCTCAGTCCAGCTTGACAAGAGAACATGCACCAACACCAGGGCCTAGGGAACTGGCTACACCACATCTACACAACAGCTGAGAGAGGGATGATCCTTACTTGCTAGACCAGCATGTCTGGCCAAGTGTACAGAAGGATGCTGACTTCCTCAACCAGCTCTCAGTATTTTATTCACCTTTTCAAGGCCCAGTCCCACCCACCATGGACTGGACCTTCCCCATCAGCTAGACAATCTCTTGCAGGTTTGCTCTGGCGGCAACCATTAATTCTCTACAAATGTGCCTGGAGCTCAAACCCTCAGCTATCAAGTTGACACTTCTGCCTAACTATGACATATAGCTTAGTGAAACTTTGAACAGCTGAAGATAGGTAAGAGACGAGGCTGACTGTGGATGAGCAGAAATGTGGCAAACTCATCAGAGAGCAGGTAGTGAAGGATGGTAAAATAAAAATCCCACAGCCCCCAATTCTGCATCCAATGAACAATACTCTCAAGGAAGAGAGGATGGAAAGTGTTTATCAGATACAGATGAGCTAAAGAAATACACTTTTATTTATTGGTGATTATGCCTTGTAGAAAGTGTTTAAAGGTGTTCAGTGAGATGAAGAGAGAGATAAAAACTTCTATCAACATCGTACAAAAAGACAACAAAGATGAAATAATAGGGGAAAAATGAATTCCTTTATTTTTACTGTTCTCAATGGATTGGAGAGATTTATGAGTTAGGTAATGATGACATAGATGTGCTGAGTAACAGTAGATTATGGTTAAGTGGAAAAAATGTCAGCATTATTATGAGTAGGAACAAGAAATTGTGAATATTCATTGTAAGGTATCATGCTTCTTGATACTCAGTATTGATTTTCAAAGTGAACTTAGATTAACTACATGTAAATGTACATTACTTAAAGACAACCTGAAGAAAGTCTTATGATTAACACTATTAGATAAAAATGAGCCATAAACTATTCAATTATTAATGTGGAGGACATAATGCTTAGTGAAGTAAGTCATGTGTAGAGAAACAAATTCCACATGGTGTCTATCACACATTAAATTTTACAGAAGTTGACTTTGTAGTCACTGAGAATAGACTTGTGGCTACCAGAAACTAAGCAGAACAAGTGGGTGGACCATGAGGAAAGGTTTGCCATTGGGTGCAGTCCTGCAAGTAGGAGTAATGAGTTCTGATATCTATTACATTGTAGGTTGATCATAATCAATGATAATGCATATTTCATAAAAAAAATCTGAAATTTTCTTCACAGAGAACAAATATCCATAAACTTATGGATATGCCAATCACCTTGATTTGCTTACCACAAAACATGTACATTTAAGCAAACATCTCATGGAACTGGTTACAATCTTTAATTATTACATGTGAATAAAAACATGAAAAGTAGGTTTTTAGGATATACTTTAGTTCTTGCCTAGCATGTGTGAGGTTCAGTCTGTATCACTGGAGAGAATGAACAGGAAAGGAAGGAAAGAAAATAGAAAATATCCTATAATGAATGTGAAAACAGTTACGAATATAATAGATATGAATCCAGAAACATAAACACTTTAAGTGTGAGCAGTTTACACCAAATGTACCAAAAAGAAAATACCTGAACAGTTAGTTAACAAGAAAAACCATCCACCCTATCTTTCTGTAAGAAACCAGCTTTAAATCTAATGACAGACGGATCAAAAGCAATGGGGATTTGTAGGAACATATCATGATAACAAAGTCAAGAATTAAGGAAATGATAAATATATCCTAGAGGATAGAAGGGAAGAGCAATGCCAGCACAATCACTAAGCAAAGACCCAAAAATATAAAAAGCATAAAATTTACAAATGTCAAGAATCAACAAACATTTCTCAGTAATAACACTAAGCATCAATGAACTCAACACTTCAATCAAGAGACATTTTACTGTCTTCAAGAAACACCTAACCATGAAAGAGGCACTATTTTAGAGTGAAAGGCCGGTCAAAGGTACTTCAAGCAAAACCCCTACTATTTTCCTTTTTGCATCTTGTTGTTTTACAACTTTATTGTTTATTTAATGAATATGGATGAGCCTATGTTTGGAGCATATATGTTTAGACGGCCCTACTCTTACCAAGAGATGATTGCACAGATGGAACTGACTGACATCTATTGAACTTGTTACCTCAACATCAAGAAGCACATATTTGTTTCAGCAGCACATGCAAATTTCTCCAAAATAGACCACATGCTAGGATACAAAGCAAGCCTCCACAAATACAGAAAAATTGAAATTGGATCCTGTACTCTATCTGATCACCATGGAATCACACATAACAAGGTATACAAGAGAGAATACAAGAACTCTTGGAAAATAAACTATGTGTTAGTGTATGAGGAAAGAATCTAGGTTGAAATTAAAATGGAAATAAAAAAATTCCTAGAAAACAATGACAACAAGACACAAGATAACTAAATCTGTGGAATGCAATGAATGCTGTCCTAAGAGGAAAGAGTATAGTGCTTAATGCCTACACCAAAAAATAGAAAAAACACAACTGAATAACAATTCAGGCTAAAGCCTTAGAACAACAAAAGCAAGCCAATCCCAAAAGCAATAGATAGGCAGAGATGAATAGGATCAGTGGAGAATTGAGTGAAATTGATGTAAAGTAAACAGCATAAAGGGTCAATCAGACAAAGAATTGGTTTTTTGAAAAGATGAACAACAGAGACAAAAACTTGGCCAAGATTAGCCAAAATCCAAAGAGAGAAGACCCAAATTAATGAAATTAATGATGAAAATAGAGCTATCACAATTGAAGCCAAGGAAATTTAGAGACTCATAAGGTCATAATTTGAAAAGCTATATTCCACCAAATTTGAAAATCAGAAAGATATGGACAGATTTGTAACCACATAAGACTTTCCAAGTTGAATTAGGAAGAAATGAATTATATAAACAGTTCTATAACAAGTGAGGAAATTAAAGCCGTAATTAAAATTATCTCAGCCAAAAAACCCTCATGACTGGATGTATTCAGTGTAGAATTCTAGCAGATATAACAACAGATAATTATTACAGTGGATAAGTGTACATTTATACAATGGAATACTACTCAACCATCAAAATGATGAATTAATGAAATTTGCTGGGAAATGGATGGAATTAGAAAAAATTATATTGAGTGAAGTATCCCAGACACAGAACATTAAGCACCGTATGTACTCCCTAATAGGTGGATCCTAATACCAAACCCACTTAGTGATACACTCAAAGATAAATCTCTGTAATACCTAGAGTGATTGCAAAGATTATAAACAGGAGGGAAGGGGAAGGAGGGCCCCACCTGAGACAAGGAGAGAGGGGATCATGCTACAGCAGAGAAAATAGGCCACCATCAAGTACTACAAGTAAGTAATGAGATATCTGGTTAAGCTCACAGACTTTCCTTCCTGGTCACTTGCAACTGATGGGGTTTGGTCTCACCAGACAGAGAGGGCAAAGAGTCTGGCAGATAGAAGGTAACCATCCTGCAAATGGGAGACTGACCCTCCCCCACCACGGTCTCCTACTCTTATTCCATCTACCTTAGAATCTACTCTTATAATAAGAGTCTATTTTAACAGCCTTTTATCTCTGGTTAGGAGGTGACATCCAATATCCATCAGGATGGAGCCAAGAGCAGTGCAGGAACAGCAAAACTGAAAAAAAAAAACATAATTCAGAACATCAGAGACCTTACACTAATCTACAGGAACCAGGCCAGTCTAATCTCTCCCCATCCTAAAGCTCAGGGAAATTTGCAGAAGAGGGGGCGGTAAGATTGTAAGAGTCTAAAGATGGGGAGGAGCAACGATATGCAAGATACTCCACACAAATTAGGGCTGAAGTAATCATAATAGGACTTTGCATGACCTGCACAATGATCGACATATCATTGACCCCCCCAAAGTCTAACATGGATCACAAGCACATGGATCCCTTAGAGGCAAGGGATTAACAGCCACAATAGTGTTCCTATACTAAAGGAGAACACAAGAAAGAGCTTTAAGCAATGCTACTGAGTCCTTACACCTCATCAGAGAGGAGGATCCAGAGGGAAGTTTGACATGCACATGCTCTAGGAATGCCCCCCCCACTGGAAGAAAGGAAGGGAGGGGGGAAAGGAAGGAGTAAACGGGGGAGTGAGGAAAGGGATCCAGGGAAGGGTGGAGGGAGGAGAATGGGGTACCTATCAAGTTTGTATGAATGGAAAAAATAAAAAATTAAAAAATTAAAAAAAGAAAGAGAGACAGGAAAACCAATGCTTCATCATTCTGCTGTATTTCATTTCTAATTCATTATGTGTTTATGCCTGTATTTTCATCCTAAGTATTGCCATGGAATTTTTTTAAATGACTGCTCTTAAATATAATAATAGTATGTGATTATCTCTGCATTCATCTGTCATAGTAAAAGATCATTACTTTATAATCTAGTGATGAATCTCGCACTGGTGTTGAAGATTATCTTTCTGCTGCCATCCTTAATACTCTGGGTTTAAATAACGACTTAGCCTCTCTTTGTACTTACTGGTTAATTCTGTTTGCTGAATTAGTACTACAATGTTTGAATTTTCTGAGTGAAGGTTATAGGCAGTAAAAGAAAAAATCTAAATAAAACAAAATATATTTAAAAAAATAAAAATATCTCAGCCAAAAAAAACCCCTTATGACTGGATGTATTCAGTGCAGAATTCTAGCAGATATAACAACAGATAATTATTACAGAACGACTAACACCCCAACTTCCCAAATTCTTCCACAAAATAGAAAAGTAAGGAATACTTCCAAACTCTTTCTATGAAACCAGTATTACACTGATCAGAAAAACCAAATAAAGACACAACAAAAAAAGAAAATTATACATCAGTCCCATGGATAAATACAAATACAAAAATACTCAAGAAATTAATAGCAAACTGAATTCAAAAAGATCATCCACTATGACCAACTTTTTATTCCAAAAGCAAAAGATTGGTTTAATGTACCCAAATCAATAAATGCAATTAACCATAAAAACAGAGGCAAAGACAAAAATCACATGATCCTCTCAATAAATGCAGAAAAAGTTTTGGACAAAATTCAACAATCCTTTATGATTAAAGCTCTGGAAACAACAAAGTTGGAAAGAATATACATCAGCATAATAAAGGTCATATAAAACAAGCCTATAGCAAAAAATCATCCTAAATGGTGAGAAACTTGAATCAGTCTTATAGATTAGGAACTAGACAAAGTTACCTACTCTCACCACTTCTTTTTAATATTGTACTTGAACTCTCAGTTAGAACCATAAGACAAGAAATGGATATAAATGCATACAAAAAGGAAAGGAAGAAGTCAAGATATCCCTATTTACGGATGGCATGAGGTCTACACCAGACTCCAAAGCTTCTAACAGGAAATTCTTGAAGCTAATAAATAGGTTCAGCAGAGTAACAGGCTACAAAAGTAATGTACAAAACTCAGTGGTTTTTCTATATACCAAGGGTAAACAGTTAGAAAGACCTGAGAGGATCAATTCCATTTACCATATCTCGAAAAAAATTAAATACCTTGGAATAAATAAACCATAATTATGAAAATGTGTTCAATGAAAACTTTAAAATACTAAAAAAAGTTACAGAGATGCCATGTGGCAAATCTACTATTTCTGAATCAGTAGAATTAACATTGTAAAAATAACAAGCCTATTAAAAGCAATATACAGATTCAATGCAATTCTGATTGAAATTCCAGTGTAATTCTTCATAGAAATTAATAAAAAAACTCAACATTTGTATGGAGATATAAAAGGCCACAAAAGGCCCTAGCTAGGAAAAAACAGTCCTGAGTAACAAAAATTCTGGTGGAAATATTCCCATATTAGACCTATAATTTTAGTATAGAACATATTAATTAAAATAGCACAGTACCGGTGCAAAAACAGAGATAGTGATTAATGGGTTAAAATTGAGGACCTGGATATACACTTATATGTGTACAGTTCCCTGAGTTTGACATAAATGCCCCTCAAAACCATTTGAAATAGAATCTTCAAGAAACAGTGTTAGTAAAACTGGATACTATATATAGACAAATGAAACTGAATTATTATCTGTCATGTTGCATGAAAATTAACTTTAAATGAATCAAAGACCCCATTGTTGGACCAGACACTAGAAAAAAATCTAAGAAGAAATAATCAGAAGTACGCTTGAACTGGCTGGTTTAGGTAACCATTTTTCTGAATAGGATCCCTAGTGCATAGGAAATAGGAACATCACTCAATAAATGGGATTTCATGTTAATTTCCATTCAGCTTCTCTTCAACAAAAGATAATGTTCATAGAAAAAAGATATCTTATAGAATGGGAGAAAAACTTTGCTAACCAGCTATCTGACAGAGAACTATTACCTAGAGTATACAAAGAACTCAAAAGATCAAATATAAGGAAATAAACTGCTCAATTAAAAAAAACAGATCTTATAACAAAAAGGAAGCTCTTCACAGGATAAAATTTAAATGCCTGACAAATACCTTTAAAAAGGTTGTGCCTCTCTAACTACTAAGGAAATGCAAATTAAAGTCTCCCTGTGATGTCATCTCATCCCATTCAGAATGGGTAAAATACAAAACACAAATAAAAACAAATAATAGCAAGAATATGGGGAGCATGGCTCCTTCATTCATTGCTGGTAGGAATGTAAACTTCTACAATGTCTTTGGAAATCAGTATGTGGGGTTCCTTTAAAAAGTTAAAATTTGATGCACCATATGACATAGTTATACCAGTCCTGGAATACCATCAAAGATTGCTACACCCTATTACAGGGACAAAGGAAGATCATAAAAGAGTAGAAACGAAAAGAATATTGGCAAATAAATAAGTAAGCCAATTATGGAATGCAAGTTTTAAAAGGAAAGGAATAAAGCATATATATGATATGGTGCAGGTTGGGGCGAGTAGGTGACGTGGAATAAAATTGATCAGCATCCCTACCCAGCTATGAATGCTGCATGCTACAACTCTAACAAGAAGAATTCAGTGGAAAAAGGATGTATATAATGACCTTGGGTAATTAATTTTTCTGAATGCATCGCAAGCCCTCTTATTGCCAGGAAACATGTGCCTGGTAATGTAAACCTGTCCAAATAATAGTGGAAGGGGGAGAAAATAGCCACTAGACAGTAACAGAAATCTCAGTGTTGACTATAAATTCTTGTTAGTAAATAACCAATTAAACACTTGTACCCCTAAATAAGAGAAACTCTCAGCTTTCAGCCAAGTTGCACTCTGTTACATTGAAAAATTAGAGATGAAAGGAACCACATCTGGAAGAAAGCAAAGTACTGACCACAATGGAATGCTCAGTCCTAATCAGACCATCAGTGTCACACTTCACTCCAAGACCCAGGGAACCTAGCAGAAGAGATGATGATAAGATTGTAAGAACCTGAAGGTGGGGAGATGAACTTGCCTGTCTTGATTGTTAGGACAGGATTGTTTCATCCAGGAGCTCACTGAATTGAGATCTACTTCAGGGAGATCCTCACAAAGGCTGACAAATCATCTTTCCTCCTCAGGGTTTTCTGAAGAAACAGAATCTGGGGCTGGAGAGGTGGCTCAAGAGTTAAGCCTCTGCCTTGCAGGCAGAGGTCCTGAGTTCGGATCCTAGACCCCACGTATAGACGCCGGGCAGAAGCAGGGGCAGCCTGTGTTTCTGGTCCTGGTAGGGCAGAGCCTGTGAATCCCGGGGCAGAGTAAACAAGGAGGAGGTGGAGGCGTCCATGGTGGTTCCCGAATTCGTCCGTGGTTCTACACACACATACACACACCCGCACACACCATATATGCACAATTAAATAAATAATAAAAAAACAATAAAAATAGTGTCTTTCAAAGTAGCTGCCTGCAGCAGCCTTGTTCTTGATGTGAATGTTCCACAAAGCCAAAAGATCCCAAGAAGGTCTCAAGCCTTTGCTCCTCTGGAGGGTCGAAGACGCTGGGCTCTGATGTTGACAATGAACAGCGAACAGCAGCAAGGCCTAGAGACCAGGCGGTGGGAACAGCAACAACGTGGTGAAAAAGGTGAAGCTCCAAGTCAGCAAAGGACGGAGGCAGCAACAGGAGCAACAAAGAAGGCCATGATACTCTAAAAGTGAACAAGGCAGGGTAGACTGCACAGCATATCCACACAGGATAAGGGAAGAGCAAATCCCTCCTTGCACCTTATCTGGTCCACCACTGGAAAGTACCACCCACTATGGGCTGGGTTCGCCACAATAATCAATCAAGTACCTGCAGACTTGTTCAGGGGCCATTCTAATCATTAACCTTCCACACCTGCGCCCCAGTCTGCAGCCTTAACACTATACATACCTACAAGGTGACTTTTGTATTTAATCTGCTTGAATTTTCTGAACTATCTGGATCTGTGATTTGTTGTCTTTTACTGATTTTGAGAAAAAAATTCTTGGTCCTTATGACTTCAAATAATTCTTCCGTTCCTTTCTTTCCTTCTGGTGTTGCTGCAACAAGTATGTTATACCCTTTAGGATCACCCTGCAGTCTGATCCATTTTTAAATTCTCTCTGTCTCTGTCTCTCTGTCTCTGTCTCTCTCTCTCTCTGTTCTTTCTTTCTTTCTTTCTTTCTTTCTTTCTTTCTTTCTTTCTTTCTTTCTTTCTTCATTTCATTGCAGCAACTGAGATAGATAGAAAGGCAAGGAAAATTCAGGGAGAAGAGAGAAAATCCATAAAATCCATCTCACTCTGAAATAGAGGTGACACTTCTTATCAGGAGCAGAGAAAAATTCCAGTGCAATTTCCAACGGTGTCCCAACCATAAACTATGATTCTTTAGAAAACTCTCCAGAAACCCATTTATAGGCAAGGGCATATACTGGATCCCTTGTGCTATCCTAGTGGCTACTGGTTTTTCTTTATCACGTTATAATTCTACCTAATGCATTCCCAGAACTGTCCAAAGAGAAGTAAAGGGAGAAACATAGGTTTCTTAACAACTTTTTAAGATGCAACTTAAGAGCTACTAGAATGGTGTGTGTATATAGGGCAAATGCTAAGACAGTTAGCCAATTGCTTATTTACACTAGGGTCCTCCAGCTTTCCTCTGAGTGCCCTTCTTCCTTTCTGCCAATCCTCCTGCTTAAGCCCATATTAGACATCATCAATAAAATCACCATTCTGGTTCACTGAACTGGCCACTTCAGGAATTCCTTTAAGCACAGAAGCTTCAAACTTTGGGTTGGTCTGAGGTGAGCTTCTGAAAGTCTGGAGGAATGCCTCACATTGCTGAGGATGGTGGTATAGAGCTGTGTCTCTGCCAGATCACTGCTCACAGAAGTTTCTATTGGTGTACCTTCAAGGCTTTCAATTCCTTCCTCAGTTCTGGGCAGAGGCATTTCTCCAGTGGTCCCATGCTAATTATTGTTCTTTATATCACACTCAGCATTTCTACTCCCTGCTACGTTATAGCCCTTCTCACAGGCTGTCCATTTTTCCATTAATGCTTAAAGCATCAAACACTTTCCATCAACCAATGATCTTGACACATGTAACATTTGATTTGTTGCTAATAGCTTCATTTGTACCTTCAGATTTTTTTTGGCTTGTTTTTGCATTCCAACACATTGAAGTTTTCTTGCTCAACAGCTGTATGTAATTGATGATAGGAAGTTTTGCCTTGTGAGGGTAAGATTTGATGCCACTCTGGTGGGTACCAAGGTTCAGATTCCCTTATCCTGGTGTCTGTTTTTCTCCTTCTGTGTTCTTTTTGGTTTCCCTAGGTAGGTTTTCTTTATATTGTGGTCCTCTTGGTGCAATGATAGATAGTGTGTTATTCAACCCAAATGCCTTTTAACTGGTGTGGAGAAGGAGCCTTCGATCTAACCATGGTTTCATTTCATCCTGAGTTTCTAGATTCTAACCTTCAGAAACATGTCTAGACCTTTTCATCCACCTTTGAATTAGTTATCAAGGGCCTGAATTTTCCTGCTTGCCCTTCCTCCAGGTCAGGCGAGGCTTGACTGGAGCAGGGTCCCTTCAGAAGGCTTTCTGGAGGATAATGGTCAGTGTGAATTTCAGAAAACTGCTATTTCTTCCAGGCACCTGAAAAACGGGGATCTTTCCTTTTATTTTTACTGCAAAAACTCCAATGGAGCTGCTGTTCGTGAAGCAGGGGATACCATGACGTCAGAGGCTTGTCAGGCTCCGACTGGTCTGCTCACAGCCTCTGCTCCTTGACCAATGACTGCCAGGTTCCAGCTCCAGCACCTTTGGCTCAGGTAAAACTACTGCAACTGTGGTTCTCACTTATTTATTTCTTGGCGTTTGAGAGTTGCAGCATATCCCAGAACCTTCATTCTCTAATGGGTTTAAGACAATACATTGATTTTCAGTTTGTTTCACTTTTCTTTTTCATTCTGTGAGGTTAGAAATGACAGTATCCAAGTTCTTGCAGGTCAGGACTGAAACTGGATATCCATAAACAATTTTAAATACCATCAATTCGTAACATATAAACTTAAGCAAATAGGAAAGCACATAAGATACGAGAAGAGTGAGTTCCCTTCACCACCACTAGGACCATGATGATTCCAGCACCGTTTCCTGTCCTTGGCATTTGGAGACAAGAATGGAGCTGTGTCTGATGGATAATCTGTACAACAGAGGACCCCTGCCACCCCAAACTTGTCACCCTGTACCTGCAGAGCACTCCATCCTCCGCCCCAATACTCCTGCAACCTCCAAGCTCATCTAAGCCTTCATGGGCAGACTCTCATGCTCATGCTCAACTCTCCTGATTAATTTTACACATCTGTGAACTGGTAGTTAAGGAACGCACTGAACAAGCCTTCAAGTGACTTATCTAGTCGATATGGGAAGACGCAGTCCATGGTGAGTGGGACCACTTCCTGGGCAGGTGGATGTGACAGAGAGAACTGGTTCAGGAACTTAGCATACTTTGGCCAACTTTGGCAGACTCAATCTAGCAAATGAGGATTCCTCCTCTTACCAATTCCTGTAGCTATGCTGTGACCAGTTCCCTGGGCTCCTGAGATTGGTACAACCTCTTCTGCCAGGCTACACTATGAGCTGTAAGGGAGAATAACATGCCAGAGTAAAAATCCCTTGTTCTCCTAAGCTGTATGGTCATGAACTTACTGGCAACAAGTAGGTAAACTGCAATAGAATTGCCCCTCCCAATACTGACTATGAAACTTGTACCTAATTTTTGTTTTGTGTTTCTGTGTTTACTGCACAAGCATTCCATTATTGTCTTTTCCCCACCCTCTACCCCTGACTTTATCCTTTCTATGTTTTCTGAACTACATTATACAGTTACAACTATAGAGAAATGCCCAAGATTCCAAGGGACACCTCATGTCATGGAGGGTATGCAGAAAAGTGTAACAAGACTGACAGAAATGAAGATATTTTTACCTATCTATTATCTATTTCTGTGTGTATGAGACAGACAGAGAGAGAGAGAGAGATGCATGAAGGTCCCTGAACAACTTGTGAAAGTTGGTTCTCTCCATGTGGATTCTGGGGACAAAGATCCTATCCTCATGTTTGGCAAAGATAATTTTACAGGCTGAATGATTCTCACTATCCCAATGTGAAGATATTCTAAAGAGACACTCTTGTCCCTTTCAACCAGACAAACAGGGTGCCTCAAGGAAATGCAGTTTCCCCAAGACTCTTATGCTGAAGAAGGAAAAGACTGGGACCTGGTGCCCACCAGAGGGGACGACTTATATCCTCAGAAGAGATTTCATCTAGTTATATTGTGATGGGCAGGGACATATCTTCACCAGGACAGGTGTGCCTCTGGCCTTCTATGTAAACCTCAACTTCATGTCAAGACCCTAAATACAGATGTGTGGGGGATTCACTGGATCTCTTTGGCCCTCTTCGCAATGTGACCATGTTGAATAAATTGCTTTTCTTATTTTCGCCTTGACAGGTAGCCAAACATGGTTCATTAGGGCTGTCAGGACCCTTAGTAACTGCTGTAACAAAAGCACCTTGGAGAAGCAGACAGACTTGTGGACAAACCTTGGACTGAAGCTTCCAACCATAGTAATGGAAGAAGCAGGATATCTTGACCAAGAATTGGTAGTTTGGACAATTTCAGGGGACTCTTAATAACTGAATATCTGAGGAGAACAGGTCAGGAGAATCACAGCTCTACTGTGAGTGTAAGACCCCCATAGAGATGGCATTGTTTGCTTATATAGAAAAGCATACAAGATTTGCCACTTCCTGAAAGACCCCTCCCAAGAAGACAGGTCCAGACAATGAGTAGGGAGATGTGAGACCACAGCACAGAGCTTGGGAACAGGTTGCCCAAAGCAGGGAATGTGCCCACATGACTGGAGAGTCAAACAGATGATTAACAATTTCTCTCTATGAACAACTATACCTAATAACAACACACAATACAGGAGCCATTTCCTCATGGATTTTATCTCACAATACCAAACTTTGGGGAAAAAAATCTCATCTTGTTTAGCCTCTGAACTCACTTATTTGGAAATTCCTTTACTCTCATCAGAATTTGACTCTGCTACTGCCCTGGGAAACACATGCATTGCAGAATTTGATGAAAAACACAGGTGTCTAGCTACCTCACATAGAGGGAGAAGAGCTATTATAGACATTTATAAATTGAGAGAAATCAGTGTCTTCCTCAGGGAGAAAATCCAGGTAACTAAAAATATGATTATTAATGTGAGAATAATGGAACAGAGATCTTGACACCTCCTAGCAGCATTAAAACGTCTTTAGCCACAAAAGATTTATAGAAAGGAAAGTTAATTGACAGTCTAATATGGAAACTAATTTGAAATACAATTAATTTCATGACTCTTGAAAAGTAATGCATTTTACATTACAATGAACACTAGAACTAATTCCTATCTGTGGAACATTCATAAGTTGGTTATATGTTCTTTATTTAGTGTAGTTTCTGTGATTTAAATTGAACTCTTATTTATGGAAAGTTCCAGTTTTCAATTTAAAATAATTATTAAAGTTTAAAAAACGGAAAAATAAGATTAGCAGGCAATCCTGGGGTTCATTCTCACTGCTCCTTACACCCACATTATCTTACCTTGCAGAGCTATAGGCGTCTCTCTTTGCCACCCCTAACCCAAACCAAGAATGAAATGGTAACTTGCAAAACAAAAATAGTAACTTAGGACTCAATAATTCTAATGCTTATTTTATACCACACCTAGGTTCAATGCTTTATTGATATCATCATTATTTCACTAATTTTAAGCATAGAGTACAATTTTTATTATCATTTAAAATAAGAGAAGGCTGAAGCACAGTAAGGTTGCCTGCCCTGTGTTTCATCCTCTTCAAACCACGCCAGTGCAAAGATTTGTGCCAAGAGGTGTCAAGAGGTGCCAAAAGGCTTCCTAGTGTGTTTCCTGTCTACTCCAACTGAATCAGTGGTCTACACTGATATTCTGCCTTATCCAGGCTCAAAAAGCAACCAGACCCTTTGAAAGTGCAAAACCAAATTACATCAGCAAGCAATTACCATTAAGGAAAAGTCGGTCGAAATCAGCAAAAATCAAGAAGAGGCCATTTTGATGCTGCCTAGCAAACATGGGTCATTTCTGAAGCCAGCACAGAGCAGGAGGACTTGATATGTAGCCTCTCCCCCACTCCTACCCCCAATGTGATCTAAGGCCTGACTCTTTGAAAGTAAACTCTGTAAACTGATAGCAAAGTAACCTCAGTCTTTCCTCTTTCCAGTCAGACCCTTTGTATGTGCCTTTGCAGTGACTCTCACGCAGAAAGGTCTATCCCTTGTCCTTGAACCTCCCTCAGCCCCAAGTCACATTATCCCAACAGGACGAACTGGAATAATTGTTGACTTACCCCCTCCTAACTCAGGAAATCTTGATTTTCCCACATTGTTTCTTTTATCCAGACCTTTTAGTATAAAGATATGCCCAACCTAGGCCCAGGAGGCATGAAGGTCACAAGGAAAGATCCTAGTCACCTGGTTAATGAGCTAAGACCACTAGATTAGCCAACATCCAGCAAGTTGCTGTGCATGGGAGTCAACCCAGCCGTGACACATGTGCACCTGGCTAACACTAACCCTAAGCCCATAGTCACTATTATGAATTGCAGAGGTTTTTGTGCTTATCACAGATGCAGAATAACTGCAATCAACCATTCTGATGCAGCGTTCTTGGTTTTTAAATAAAGAAGCAAAATCATGAACTTCATCATCTCCTTATAAGAGCTATGGACATTCATATTAATAAACTTCTACTAGAATGAACCTAAATAAGCAAATATTCTGCTGATCACTGTCTCTGTATGTTTTAAAATTTTTAATTGAAAAAAGTTCTTAAATGTCACATCAGTGAAATCACAGACAAACCTCACCACTGCTATGCAAAATGGCCTGTAGCGTAGGTTCTAAAAACATTTACTAAAGACAAGAACATAGAGTTGGAATTTGCTAAGATACCCTGAAAGAATGCAGCAGGTGAGTTCCCAAGAGGATATTGTAACAGTAAAAGGAAGAAGGTAGCACCTTCTTGCACACTAAAAGAGTAGCACCTTCTCACACTAAAGGGGAGTCCTTTGTTCTGCGGGATGCTCAGCAAAACATGTCAGTTTCATGTTTCATAAGAATGGAGACAGATCTGAAAGGAAGCCACTTCAACTTCATGCCATGTAAAATAAGAAAGGTTATGATCGAACCTATGGATTTGATCTTGCAAAGAAACTGCAGTCTCAGTGAAAATGGCATGTTCTTGGGTTTTAAGGCATTGTGGCAGTTACAGATAGCAACCTGACAATTGAAGAGTGAGCCTTGGACATGTTTGTGAAGAGTGACTTAGCTAAGGTCCTGAGCAAGGATAAGATAGAGAGAGTGGTTCAGTACCTTGGTACACCAAGAGTATTCCTATCCCAATAAGTCCCGTGAATATGGTGTGCTCCAGGTAAAGTATGAACTCTTCTGCTGTACTGAAACTGAGAATCATGAACTGTAATAAATCACATATTTCCCTGACTTGTTTCAGGTCTTGAATTCATTTATCAGTGGGAACATGAAATTAGCACAGGCACCACTAACTTTGTAATCATGATTTAAAAGCAACACTCTCAACATAAACTGAAATTCAGTTTGGAAAGTTAAGTAATGAATTGGGAAATATCTGCTATTTGTAAAAGAATTTTATATCTTAATAGAGCTGGTCTGTGAGGCTCAGAATAAAAACCTATAATTATATGATATTTTCTTCTCAATCCATTTGCCTTCTTCCTTGCTTCTTGCATTGTCATCAATTGGCTCAACACTTCTAGCTTTAGACACAAAAATATACTTGGATAGACTTGGTAGATGTAGCAAAAGCTCCTCTGTGTAGAGTGGAAATCAAGAATCCCTATCAATGATGAGTTTATGACAGAACAAATTTCTGTGGAGCCATTTAAAAACATGTACATAACAGGATGCTCCAGGAATGGGAGGAGGGGGCACTGGGAGAAGGGGAGGGAGGGGAAGAAGGGAAGGGAAGGCAAAAGAGGGGGAGGGAATAAGGGGATCCAGGGAGGAGTGGAGGAAGGGAGGGGAATGGGGTACTTATCAACTTTATATGAGCGGAAGAAATAAAAAAAAAACTAGGAGAAACAAAAAAGATTAAATAAATAAATAAATAATAAAAAAAATAAAACTGGTTTGAACTCTGAATAGGATAGTGCCAAGCAAGGGAAGCTATCATTAGAGTTTATTTCTGCAAAACAAACCGAATAATATGAGTAAATGCTTCCAAATAACCACTCTCTAACTGGGACAGGTGTATCTTATATTTCCTCTTAAGGCTGTCTCTGTCCAAAATAGAGTCATTCAACAGAGCACAGTACTCCACAACCCACAATACCTCCCTAGTTTGTATTGAAAAAGAAGAACTGAAAAGGTTTGTCCCTGATGTTTATCTATTTTCTAACACATTGAAAGAAATCAGGCTACTCGTGCCTTAATAAAAATACTTAGGTAGTCTCAAATGTGTTGCTTGGGAAATATCTTGGGAGGATTTCAATGCTTCTATTTTTAGGGCCCAGCAATAATTTCAAGGATGAGAGAAGAGAGGGATTGAAAGGCAATTACAAGTAAGTTTATCCTTTGGGGAATTTACAGTACTCTTGGGAAAGATGGATGCTAGAAGAACACAAAAAACTTTTTTGTTATTTTAAAGTACTTATTTATTTTTATTTTAGAGAAGAGTGGAGAGAAAAATATATAGATCATAGTGCATAGGTAAAGGTCAGAGAATAACTTTCAGAAGCCAATTCTTTACTTCTACCGTCTGGACTTTCAGAGATTAAACTCAGTTTGCCAGTTTTACGAGCAGTTTTACGCGCTTGAGCTCTTTGCCCCTGTTTGTTCCTTTGCATCATGTCACTACGAATTTCAAGTTAGCCTGAAATCCATGATGGTCCTGCCTCAGCCAGTGAAACCATCCTATCAACTACCTGTCTCACACGTTCACCTTGTCTCTTAGCATCCATAGGCTTTTCCTTACAGCCTACTTCTGATAGAAGTGCTTAATGCCATGGTAGGAATCCCCACCACCTGGAGCTGCAGCAGGAAGACACAGAGGAGCCAAAAGAAACACAGAAGATGTGAAACTCAAGTCAACAGACACAATGGAAGACCCCTGCAGGCTGTGGGGCAGGAGCTTTGAAGACAACAACCTATGATTGTAGAGAAGCAGGCCTCTATGCCTTTAAATGGTTACCAATCTTAAGAGTTATACTTTTAGGTGAGTTTAAACCTGTAGAAAGAACTGCAAGTAGCCAGACAAAATCAATGGATCACTCTGATTCCTGGTCTGAATAATCTAGGGTGAACATTGCTACATTCCCATGGGACATTGCTAAATAGATGGAGAAAATGCTGTTGAACAGTTCGGGAATGTACTTACATCTATGTATAATAAGCCTTTCTATTGTGACTATGCATAAGTTTTCCCAAGAAAAGCTCCTTTCTTTCTTTGGAGAGACATGGCTCTCCATCCTCACACAACTAATAAGCTTTTTTAACATCATTATTTTTCATGGTTGTTCCATTAGTGACTTTGCTCTTGCCAAGGAATAAACACATCATGTGTTCACTTACGCTTTTAAATCAGAAGATTTCTAGGGGTGATGGCTCTTTTCAGAATCTTTAAGAGACCAGAACCAATGAGATAGATGATTGATAGATAGATAGAGAGAGATAGATAGATAGACAGACAGACAGACAGACAGACAGACAGACAGACAGACAGACAGACAGATAGATAGATAGATAGATAGATAGATAGATAGATAGATAGATAGATAGATAGATAGATGGTGGATAGATGATAGATATATAGATGATAGATAGATGATTGATAGATAGATAGATAGATGATAGATAGATGATACATAGATAGATGATAGATGATAGACAGATAAATAGATAGATAGATGATAGATAAATAGATATATAGATAGACGATAGATAGATACATAGATACATAGATAGATACATAGATAGATTATAGATAGTAACTAGATAATGGTAGATAGATGATAGAGATAGATAGATGGTAGGCAGTAGATAGATGATCGATAAATGAATGATGACTAGATAGATAACAATGTGAACTGGTTTCCAGCAAAGAAAAGCCACTCTTTTTTTTAATTCCTACTTTTTTTTTCTAACATTTTTTATTATTATTTCCGCTCATACAAGCTTAATAGGTACACCGGTTCCCTCCCTCCCTCCTCCTCCCCCCGGCCCCCCTGCTCCCCCTCCCCTCACCCCTCCCTCCCTATCCCCCACTGCCTCCACCCCAATCCACAGAGAATCCTTTAATGTGCATGCCTGACTGTCCTCTGGGTCCTCCTCTCTGATGACGTACAAGGACCCAGTGGCATTTCCCTGAACCCTTTCCTGTGTTCCCCTTAAGCATAGGAACACTACTGTGGCTGTCAATCCCTTGCCTCCAAGGATCTTGGTGCCTTTAGCAAATGCTAGACTTTGTGGGGTCAATAGTGTGTTGGACATTGCTCAGGGCATGCAAAGTCCAATTCTGATTGCTTCGGCCCTAACTTGTGTGGAGTATCTTGCATACCATTGCTCCTCCCATCCTTGTGCTCTTACACTCTTACGGTCCCCTCTTCCGCAAATGTCCCTGAGCTTCAGGATAGGGAGAGATTAGTCTGGCCTAGTTCTAGGTGGTTGATATAGAGTCTCTGAAGTTCTGGATTATGGATTGTTGATTTTCTTTTGCAGTTTTGCTGCTCCTGCAATGCTCTTCACTCCATCCTGATGGGTATTGGATGTCACCCCCTGGCCAGAGATAAAAAGCTGTTAAACTAGAGTCTTGTTATAAGAGTATATTCAAAGGTAGATGTAATAAAAGTAGGAAACCACAGTGAGGGAGGGGTCAATCATCCATTTGCAAAATGGTTACCTTTTATCTGCCAGACTATATGCCCTCCCCTTCTGGTGAGATTATACCCCCTCAGTTGTAAATGATCAGGAATGAACATCTGTGAACTTAACCAGGTGTCTCATTTCCTCCTTGCAGTCCTTGATGGAGGCCTATTTTCTCTGCTGTAACATGGTCCCCTCTCTCCTTGTTTCTGGTGTGGCCCTCCTACCCCATCCCTCCTGTTCATAATCCTTGCAATTACTATAGGTATTACAGAGATTTATCGTTGAGTGTCTCTAGGTGGGCTGGGTGGGTTTGGTACTAGGAGCCACCTATTAGGGAGAACATATGGCGCTTAATTTTCTGGGTCTGGGATACTTCACTTAACATAATTGTTTCTAATAACATCCATTTCCCGGAAAATTCCAGTAATTCATCATTTTTAATGGCTGAATAGTACTCCATTGTATAGATGTAACACATTTTCCTTATCCACTCGTCAACTCTTGGACATTTGGGTTGATTCCATGACTTTGCTATTGTAAACAGTGCTGTTATGAACATGGTCCTGCTTGTGCTATCGAGGTGAATTTTTGCTGCCTGTGGGGTTATTCCCAAAAGTGGAATCACAGGTCATATGGCATTTCAATCTTTAATTTCTTTAAGAATCTCCAGACGGCTCGCCAGAGTGGTCGTATGAGCCTGCATTCCCACCAGCAATGTAGGAGAGTTCCCCTCTCTCCACATCCTCTCCAGCATTTGTTGTTGTTTGTATTGTGGATTTTTGCCATCCTGACCAGGGTGAGATGATATCTCAGGGAAGTTTTGATTTGCATTTCCCTGATGGCTAAGGAAGTGGAGCATTTTTTCAGATATTTGTTAGACATTTTAATTTCATCCCTGATAAAGTTTCTTTTAAGTTCCAGGGCCCATTTTTTAATTGGGCCATTAGTTTCCTTGGTGTTTAGTTTTCTAAGTTGTTTATGCACTCTGCATAATAGAGTTCTATCAGATATGTGGTTAATGAAGATTTTTCTCCCATTCCGTGGGTTGCCTTTGAGCTTATGTTACAATCTCTTTATCTGAACAGAAGCTTTTAATTTCACAAGATCCCAACTGTTGAGAGTTGTAGCAGTGACTGTGCGAATGGATGTCTGTTTAGGAACTGTTGGCCTAGCCCAATCAGCTCGAGGGAGTTCCCTACCCTTTCAACTATGGTTTTTATAGTCTCTGGCCTTATATTGAGGGCCTTGATCTATTTGGAATTAAGTCTTGTACATGGTGACAAGTACGGGTCCAGTTTTAATCTTCTGCATGTGGAGATCCAGTTTTGCCAGCACCATTTGTTGAAGATACTGTTCTTAGAAAAGCCACTCTTAAGTCAGAGTCTATAAGGCTTACTTGAATACAAGTTCAGTGATGCAGATCCAGGACCCACAGTATCTCATGCTATCTTCATAACCATTTTTTGCCCTAACATCCTTGAGTTTGGACTTAATATCCTTATGACTCTCATGATTTGGGGCATATACCACAGTCTCCTGGCTTTCACCAACTTTTAATCCAAGAATGCCATCAGATAGAATTCGAGACTTACCCCCACTTTACTGTAACTGTCTGTAGATGATCCCATCTTCTAAAACATCACAATTTACAACTTTCCTTATTCTATTACAAGAGAAAGTTTATGAAAGTGTTACCACATCAAAACACAGAATTTGGGGGCTGGAGATGTGGCTCAGGGGTTAAGCCTCTGCCTTGTAGGCAGAAGGTCCTGAGTTCAGATCCTAGATCCCAAGTATAGATGCCAGGCGGAAGCGGGGGCAGCCTGCATTTCCGGTCCTGGTAGGGCGGAGCCTGTGAATCCCTGGGCAGAGTAAACGAGGAGGTGGAGGCGGATGGTGGTTCCCGAATTTGCCCGTGGTTCTACACACACACACACAAACACACACACACACACACACACAAACATACATAAACACACATGTACACATGCACAATTGAATAAATAAAAAAAAATTTAAAAAAAAAACACAGCATTTGAAGTAACCTAAATCTGTGTTTCCAGACCATGGTTATTCACATTTGACTCTAGAGTAAACTTTTTATCTTTGTAATAAGAGCTGTGTTTTGATATTGACAGGTTTTGGAGCCCCAGTGGTCTCCTTAACTGATCTACTTTCCTGGCAGTTAAGCAAATTGGTGTCAGGTGAGGACAGGGGCTGCTTGGGCCCAGCTATCCAGACCTTTTTCCCTGGATGTGAGTTATTTCTCATCCTCAGACCTCTCTTGATTGGTCAACTGTCTACTGGTTTATTCTGAATCCTTGCTAGGATCCTATTGGCTTTCTTCCTTTACCTACAGCATTTGGCTGGAGCACTCTCTTTGCCTTTGTTTTGGGTGTTTCCAGAGCACTGGGTCCACAGCACTTGGCCATCACTCCTCCTCAAACACTGAACTCTTTACAAGTTCCTTTGGCCTCTCTTGAATGAATAAGTGATCTCCATAAAGGTACTGAAGAGAAGATAGCCCAACAGGATGGAGGTGTCAGGAGACACCCCATGACATTTAACAGCTTCCAGGGGATGCTTAGCAGAACATTTCTGATTCCTGTCTGGGAAGGAATTTTACTGGCTCAGCCAGGAAGAAGGCCGGGGTGACACAGGCACCAAACTGCCATGGGCAAGGCTGAGACTCTGGGGAAGAGGTCAGAGGAAGAGAGGAAGGAGAAAGTGCCTGCAGAAAAAAATACCTTTTGGTAATACAGCTGGTTTTAGGTGTAGTAATTATTTTAATTTAGCCTGTAATCTATTTTTGTCCTTTCTACAGAAGGAACATTTGATCCTAAGCTGGTTTTTCTTCCTGTTTTTTTTTTTTTTTCTTCACTAAACTAGAAGCCCTAGGCAGCAGGATGAAAGAGCACATGTGGGTAGTCTCCTCTAATTAGAATTTTAAAACCATCTGAAAATGATAAAACTTGGCGATATATAACAAACTAAAGTTTTAGAAACTATAGCTAAATTAAAAAGAAGATGTTAAAAATAGGAAATTTGTACAAATTTGAGATATTGCATCAAAACCAAAGATCTAACTGAGGGATATAACTGTCTGAAGGCCTTGCTCTAATCCATCTGTTCTTCTCTGATCTTGCCTTTCCGCTTTGTCTCAAGAAGAATGAAACTAGAAGAAAAGATGGTTACAAACTGTTCTATAGGAAAACTAAAGGGAGGAAATTGTCATGATTTCCCACAAGCTTCCATTTATAAAGGTTCCTCCCCCTCCCCCATCCTTCTCAGAAGTCTAGCTCCTCCTACACAGGAGAAGATAGCAATTTCATTCAACACAATGATATTTACCTTTGATCTCCCCACTCACTAGTTCTTTCTTACATCTCAAAAGCATAAAGATGCGACCTTTTTGCTTTGTTTATTTTTTAATTATTTATTTATTTATTTATTTCCATTCGTACAAACTTAATAGGTACACTGGTCCCCTCCTTCCCTCCGCCTCTCCCTGGACCCGCTAGCCCCCTTCCCCCCTTTTCTCCTTTCTTTCCCCCCTCCCTTCCTATCTCCCAGTGCCCCCTCCCCCATCCCTGGAGCATCCTTTAATGTGTATGACAACTTTCCTCTAGGCCCTCTTCTCTGATGAGGTGTAAAACTCAGTGGTATTTCCTAGAACTCTTTCTTGTGTTCTCCATAACTATAGGAACACTATTGTGTCTGTTAATCCCTAGCTTCTAAGGATCCTAGTGCTTTAGTCCATGCTAGACTTTGAGGGGTCAATAATGTGTTGGTCATTGCACAGGTCATGCAAAGTCTTCTTATGATTGCTTCGGACCTAACTTGTGTGGAATATCTTGCATATCATTACTCCTGCTCATCTTGTGCTCTTACAATCTTACCGCACCCTCTTCCGCAAATTTCCCTGAGTTTCAGGATGGGGAGAGATTAGTCTGGCCCATTTCCAGGTGGTTGATATAGAATCTCTGATGTTCTAAATTATGGTTTGTTGATTTTTTTTTTCAGTTTTCCTGCTCCTGCAATGCCCTTGGCTCCATCCTGTAGGCACTGAATGTCACCACCTGACCAGAGATAAAAGGCTGTTAAAATAGAGTCTTATTACAGGAGTATATTCAAAGGCAGATGGAATAAGAGTAGGAGACCACGGTGGGGGTCAGTCAGCCTCCCATTTGCAAAATGATTACTTTCTATCTGCCAGACTATATGCCCTCCCCCTCGGGTGAGATCATACCCCATCAGTTACAAATGATCAGGAAGGAAAGTCTGTGAACTTAACCAGATGTCTCATTACTTACTTGGAGTACTTGATGGTGGCCTAATTTCTCTGCTGTAACATGATCCCCTCTCTCCTTGTTTCTGGTGGGGGCCCTTCTTCCCCTTCTCTCCTGTTTATAATCTTTGTAATTACTGTAGGTATTACAGAGATTTATCTTTGAGTGTGTCTCTAAGTTTGGTACTAGGATCCACATATTAGGGAGTACATACAGCACTTAATTTTCTGTGTCTGGGATATTTCACTCAATATAATTTTTTCTAATTCCATCCATTTCCTGGAAATTTTCATTAATTCACCATTTTTTATGGCAGAGTAGTATTCCATTGTATAAATGTACCACATTTTCTTTATCCACTCGTCAACTGTTGGACATTTGGGTTGATTCCATGACTTTGCTATTGGAAACAGTGCTGCCATGAACATGGTCATATTTGTGCTATTGAAGTGAATTTTCCTCTTTGGGAGGTTATTCCCAAAAGTGGAATATGGCATTTCAATCTTTAACTTAAGAATCGCCAGACGGCTCTCCAGAGTGGTTGTATGAGCCTGCACTCCCACCAGCAATGTAGAAGAGATCCCCTCTCTCTACATCCTCTCTAGTATTTAGTGTTGTTTGTATTGTGAATTTTTACCATCCTGACCAGGGTGAGATGACATCTCAGGGAGGTTTTGATTTGCATTTCCCTGATGGCGAAGGATGTGGAACATTTTTTAAGATATTTGTTAGACATTTTAATTATTTCCCTGTAAAGTTTCTTTTAAGTTCCAAGGTCCATTTTTTAATTGGGCCATTTGTTTCCTTGGTGTTTAGTTTTCTAAGTTCTTTGTGCACTCTGCATAATAGAGCTCTATCAGATATGTGGTTAGTGGAGATTTTCTCCCATTCTGTGGGTTGCCTTTGTGCTTGAGTTATAATCCCTTTATCTGAACAGAAGCTCTTTAATTTCACAATATCTCAACTGTTGAGAGTTGGTAGCAGTGACTGTGCCAATGGATGTCTATTTAGGAACTGTTGGCCTAGTCCAATCAGCCCGAGGGAGTTCCCTACCCTTTCAACTACGGTTTTTATAGTCTCTGACCTTATATCAAGGTCCTTGATCCATTTGGAATTAACTCTTGTACATGGTGACTAGAAAGGGTCAAGTTTTAATCTTCTGCATGTGGACATCCAATTTTGCCAACACCATTTGTTGAAGATGCTGTTTATTTCCATTGGATTTTTTGGGCCCTTTGGTCAAAGATGAAATGGATCTAGTTGTCTGGGCTTATATCTGGGTCTTCAACCCTTATTCATTGATCTGTGTGTCTACTTTGGAGCCAGTACCAGGCTATGGATTTGTAGTATAGACTAAGGTTTGGTATGGTGATATTTATGTTTTTGTTACTCAGGATTGTTTTTGCTATTCTGGCTCTTTGGTGCCTCCATATGAATTTTGAGATTGTTCCCTCAACTTCTTTAAAGAATTGCATTTTAATTGGTATAGCATTGAATCTGTATATTGCCTTCGGTAGGATGGTCATTTTTATGATGTTGATTCTGTCGATCCAGGAACATCGGAGGTCTTTCCACCTTCTGGTGTCTTCTGTAATGTCTTTCTTTAGGGTTTTAAAGTTTTCATTGTAAAGTTATCTTACTTCTTGGTTAGGTTTATACCAAGGTATTTCATTTTCTTAGGGGCTATAGTAAATGGGATTGCTTCTCTCGGGGCTTTTTCATTTCTTTCATTCTGGGCATATAGGGAGGCCACTGACTTTTGTACATTATTTTGTATACTGACACCCTGCTGAACTTCTGTATTAGTTCCAGGAGATTCCTGGTGGAGTTTTTGGGATCACTTAGGTATAAGATCATGTCATCTGCAAATAGAGATAGCTTGACTTCTTCCTTGCTGATTTGAATCCCTTTTATCTCCCTTTCTTGTCTTATCGCTTCAGCTAAGACTTCAGGTACAATATTGAACAAAAGTGGTGATAGTGGACAGCCTTGTTTAGTTCCTGATCGAAGCAGGACTGCTTCAAGATTTTCCCCATTGAGTATAATCCTCGCTGTAGGCTTGTTGTATACAGCTTTTCTTATATTGATAAAGGTTCCTTTCATTCCAACTGACTCTAGCATTTTGATCATAAAAAGCTGTTGGATCTTGTCAAAAGCTTTTTCTGCATCTATCGAGAGTATCATGTGGTCTTGGACTTTGGACTGGTTTATATGATGAATTACATTTATTGATTTGTGTATGTTGAACCAACCTTGTGTACTTGGGATAAAGCCTACTTGATCCCCGTGAATGATCTTTTTGATATGTTTTTGAATCCAATTTGCTAAGACTTTGTTCAGAATCTTTGCATCTGTGTTCATCAGAGAGTTTGGCCTACATTTTTGTTTTTTAAGTGTATGTTTATTAGGTTTTGGGATTAAGACAATATTAGTTTCATAGAAAGAATTTGATAGTGTTCCTTCCTTTGCTATTTGATGGAACAGATTAAGAAGTATTAGTGTTATTGACTCCTTAAATGTCCGGTAGAACTCTGTGCTGAATCCATCTGGTCCAGGACATTTTTTGGTGGGAAGATTCGAGATTACTTCATCGATTTCCTCATATGTTATAGGACTATTTAAATCAAAACTTTTTGTTTGAATTAGGTAAATTGTGCTTACTTAGGAATTCATCCATTTCTTTTGTGTTGTCAATTTTCACAGAATATAAGTTTTTGAAATAAGACATTATAATATTCTGAATTTCTTGGGTATCAGTAGTGATAACTCCATTTTCATTTCTAATTTTGTTAATTTGGGTTTTCTCTCTCTTGCTTTTGGTTAATTTCGCTAGGGGTGTATCAATCTTATTGATTTTTTCAAAGAACCAGCTTTTTGACTATTTGATTTGCTGTATCATTTTCCTTATCTCAACTTCGCATATTTCTCCCCCTGATTTTGCTGATCTCCTCTCTTCTACTTTTTTTGAGAACAGATTGCTCTAGTGTCTCTAAAGCTTGAAGCTGCATTGTTAATTTATTCAATTGTGATGTCTCATTTTTTTGATGTAGGCATTAAGAGCTATGAGCTTACCTATTAGGACAGCTTTCGTTGTGTCCCAAAGATTTTGGTAAGTTGTATTTTCATTATCATTCACTTCCAGGAAATCTTGAATTTCTTTGTAATTTCTTCCTGAATCCAATTCTCATTCAGCATCATAGTATTTAGTTTCTAGGAGTTAGTGTATTTTCTGTTGTTTGTTGTATTGTGGTGTCAAGCTTTATACCATGGTTGTCTGATAAGGCATACTTGAATTTCAACTTTCTTATATGTGTGGAGATTTGTTTTGTGGCAAATATGTGATCTATTTTGGAGAAAGTTCTGTTGTTGCTCAATATAGTCATTAGGCCTGGTTTGGTGTATGGATGAAAAGTTTGATAGAGATCCGAAATGTCCATTTCAGTAAGGGTTTGATTAAGTTCCAAAGTGTCTCTGTTAAGCTTTTGACATGTTGATCTATCCCATGTTGAGAGAGCGGTGTTGAAATCCCCAAGAATTATCATTTGGCATTGATTTCTCACTTTAGACACTGTAGGGTTTGCTTAATGAATGTGGAGGGGCCCGTATTAAGTTCATATATGTTCAGTATCGTGAAGTCTTCCTAGTGAATTTTGCCTGTGACTAAAATGTAGTATCCATCTGTGTCTCTTATGATTTTTTTTGGTTTGAAGTCCACTTTGTCCAATAGCATAATAGCTAACCCTGCCTGTTTCCTGATTCCATTAGCTTGCAGAATTTTTTTTAATTTTTTTATTATTTATTCAATTGTGTGTGTGTGCGTATGTATGTGTGTGCGCACACGTGTGTGTTTCTGTGTGTGTGTAGAACCATGGACGAATTTGCAAACCACCATGGACACCTCCACCTCCTTCTGCCCAGGGATTCACAGGCTCCGCCCTACCAGGACCAGAAGCGCAGGCCGCCCCTGCTTCCACCTGGCGTCTATACGTGGGATCTGGGATCTGAACTCAGGACCTTCCGCCTGCAAGGCAGAGGTTTAATCCCTGAGCCACCTCTCCAGCCCAGCTTGCAGAATTTTTGACTGGCCTTTATTTTTAGGATTGCCTATCCTTTGTGGTATGATGAGTTCCTTGAAAGCAGCAGATGAATGGGTTGTGGTTTTTAATCCAAGTTTGTAACCTGTGTCTCTTAATCGGTGAGATAATACCATTGACATTTAAAGTTATAATGGAGAAATTATTTTTAATTTTAGACATTTTTTATGTTTAATGGCTTTTGTAAGTGTATTATTTGACTTTCAGGTTTTGGTGGCATTATACTTTCCGTCTGTCCTCCTGGATACGCTTATTTTTTTCTTCTAGCTTGAGTATCATTTGTAACATTTTTTGAAGGCCTGGTTTGATAGACAAGTATCCCTTCAAGCTGTCTTTGTGCTGGAAAACTTCTTTCTCCCTCGATCATGACGGATAGTTTTGCTGGGTATATCACCCTGGGTTGACATTTTTGCTCATTTAATACTTGAAGTACATCTCTCCAAGCTCTTCTTGCTTTACTCTTTCCATTGAGAAGTCATTTGTTGTTTTAATAGGTTTACCTTTAAAAGTGACTTGGGCTTCCTCCCACCGGCCTGTCCACCTGACCATGCTCCCAGTCCTCCATCCCAGCTTGGGTGGGCCACTAAACCAAGTCTCAGGTCCCAGGTGAAGAATTCTGCCATCAATATCAGCCACTCTGCTTCTCTGGCCCACCAGGGACCCACGCACTTGATCCACAGAAGACACACTGCTACTCAGAATTCAATAGAGTCCAAAGAAAACTCAAGCAAAGGTCTAAGGGTCAAAGACCATACATCTGAAGACCTCTACAATCATCCTATCACATGGGAGAGATTCTTCACATCCAGCCCAAAGATAAGTAAACCTCCTTTTTTTCACCTTACTGTTCCTTTCTAGTATTAATCACTGTAAATTAACTTTTCCATACACACACCCCAAAAACATATACAACTCCAGGGAGTATACCATTCACCCTCACATATCACCAAGACACTAAAGCATAAAAGTGCACTACCATACTAATATTCACCCCCTGTCTACTTAACCCGACTTAACTGATGTACTAACAGCATAATAGCCTCATCTAGGAAATAACAATAACAAAAGACAAATGTACCCAACTCCAAGGCAAGCACTAGTAATAACTGCCCAAGTGTAGTAATTCCAATTGAATCAGTTCAGGCAAAACACACAGAAACTGAAAGGTCCTAAAAGACAATACAACAATGCCCAAGTCAAAGTGCAGATCCATGAAAAACAAAACCCAAGAAGACAAATCTTCCACCAAAAGAATTAACCCCATAATAAGGGATTCCAACCAGAACAAATTCACAGAAAATAGCCAAGAAATCCATACCCAAGATATCGACTTTCAAAGTATGGTCATTACCATGATTAATACTATGAAAGAGGAAATCCAAGAGGAGTTAAACAACTGCATCAACCACTTTGAACAGGAACACAACAGGCACTTGGAGGAGTTGAGAAAAACAGTTCAAGAAACAAAAATAGGCATAGAACAGTTAAAACAGTCTCAGACAGAGTTTAAAATCAAACTAAAAGACAAATATCTTCAACCCAAAGCTCAACAGAGAGTCTTATCAGCAGAACTAACAAAGCAGAAAGTAGAATGTCAGATCTTGAAGACAAAGTGGGAGAATTAACCAGCTCAATGGAAAAGATTGTTAAAGCCAAAAAGATATTTGAGAGGAACATTCAAGAGATATGGGACACCCTGAAGAAGCCTAACATGCACAGTCATGGAATACCAGAGCAAGAATCCCAAAATACCACACCTGAGGAAATTTTTCAAATTATCATAAATGAAAACTTCCCTCATCTAAAGAATGAGAGGTCCATCCAAATACAAGAGGCATTCCGCACTCCAAACAGAGATGACCAAAATAGAAACTCACCATGGCAAATAATTAGTCAAAACGCTCCACATTCAAGACATAGAAAAGGTGCTGAGAGCTTCAAGAGAAAATAAGCAAGTCACTTTTAAAGGTAAACCTAATAAAATAACAAACGACTTCTCAATGAAAACAGTAAAAGCAAGAAGAGCTTGGAGAGATGTACTTCAAGTATTAAATGAGCAAAAATGCCAACCCAGACTGATATACCCTGCAAAACTATCAGTCATGATCAAGGGAGAAAGAAAAATTTTCCAGCACAAAGACAACTTGAAGGGATACATGTCTACCAAACCAGGCCTTCAAAAAATGCAAGAAATGATACTCAAACTTGAAGGAAAAAACAAGTGTAACCAGGAGGACAGAAGGGAAGTATAATACCACCAAAACATAAACGTCAAACAATATACTTACAAAAGCCACTAAACACAAGAAATGTCCAAAATTAAAAATAATTTTTCCATTATGACATTAAATGTCAATAGTATTAACTCACTGATTAAGAGACACAGATTACAAACTTAGATTAAAAAGCACAACCCATCAATCTGCTGCCTTGAGGAAACTCATCTCACCACAAAAGATAGGCACATCCTAAAAATGAAAGGCTGGTCCAAAATTCTGCAAGCTAATGGAACCAGGAAACAGGCAGGGGTAGTGATTATGCTGTCGGACAAAGTGGACTTCAAACCAAAAAAAATCATAAGAGACACAGGTGGATACTACATTTTAGTCACAGGTACAATTCAGAAGGAAGACTTCACAATACTGAACATATATGCACCCAATACGGGACCCTCCACATTCATTAAGAAAACCCTACAGCGTCTAACATGAGAAATCAACCGCCAAATGATAATTCTTGAGGATTTCAATACTGCCCTCTCAACATGGAATAGATCAACATGTCAAAAGCTTAACAGAGACACTTTGGAACTTAATCAAACCCTTAAAGAAATGGACCTTACAGATCTCTATCAAATTTTTCATCCATGCACCAAAGAATACACATTTTTCTCAGCAGCACACAGAACTTTCTCCAAAATTGATCACATATTTGCCACAAAACAAATCTCCACATATACAGGAAACTTGAAATTATAGCCTGTGCCCTATCAGACCACCACGGCCTAAAGCTGGACATTCACAACACAACAAAAGACAGAAAATACACTAATTCCTGGAAACTTAACACTATGATACTGAATGAGAACTGGATTCAGGAAGAAATTAAAAGGAAATTCAAGATTTCCTGAAAGCAAACTATAATGAAAATACAACTTACCAAAATATCTAGGACACAATGAAAACTGTCCTAAGAGGTAAGTTCATAGCTCTTAATGCCTACATCAAAAAAATGGAAACATCAAAAATAAATAACAATGCAGCTTAAAGCTTTAAAGAAACTAGAGCAATCAGATCCCAAAAGCAGTAGATGAGAGGAGATTAGCAATATAAGAAGAGAAATATCTGAAATCGAGATTAAGAAAACAATACAGAAAATAAACCAGTCAAAAAGCTGATTTTTTGAAGAAATCAATAAGATTGATACACCCCTAGCTAAATTAACCAAAAGCAAGAGGGAGAAAACCCAAATTAACAAAATCAGAAATGAACATGGAGTTATCACTACGGATATCCAAGAAATCCAGAGAATTATAACATCATATTTCAAAAACTTATACTCTGTGAAATTTGACAACATGAAAGAGGTGGATGAATTCCTAAGTAAACACAACTTACCTAAATTGAATCAGGAAGTTCTGAATTATATAAATAGTCCTATAACATATGAGGAAATTGAGAGTAATCTCGAATCTTTGCACCAAAAATTATCCCGGACCAGATGGATTCAGCACAGAGTTCTACCAGACATTTAAGGAGCTTATAACACCAATACTCCTTAAACTGTTCCATCAAATAGCAAAGGAAGGAACACTACCAAATTCCTTCTATGAAGCTAATATCATCTTAATCCTAAAATCTTAAAGATATACTTAAAAAACAAAAATGTAGGCCAATCTCTCTGATGAACACAGATGCAAAGATTCTGAACAAAGTCTTAGCAAATTGGATTCAAAGACATATCAAAAAAATCATTCATGGGGATCAAGTAGGCTTTATCCCAAGTACACAAGGTTGGTTCAACATACACAAATCAATACATGTAATTCATCATATAAACCAGTCCAAAGTCCAAGACCACATGATACTCTCAATAGATGCAGAAAAGGCTTTTGACAAGATCCAACAGCTTTTTATGATCAAAATGCTAGAGTCAGTTGGAATGGAAGGAACCTTTATCAATTAACAAAAGCTGTATACAACAAGCCTACAGCGAGAATTATACTCAATGGGGAAAATCTTGAAGCATTCCCGCTTCGATCAGGAACTAGACAAGGCTGTCCACTCTCACCACTTCTGTTCAATATTGTACCTGAAGTCTTAGCTGAAGCAATAAGACAAGAAAGGGAGATAAAAGGGATTCAAATCAGCAAGGAAGAAGTCAAGCTATCCCTATTTGCAGATAACATGGTCTTATAACTGAGCGATCCCAAAAACTCCACCAGGAAGCTCCTAGAACTAATACAGAAGTTTGTACAATATAATTGTACAAAAATCAGTGGCCTTCCTCTATGCCCAGAATGAAAGAAGTGAAAAAGCCCTGAGAGAAACAATCCCATTTACTATAGCCTCTAAAAAATGAAATACCTTGGTATAAACCTAACCAAGGAAATAAGAGACCTTTACAATGAAAACTTTAAAATCCTAAAGAAAGAAATTGCAGAAGACACCAGAAGGTGGAAAGACCTCCAATGTCCCTGAATTGGCAGAATCAACATCGTAAAAATGACCATCTTACCAAAGGCAACATACAAATTCAATGATATACCAATTAAAATCCCAAAGCAATTCTTTAAAGAGGTTGTCCAATCTCAAAATTCATATGGAGGCACAAAAGACCCAGGATAGCAAAGAAAATCCTGAGTAACAAAAACACTGCTGGAGGTATCACCATACCAAACTTCAATCTATACTACATATCCATAGTTACAAAAACAGCCTGGTGCTGGCTCCAAAATAGACACACAGATTAATGGATGAGGGTTGAAGACCCAGATATAAGCCCACACAACTACAGCCATTTGATCTTTGACAAAGGGGCCCAAAAAATCCAATGGAAAAAGAACAGTATCTTCAACAAATGGTGCTGGCAAAACTGGATCTCCACATGCAGAAGATTAAAACTGAACCCATACTTGTCACCATATACAAGACTTAATGCCAAATGGATCAAGGACCTTGATATAAGGCCAGAAACTATAAAAACCATAGTTGAAAGGATAGGGAACTCCCTCGAGCTGATTGCACTAGACCAACAGTTCCTAAACAGACATCCAATGACACAGTCACTGCTACCAACTCTCAACAGTTGAGATATTGTGAAATTAAAGAGCTTCTGTTCAGATAAAGAGATTGTAAAACAAGCTCAAAGGCAACCCACAGAATTGGAGAAAATCTTCACTAACCACATATCTGACAGAGCTCTATTATGCAGAATGCACAAAGAACTTAGAAAACTAAACACCAAGGAAACAAATGGCCCAATTTAAAAATGGGCCCTAGAACTTCAAAGAAACTTTACCAGGGATGAAATTAAAATGTCTAACACATATCTTAAAAATTTTTCCACATCCTTAACCATAAGGGAAATGCAAATCAAAACTTGCCTGAGATATCATCTCACACCGATCAGGATGACAAAAATCTACAATACAAACAACAACAAATGTTGGAAAGGATGTGACGAGAAAGGAACTCTCCTATATTGCTGGTGGGAATGCAGGCTTATACAACCACTCTGGCGAGACATCTGGAGATTCTTAAAGAAATTAAAGATTGAAATGCCATATGACCCTGTGATTCCACTTTTGGGAATATCCCCCCATACAGCAAAAATTCACCTCGATAGCACAAGCAGGACCATGTTCATAGCAGCACTGTTTATAATATCACACTCATGGAATCAACCCAAATGTCCAACAGTTGACCGGTGGATAAGGAAAATGTGTTACATCTATACAATGGAGTACTACTCAGCCATCCAAAATGATGAATTAATGGAATTTTCCAGGAAATGGATGGAAGTAGAAACAATTATATTGAGTGAAGTATCCCAGACACAGAAAATTAAGCACTGTATGTACTCCTTAATAGGTGGATCCTAGTACCAAACCCACTTAGAGACATTTAAGGATAAATCTCTGTAATACCTACAGTAATTGCAAAGATTATGAACAGAAGGGATGGGGAAGGAGGGCCACACTAGAAACAAGGAGAGAGGGGACCATGTTACAGCAGAGAAAATAGGCCACCATCAAGGACTGTAAGTAAGTAATGAGACATCTGGTTAAGTTCACAGACTATCCTTCCTGATCATTTACAAAGATGGGGTATGATCTTATCAGAAAGGGAGGGTGGGGCTGGAGAGGTGGCTCAAGGGTTAAGCCTCTGCCTTGCAGGCAGAAGGTCCTGAGTTCGGATTCTAGACCCCACGTATAGACGCCAGGCGGAAGTGGGGACAGCCTGCGTTTCCTGGTAGGGTGGAACCTGTGAATCCCAGGGCAGAGTAAACAAGGAGGAGGTGGAGGCAGTCCGTGGTGGTTCCCGAGTTCCTCCGTGGTTCTACACACACATACATACATACACACACATACTTACACACACGCGCACACATGCATACACGCACAATTGAATAAATAATAAAAAAAGGGAGGGCATATAGTCTGGCAGATAGAAAGTTACCATTTCACAAGTGGTATTGACCCCTCCCTCACCATGGTTTCCTACTTTTATTACATCTACCTTTAAATGTACTCTTATAACAAGACTCTAGTTTAACAGATTTTTATCTCTGGCTAGGGGGTGACATCCAATACCCATCAGGATGGAGTGAAGGGAATTGCAGGAGCAGCAAAACTGAAAAAAAATCAACAAACCATAATCCAGAACATCAGAGACTCTATATCAACACCTGGAACTAGACCAGCCTAATCTCTCCCCATCCTTAAGCTCAGGGAAATTTGCAGAAGAGTGGGTGGTAAGATTTTAAGAGCACAAGGATGGGAGGAGTAATGATATGCAAGATACTCCACACAAGTTAGGGCCCAAGCAATCATAATCGGACTTTGCATGCATGCCCTGCTCAATGTCCAACACACTATTGACCCCACAATGTGTAGCATTTGCTAAAGGCACTAGGATCCTTGGAGGCAAGGGATTGACAGCCATGGTAGTGTTCCTATGCTTAATGGGAACACAGGAAAGGGTTCTGGGAAATGCCACTGGGTCTTTACACCTCATCGGAGAGGAGGACCCAGAGGAGAGTTTGGCATGCACATTAAAGGATGCTCCGAGGATTGGAGGGGGAGGCACTGGGAGATGGGGAGGGAGGGGGAGTAGGGGGCTGGAGGAAGGGAGGGGACCCGTGTATCTGTTAAGTTTGTATGAGTGGAAAAAATAAATAAATAAGTAGATAAATAAATAAATAAATAAAAATAAATAAAAGTGTCTTGGTTTTTTTTCTCTTAAAACTCTCAGCACCTTTTCTTTGTCTTTTTTTTTAAATGCCCATGCACATTTTATTAATAAAAACTAACAGTGCAGAGTTAAACAAGTCAAACAGTTCAAGTCTCTTTGTATTCCATAAAATATTACAGAAAAGTTTATTTGTGTTTCAATAAAAAGACAATTGTTTAGAACAGGCAGCTAACAGTAACTGTGCAGTTAACACGTTTTTGTGAATAAATTTAAGAGACTACTGCCTGTCCTTAAGTTCCTTTTTCTTTTTATAAAAAAAAAACTATTAAAAATGATTGACAAATGTTGAGTTAAAAAATTGTTAAAACATTCTCTATGTTTAATTTAACTTTATAATAGATTACAGGAAGATACTTATGAAACAAATACATTTGTTTCATACACGCTTTTAAATGATAGACTTATAAGTATGTAAACAACTATATAATAAAAAGTTTCTAAACATGGCCTGTAAGAAATCAGGCAAATTTACCGTAAGCAATAAACCTTCTAGACAATTTCCATAGCTGCACCAGCCTGGCAGTAAACTTTTTCCAAACAAAACAAACAAATAAGAAAGTACTTTGCAATTTGTTGCTGCAGTAGAGAGAAAGAGTACATCTGGTGGAATCACAAGTCAATATAACTTAAGGAAAAATAAAGTGTAAGATGTATGGTACTTTTGCTCTGCTGTCTCCTTGGTTCTTTGGACACTACATGATTAACAAATGGAAATAAAACTCATTATAAAGCCTTGCTATCCACCAGCGGATAGGCACCAACGCAGACACACGGAGCACGCAGTGCTGGGGGGACGTCCAGGCAGGACGGGCACTGGCGTAGGTGCAGCACAATTTCCTCAGCAAACCCAGCAACGGCGTTGAGGAGCAGAAATAAACTCCAAACAAAAAGAAAAGAAAAGAAAACAAAATCCCTAAAAAGTAAATCCAGGCTCTGCACTGGCACGCTGGCGTCAGCATGCACATCGCGGCTTAAGCAACCCTTGTCGGAGACGCACGTCTAACACGGGCATCTTTTGGGGAGTAGACCCACCAGAACAGAAAACCCGCTTTTAAAAAAGCTCCTCTTCTCTAGACATCTTTTTCCTGAAGCTGAACTGGAAGGGGGGCCTGTGAGCCAAGATGTCAATCTTCCTTGTTATTGTCATCAAAGTCAGCATCGTCGTCGTCATCCTCCCCCATACAGGACTCGGGCGTCTCCACCCGGGAGCCGCTGTCCTGAGACCCGTTGGAGCTTGTGGCCAGCATACCGTCCACACCATTGCTCAAGTCGCTGGCAGAAAGCCTTGTGCCATTGGACGTCGAACCAGTCGTGACGAACACACCACCGATGGAGCCCTGAGCCATCTCTGTCACGTGTGGTTCCAAACTTCTTGCCATCTTGAGGTCTTCAGCTGAACAGCTCCCTGACTCCAGCCCACACGCCATGCCCATGCGCTTGAGCACTTCAATGTCATCAGTGGATCTCAAGCGTGTTGTCGAAGTTAAACAGGTATTCAAATTTGTCATTGGAGATACTGCAGTCAATGACCGTCTTCCTATTGTGTTGACGATGATGAAGGGGAGGTCGATGACGGAGTTGGGTGGAGGGGGCCTACGTGCCTGCTGCTCTGCTTGGCGGATTCTCTGCAAGTTCTTGAGGCAATTTGCTGCAGGATGAGTTCCTGGAGCTGCGACTGCTTCTGCTTGATCCTATCCAGCCTTCGCTGCCTCTCCGCCTCTAAGTTCTGACACTCCTGAGCCAAGTTGATGGGCATGCTGATCCACTTGATCTCCTTCTTCTCTTGGAGATGATGTTCATGGCCATCAGCACATTTAAGGCATCATTGACACGCCGCCGGATGTTCTTCTGGTCATAAGCTGATTCATTCGGCAGTATGTGGTTGTCCGCAGCACTGAATTCTGCAACCAGCTCGTCGGCCACTTCATTGTAAGAGGTGGTTCCTTTCCTTTGGACCTTCTCACACACCTTCATGGAAAAATGCCGCAGGCCCTTGCCATTCTTCTCGCCTTTCCTATTCCGCTTCCCTAGCAGACCAAGGTGAGGAGTCAGACGGCTGGTTCTGGGACACAAAGTGAGTGCTGAGGGTGTGCGGGCTTCCTACCACGACAGTGTTTGATGCTGCAGGTCTCTGAGGCGTGCCAATTACCACTTGCTGTGTGATGTTGACATTGGACTGTCCGAAGGTTTTTGGCAAGAGCTGCTTTCCGAGTGTGTTCACTGTGGATGGGTGGACAGCCACCAAGGACACCACACATCTTTTGCCATGTTACCAGATCCAGGAAATCAAGGCCGTAACTGCTCGCCCTCCACACAAGAAACTGGGCTTATCCTGGGCCTAGCGTCGGGCCGGCGTGACATGCACACGGCGCGGTGACGTGGGCGGCGGTGAGTCCCTCTTTGTCTTAAATGTGGAGTGTTTTCACTATTATTTGCCATGGCGAGTTTCTATTTTGGTCATATCTCTTTGGGGTACGGAATGCCTCTTGTATTTGGATGGGCCTCTCATTCCTTAGATGAGGGAAGTTTTCCTTGATTATAATTTAATAAATGTCCTCAGGTGTGGTATTTTGGGATTCTTGTTCTGGTATTCCATGAATATGCATGTTAGGCTTCTTTAAGGTGTCCCATAACTCTTGAATATTTCTCTCAAGTATCTTTTTGGCTTTAACAACCTCTTGTATTGAGCCGGTTAATACTCCCACTTTGTCTTCAAGATCTGAAATTCTATTTTCTGCTTGGTTAGTTCTGCTGATAAGACTCACTGTTGAGTTCTGGGTTGAAGATAACTGGTCTTTTAGTTCAATTTTAAACTCTGCCTGAGACTGTTTTAACTGCTTTATGCCTATTTGCTTTGTTTCTATGTGTTATTCATGTTCACAATTATTTTCAGGTAGTAGTTTTTATGTGGGACAAAATTTAATAGCCCTGAAAAAACGTCTCTAAAATGTCTAAGTAAAAAAAATCTCTAAAAATAGTTGGATAACAAAATGCCCAAAAATAATTGAGTAACAAATTGTCTAAAGATAAATGAGTAATGAATGTCACTAAAATAACTGTCATGGTTTGAAATGTGTCTCCCACAGTCTCACGTGTTTGACAAGATCATGGCACTTTGAGAGGTGTCACCTTGTAGGAGAAAAGCAGTCACAAGGGGTGGGTCTTGAGGTAGATTAGTCCCATCCTACTTCCAGGAGAAGTTTTCCTTTGCAGAAAACAGTCTTGAAGCTCTGAGCTTCCAAGATGTCTGCAGTGACCTAGTTTCCTCAAGCTTTGGCCAGCCAGCCGTGCTACCTCTGCTATGAGACTATATCTCCCTTCTGGAACTGTAAGCTGAATAAATCTCCCTTTCTCCCTTAAGTCGCTTGATTTTGGGTGCTCTCTCACAGCAATAGTTAAAAGTAACTGTTACAATAACTAATAAAATTTCTAAAAATAACTGGAAAATACTAATTTAAAAAAAATCTGTGTATGCTACATCTTGCAATTGCTAAACCTGCCCTGTAATGAAATTGTTATTGTTCTCATACACAATTTAAGATGTGTGTATGTGAATGCAAACATTTTTAGGTAGATTCTGACAATTACTACCTCTTTGGAAAATCAAGGTTTTCAAGGTATTTATCTTAGTCAAACCTATGTAAGAAATAAAAAAGACTGGAACCAAATTTGAGGATAACGTCATTTAAAAAACTAACTGGTATTGCTTACTTAAACTGCTTAGAAGTTTATAAGAGATCTCATTCATACAGAAGGTTCTGTTTAATTCTGTCATAAACATGATGTAGATTCATGTCTTTTTTATAATAATAATTTACTTCTGTGCCTTCAGATTTGAATAAGTATAAAAATAAGTTTGCATTCTTACTACTTGAAAAGTAGGTTACCAAAAACAAAGGAGATTTAAGAAAAAAAAAAGCTAAAAAGAGAAATGCTTGAAAGTGATCCTAGTTTTTCCTTTTGGCTGTTCGCCTTGTAGACCCAAATGAAAAGACCCAAATGACATATCCGAACTGTCTATATGAATGAGATATCTTACAAAATGTTCAAGGAGTTTAAGTAAGCAACACTAGTTAGTTTTTAAAATGACATCCTTGAATTTAGTTCCAAAGTCTTAGTTTTTTTCTTATCTAGGTTTGACTAAGATAAGTATCTTGAGACTTTCAAAAGAAGTAGTAATTGTCAGAATCTACCTAAAGATGTTTGCATTCACACACACACACACACACACACACACACACACACACTCACACACACCTTAAATTATGTAAGAGGACAATAGCAATTTCATATTTTTAAGCAAAAAATTCTAAATGTTTGTTATAACAAGACTTAAATATTTAACAAAATAATAGTTTAAAATTGTTGGTAAGAGAAAATAAAATGTTTTACAGATTGCTTAACAGGTTTTGCCTGAGCTTGGAACCATTAACTTTTAATTTTAGTTTTTACTCTGACAAGCTTGATCTTGTAGCTATAACCTCATGAGGCGTAGCCAGTTTTAATTTTGGGAAAATTAGTCTTTAATGTCTAAATTATTATGATATATACTTGTGAATACTTTTATCTGGGTATTGTACTAGACTTCAGTTGGGGAGGTACATGCACTTGTTGAAGTTTGTCTACGTGTTTCTTTCTCTTTTTTTTCTTTTTTTTATTAAAAATGTAATTATACATTTTAAAATTTTTTTACCAGTTCCCTCCCTCCCCCCCCCCCGAACCCCCTCCTCCCCCTCCCCATCTCCCAGTTCCTCCCCCCAATTCCCAGAGAGTCCTTTATTGTGTACGCCTAACTCTCCACTGGGTCCTCCTCTCCGATGACATATAAGGACCCAGTGGCATTTCCATAAGCCCTTTCTCTTGTTCCCCTTAAGCATAAGATCATTACTATGGCTGTCAATCCTTGCCTCCAGGGGTCTCGGTGCCCTTAACAGATGCTAGACTTTATGAGGGCAACAGTGCGCTGGACATTGCGCAGGGCATGCAAAGTCCCATTATGATTGCTTTGGCCCCAACTATTGTTGAGAATCTTGCAAATCGTTGCTCCTCCCATCCTTTTGCTCTTACAATCTTACCGCCCCCTCTTCCGCAAATGTCCCTGAGCTCCAGGATGGGGAGAGATTAGGCTGGCTTAGTTCTATGTGATTGATATAGTCTCTGAAGTTCTGGATTGTGGTTTGTTGATTTTCTTTTGCAGTTTTGCTGCTCCTGCAATGCCCTTCACTCCATTCTGCTGGGCACTGTATGTCACCCCCTGGCCAGAGACAAAAAGCTGTTAAACTGGAGTCTTGTTATAATAGCACATTCAAGGGTAGATGTAATAAGAGTAGGAAACCTCAGTGAGGGAGGGGTCCATCACCCATTTGCAAAATGATTACTTTTTATCTGCTAGACTATATGCCCTCCCCTTCTGGTGAGATGTTTCTAATAAATACACAATGCAGCAACTTAAGGGGACAAGGTAGTTTTATTCTTGTTTATGATTCTCTGTTACAGTTCATGGTTCAGCTTGGCAGGACAGTTCATACCAATACCAGAAGCTAAGGGTACTGGCCACATAATATTCACGGGAATTACAGAGAGAGGGGCAATCTGGTAATCGGGTGAGATATGCCGCAGGGATCTCTGAGCTCTTTTTTACAGTGGTATTTTTGTCACAATTATCTCAATAAAATCTTCAGTTAAAAACAAAAGGCCTATCTACTAGAAGCTTAGTTAACTCCCCACCAAAGCCTGTTATTCTGTGCCCAGCATGTCTCCCACCATGGAATAAACAAGAGTGTAAGCCAATGATCCTTCCTCTTCAGGCTTCAAGCTGCCTCCTGGAATCCTACATTTGGCAGGAGTTATGAACATACTCTCAGGCCATGAGCTGCAAAGAAAAACAATACTGCTTTAGCAATAGCAGATCTGTCTGTGGTCTGCAGGTCAAGAAACACATAAATGTCTGTGCTGTTGCCAAAAACCTCACTACAAATTTCAGCTTTTCCCAGGGTTTCTGCTTCAATCCACAGCCAGAATTATACATCTCAAGCAAGGGAGCCAGGCTCCTGAACAGCTCCCAGCTTCTGCAAAAAAACAGGCTCTTAGCAAAATCTGCACTCCTATCCCAATATTAAACGGGCAAGCTCCCTCTGCACAGAGTAAATAGCTAGGTTGGAAAAATGTACATATTTTTCTTATTTCAGCTTTTGACCTTTAAAGTGAGCAATCTTCAATCAAAAACACACATCTTTGTGGAAAAAGAAAACCTTGGTATGCAAACTACTCCAGTTTATCATAGAAAGGACTTATTACCTTGGGCTAAAGCCTGACCTGATGTGTTTTTTGTACCCTAGAAGTACTCTTTCCTTTTACTGTTTTTCTTTATCTTTTTCAAAGCTAGGTCTCTCTGTATTGCCCAGGCTGACCTTAAATTCAAGATCCTCCTGCTTCTACCTTCTGAGTTGTTGAGTTCACGGGTATGCACTTCCAGCGTGGCGGGAAGTTGTTTTCCACCCTGTTAGTCCCAACACCTTAGTTCTAGTTACAAGATTCTTAAGGAACATGACATCCTTGGTTCTGTAATTATATATTTATCTAAAAGTGACTGTTAAGCATTAACTAGCATTCAGAATTAAACTTTTGTCGAAAGAAGCAAACTTTGGACAGACTGATTAGAGATTACTGGATAAGGGATGATGAGGAGGAACAGTAAAGGATGAATTCCAAGAAAAGTCATCCAGTCTATTAGGGGCAGGCACAGAGCACCAAAGTGACTCCATAGAGGCAGTTAAAAAAATGTGCCCTGTGGACGCAGTGGCCCAGAATGAATTGCTGTGAGAAATAATTTTATGATGTGCACAACCAGTCTGCCCAAGCCTCAACCGCTCAGCAACCCCTTCATGTGTGAACAAATAAGATAATAGGCCATAGTGTAATGCTTATACATACGTGTTTCAAACCAGGAATGAAACTTCGTCACTCAGAAGACTGAGGCAGGAGGAAGAGGATTTAGAATCAGCCTGGACTACTATGTCAATCTGTCTCAAAAGAAAGAAATATAGACAAAAAAAGTCTTAGGAGATGGCTCACTTAGCAAAGCATATGAGCCTAAGGACATGTCTTCAGCTCCTACCCATACAAAGAGTCAGCTTCATGGCAAATTGAGGAAAACACTATTTTGATCTCTAACCTCCACATGTGCATAAGTTAAATCAAATTAATCTTAAAATGTTGATAATACAAAAATAATTTGGATTTCTTAAAAAAAGAATTAGCTATACCACATGTAAATTTCAAGACCTCTAAAGGTCTCTTTGTAGATAGCCTAAGCAGTAATATCTATGGGTTGAAATAGTTCATATCCCTTGCTTATTTCAAAGAAAATATCCCTGTCATGGGCATTTCATGAAAATGAACAAGCACCCTCATCTGCCATTCTCTTCTCTGTGCTTTCTAATTTGTTAGATAATTAAGCCATGAGCTGTCCTGAGTTCACAGGGAGAAGAGGAATGGGGCAGAAGAATGATGAGAATCTTCTGGAAATTCCAACTTGTGATGAATGATGGCCATGCTATGAATAGCTTCACATAAATCTTGGCATGTTGAAGGCCATCCTTTGCCCAGCATGAGCAGTAAATGGCTTCCCCAGAAAAGAATCCCTCCACATTCCTGACCTTCATCCATAAATGAATCCTGTTTATCTTTCTTTCTAACCCTGTGCTTAAAGGGAAGCACATCTCATTTCTTCTCTGGCCAGGGGACTCTCATGGTCCAGTAACAAAGGGAAGCTCTCATTGTATCAAGTAGTATCATGCTAAACAGGGAAGACACAGAACCATCCATCAGTCAGGTGAACATGTCTACTCAAATGTTTTAAGATTAGCATTTCACATCACCACATAATCAACAGGCTGTGTGGAACATCCATTACCACTGACCAGATGATTTGTTGTTTTTAATTAAGTCCTGTAACAGTCCTCACCACTTTTGCAAGAATCTTGAAGACCACAGTGTTTTTGGTAGATGATGAACCTTGCTTCAATAAAGCAATGTGCAACATTCTTTTTTTATTAAATTTGAATTAGTTGGCAGGTTTAAATAAATCATCACTGAAAAAGAAGAGTGAGCAAATATTATCAGCTCAATAAATCTATCCCAGTACATTGAGGAAGACAAGTTTATATTAACTGTTAGGCTGTATGGGAGAATTCCAGACGTGCCTCTACTGAATGAATGGGCTTGGGGGAATAACTCCCAAATAAAGCACCGGGAGGCACAGGGCAGATTTCTTCTGTATTTCCTTCTAATGTTCTAATGGCAAGGCTTTTTTGTTGTTTTTAATAAATTTATTAAATTAACATTTTTATATACATGCTCCTTGCCTCCCTTGTCCCCTCTTCCTTCTTCTCTCCTTTCCCTCCCTCTCCCATCCCACTCTACCTCCTTTCCATCTCTACTTGGGCCCAGTCTACTCCCTCCTATTCTCCTGTCCTTTGGCTCTGTGGGTCCTGGAGTTCCCTCTGTATCTTCTGTTCTCATGGGAGTTCAGGCATCTTTGGTAGACAGAAAGGTCCTTCCATGGATAGCCCACTGATCTGAGTACTCCCCTACCTCTGTTTGACCCCTTACCCCTAAGGATCCTACTGCCTGGAACTATTTCTTCTGAAGTCTGTGCCAATCCATGGGGGTGGATATGCTGACATGTTCACCACTGTGCAGGTCTGATGAGATGAAGTCCAGTTGCCATGAGTTCCTGGCTGTGGCTGCCCTATCTTGAGTGGAGTGACCTGTCCAGCAACGGAACTTTCCATCTTAGGCTCTTGCAGTCTTACTGCCCCCTCTTCTGCAAAGTTCCCTGAGCCTCCAGGTGAGGAGAGATTCGGCTGGCCTGGTACCAGGTGATCATTGCAGAATTGCCAGTGTTCTGTATTCACAAAGGTATGAGTGTTCTGTATTCAGGTTGTCCATTTTGCTCTTCTTGCACGGCACAAGGCTGCATCCTATCTGGATGTTGAGATCCTCCCCTATTCAACAATTCAGAAACTGTTAAAGAGAGAAGGCATTGTTTGTTACATGGACTTGATTGTCACTTCTAAAACTCACAGTATTAGGATCACAAATGAGCAGCCCTATATGTGACAAAAGTAGCCAAGCATAAAGCAAAGGAAAAGAGAAGCAAGATAATTCACTTCATTTCCATAACAACTTGAAGTTCAAAAAACTATATCTTTCTCCTAAGCACAGAAAAAGAACCTTCAAGACATAGCTTTGATAGGTATGGGCTTTAATACATTATGCGGGGTGCAAATGGGAAATGGTCCAGCTCTTTTGGGTCATGATGATTCACTCATTATTACATGTTGTAAGTGCCCTTAAGATTCCACAATGCCACCAGTGCTCCCTGGGAATTCTCAGGTCATGCTGGCTAGTCAGAGTAGACCTATCACAAAGGTATGAGTTTAATTAGAGATTATGTGTCAGAAAAAAGAAGGTGGAAGATCAAATTCTCAATATCACACTCAGGCTTACACACACACACACACACACACTCATGCATGAGTACTTGCACATGCACATGCAGCTATCTGTGTACAATCATGCATACACATAGTCATTCACCACCCACACACAGAAAAAGAAACAAAAACAAACTAATAATCCGTTGAAGAAATATGCCTGTAGAGTGAAGAGCCTGCCATTTGTCATGATCCCTTGACAAGGTAATCATCATTACACTTGCCTCCCGCAGTAAACAATTATAAAAATGAGCAAAATATATGAAGTAGTGTTTTCAGCCATTAAGAAATTAACAGCAGAGGACCGTGATCCTTAGAAGAAGAGAAACATATTTGGCGAGTTCTAAATTCATCCAGGTTTCTGTTTTGAGCATTTCATAAGCAGCAAGAAGAGGAAATGAGCCCGAAGAGATGGCCACATTCTAAGATGCCAAGAACAATGCAATTTGTAGAGTGGGATACAGGGAAAGACAGAGGTTGACAAAGAAAACCCACATGTGTTTAACCAAATGTTAGGCTGTTTTTGAATAGAACAAGGTTTTCTGTTAGAAAACAGATGATGGAGTAGAGTGTAAGCTGGACAGAGAGTTCAAAGTTAGAACTATCCACAATAATGAAATATTTCAGAGTAATAAAACCTACTGAGTACTCCAAGGATTCCCAGAAAGCTTATTAAGGCTACCAGAGGGAGCCTTATTCAGGACCTTACTGCGTATCCCAGGCCCTCCTGACTCTGACCTTCAATGCTTGAATTAACTTGACTCTTGTTTTTTAATTTCAGAACAGATGTTTTATGTGGAGGGAGTGTTCTGTGGATTATTTAGCAAAATCTATGACCCCTCCTTACTAACTGTGAACAACATCCACATAGCTGTGACAATTGCAAACAAGTCCCTAGGAGACAAAATCTCCCCTCACTGAAAATTACTGGAACAAATACTAAAGATTCAATATATTAATAATTATTATAATGGAGTAACAACATTGCTGGACAGTCCTGTCCCAACCCTGTACTGTAGACTCTAGTAACTGTTATTCCATGTGAACTCTAATTAAACCTTTTTAGTTCACAATGTGTGATGCTCAGCTGCTACTAAGCTAACAGCCAATCACTCAAGGGATGGAGAGATGACTAAGTGGGTGAAGCACTTGCCAGACATGTGAAGAGCAGAGTTAAGATCCACATTAAGACTTGTTGAAGTGGAATGGTATCTGTAATCCATGAACATCTTGGGGAAATGGGAGGCAGAGACCTGAGAATCTGAGAGCCTGGCTTTCAGCACAGCAGTGATGAAAAGAACTGATCTCAAATAAGGTGGAAAAGTAAGGAATGATAAATCCAAAGTTGTCTTCTACCTTCAGAAATGTGCCATAGTACTTGCATCCATTATATATTCATATGCACATGTATGAAGTATATACATGTATACTTGTGTATATATGAACACATACAACAACCCACTTGAACCTTTTCAAAGGCATTGGAACAATTCAGACACAACAGCAGAGTTGGTACATATCCAGCATACACTAATAGTCTGACAGATATACAAAAGAATATGGAAAAATTGAGGAAGGGAAAATGGTCACTGTAATCAGAACCACAGACAATGTAAACTGAAATTTGCAAACAGAATTTTCAGACATCTGCTAAAAGTATGCTCAAAGACTTACCAGGAGAGATATAAAGAATGAGGGAGCAGATGGGATATCACAACAGAAAAACAGAAACTGACAATTAGTGAACCTTAGAAGTAAAAGTGGAAACTGAGAAAGTATAATGTCAGGAATGAAAATTAACTACAGGAGTCTAGAAGATCAGATTTTGCAAAATAAAATGTTACAACAACTCCAAAGAAATAATCTTTAACTAAAACACAAAGAAAAATATAAGATGGAAAAGTGAGCTAAGCCTCCCTGAGTTGTGGGGAAGCATCAAACAGGAGCACATGGGTAAAGGTCTGAAAAAGGACATTCAGAATAAAAGATGGTCAAAGAAATGAGTTTTAGACTGGAGGGAAAGTATACCAGAAAAAAACCTCAATTTTTGGGGGAGAGAGGAAGGGTTTGATAAGGGTCACTGCTGGGGCAGAACTTTCTTTACCCTGCCTATTCTGGGCTCCACTCTGGTGGGCAAGAATCTGGGTGGCCTCAGAGGGAGCAATCTCTTCAGCCAGCTGCTCTAGTGTCAGCTTAACCAACAGGAGCAGGAGAGTTTATCTACTTAATATGGTCTTCTCACAAGGAAACTCTCCATGACACAGACCCAGAATCTCACTTAGGATGCCAAAGCAGAGGGTTATCAGTTCAGCCCAAGCCAACATGGGTTACAAAGTAAGACCTACGCTTTGTCACACAAAGATAAGTGCAGATCAACTCGTAAACCTCAGTCATCATTCAATCAAAACCTTCCACCTACCCTTAGAATTCTATGTGATCCGTGAAGTTAGTGGAGCGACCTACATGCCTCACATGCCCTCATTCTCCCTAGCTTGCAAACACCTTCCACCTCATCCAGCAGCTGCTTTTTGCAGACACCAAAACAGCTCTGAGTGCAACCTCCCACCTCCTCTCTTGCCTTGGTCAAACTCAGTTACCTTCCTCACATCCCAGATGGCTTGCACATCCTCAGAGCAGCATACTTTGTGAAGGCTCAATAGGCCCAGCACCTCTTTCACCTCCAGCCAGCAGCAATGTGCTTGCTTGTGTGGCTACAAGGTTAATTTGTCTGCATGGCTGTCAATTATTTGAGAGTCAGACTGTCTTCTTCCCCTTCCTCCTATTCCAATTCAGAACTTAGCTGAATGTTTGGTCTTGAACAAACATGAAAAGTAGAATAATTATATATTGACAAAAAGTGGAGTCAAATGGTGAGAGTGCCACCATTTGTGGCATAGAACGCAGCTTAGGAAGTAGCTATAGGTTATCTGCCAGAGGTCGCACTCAACAAGGATGGAAATGATTCCAGGGGAGGAAGTTACTTTTTGAAGTCTGTAGAGGGTGAAAAGAAACTAGTTTTGCAAGAATTCAAAGCAAAAACCATACCTTTGAAAAGAAAGAAATATCCTCACTTATTTCAAATCCAACATAATCAGGAAAGGGCAGAACCAAAGAGGACTGAAATAGATGGGGCGTAAATGACAGAAGTGATTTCTTTCTTTTATATTCTTTGGGGAAAATCCTTATGTGAAGAAAAAAAAGTTGAAGAAGGTATAATGAAAAAGCTATTTAGAAATAGTAACTAAGCTGCATCAACATCTTTTTGCTTTTGTTTATTTATTTGAGAGAGATTGCAAGAGAGAGAGAGAGAGAGAGAGAGATGCTTGCACATGGATAGAGGTCAGAGGAAAACTTTGGAAGTCAGTTCTCTTCTTTCACTCTGTAGACTTCTGTGGATTGAATGCAGATCTCCAGGTTTGCAAGCAGGTCCCTCACCTTGCTGTATTTCTGGCCCCTGCATCAGCTTCTTTATTGATGACAAAAACAAGAGATCATCCTGTTATCAACAATCAGTTGTGTGATTTGCATAATGTCTACCAGGAAACTGGAGAAAGCCTTGAAGTCTCTTTTTCTCTATACATTTCTTTATGTATAAGGAAAATCTCTGTCACTTTGGTCAGTAACCACACTCACATGTAAGATTTTTCTTTACAACAGATTCCTGGCATTTATTGTTCATTTCTTATTCTAACAGCATCCGCACCTCAGAGAAGTGATCTGATAGTAGGTGTGTATAATGAGTGATATTTCACTTGGCAAATCCTACACTGACCGCAAGAAATGCCATGCCATGCCTAGAAGTGTGGATACATTATCTTGCATACTCTTGAATTCCAGGAAGGACAGATGTACAAAGGAAGACATCTGGTGTTATCATAAATAAATACCAGGCTTTTGAACCTTCCAAATGAGAGGTGACAAGTCAGGAACTTTGTCCATTGATCCTGTGATATCATATCAGAGAGGACAATGTGCACGCATGAAATGCATTTATAGATATTTGGCTCTATGATGCCTAAGCCCCTTTGACAAACAAAACTAGCCTGGATATCCTGCAGTGATATCTGTGAGGTCCAAATGATTGCCAGTGGATAATAAGAAAAACAGCATGAGATGGAACCCAATTTCTCCCAGCAGATTCTTTCCTTACTATATTCCCTCTTATCTGTTGAGAATCATTGATAAAGACAGACCCATAGGAAACAAGCAGGAATTTAGCAGTGACTCTGACTTAATGGGCTCTAGAAAAACAGAATACCTAAAACTATCATGTTCATTTTTTTGTATCTTAAAGCATGTGAGTGTCATCAAATGCACGTACTTTATTTAAAGGCTAATGGTGGTAAGTGAGACACCCCAGTTTTCCCTTTGCTGAGCTATGGACATTCCAGAACTATTGTGCATGGACAGACTCTTCCTGGAAAAGCCCTTCAGAGAAGACTGACAAGCTTGAAGTTTGTTCAAGATCTTATGTTGTTCAGAATACGAAAGTTACAATTCTGGCAGTTTCTCTTATTTTCAATAAAAGTTTTATTGAGGGATAATTCCAGTAGATTTCTACCTTCAAGCCAGAGTCTACACATGGGCAGCGGTATTTCCAAGTAGTCACAGGATGGAGGTTTTTCCTCTTGGAGTCCCCAGCATCACTCTCCTCATTGGCATTTGATTTTGCTAAGGACAAACACTGATCCAGTAAAAGTTTGTTTTGTTATAAAAAAAATCAGGATTAATAAAAAATGTTTCACTTCATTGTTTCAGCAAATAACATCAACACTGGTGTCGTTTCTCTTCTTAATGCTGATAAATATATGACCGAACAACTTAGGGAAAAAGGGGTGGTTCTTCCTTATAATTCTCAATTATACTTCATCAGCATGTCAAAAGACTCCATGCTAATCAGGGGTCAAGAGAATTGGCTACACTATATCCACAATAGCTGCAGAGGAAAGGACAAACTTTCCAGTCTGAAAAAGCATGCCAAACTATTGAACTAGATCCCTCCATCTACCCACCTGCTCAGGGAATAGCCTCCTCTGCCTCCAACAGCTTAGGTCTTTCTATATTAATTAGATAATCTCCCACAGGATAGCTCAGGACTTACTTTAATTACTAATTCTTCACAGATTTGCCCAGAACTCAACCTTCAATCCTCAAGTTGACACCTGTATCTTACTAGTACATTTGACTTGATTTAAATTTAAATTGCTGGGCTTTGGTTAGAACTCAATGGTAAAAGTGCTTAACTAAAATGGGTAAGGACCTGTATTTAATCTTTCCTGTGATGTGACAAAAAGTTATAATCTAAAATTTAATTGAATTAATTTTACTGTAAAATCGAGTCCATGTGGAATAATGCTATATCTTCTTGGAGTTGCAGGTTTGTGCTATAGTTGACTCCTTAAAGACCACTCTTCACAACGTGGTCCATGTGCACATAAATAATTTCTCACTCTGAGTAACTCACCATGAATTAGACAGTACTTCAGCTGGACCCATGCTGACTCATACTTGTCGTGAGGTATAAGGAATTTTCAGATTTTTGAGTATAACTTAATCAATGAGTGGCTAAAAGTCTTATTTAAAGTAACTGCTTTGTCGGAACTGGAAAGATGGTTCAGGGGTTAAGCCTCTGCTTCAAAAGCAGAAGAATCCAATCTTGGATCCCAGACTTCATGTGAAAACATCAAGGACAAAGGAGCATAGAGTGAGGAAAACAGAGGGAAAAAGCCTTGAGCTGATCTACTTAGAACCCAGGGACAAATCGTACTAGAAGTAACAGGAATGTGGTACTTTCTGATAAAATGTTGATCAGAGAGGTCTTAAAGGCCCCCAAACATTATAGGCTTTTGTCATTGCTATTGGTTGCTCTCCAAAAACTGTCAGTAAGACCCTATTATTGGAGATGCAACACCAATGGATCACAGAACATGGGCAAAACATGTCAACTGGAACTAGTCTGTGGACTTTTTCCTTGATGGATAGCTTACACAGTACCAAGGAATACTGTAGAAGCTGCTGGGGGTGGAGAAATAATCTCAAGCCCCATCAGTGGGGTGAGATCTGCATGTTGTGATATAAATCACCATGGCAACAGATACCAAAGAGAAAACCAACACTTTCTAATTGGATTCAAGACCTGCTTATCAGAATGGTACCCATCCCTGTCTAGTTTACAGTGGTAAACTAGAAGAAGAAACCAAAAAAATGGAAGGAAATAGATCAATAGGGATGACCAATAAACCTGTAAATAGAAAGACAGTACATCAAAGTGCTTTGTAGGTCGCCATTATTATACCCATAGAATGGGCACTTACAGTGGAAACCTTTGGATCTAAAGCTGGGTAAGTAAAGGGAAATGTACATATCAGTGGGATGCCTTGAAGAGAGGTAATTTGATATACCACAAAGGCCTGAGCACCCACAGGAGTAGACAAGTCAGAGTGAATCTTGGGGTTCAAGAAGCTCACAGGTGTAGGAGGGAGTGGGAAGGAATGGTAAATGGAAGGAAAGGGATGGAGGGGGAGAGAAGGAAGCTGGGATAAATATTCAATATGCTAGTAAAAGAAGAAAAATTAAAAATTTAAAAATTTAGGGGCTGGAGAGGTGGCTCAAGGCTCTGTCTTGCAGGCAGAAGGTCCTGAGTTCGGATCCTAGATCCCACGTATAGACTCCGGGCGGAAGCGGGGGCAGCCTGCGTTTCTGGTCCATGGTGGTTCCCAAATTCGTCCGTGGTTCTACACACACACACACACACACACACACACACACACACACACACACACACAAGCATGCACACACGCATAATTGAATAAAAATGAATAAAAAATTTAAAATTTAAAAATTAAAAAAATCAAGAGTGAGAGTGGTGGTAAATGGAGGTGGTTTGTACTTCTAGCCCTGGAAGGTATAGCCTGGGAAACAGCAAAGCAAAGCAAAGAAGAACAATCCAGGATAATTACCAAAGTCACTCTTGGACCACAACAGAAAGGAACAACTGTGGTCTCTCCAGAACACATGCACACACAAAAAAATTTAAAAAAAATAATAAAACAATAAACTAACTGCTCTGTGAATGTCTTTTTGGGTCCCCTTGCTGCAGGTGTGCCCACACTCTCTAGAACTCTCAGGAGCATGGGGAATTTGTAAGAAGAAACAGGATGGAGCAGCCACTTATAAATTTATTCATCCCCAGATTTTATTTTTCTCTGAGCATCCCAAAGGCACAAGAGAAGTGATGTGACCATTTCAACACTTGGGCTTTCAGAAGTCCACAGACTCCACAACTCCCTGCTGCTCTCTCCAGGCAAGCATCACCTCCGTTCTGGAGACACCAAAATCATTCGTGTCTGTGGAAACTGTTGAGAAGTTTGCTGGCTCTCTGATTTGTGTGTTCAATCCTGCTGTTTATGGGCACAGATGCAACTCTTTTCTCCACTTTGGGCTATTTGGATAACACATTCTCTCATCAGTGACTCAAGCATGCTAACTCAACTTGGTTTTCTCTTTCTTTGTCATTTCATTTACACACTGCTGATTAAGTCAGACACCTAACTTCTGGAATTAATAAAACAAAGTCCACAGTAAGATTTGGAAAGGCACAGTGTAGTCGAAGACAGTGAAACTTGTGCTAGACCACACCACTTATTATTTTCCAGAGCAGAGCCAAGTCCTGGAGCTCTGACCCAGAAGAACATGCATGTCCTGATGATTCGTGATATCCATTGGGCACTTCCACTGGGCATGATTTATTGAAAGCACTTTTTGCACTTTTTATAGGAATTCTAGATTTTTTAAAAAATATATCTTTCTGATTTTTGGGGGGAGAGAAAGAGAGAGAGAGTGAACATTAGGCATGTTATGGCACATAAATGGGGGTCAAAGGCCACTTCTCTCCTTCCATCATATAGGTTTCTAGGGACAGAACTCAGGTGAACTCAAGTTGCCAGATTTAGCAAGCAGGTGCTTTCCCATAAGTTGTCTTCTCAGCACCTGGTCATATTTTAATCCACGTGAGCTTCCCCTCCTGACAGCTTCCGTGAACTTGGAAATTTGATAAAGTATGAAAATATCCAAGTTGTGTGCTCATACTTGACCAGTATCATACATTTTCATAACAAACCAAGTAGAGGGACCTAGAGATGGCTCAGTGAAAGATAAAGCTTTTGCCTCATAAGTAAAAATACCTGACTTCAGACCCTCAGATCCATGGAAAAATTCAGGGCAGAAATGGTGGTGGCCTGTATTTCTGACACTTGAAGGCAGAGACTAGGAAGCCCAAGAGCAACGCAGTAAGAAGCTACAGAAGCCCAGAATGATTTCCACTGTCATCCTTGGGTCTCCACAGGCACACACACTAACTCAAGTGCCCTCTTGTATACAACCACACACATACACACACGCACAATAAATAAATAAACAAACAAGTAAAGCTTTTCAGTTTAAGTTACTACTGTTTGTGTATTGCCCTCTGGTTGGTCATCAGAACTACAAATCAGGACGTACTCTGGGTATAAGTTCTGAATTTGTGGTTACATTCACGCCATCTATTCACAGATGTCATCTGTCAAGCACTGTTCACTGAAAATTGATAGATAAGACTTATATTTTAAATATCTGCTGAATATTTGTTGTAAAGGACACAGTTGGACAAATACATATGCACACATATAATGGCATGTTCAAAAATTCACACTCCAGAGGATAATGCTCTTTCAGACTAGTTCTTTGAATAAAGACACAGCGATGTCAAAACACCACTGACCTTTGTCCAACTTCTGTTTCTCAGCCTTCTTTTTCCTGAAACACAGGGAGGAACTTTCTTGGAGTTTCCCTGTAAAAGATTGACTCACAAAGAAGGTTACAGCATACCTGGAACCTGGTCACTCTTGGTCCTGGGCAACTTTCTGTCATTTGGATTCACTCATCTCCCCTAAATCTGCTTTATTCTTCTGAAATCATCTGAAGATTCACTTCCTTTTCTCAGAAGTAGGTTAGGAACTTTCTACATCTTGCTTTACTGCTGGGGACTCTGTCTCCTGTCATGCCCTTGTGAACCACATAATTTGTCTATTTCTTCTGCTTGTCACCTATAACTTTATTTCTCCACCTGAAATATTGGACTTGCAGAGGTGAAAGAAGATTGTATGATCTCTGCACAGGGCATTATGAGAGCTCAGAGGGAGCCTCAAGACACAGAAGGCAGAGAAAGCAAGTGCCCAGGGACACACCATGAAGAAGAATGACCTTGAATGGATCCCAAAGAATATGTGTGTCTTATTTGTATAAAAATAATATGACAGAAGAGGAAAGAAGAACCAAGGGAAAGAGTCAGCCAAGTAAAGGCCTGGGAGACCCAGCAGGCCCACTGCTGCAATTATTCGTCTTTTATTGTTGAGACAACATACACACACAACTTAAGGGATGAAGGGGAGATTTATTTGACTTAAAGTTGTAGAGATCCCTCTAGTCCATTATAGTGGGAATCACTTAGTAAAAAGTATGGTTTGTGGCAGAAGCAGGGTGTTGGTTCAAGTTACAACAGGCATCCAGAGGCAGAGAGAGCAAGAGCAAACTGATGGGAAGCAGAGCTGGGCCACCAAACCCCAAAGCTTCTCCCCCCCCTGCATGATGACCCTTTCTCCAGCAAAGATCTACATCCGATAGGTGTCATAATCTTCTCAAATCTTAAGGTTTTATCAGTTAAGGACTCCAACATGGGAGCATGTTGCAGGAAGATATTGAAACCATGAGGATTTGTAAGCATGCCATTGCTTCTAGACAAAAGAGGCAGAGTGGGAGAAGAAGGGGGTCAGTAGAAAATGTGCAGGTCAGTGCATGGAGTCCTGAGGCACATGACAACTTTATTCTTGGCAGTAGCACTCAGTCTCAGCATTATTACATTCCAGGCAAGACAATTTTCACAAGGGCAGTTTTGTACATTGTGGGATCCTTAGCATGTTCCTTGGATTCCACCCATAAAACACACTCAACCAGAAGTGTCTCCAGAAACTCACAAGTATCTCTCAGAAGGCAGAACAGCATCTACCTGAAAAACATGCATTTTTTGGTGATAATTTTCAAGTTGGTCAAAGACTGGAACACAGATTTGGCAGCCATCTGTGGCAACCATCAGGACAGGGTCTGGGTCAGGGAGGGACAGAGGTATCATTTAGAGACATGTCTAGGACTTGGGGATAGAGAGATATCTCAGGGGTTAAGACTGCCTCACAAGCAGAAGGTCCTGAGTTCAGATCCTGAATCCCATGTGCACTAGTTTGTTGCTGTAAGAGAACACCCAAAGTCAACAATTCAATAGAGAAAGGGAGATTTATTCAGCTTATGGCTCCAGAGGGGAGGTACTGTCCCTCATGACATAAAAGTTATGGCTGGCTGACAGAAGCTGGAGACAGCCTAAGTCACACCCTTCATGTAGGCAGTGAGTTCTAAAATTGCCAACTGTAAAAGCAGACTTCTCCTGGAAGGAGAGTGGAATTAACCATCCTCAGAGCCCACCCTGTCTGGCTTCCTTCCTCCAGCAAGGTTCCACTTCTTGAAAGTTCCATGACCTTCCCGAACAACTAAAGATTCAAACACATAAGCCTGCAGTGAACAACTTACATTTCAAACCATGACCCCATGAAAAAAAATAAAGCCAGGCAGAAATGGTGACAGCTTACACTTCCAGTCCTGGAAGGCAGAACCTAGGAAATTCCAGAGCAAAGTAAAAAGAAGCTAGCACAATTCAGGGTGATTCCTGAAGTCACTCTTAGGTCTCCACAGGCACACACACACACACACACACACACACACACACACACACAAATTAAATTAAATTAAATTTTTAAAGACCCAAACCACAACTACAACAGACCATAAAAAGTTACAAGTTTCTCTTCGTATACTGCTATTCTGGAGGTCTTGAGAAATGTTTCTGAATAAGCAGCAGAGTAAACAGGAAAGGTTGGGGATCCAGATAGAGGAGGATATGAACAGGGACCCCCAAGAAATCGCAGCAAGAGCCAGCTATCGCCAATGCCATAGGATCTAGGAAATAGCATGGTTAGCAGTCCACAAAGGGAGCAGGATTCTGGGAAAGGGGAGTTGGTTGTGTCAGGAGGAGGGGGAATTCCTGAGGTGGAGAAAGGAAGTGCAATGAGACAACATGCTCCAGAAGAGCTGGAGTCCAGGGGACTTAACCTCACTGGGTTTCAGGACTCACTCGGTTGGCCCTTGTCTTAACTTTTTGCCTGTTATGTCCAGTCCAACTCCAGGTTCATGACAAGGCTCTCATCCTCCTTCCCTATGTGAGTGGCAAGCCCCATCCACCCATCTAGTTCTGCTCTTTCTCTCTACAGCAGATGTACGCACAGATATGGAATCATTTTCAGACAGGCAGAGTGAACCCATATCGCAGGACTCCTATGTCAGTCCGGTGCATTGCCAAGGATGCCAAAGCTAACCCCAAAACCTCAGAACCTTCTCCTAAACTTTCTTTTACCAAATTTTCCTTCACATTAAAAATCTAATTTATTAAATATATTTCTACTTTTCCAAGGTCTGACAGCAACCCTTTCTTTCTCTGGCTCAATGGCTTCTGTGAATCAGGACAAAAATCTAACCTCTTCAACTTATCACCCAAGGTTCTCCTCTGTAAGACCTAAAATAATCTATACACAGTAAACTGATTCCACTAATATCTTTCTCAAAATAGCAGTTACCATGCAAACCTACAATAGAAAAGCCATAGGTAAACTCAGAGGATGGTGGATTTCTGGGAAGAGCAGGGATTAAAAAGACTCAAGTAGCTGTCACTAGAACCAACACCCAACAAATGTGATCTCATGAAATTAAAGAGCTTCTGTTCAGATAAAGAGAATGTAAAATGAGCAAAAAGGCAACCCACAGAATGGGAGAAAATCTTCACTAACAACATATCTGATAGAGCTCTATGATCCAGAGTGCACAAAGAATTTAAGAAACTAAACACGAAGGAAATAAATGGCTCAATTTAAAAATGGGCTTCAGAACTCAAAAGAAACTTTTTCAGGGACGAATTTGAAATGTCTAACAAATATCTTTAAAAATGCTTCATATCTCTAGCCATCAGGGAAATGCAAACCAAAACTTTCCTGAGGTATTATCTCACTCCAGTGAGGATGGCAAAAATCCACAATATCGATACCACCAAATTCTGGAGAGGATGTGGAGAAAAGGGAACTCTTCATACATTTCTGGTGGGAATGCAGGCTTATTCAACAACTCTGGTGATCAGTTGATTTCTAAAAAAGTTAAAGAATAGAATACCATATGACCCTGCTATATCACTTCTGGGAATAAGCTCCCATAATTCAGGACTCAGAGAGCGGTTTGGCATTCACACAAAAGGATGCTCCAGGGGAAGGGAGGTAAGAAGGGGGAGGCACTGGGAGAAGGGGAGAGAAGGGGTTGAAAGGAAGGGGAAGAGAGGGAGATAGTGCAAGGGGAGAATGGGGGGAGGAGGGAGGGAAAGGACAGGGGTACCTATTGAGCTTGTATGATTGGGAAAAAAATAAAATGTGGAAGAAAAAAAAGATTCAGTAGCTGCAAGGATAGGCCTCATGTGAAGCTCAGTCCTCCTAGTTACAGAGCAAATGTAGAAGTCTCTGTGAATACAGAATATGGAAGTAGCTTTCTTTAACTCATTAGGAAAAATGCAGCAGGAAGGCAAAGCTGGTCTACAGAGTTGACAGAACAGCACCACTGAAATGTTTTCAAAGTAAAGATAAATTATCTAATATCCTAAGTGGACCAAAGAAAAAAGAACTTGAAACCAAAATGTCTTTGGTGGGATCTTTTTCTACTAGAGTCCAAAAGTTGGTATCTCCTCTGACAAGGGCACGTTCACAGTCAACTTGTAAGATCTCAGGCTGTCAGAGCAGAATCTAAAAGGCCTCAGGACATCCTCTTCTAACCCCAGAGAGAGTAAACATGACAAAAATGCTACATGAACATGGAATTCCCAGCAGATACAACTTTGTAAAAAAAATTAAAATTATAGATACCTTTGAATTCATCTCAAAGAAGATTGATCAGATTTGCAGTCTAGTGGGAATTGCTCTTAAAGGTTTTCTCCAGCATGTGACAGAAGGGAAAGTTGAAGGATATAGTAAGGTAGGGAGGAGATTCTGTAGAGTTAACAGGGCCCTGCATCAAGGACCACAAGGATTGGGAGCAAGCTGCCCTGGTGACTGGTGGAAAATGGGGCATCTGTGCTACAATCTCCAAGGCCTTTACAGACAACATAAAGGACAAACAAACCTCAAGGAAGATGGACTAGAATATGACATGGCCCTTTTCACACCAGGGACATGCCCAATCCAGCGAGGACATGGCGCCCCAGTCCAGGGAAGACGCACTGCTCATCAGAATTCAACAGAGTCCAAAGAACACCCAAGCAAAGCTCTAGCGGACAAAGGCCACACATCTGAAATCCTCTAAATTCATGCTATAACATGGGAGAGATTCTCCACATCCAGCCTAAAGATAAGTAAACCCCCCTTTTTACCATCCTTTTAATTATTAGTTACTGTACAGTAACTTTTCCATATAGCCACCCCCAAAGCATATACAACCTTCAGGGACTATACCACTCACCCTCACATATCACCAAGGTACTAAATCGTAAAAGTGCACTAACATACTAATATTCACCCCCCTGTCCATCCCTTGTACTAACTGTCTAATTGCCTAATCTAAGAAATAACAATAACGACAAGCATAACCAATACCAAGGTAAACAGTAGTAACTACTGTCCTGAGAGTAGTGATAACAACTAATTCAGTTCAGTCAAAAACATGCAGAAATTGAAGAAGGTCTTAAGAGATAAAATGACAATACCCAAATCAAAGTGCAAATCCATGAGAAACAAAACTCAAGAAAACAAATCTCCCACTGAAAGAATTATTAACCCCATAATGACAGACTCCAACCAGAAGAAATTCACACAAAATAGCCAAGAAAGCCAGATCCAAGATCATGACTTTCAAAGCATGATCATTATCATGATCAACACTATGAAAAAGGAAATCCGGGAGGAGTTCAATAAATGCATCAACCACTTTGAACGGGAACACAACAGACACTTGGAGGAGTTGAGAAAAACAGTTCAAGAAACAAAAATAGGCATAGAGCAGTTAAAACAGATCAAGCAGGGGCTAGAGAGGTGACTCAGGGGTTAAGCCTCTGCCTTGCAGGTGGAAGGTCCTGAGTTCGGATCCTAGACCCCACGTATAGACTCCGGGCAGATGCGGGAGCGGTCTGCGTTTCTGGTCCTGGTAGGGCGGAGCCTGTGAATCCCTGGGCAGAGTAAACAGGAGATGGAGGCATCCATGGTGGTTCCCGAATTCGTCCGTGGTTCTACACACACATATACATACACATACGCGCACACATACATACATGCACAATTGAATACATAAAAATAACAGACTCAAGCAGAGTTTAAAATTGAAATAAAAGACAAGTTATCCTCAACCCAGAACTCCACAGAGAGTCTTATCAGCAGAACTAATGAAGCAGAAAACAGAATTTCAGATCTTGAAGACAAAGTGGGAGTATTAACCAGCTCAAAGGAAGAGGTTGTTAAAGCCAAAGAGATACATGAGAGAATTATTCAAGAGTTATTGGACACCTTGAAGAAGCCTAACATGTGTATTCATGGAATACCAGAGCAAGAATCCCAAAATATCACACCTGAGGAAATTTTTCAAACTATCATCAAGGAAAACTTTCCTCATCCAAAAAAAAAAGAGAGGCCCATCCATATACAAGGGCATTCCACACCCCAAACAGATATGACCAAAACAGAAGCTTGCCACAGCAAATAATAGTTAAAACACTGCACATTCAAGACAAAGAAATGGTGCTGAGAGCTTCAAGGGGAAAAAAATCACTTTTAAGGTAAACCTATTAAAATAACAAATGACTTCTCAATGGAAACAGTAAAATCAAGAAGAGTTTGGAGAGACGTACTTCAAGTATCGAATGAACAAAAATGTCAACCTAGGCTGATTTACCCTGAAAAACTATCCGTCATGATCAAGGGAGAAAGAAAAATCTTCCAGCACAAAGACAACTTGAAGGGATACATGTCCACCAAACCAGGCCTTCAAAAATGCTGGTTAAGTTCACAGACGTTCTTTCCTGATCTCACCAGAAGGGGAGGGCATATAGTCTAGCAGATAAAAAGTAATCATTTTGCAAATGGGTGATGGACCCCTCCCTCAGTGAGGTTTCCTACTCTTATTACATCTACCCTTGAATGTGCTATTACAACAAGACTCCAGTTTAACAGCTTTTTGTCTCTGGCCAGGGGGTGACATACAGTGCCCAGCAGAATGGAGTGAAGGGCATTGCAGGAGCAGCAAAACTGCAAAGAAAATCAACAAACCACAATCCAGAACTTCAGAGACTCTATATCAACCACCTAGAACTAGGCCAGCCTAATCTCTCCCCATCCTGGAGCTCAGGGACATTTGCGGAAGAGGGGACGGTAAGATTGTAAGAGCAAAAGGATGGGAGGAGCAACGATTTGCAAGATTCTCAACAATAGTTGGGGCCAAAGCAATCATAATGGGACTTTGCATGCCCTGCGCAATGTCCAGCAAATGCTAGAAAAGATACTCAAGCTTGAAGTTAAGAACAAGCACATCCAGGAGGACAGAAGGGAAGTATAATACAACCAAAACCTAAAAACCAAATTATACACTTACAAAAGCCACTAAACATAAAAAGTTTCCTGAATTAAAAGTAATTTCTCCATTATAACATTAAATGTCAATGGAATTAACTCATCAATGAAGAGACACAGATTAAAACCTGGATTAAAAATCACAACCCATCAATCTGTTCCCTTCATGGAAACTCATCTCACCACAAAGGATAGGCACATCCTAAAAATAAAAGGATGATCAAAAATTCTGCAAGCTGGGGCTGGAGAGGTGGCTCAGGAGGTGAAGCCTCTGCCTTGCAGGTGGAAGGTCCTAACTTGGGATCCTAGACTCCACATATAGACGCCAGGCAGAAGCATAGGCGGCTTGCGTTTCTAATCCTGGTAGGGTGGAGCCTGTGATCCCGGGGCAGAGTAATCAAGGAGGAGGTAGAGGCAGACCATGATGGTACCCAAATTTGCCTGTGGGTCTACACACAAACACACACACACACACAGACACACACACACACACACACACACATGCACACATGCACAATTGAATAAATAAAAATAAAAATAAATTCTGCAAGCTAATGGAACCAGGAAACAGGCAGGGGTAGCCATTATGCTATTGGACAAAGTGGGTGTCAAACCAAAAAAAAATCATAAGAGACACAGATGGATACTACATTTTAGTCACAAGTATAATTCACCAGGAAGATTTTATAATACTAAACATATATGTGCCTAATATGGGCTCCTCCACATTCATTAAGAAAACCCTACAGCATCTAAAGCGAGAAATCAACCCCCAAACAATAATTCTTGGGAGTTTCAATACTGTCCTCTCAACATGGGATAGATCAACAAGTCAAAAACTTAACAGAGACACTTTTAATCAAACCCTTAAAGAAACGGACCTTACAGATCTCTATCAAATTTTTCATCCATGCACCAAAGAATACATATTTTTCTCAGCAGCACACAGAACTTTCTCCAAAATTGATCACATATTCGCCACAAAACAAATCTCCACATATACAGGAAAGTTGAAATTCTAGCCTGTGTCCTATCAGACCACCATGGTCTAAAGCTTGACGTCTGCAACACAACAAACAACAGAAAATTCACTAACTCCTGGAAATTAAATACTATGATTCTGTATGAGAATTGGATTCAGAAAGAAATTACAAAGGAAATGCAAGATTTCCTGGAAGCGAATGATAATGAAAATACATCTTATCAAGATCTTTCAGAAACAATGAAAGTTGTCCTAAGAGGTAAGTTCATAGCTCTTAATGCCTACATCAAAAAAATAGAAACATCACAAATAAATAACAATGCAGCTTAAAACTTAGAGACACGAAAGCAATCTGATCCCAAAAGCAGTAAAAGAGAGGAGATCAGCAAATTCAAGGGAGAAATATCTGAAATTGAGATAAGGAAAACGATACAGAGAATCATTCAGTCAAAATGCTGGTTCTTTGGAAGAATCAATAAGATTGATACACCCCTAGATAAATTAACCAAAAGCAGGAGAGAGAAAACACAAATTAACAAAAGTAGAAATAAAAATGGAGTTATCACTATGGATACCCAAGAAATTCAGAGAATTATAACATCATATTTCAAAAACTTATACACTGAGAAATTTGAGAACACAAAAGAAATGGATGAATTCCTAAGTAAGCACAACTTACCTAAATTGAATCAGGAAGTTGTGAATTATTTAAATAGTCCTATAACATATGAGGAAATCAATGAAGTAATCTCGAATCTTCCCACCAAAAAATGTCCTGGGCTAGATGGATTCAGCACAGAGTTCTACCAGACATTTAAGGAGCTAATAACACCAATACTCCTTAAACTGTTCCATCAAATAGCAAAGGAAGGAACGCTACCAAATTCTTTCTGTGAAGCTAAAATTGTCTTAATCCCAAAACCTTATAAAGATACACTTAAAAAACAAAACTATAGCCCAATCTCTTTGATGAATTCAGATGCAAACATTCTCAACAAAGTCTTAGCAAATCAGATTCAAAAACATATTAAAAAGATCATTCACAGGGATCAAGTAGGCTTTATCCCAGGCACACAAGGTTGGTTCAAAATAGGCAAATCAATAAATGTAATTCACCACATAAACCAAAACCACATGATACTCTCAATAGATGCAGAAAAAGCTTTTGACAAGATCCAAGAGCCCTTTATGATCAAAACCCTACAGACAATTGGAATGGAAGGAACCTTTATCAATATAATAAAAGCTGTATACAACAAACCTACAGTAAGGATTATACTCAATGGGGAAAAACTGGAAGCATTCCCACTTTGATCAGGAACTAGACAAGGCTGTGCACTCTCACCACTTCTATTCAATATTGTACTTGAAGACTTATCTGAGGCCATAAGACAAGAAAGGGAGATAAAAAGAATTCAAATCATCAAGAAAGAAGTCAAGTTATCTCTATTTGCACATGACATGATCTTATACCTAAGTGATCCCAAAAACTCCACCAAAAAGCTCCTGGAACTAATACAGTTCAGCAGGGTGCAGGATTCAAAATAAACATACAAAAATCAGTGGCCTTCCTGTATGCACAGAATGAAAGAATTTGAAAAAGCCCTTAGAGAAACAATCCCATTTACTATAGCCCCTAAAAAAATGAAATACCTTGGAATAAAACAAGGAAGTAAGTGACCTTTATAATGAAAATTTTAAAACCCTAAAGAAAGAAATTACAGAAGACACTAGAAGGTGGAAAGACCTCCCATGTTCCTGTAATGGCAGAATCAAAATCATAAAAATGACCATCCTACCAAAAGCAATATACAGATTCAATGCTATACCAGTTAAAATCCCAAAGCAATTCTTTAAAAAAGTTGACCAAACAATCTCAAATTCATATGGAGCATTCCCACTTCGATCAGGAACTAGACGAGGCTGTCTACTCTCACCACTTCTATTCACAAAAGACCCAAGATAGTAAAAACAATCCTGAGTAACAAAAACACTGCTGGAGGTATTACCGTACCAAACCTTAGTCTATACTACAAATCCATAGTTATAAAAACAGCTTGGTACTGGCTCCAAAAAGACAAACAGATCAATGGATAAGGGTTGAAGACCCAGATATAAGTCCATACAAATACAGCCATTTCATCTTTGACAAAGGGGCCCAAAAATCCAATGGAAAAACAACAGCATCTTCAACATATGGTACTGGCAAAACTGCATATCCACATACAGAAGATTAAAACTGGACCCGTACTTGTCACCATGTACAAGACTTAATTCCAAATGGATCAAGGACCTCAATATAAGGCCAGAGACTATAAAAACCATAGTTGAAAGGGTAGGGAACTCCCTCGAGCTGATTGGACTAGGCCAACAGTTCCTAAACGGAAATCCAATAGCACAGTCAATACAACCAATATTCAACAGATGGGATCTTAAAGAGTTTCTGTTTAGATAAAGATATTGAAACTCCAGCACGAAGGCAACCCACTGAATGGGAGAAAATCTTCACTAACCATATATCTGATCGAGCACTATTATCCAAAGTGCACAAAGAACTTAGAAAACTAAACACAAAGGAAACCAATGGCTCAATTTTAAAAAATAGGCCCTGGAACTTAAAAGAAACTTTACCAGAGACGAAATTGAATTGTCTAACAAATATCTTAAAAAATGCTCCACATCCTTAGCCATCAGGGAAATGCAAATCAAAACCTCCCTGAGATATCATCTTACCCCAGTCAGAATGGCAAAAATCCACAATACAAACAACAACAAATGCTGGAAAGGATGTGACGAGAGGGGAACTCTTCTACATTGCTGGTGGGAATGCAGGCTTAGGCAACCACTCTGGCGAGCCGTCTGGAGTTTCTTAAAGAAGTTAAAGATTGAAATGCTATGTGACCCTGCTATTCTACTTTTTTTTGGGGGGGGTAATAATTCACCTTGGTAAAAATTCACCTTGATAACATTAGCACAACCATGTTCATAGCAACACTGTTTACAATAACAAAGTCATGGAATCAACCCAAATGCCCAACAGTTGACGAGTGGACAAGGAAAATGTGGTACATTTCTACAATGGAATACTACTCAGCCATCAACAATGATGAATTAATGAAATTTGCCAGGAAATGTATGGAATTAGAAAAAATTATATTGAGTGAAGAATCCCAGACACAGAAAATTAAGCGCTGTATGTACTCCCTAATAGGTGGATCCTAGTACCAAACCCACTTAGAGACACACTCAAAGATAAATCACTGTAATACCTACAGTAATTGCAAAGATTATAAACAGGAGGGAAGAGGAAGGAGGGCACCGCCTGAAACAAGGAGAGAGGGGATCATGCTACAGCAGAGAATACAGGCCACTATGAAGTACTGCAAGTAAATAGTGAGACATCTGGTTAAGCTCACAGACTTTCTTCCTAGTCACTTGCAACTGATGGGGTTTGATCTCAACAGAAAGGGAGGGCATAGAGTCTGGTAGATAGAAGGTAATCATCTTCCAAACGGAGACTGACTCCCCCTCACTGCGGTCTCCTACTCTTATTCCATCTACCTTTGAATCTACTCTTATAAGACTCTATTTTAACAGCCTTTTATCTCTGGCTAGGAGGTGGCATCCAATACCCATCAGGATGGAGCCAAGGGAGGTGCAGGAACAGCAAAACTGGAAGAGGAAAAAAACAATAACCATAATTCAGAACATCAGAGACCCTACATTAATCACCAGGAACCAGGCCAGCCTAATCTCTTCCCATCCAAAAGCTCAGGAAAATTTGCGGAAGAGGGGGTGGTAAGATTGTAAGAGCCTAAAGATGGCAAAGAGCAACTATATACAAGATACTCCGCACACGTTAGGGCCAAAGTAATTACAATAGGTCTTTGCATGACCTGTGCAATGACCACCATATCATTGACCCCCGAAAGTCTAGCATGGATCACAGGCTCTAAGATCCTTAAAGCAAGGGATTAGCAGGCACAATGGTGTTCCTTATACTAAAGGGGAACACAAAAAAGAGCTATAGGCAATGCTACTGAGTCATTTCACCACATCAGAGAGGAGGACCCAGAGGGAAGTTTGACATGCACACTAAAGGATGCTCCAGGAATTGGGGGAGGCACTGAGAGAAAGGGAGGGAGGGGAGAAAGGGAGCAGGGAGCAAGGGGATCCAGGGAGAGGTGGAGGGAGGGAGAGAGGGCAACGGGTAAGCTATCAAGTTTGTATGAGTGAAAAAAATAAATAAAAAAATATGACATCATCTCCTCTCTGATCCACACCCATTCCAACTAGCTTCAGGATGTTGTGATTTCTGTCCTATCTCAATGCCAATAGGGGTGGGGCCAGACACCCTATCATCAGAAAAAAGCTGTGCTTTTCTATATTTCCTGACTAAGACAGAAAGACCCATACCTTTCACCACAACCTAATGCACATGTTCACACAGACACTGAAATTTATCTGTCCAGTGTCTGTGTAGGATTTATTCCAAGACCTCCAGTGGATGCCTGAGGCCATAGTTATATTGACCCCTATATTATTATGCTTTTCTCTACATGACAAAGGCACTTATTAGTATAGAAATTAGGTGTTTGAGATATTAAGAATAACAATGATAACAGAACAAATAGAACATCCTATAACAAAAATCATGAATGTTCTCTCTCACATTAAACATAGCTTTCTACTTCTCATGATATGTTAGTAACTGAGGTCATTGCTAAGGAGCTGGGTGGCAACAGCACAAGCTGCATATGACACTGGTCATAGCAGCAGTTCTCAAGTGATTTTGGATATGACTGAACACAGTAGTAGAAAGCAATACCACAACTGAAGAGGGACAAGGAGGAGCTATCATATTAGAAGGAAAAAATGACCAAAAAATCTTTAACTTAATCTTGTATGGGTAACGTGTATCTCCTTAAGATTTGCACATTACACTCCAGCTCTCAGTAACTCATCAGGGACCTATTTGAAAAGAGACTCTTTGGAGATGAACTTATTTAATTTAAATGAACTCATGTTTAAGAGAGCTACTGCACCCTTGTAAGAAGAGGAAACTGTAACAAGGCTACTGGTAGAGGAAGATCATGAGAAATCACAGAAAGGAGGCAGACAGCAAAAGCCAGAGAGAGGACTCCAGAGAAAGCAGCGTGGTTGAAGTCTAGGTCTACTTAATATGAGAAAGCTGCAAGTTAGTGGCTGCTGCAGCCTGCAGGTATGATGCAGAGAGGGTAGCCCCTACAAAACTAACTCATGGCATGCTTGGATGTTCTTTAGTCTGTTCCTTTCATTTCCCTCCTCTTCAATACCATTTCTGCTCAAAGTAATACCCAAAACATAAACAGACCATGATGTCCTCAGCCAGAACAGTATCCTAATAGCCTCCCATTTTTACACTAGTGATAAAGTACATGTTGCTATTCAGAAATGAGAAATTCCACGTGCCTGGTGCCAATCATTTTGAAAGATGAGGCTGACTCCACAGTCTCTAATGGGAAGAATGAGCTTCCCCAGCTATTCCTCAAGCAAGTGCAGCAATGGCCCTCTTTCTATGCTTGTAACAACATCACAAGAACATGGATTTGCAGAGAAGAAAGCTTTTCCTGAAAGCTGCACTTCACTATAGAACAAGTCTTCCTTATGTCACACTACAAAGAGGTAAGGGAGGTTTTGGGGATTAGTTTTTAGCTTGGGCAACAGTGATGTATCTAGGGCTTGGCAAAATCATTTCCATGTCAAAATAAAGTCAGGGTTTGTAAAATTTCTGAGTAAAAGATGCTGTCAAATGACCAAGGTCTGTTTCTACACAGAGATGGAAAATAAATGCTTTGAGTGAATATCACTGACATCATCATCACAATGGAACCTTCTGTTATTGATTATGACAGTAATGAGAATTAGCATGATAACTTATGGATTCTCACATTTTGAAGTTATTGACTATTTTGCAAGTCAAGAGTTGGGAGGAAGGGGACTGGATATGGAATATGGTGTGAAGAAACCATGCTCTAAAGCCACAAGGGGTATATGCCAAGGTCACATAACATATCTGCTCCTCCCAGGGATCCTTGTTTCTAAGTATTCCCTTTGTGCATGGGGATAAAATACACCCTTGATTTCTTCCCAAAAGGAACCAAACACTTAAATTGGCATCCTCACACTGCATCTGCTCCAGGGGTTCCCATCCATTCTAGGTGAGCACAAGACAAACGTGTGTGCATGCTTGTGCATGAGTATATGTATATGCATGTAAATGTGCATGTCTGTGCATATATACAAGAGTGTGTGTGTGTGTGTGTATGTGTGTGTGTGTGTGTGTGTGTGTGTGTGTGTGTGTGTTTGAAATGCAGAATCTGACTCAGATCCTGGGGAGGGACCTATGGTTTTGCTGTTTTTTTTTTAACTCTGTTTTCCATTGATATATAATATTTCCATTGATATATAATATAAATAAATATATAATTTATTTATGGAATAAAGATTATCATTCGATACATGTATTCCGTGTGTAATGATTAGGATAATCCAGAATTTCCAACTTTTTACACCCTTCTCTATGTATTAGGACAATTACTGCCTTGACTACAGTGGTCCTATTGTGCTAATTAGCTTCAGAACTGCTTTCTACTTCTCACTGTGCTACCCAGTATCTAGCCTCTAGCCTTTTCCTCCTCCTGGTCCTAACACGCTGAACTCCACCTTCCTCTTTAGTTTTGTGTGGTCAAGCTTCCACAGTTACTATCCAGGCTGTTGCTGGCCTCATATATTGTGGCAAGAGCCTAGAAGAGATGAGAATAAGTTAAATAGTCAGAAACAAGAATAAGTTAAATAGTTAGCTTAGTTAACTTAGCTACTACAGTCCAGTAAGTACAAACCAAGGGCTAAGATGTGAAGCATCTGGGATTTGTGTAGCCACCTGATGTTGATGTAATTACTGGGGAATTGCAGGATTTGTGTCTATCAGGTAGTGTCAGACCATGCAGCAAGCTTGTGCAACATTTCTGCTCCATTGTGGAAACTTGCAGAACTCTTGAAACTTAAGAGATAGTCACTGTTTGTTCTCTGTACTGGGTTTGAAGTATACACACGACATTGGATAGAGGAGAGCTGCTGTTCTGTTGGCAGTGCAGGTGGGGCACCCATCCCCAGTTTGTGTAGTTCTAACCAGAGATGCTTTCCTCCCAGCTGAATCCTCTGCCCTGCTTGCTCTAGCAGCAGTCTTCAGAGAACATAAACCACAGTACGGCGGTTACACCGGAAGGTAAGGAGAGGGGTCCACAACTTTCTCCCAGAAACCAGTGTCTATGAAGCCTGTAGAGCTGGCGTTTTCTATCCTGCTCCTTCCGAGTTGGAGGGAGTCTTGGTCTGTTTACTAAATTACTGCAGACTAAGTAATTTGTAAGAATAGAAATGTCTTCACACAGTCCTCTGTGTAGGCTTGGTTATCTGGTGAAGGCTCAGCATCCCCTCCAACCCAGTCCTTGAATGCAGCATCCTCCCTGCAGGAGGATGGCATGCTAAGCAGGGACAGAAAAGTGAACTGAACAACATGTGAAGCTCCTTTCTAAGAGTCTTTATTCCATCTGAATGAGTGTAAATGAAATCCCTACCTTTGTGTAAAGGCAACTAACCCTAGGCAGAAGACCTCTCCCTCTTTGGCCCTCTACAGCAGCCATTCCGAGACACTCAGACAGCTTTTGAAAGCCATACCTTAGTACAGTGTAGAGTCTCACTCAGGAGTCAGGCCCCTCATTATTAGCATATTCCCAAAGATGCAAAGGGTGAGGGGGGCATTGGGCAAGGAGTCCCAAAAGGAAGCAAAGAAGCAGCTGCTTGGGATAACTCATCCTGGGAAGCTCAAGGAGGCCTTCCTAAAGGGACAGAGTTCAGACTTCATCAGGAGATGTTTGGACATGCCCTTCCACTGCCAGACTAGTCCTACAGTGCCACCACCGTGCCTGGACACACTTACACTAGGGCTGGCCTGATTTCACCTCTCCTCCCTGAAAGAGGAGGGCTCCAGAAACTTCTGAGTGCTGGCAAGATTAAAATAGAGGTGTGGCTGACTTCAACTTTCTTGGTGAATCAGAACCAGGAAGGGAAAATCAGAGCTAGACAGCACAGAAGTGTTTGAAAGAAGGCTGTGGTCAGAAAAAGTTCTTAGTGGTAACCTCTTCAGATGTAAAATGTTAGTAGGATTTGTTTCAGAAAAAATACCAGAGGGCAGTGCAAACAACAGAAAGAGCATTTGGGATTTTAAATTTTAGTGTTGCAGTGGAATGTTTCGGAAGTGGCTGTTCTGCAGGCAAGACTGGACAAAGAACGTGGTCCCAGCGACCAGCACTACCTTATAGGACCCCCGAGGCTACAGAGAAGGAGGTGGGGGAAGAGATGGTTTATTACCCTTTCTTTCTTTTAAATAAGGTTGATCTTTGCATCTCCAGCCAATCCTTCAGCATATTCTTTGCTGATCAAGTTTCTTCGAACAAAAGGCTCCATTTCCTGGATGCTGGTCAAACATCCCATGCAGACAACTCCCTCATTACCATCAGGTTAAGGTTCAATGACGGGCTTGCATAGCATGGAAAGGCCCTGGTTTCAATCCCAATACTTGTGTATGCACATGCCACTGTAGGTGCGTGCATGCGCGCACGCACACACAAAAACACACCACACACACACACACACACACACACACACACACACACACACACACACACACACACACACACATAGACACACGCTCGAGGGTACTTACAAACTGCTGTTGCCCAGAGTCTGGAACATTCTAAAGTGGCTATGAATGGCCAGCAGAACCATATTGGTGGTGATGGGCAACATTTCTCTCCTAAGGTGGGAGATGAACTGTTGACCTTCTGCCTATCTCTGAGAGCCCTATCAGGTTAGGACACTGAAGCCATTCAAGCACAAGGCCCTCCTCTCCAGAGTGAGTCAGCCCAGAGCTCTTCAGGATTAGCCTTCTCCAGGAGCAGGAAGCTATGGAAGCCATGCACAGTGTGAAAATGCATGTGAAGCACACCTGGACTCCAAAGAGGCTGCAGGCTCTGGACATTGCTGTGCCTCCATTCAGTTCACACAGGTGTGTCTTGTACCCCTAAACTCTATTGTGTTCTATACCACCAGGAGCTGGATATAGTGAATGGAATCACTGAGCTGTCAGGAAACCACAAGTAACAGTGGCACTTGCCCATAATGTGTGAGAAAACAGAAAAGATTTCAGAAGTCCTGCTGTCAGAAGGACACATGTTCAAAGGAAGAAGATACGATGCTCCCAGGCAGGGAAATGGTTCAGTTTAACAATAATGTGTGAGTGTGTGTGTGTGTGTGTGTGTGTGTTGCAGACCAAACCCAGAGCCCTGCACACATGTGGCAAAAGATATACCCAAAGTTGTTCTCTTGCTGTCTTTAATTAAAAGAATGCACATAAAAAGAAGAGAACACTACTAACACAGGAACGTTTTCAAATTATTTCATACTTTTTTAGTCTAGATAAGACTTATACAAATTAAATAGTGTGTGTGTGAATGAAAATGGACCTTCATTCATCTAAATACTGTTTGGGTGTAGATGGGAGCCACCTGAAGAACGTCCCCTATGCCTGGGCAGTGGTGCCTGAGGCTAGAGAATCACAAAATCAAGGCTAACCTAGTTTGCATAAATAGAGTCTGTACAAAACAAAAAGATGTAAATGAAAGCAAAGTTTGACTCATTTCCTGCAACAGTTGCATGGGTTCTTCTACTGGCTTGCCACCTGCCCTCTTTCTGTGAGTCTCAGAACATGATACTCTGCCCTGCCATTCATGCGTGCCTGGGATCAGGGAGAGATAATCAAGGAAGGAAGGAATGGAGAGGAGAAGGAAGAAGGAAGGTGATTTTTCTGTGTAAGAATGTTCTCCCCTTAAGACCAGCTGAAGAGTCTGGCAGGCCATCAAAGGATGATGTAACTTCAGGGACACTGCTGCTTTCATCTTTTATACTGACACCGCCCAGGGGACACATGTAAATTAAGGAAAGGAATATCAACGGAAAGTCAGGCAGTGGTTTTCAGGTTAAGCCATTTTAATAGCGTATTTTCCCCACAGGAAACTATCCAGAGACAAAAATGTGATTGTATCCTGCGAATTCTTGCAAAGCGCTTCCAAAACCGCGGGTGTAGGATCCTTACGACTAGGTGGCGCCATTGCCCATAGCTCACTCCCTGCCTGTGCAGGTTTTGCTTTGCGGAGAGGCAGAAAAAAAATCACTTTCTCTTCGCTGCTGTCTCGTGGGCTTCGTCGACCAGATCAGAAATCCCCCCAAGGCTCTGAGCTGTCCTTCCCGTCAGAGGTCTTCAGGGACCCCAGGATGCACTGCAGTGTTTTCCAGGCTTGGGGGATGGCAACCACTGAGTTCTGTCTTCAGTTAACGCACACACAGGCACCATACCTGTCTCCTGCCATTTGAAAGAGAGATTCAAATTGAAATTGCTGTGGAGACAACAGAGTGGATAGCAACAATGGTTTAAGAAACTACACTCAGGATCACATTTAGCCAGAGGAAGCTGATTTATGTAAAAGACAACCTCTGGGTCTGAGGCCTGGGGTATGAATAGATGGAGGATGTGGTCCTCAGATGAGTCAGGCTGCCAGAACTCTCCTTGTCAGAGATGACACAGAGCACATACCACAATGCGGGGAGTTCTTGCTCATCTTCTATGTGGGGAGCATGAAGAGAGGCTGGGTCCTCCACCCACTCATTAACTGTGTGGGGCTGGATTTCTTGCAGGGAATTTTACAGAGTCATAGACATAAAGTTGAGACATAGGCTGAGACATAGAGTCAATGGGGTTATGGGGCATAGTGGGCAGGGAGGGCAGGATGGGCAGGAGCAGTCAACAGAGAATGAGGATAAAGAACATAAAGGATTGATAACTGCCTCCACCAGAGCAAAAATCCTCTGAAATGCGCAGCAGTGTTGGTGATAGACTATACCAATGCCTACAGTTTCTTAGAATAATATTTGGAAGTCTGATGGGCCTTAGAGGTCGAACTCAGATCTCCAGGAGCTTTTGCCCCATGCCTGCAATTTCTTGAGTGGGCATATTGCTGTGACATAACAACCAGTCTCAGAAATATTATCATCCTCAGCTCCTTAGTGCAGGGTGCTGGGGGCTGAGTGAGTCCAGGGCCCCCCACTCTCTGAGCAGCACTCCAATCTAAGTAGCAGGGACATTTCAGAAGACTTGCCCACTGTCTGGATTCCTAAGCCAGGTAAGTGTACTTATTTTTAAGTGATATGGCAAAGGAAGAGATTCAGAGGCAATGAGAAGGAGATTAAATTTTCTTTGACTCCCAACACCCAGTCAATTCTGGGATTCAGAAATTTACAAAGCCAACCATGGGCAGTGCTGGGGACACCCTGGGAAGATGATGTGGGCATACATTTATTTTCATAACTCAAAGCTCTACTGAAGTTTGGGAATGGGACAGCTGAGGCATCTTGAATATGATAACCCTTGCATGTACCAGGATGATCCCTCCTTAAGACCTAAACACAGTAGGACCTTGAACACATTCCAGTTTGATAGCCCATATAGGAAAAAGTTCAGCCACATCCTGTGTGGAGCAGAAACTGAAAGGCTAAGTGAGGACCACTTTTCTATACCCTCCACTCCATTGAATTCAGGCACCAAGTGGGCAGTTGTATTATTTTAAGAACTAAAATTTCCCAGAACCCTGAAATACTCAGAGAATATTCACAGAAAGCTTTTTTTGTCCTTTGAAGGTTAGCTCAGTATTTAGTCTTTCTGAATCATCTCATTTCTTGCACAGAAAAGCACTTCCCCAAGTTCCACCATACTTGTATAGAGAGCCTCTCTGGAGTTACAGGTATGCATGACACTCCTTTTGTGTTCTCTCTCTGCTCATAAACTAAGCCCAAGGTCACAGAAATTTAACACTGATCACAGAAACTGTGCCCTCACACCACTGCACACCAAAGCCAAATTTGTAAATGAAACATACAAAAGAGATTGTTGGGTTTCCTATATAAAATGAGATAATTGCAAATGCTTTCTATTACCAAACTCAAATTCTCTTAACTACAAAAAGTGTTTAATTTGTGAAATTAATCACAAGTGCACAAAATCTTTGTTCTACCAACTTGACCTTAAAATATCAGAATTAGGAGACTGTTACTCTAAGAATGATTCATGCTTTTTCCCATTCCCATAAGTTGTCTTAAAATGACATTTGTTGTGCACAAAGCATTGGGTGAAGGGAGGCAGGTGCCCACAAGCAATTCCCGTACATCTAAGGACACACAGAGGCTGGAGGTAAAGGGATCTTAAAAGGTATCCTAAATAAATGATGAATGTGGCAGGACAGTGGGAAGGTCATTTTTAGACAAAATATATTCTAACTTAAAGCCATCACAACAAAGGAAATTACCACAAAAATCTAGTTATAAATATATATGTACCCCACATCAGAACACCTTGCTATACAGAGTGATTAACAGATCTAAAGAAAAAATAGAAAATAATACACCAATAGTAAAAAGAAGCTACAATGCCCAATTTTCAACTAAAAAAATCTTGTGTATGTGTGTGTGTGTGTGTGTGTGTGTGTGTGTGTGTGTGTACACATAGGGGTCTGCCCAGATGGGTCCTCTACCACACTTCCTTATGACAACTCGTGGGTGGTATGTTCACAGTGTCTGGGGGAGGCAATAGAAGATGGTGATCCCTGGGAAGCTCTATGGGGACACTTTAGGTCATACTTGCCCTTAGAAGAGTCAGAACAGATTAAAGAAAAATAAGAACCATATGGATAGCACAGTTCCAGGTAATGATCACAGACCTGCACTTTCCTCACAGCCATTATGAAGACTTATCTAAGTCAAGCTGAAAACACATGCAGGAGGCATAGAAGGAAATCAGGCATGAAACATAAATAGGAAAATAGGGTGCTTCGACTGAACTCAGATGTTCCCAAGGCTCAGGAAGTTTCAGTGCAGAAAAGGACAAGTAAAAGGTTCAGAGGACTGCCCCACATATCTCAAGTCAAGAACAGTGGGCAAACAGAGATGTTCATAAAATTGAAATTAACCAGGGCAATGTCTTCCCTATAAAGTTCTACTCACAGGGTGAAAGTGCACAAAATCTTTGTTCTACCAACTTGACCTTAAAATATCAGAATTAGGAGACTGTTACTCTAAGAATGAGAAGGCCTTGTATGAACAGAAAGAAACCTCAGTTCTATTTATATAGAGGGAACAGATAGACTTGCTCAAGCATAGTCAGGAACAGAAGGATATTTTCTCTAGCACTGTATTCTCGATTGAAGGGCTCAAAAGAATTCAAGAAATAATTCTTTAAAAGCTGCTCACTGAATTTCTTTATTTTGCCTCCAACAAGGGAACTGGCAAACTAACCAAAGATTTAAAAATGCAGTAAAAATAAATTGACATAATGCAATTTTTATGTTGTTCTTCATATCAAAGTCAAAGCAACCATATTCAAAATGGTTCCTACATCTTAATTGGGACCAAACTATGCTGTGTTGTGCCTGATCGCATGTGTCACATGTTAGAATTATGCTTTGCTGAATAAGAGAAGACATTGTCCAATGACCCTAAAAACTAATTCTGAAGAGAGACCCTCCCTTTATATTTTTCTGAAGTTTTCTCAGAGTGAGTACACAACATTTCAAAAAGCAAAAGCTTCATGAAATCTAGATATAAATAGATCAACCTTGCTGGATAAATAAGCCTAAGGGCTCCAAGTGCTATGGAACCTTTGGCCAGCCAGTGTTGGTGACCTCGGAGGCCAGCAGTTACTGGAGATGACCTTCAGTGTGTCTGAAGACAATTATCCTGTCACTGAGATGCCATGGATCTGTACATGAATCCAAATACCCAGTGTTTACATGGGACACCATACAGTCACAGGGGGAAGTTCACTGAAAAATTTCAGAAAAGGTAGTTTTAAAGGGTTTGGTGGCGACAGACATGGTTCTGTGGACTCCACATTTCTGGTTATTGAAGGTTCTCTTCTAAAAGATATGGAGCACCAGGCTGAGAAAAATATTCCCAGGATGCAGAGCTGTCCAGACAAGGACTTGTGTATCTTGTTACCAATTAAAGGGAAGAGATCCGCCAAGGCATGGACAACAAAAAGCAGAAATTACTACAAGTGCAGGAGTGTTCCTTTATATTAGATTTAATTAATCTGAAAGCATGGGTGCCATTAAGTCTCTGGCTTCTCTTTTTCACACTGTCATTGTTTTTACCCAACCATCAACTTGGAGATTGACAGAAAAAAGAGACTGTGGGTGTCTTGACTACAGCACTAGCCCATACTTGACCTTGCTCTGATGGCCTCTGATGGATTTATGACCATTACATGCTCCCTTTGGGCACTAAAAAGTATGAGGAT